>CP140214.1:0-632442 GCA_037349495.1 Lotmaria passim
ACCCTAACCCTAACCCTAACCCTAACCCTAACCCTAACCCTAACCCTAACCCTAACCCTAACCCTAACCCTAACCCTAACCCTAACCCTAACCCTAACCCTAACCCTAACCCTAACCCTAACCCTAACCCTAACCCTAACCCTAACCCTAACCCTAACCCTAACCCTAACCCTAACCCTAACCCTAACCCTAACCCTAACCCTAACCCTAACCCTAACCCTAACCCTAACCCTAACCCTAACCCTAACCCTAACCCTAACCCTAACCCTAACCCTAACCCTAACCCTAACCCTAACCCTAACCCTAACCCTAACCCTAACCCTAACCCTAACCCTAACCCTAACCCTAACCCTAACCCTAACCCTAACCCTAACCCTAACCCTAACCCTAACCCTAACCCTAACCCTAACCCTAACCCTAACCCTAACCCTAACCCTAACCCTAACCCTAACCCTAACCCTAACCCTAACCCTAACCCTAACCCTAACCCTAACCCTAACCCTAACCCTAACCCTAACCCTAACCCTAACCCTAACCCTAACCCTAACCCTAACCCTAACCCTAACCCTAACCCTAACCCTAACCCTAACCCTAACCCTAACCCGTACACCCGTACACCCGTACACCCGTACACCCGTACACCCGTACACCCGTACACCCGTACACCCGTACACCCGTACACCCGTACACCCGTACACCCGTACACCCGTACACCCGTACACCCGTACACCCGTACACCCGTACACCCGTACACCCGTACACCCGTACACCCTAACCCGTACACCCGTACACCCGTACACCCGTACACCCTAACCTGTACACCCTAACCCGTACACCCGTACACCCGTACACCCGTACACCCGTACACCCGTACACCCGTACACCCGTACACCCGTACACCCTAACCTGTACACCCTAACCCGTACACCCGTACACCCGTACACCCGTACACCCGTACACCCTAACCTGTACACCCTAACCCGTACACCCGTACACCCGTACACCCGTACACCCGTACACCCGTACACCCGTACACCCGTACACCCGTACACCCGTACACCCGTACACCCGTACACCCGTACACCCGTACACCCGTACACCCGTACACCCGTACACCCGTACACCCGTACACCCGTACACCCGTACACCCGTACACCCGTACACCCGTACACCCTAACCCGTACACCCGTACACCCGTACACCCGTACACCCTAACCTGTACACCCTAACCCGTACACCCGTACACCCGTACACCCGTACACCCGTACACCCGTACACCCTAACCCGTACACCCGTACACCCGTACACCCGTACACCCTAACCTGTACACCCTAACCCGTACACCCGTACACCCGTACACCCGTACACCCTAACCCGTACACCCTAACCCGTACACCCTAACCCGTACACCCGTACACCCGTACACCCGTACACCCTAACCCGTACACCCTAACCCTAACCCTAACCTGTCAACTACCACACTACTACACCCTAACCCCCAACAACATCCACACAACACAACACACCAAAGCACGCACCACCACACCACACCACACACACACGCAACACAATTCAGCCCCTCCACAATGCAAGCACCATCCAAACCTCTTGCAGCACAGTAAGACAGTCTGTCCAGGCATACACAAAGGCAGTCGTCTGCTCACCCGCAAAGCACAGACACACACACACACACCGCGGACGAGCACTCGTCCATCCAGTAAAAGTGAGCTGTGGCCACACCACTCAAGCGAAGCGCCAGAGCAGCGGATCGGGAAGAGAAGAATAAAAAAAAAAAGCAACTCTGTGCAAAGCTGATGCCGTGCTCGTTTCCAAGGTCTTTGAGCTTTAAGCAGCTGCAAGAAACGCTGAAAGCAGTTAGAGAACAGTACGCGGTGTTAAGCTTATGGAGAGGCGAAGCAAGTAAAAGGACAAGCAAATCTTGAAAGAAGGGTGTTCCGCGCATGCCGGCGTGGCTTAGCGGAGGGCAGCCATCCAAGCCTTCTAAGCTGTGCAGGAAGCAGTCTGTTACCCTGAGCTTCTTAGCAACACACACTGCAAACGCAAGGTCGCGGAAACAGCAATAAAAAGAGCGGGCAGGAGAGTCATCCACCTCTCTCTGAAAGCCAGAGGGCCACCTCTAGACAATCGAAGCAATGCACAGTCTGTAGTTTTTTTTTTTTTTTTGCGGATGAAGCTGCCAAGATACAACACCTCCGAGAGAATGTGCAGAGAAACATGTTCTGAAGCTCGATTCCCAGAGACGTCGATGTACGTGTGCATGGGACACCACGTCGAGTTAGGGTCAGAGTACTTGCCCCTGCTGGTCGCACTTAGCTTGGGCAGGTATTGTGACTCAGCAAAAGCGGAAAAGGCGCAAAGCCTTCAAAGCGGCCCAGCTCCATCTCCTTGACTTGCATCCGCGTCGGCACACGCAACGCGCGCTGCGCCGCACCAGCAGCCACATGAGTTCTACCCGCTGCTGGACAAGGAGCCGCAGGGCGCAGCGCAAGGCGATGCAACGCCGTCTTGCATGCAGCTGGCTGTGCCTGTAACTTCAACGCCCAGCACCCAGCATGGTGTGTTTTATTGTTGTTAAAGTGAAGCGTTAGTCTATCGCTGCGCGCACGGTTTACTTGCAGCTTTGAGGGAGGTCCTCGCTACGTCACTCACAACAGTTGAGGCAAAAGCAGCGGCCACCGCTGCTCTGCATCGGTTCGTCGCTGTGGTGCAAATACACAATCCACACCTTTTTGCAACATCGGCGCTCCAAAGCTAAAAAGACGCGGTGCTTCTAATAAAAGCGCATCCCCGCATCCAACAGCATCTTCGTGCTCATGGTCTGCAGCATGTAAAGTAATGGGTGGGAACCTATGAGGCCTATGAGCTGCGAGACATTCATGATGTCCAGGCTTGGTATGCTCACATAGGAAGAGTGTCCTTTTAAGTCGTCTTTCGGAGCAGCGCTTGCGCTTGTAACACGCGAAACGCAAGCGCCACGAACTCGTGCGGCGCCATCCACAGCGAGGGAAACAAGAATAAGCGTCGACTCAGCTGGACAGAAATGCAGCTACGTATGCAGAGAAGCAAGAGTAGCACGGGCAACGCAAGGACGAGTTCATTGGGGTGTGAGGAAGAAAACGAGACATTGAAGGAGGAAGCCTAGGGTCCTGACGTCCTTGTTTGCATAGGGGCTAGAAGAGCCTCAAAAGCGCAAGAGAACAAGAAGAGGCAGATGAAAAAAAAACACTTATGGAAAAGCACAGCGAGCTAACACTGCCAGCTCCCGTTGCGCGAATTCCTCTGCTGTCGAGCTTCCTGGCGTTCTAGGCACAAGTGAGCCCATTAAGAGCCGCCACCCTGCCCTACGACATAACCTGAGCATCAGCGATGGAACTGTGTAACACACACTTTTTTGACATGCGCACGAAGTCAAGGCCTCTGCATCGCTGAGCAGCTCACCTGTTGTCAAAGGTCAAACTGGTGAATGATCACTAGGCACCTTTCTCTTTCTTGAATGCACAGCGGAAGGAAAGAAAAGCACCATGGCCTTCACTGCTTCGCTCAGGCAGCTGGCAGCTTACATGCTCAAATCACCTGTTGCGGTCAGCAGAGAACAGCAAAAAGAAAAAGAAAACGTGCTATCATGGGGAAGAAAAAGACACAGACTTTGAAGAGTACCTTAAAAGGAAAAAGAAAGAGAAAGAGTGGGACGCAAATACGCCACTAACAAACGATGAAAGGCAATAAGTGCAAAAACAGGGAAACACTGGGGAAAAAGCCACGGTAAACAGTTAAGCGAGGTGAAAAAGCGCACTTGATGTTGCAGCGCGCAGCCAAGCAGCTTTTGATGCAAAGACCCTTGTACAGGTTCATCAGCGTCACTCCACAGCACAATAAATCACTGCTTTGCACATGTTGCTAGCGCGAAAACCTGCGAGATGCACCCCGCAGCTGAAAGCGGTAGTGCACAATAAAAAGAAAGGCTAAGCCGAACTTACTTTAAAAGGAAACGCGGAAGCAAAGGCATCTCGGCAAATTCAACACTGTTTGACTGCTCTCTGTCTCCTCACTGCACAGATGATAAGTCACCTTACAGTCCGACATTCCGTGTGAGAAAACAGAGAAAAAAAGAAACAGTTAAGCGAGAGACGCAACTCCACTCAGGCTTCAGAAACCGCGAGAAACAGAACGCACGTCCCTGCTCACTCTTTCCCCATTCAGCGCCTTCTTAAAGTGGGCATTTGATGTAAGCAACCTGCGTCTTACAGCCCAAAACTGTTTGTCGCATTAGCGTCACTCAGTATCTAGCATTTCAAGTAGCAGCTTAGATCGGTTGACCAACAGAGTCACGCGTCAGGTTTCAAAAGACGCGGCGCTTTTTCGAGGCTGTTGAGCTCTTGCAGCGATGGATTCAGGCGGATGTTCAGCTCCTCCTGAAGAGGGCGAGCACCGAGTTTACCCACGTGACACAGTTCACGGATTCACGCATTGAGTTTTGCAAGACGCTGCGCACTCGCAAAGCCAGAAGGACACTACAAGTCTGAAGTGTTGAGCACGTCGAGCTCTGCGTGAGCGTGGGACAGCTCACCAAGCCGTCGACGGTGCGGATGCGGCACTTCACTGCATTCCGCATCCGTAGGTGCTGTGATCCAGCAACGGCTGGAAAAGTCGCCAAGCTTCACGCAGTCACGCAGCTCAATCTACCTCTTCAATCGGCATCTGTGCCACCCCACACATAACGCTTGCAGCGCTGCAGTGCTTGCACAGTTGTTCTGTGCAGTTTCCTCGCAGCGACGAATTGCTCGATGTGTCGAACAAGAAAGCGTAGACAAAGCGGTCAGCAACGCGTCGTGCTGACAAATTAGCAAATGAGTAAAGTCATCAGAAACAAAGGAGCTGGGAAGGAAAGTAAACGCAGGCTTCTCTCACCACAGCACTGACTTCTCGAAAATAAGCACACGTTTTATTTAAAAATGCAATGTGAATGCACCAGCGCATGTTATTTCTGCCGCAGGTAGAAACAAGTACGACAGCATCACCCACTATGAGAGAGAAAGAACTACTTCGTGTGAGTAAGGCTCATAGTTTCCACGACGAAGTTGAAACGATGTCAGAGAACCATAGTTGAACCTTCCCTTGGCCTTATTATTATTGTTATTATTATTATTTTGCGTTAAAAAGGCAATCATGTGGATACCACTCTCAGCAGCATTAAGGATATATATATATATATATATATATATATATATATATATATATAAGCGGTGAGACGAACACTAGTCAAGTGAAGAGAAAAAAAAAGTAATAGCATACTACTCCTCTCTTTTGACTTTCAACTAGAGTAACGAGGGAGGGAAAAAGAGAGCAGAAAAAAGAACTACTTTGAATAAAAAGAGGAGAGAAAGGACCAATTTCATATTTGTCTTGACTAGAGTCATCACGTAATACAACCCACTCTTTTTCAACTCCCACCCTCAATTCTATGTTAATCTAACACGTTGGTTATTTGCACTGGAGTGCAGAACAGAAGAAAATATAAGGTTACGTCTGACTTTACCTTTCCTTCTCAGCCTGACCTGCGTTGTCCGGTATTGCGGGTAGAGGATTGGCTTGTCGGCTGTGTTATTGACGTACTTGATGTGCAGGGCAGTAGCTCTGTGCGGAAAGTCGTTTATGGCGTGGAAGACTTTGGCTTTGCGGACATTACTGTGAGCAAAGCGCGGTTAGATGTAGATGTGGTGGACGTGTTGTCGACGCACAGGTGCGCACGGACATCTCCTCCTGAAAAAGTGCTGAAGAGCGTTGGTGCGGTTCGCACCACGCGCACCTCGACTGCGTTGATGCTGCGTGCCGCAGTTGCCAGCGACTCCCCATTGCAGATGCTTGCTTTATTTCTTTATTCACGCACACAGTTCCCCATCCCAGTACGCGGCGCATCGGTGCAGAGGTCAAAGACCGCCGTCGCAGTACGGCGTTTCTGCGTTCGTGGAGCAGTACTTTCGGCCGCCAGGCGGCACCACGCACGCGTAGTTGGTGGCGTGCACTTGCCCCATATGCTGCTGGCAAAGTTCCAGTTATGAGGCCCTGGCTCCGTTGAGAAAGAGAGAGAGAAGGCAGCGAGCTGGTTCTTAAAACCATCAGCAGTAGTGGACCGGGGTGCGCGGCACTCGCGCCGGGAACCAAAAAGCGACCAATGAAGTGTTCAAGCTGTTCGACGGTGAGGTTGTCCGCGGGGGTCTACGCGCGGCTTTCGGTGCGGTTTGCCACCTTAAACTCCGCATGCGTCGCGGTGGAAGGCCACATTGAGAGCCATTTTGTTGTTGCTTTTGTATTTGTGTTTGTGTGTGTGTGTGTGTGTGTGTGTGTGTATGGAAGTACACGCCACTTTGAAGTGGAGCGAAGCCTTGAACTTCTTCGTGACGCATTTTGTGGATCCGCAAAGCAGTCTTTCTGCTGCCGTCTGTGAGCCGGTGAGCTGGATTGCTGTCGATCCAGGCATTGTTGTTCGTCTCGAAGGAGGGAGCTAGAACGCATTTGAGGGTGCCCTGGCTCAGGCTGCCGTCACAAGCTGCATTGCTCCAGGGCTTCCGCTCAGGCACGGTCAGCTGGTGGGTTTTGCCGTTCGCACTGCAGAGTCGGAGCAGCTGGCGTAGGTGCGCTGGCAACGGCTCCCGGAGGAACAAGGTGGTGAGATCCATCACACCACCGCACTCACTCAGCGCGGGTCCCGCGGGTCCGTATCCAGGTCAACGGTGCTCGAATACCCCTGGGCCTCAAGCCAGCGGTTGACCTGCGACATCCAGAGGGTGAGTCTGCGTCGGAGAACGTCCTTTTTCTCTTTTTCCACGACAATGAAGGCGGACCCCCTGATGATGCCGGCCACCTCAATGTGGTATCAGGGTCTAGTACCCAATAAGTGGGGAAGCCAAGAGCCTGCAGCCTGTCCTCGTGTCGGGTTGCGGGCGATTGGCGGCGGCGGACAGGTCTGAGTCGTGCATACGCTGGAGGGACTTGCAGCAATTCACACGTTCGATACGGCTCGTGAAAACGCGTGTCTACGGGTTGTGAAAACCGTAAGATGGACCGCTGACATTATTTTACTCTTATGCTGTGGTGATGTTGAGCGCAATCCTGGGCCCACCCTGAGCTGTGTGCAGTGGAACTGCAAGGAGCTGAGCGAGTCCAAAGAGCTTGCCTTGGCTCATTTCCTCAAGGAGAGCTCGACGCAGGTTTGCATCCTCCAAGAGACGCACTTTTCTTCCATATCTTGCGGTTCTTTTGGCATCACGGGATATCAGCATGATGGCGTCGCCAGAGAGGACAGAAACGTTTACGCATTGTCCAGTACCGCGGCGGACGGTTTGCGGTGATAGATGAGGATATAGCCGCAGTGTAGTTTAATTTAATTGAAGCATCCATTGGAGGTGAGCAGGAATATCTTACCGTGCTTTGTATGAAATAGCACACATGAAAAAAAAAAAATGAAGATGGACCCGAATATGGGGCAAAAGTCAGAGCATGGCTCGAGGACGCACGCTCGTGTTAAGGCAGCGACGTCAGCTGTGTTCACGTGTACCGTCCGGGACTCACTAAGCGCTTCGTGGTCCAGTTCGTGGGGCAACGGCGCAGCGGCCTCCAGATCTATTCCACGCTTTGACTCCTCCTCGGGTTGAGGAGCGCGTTGGCTTTTCGATGCCCGTGGGCTTTTCACACACTATCGGCAAGGAGGTCGCCCGTTCCGCGGTAGAGTCGGACTGCTGCGAATGGGCGCGGAACAGAGGGATGGAATGGGGCCTTTCGGTCGCGGAGGATCGACGACGGTGGCGGCCGACTGGCTCGCAACTACAAGAGGAAGGCTGACAAACCAGTGCCAAGGTGACGAGCCACGTTTGTCTGCTTCTGGCCGTAACGCGCCGCCAAGTCTTCCACAGGACGGGGTAGTTCGGTGCGCTACCACAAAACGACAGCATCAGGGAAAGCCGTGGACTGTCTTCTGGCAGCGCGTTCAGCACGGGTGTGACAGTGCCTCGTTTTGCGCTGTATGCCACGCAGCTGAACGTCAGCGGCGGCTCGCATCCCTGCTGCAGCGGAAATGGGAGGGGACGTGGTACGAATGACTGCGCGCACAAGTTACTTCAACTGCCATGCTCCTTCACCACAAATCATGCACAAGAGATCGGGTCTGAAGGGCGTTGTGCGCGTCGCCATGCTTACCCGGTCAAAGGCCAGGATGATTGCCTACGGCCTGAGGAAAAGGTAGCTGGCCCATCGGCTTGCTGTTCTACACCCCCTAAAAAGTAAAGGCTAAGTAGCTAAAGGAAGGGCGCAGAAAGAGGTGTTAGTCGTGCGGTACAGTCCTTTCCAGGACAACGGTCTGCATAGTGAGGCAGTGGTACCCGTCGCGGTCTTCCGTGTTTCCTCCTTTCCTCTTTTGTTTTGCGACTTTGGGAAAGGCTGCGCGGACGTAGCCTTCCTAAAGGAAGAGGTTGAACGAGGGGGGGGGGATAGTGCTGAGCGTTTCACCTCCTTTCAAGTTCTCTTACTATCTAGCACTCGGTTGCAACAGGTAAAGTACAAAACGTTCTCAGGGAGCGATGCTGTGATTACGCATGCCTTAATGCCACACAACAATAGCGCCACCTTTATGTGAATTTCCAGTTGAAGTTATATGGGTTTTCCGCGATTTGACTTCCGCAGTTTGTTACTAATTGCCATAAACAGTGCGTTTCCAGCAGCTCATGTAACAACGTGCACCTGTAGAACCGCTGCGTTTTGCTTGTATAGGCTTTCGACACGAATTTCGATGACTTATTTGTGATTTAAACAAGCAGCAACTGTCCAGAGACTCTTATTGTGTCTACAACGCTTGTTGTTTTTGATAGTAGACACTTTTTTTTTTTTTTGGCTCAGAGCATTCGAAAAGTCTACTTTCAACTTGGCAACCAGTGAGCAAACCAGTCTGAGATGTTCGGGAAGCACATCATTATAATTGCCCTTCGCACCGATTTTTGCTAAATGTCATACCGAAGTTAAAAATTTCGACGGTTGAAAGATGGAGACTGAAACGCACTACGGTTGAGCTTTTCGTTGTGTTTAGGTCATCAGTTTTTTTTTTTTTTTTAATTACCTAGAACGAAGAAAAAAAAAAAAAAAGTGTCTTAATCGGAGTATGGCCGTGTTGACAAAGTTGATGTCGAGGATATCTTTTTTTTTTTTTTTTGATCGTGTCTGTGTTTTGAGTACCTGACGGTGTTATCAAGTTTCTTTTGCTTTCCTCAGCGGCTTCTCTTCTGATTGCCTTCTGCGCCGTGTTAAGCTATTTGGTAAATGTGACGTTTTTACCCAATTCTCGAGAATCATCTCTTTACTTACGCCTTAGTTTTCAGTGTGTTTTATTGGGAAAGCGAACCCGTATTTTTCAAAAACTGCACGAATTGTCCGTTTCGTGGCGTTTGCTGACGCAGTGCACCTCTGTCTTTTTTTCCATGGTATCTCCAGACCAATCTCCACAATCTTTCAAACAGAAACTGCCACTGGACAAAATGGTGGTTTCTCATCTGCCATGTGTACGTACACATAGGAAGGCTATTATGAAACAAAGTAAAAGTGTTTTTTTTTCTCCCCTTCCCCAACTGTTGTGAAGATTTACGTTTTTTTTTTCCCCCTTTCGTAGCCTTTGGGTCCATGGAAGGGATTGTTATTTACTTGTTACACAATATCTTTCCTTTTTTTCCTTTTTTATCTAAAGATGACTGAGCGTATTGGATCTTTTGTGCGCTAATATATAAAGTCTCACATAGTGGCTTCTCGCGTTCTCTCTCACTTTTTATTTGTGCGAAAAGGAGACATTTCAATAGGTTTTAGCGATGGTTATGTTTGCATCGCTAAGGATGTCTTTTTGTTTTCTTTGGCTTATCTTTTAAATGACAATGCTCGCAGAAAAAGAAAAAAAGGTGAATGTGAGAGAAAACGTGCTAGGCCAGCTTTCTTCGGCTCTTTTTTTTTTTTGTTTGTTTCTGAGTTATTATTATTGTTGTTTACGTACACAATAAAGGAACTCATTCGTTCTTTTTCTACAGCAGGCTCTGGTTTCGCGTTGAAGCAGCAATGTGACATCTGACGCGCTTCCTAAAATACTCGTTTTCTGTTCTTTCTTTTTTTTTTTTTCAAATGCGAAGCTGAGCAGTTGTCGTTGTGGTGCTGCGTCCTGTCTCTCTCTCTCTTTGATTTCAAGCTTTGAAAATGCTGTTGTAGAGTACGTAAGCCGAAGAACGTGCGTCTGCGGTTTTCTACTCAGTGAAGGTGAACGCTACTTATTAGTCGGAAAAGGGCTTAAAACCAAAGAGAGAGCTAAAGCAAATGCTGAGGATGACTTCCCCTTTAGAATTCTAGGTGTGTCGGGAAAGGCGCACACTGCAACTTGCAACTCAGTACCCTTCAGAAAAAACTGAGGTTTGCATTCAAGAATGAAATTTGCCCTTGTGGTGCTAATGGCTTGTTTGAGAATCTGCAAAGTGGGCGGCGATTCCGAGTATTATCCCGCGCTGTTATCATTTTAGTTTGTATGCCAAAGCGCATCGGCTCCCAAATCCAGTTTTTTTTTTTTTATCGTCTTTACTATCTCTCACTGCCGTTTTCCTCATCTTTTTTTTTTCTAACCGACTTCGTCTTCTTTGCAAAACACAGTTCTACTCCCTTCCACTCATTTTAGATTACACTTCCATACCATTTGTTTTTCCCCCTTTCTTCTCCTCTCATCGTTTTACCTCGACAAAAATGGCGGACGAGGAACAGAGCTCTATCGTGTGCGACAACGGCTCTGGCATGGTGAAGGCCGGCTTTTCCGGCGATGACGCGCCACGCCATGTCTTCCCTTCCATCGTGGGCCGCCCCAAGAATATGCAGGCAATGATGGGCAGCGCCAACAAGACGGTGTACGTCGGCGACGAGGCGCAGTCGAAGCGTGGTGTGCTGTCCCTGAAGTACCCGATCGAGCACGGCATCGTGACGAACTGGGACGACATGGAGAAGATCTGGCACCACACCTTCTACAATGAGCTGCGCGTGAACCCGGAGCAGCACAATGTGCTGCTGACGGAGGCCCCGATGAACCCCAAGCAGAACCGCGAGAAGATGACGCAGATCATGTTTGAGACCTTCAATGTGCCGTCGCTATACATCGGCATCCAGGCCGTGCTGTCGCTGTACTCGTCCGGCCGTACTACCGGTATCGTGCTGGATGCCGGCGATGGCGTGACTCACACGGTCCCGATCTATGAGGGCTACTCGCTGCCGCATGCTGTGCGCCGCGTGGACATGGCTGGCCGCGACCTGACGGAGTACCTGATGAAGATCATGATGGAGACCGGCATGACCTTCACGACGACAGCGGAGAAGGAAATTGTGCGCAACGTAAAGGAGCAGCTGTGCTACGTTGCTCTGGACTACGACGAGGAAATGGCGACGAGCGCGAAGGCGGCCAACGAAGAGCCGTTCGAGCTTCCGGATGGGAACGTGATGATGGTGGGCAACCAGCGTTTCCGCTGCCCGGAGGTGCTGTTCAAGCCGAGCTTGATCGGCCTCGATGAGGCGCCGGGCTTTCCGCTGATGGTGTTCCAGTCGATCAACAAGTGCGACATCGATGTACGCCGTGAGCTGTACAGCAACATTGTGCTGTCTGGTGGCTCGACGATGTTCCGCAACCTGCCGGAGCGCCTCGCAAAAGAGATCTCGAATCTCGCACCGTCTTCGATCAAGCCGAAGGTGGTAGCGCCGCCGGAGCGTAAGTACAGCGTGTGGATCGGTGGCTCGATCCTGTCTTCGCTGACGACGTTCCAGTCGATGTGGGTGAAGAAAAGCGAGTATGACGAGTCTGGCCCGGGCATTGTCCACAACAAGTGCTTCTAATTGTTTTCTTGTTTTCAAAGACAAAGTCGCTGTTTTTCCACCCTTTTTTTTTTTTATGTTTCGAAGCTGTTAACTCGCAATGAAGGACGGCTAAATAGAATTGGGTCGCTGGGTCGAAAGGCAACGAAAGCAGCGACACAGTAAGATATATATATATGTGTGTGTGTGTGCGTTTTTCTTATTAGCGAAATTCTCATGAGGACGTCCATGTGCCTTTATCTTCTTCTTTTTTTCTTTTCAATCGACGAAAACGTCGAGTATTGTGTTGTCAACACTGCAAAATAGTAACGGTATTGTTACAGTCTCTTTTTTTTTTCCCTTTCAGCAAGTGCTCATTTATGCAATGCTATGGTGTTTTTCATTCTATGCAGTTGACAACGACAAAAGGTGTTCAAAAAGTGCTCAGCTACAAATGGAGGATGAGAAGATAAAAAGAAAATGCGCGGAAAATGCGACACGGAAGCTAGCTTCTGTATTTTGTTTTCCCCTCCTCTTTGATCATAGTTACTGCGTACTTATGTAAAAGTGGTAAAAGTCAGCGTTGTGGCGCTTTTCTTCTTTCTGATATTTATGATTAACGGTAGCGTCTCATTATTCCGTACGAAACTAAGTGCGGTTGTTCTCGTCAAGAAGGACACACAATGTAGACGAGAAACACTGCTCATGAGGCATTTGATGAACACTGAGCCTTTTTTTTTTTTGCAAATGAAAAAGTCCATTCTGTTTCTTTTCCTCCGCTGTGTACTGATTGTGCCTTTTTTTTTTGTTTTGTATTAAAATTACTAATCAACATCTTGTTTTTAAATGTTCGCCTTAAAAAAAAAAAAAAAGATGAAAAATAAGCGTTGTTGGATTGTTTTTGCACGAAGATAGCAACTTCTCTTGTTTTCTGCTAATCAACGAACATAAGAAAGTGCGTTTTTTTTTTTCTGTTTTACCTCGACAAAAATGGCGGACGAGGAACAGAGCTCTATCGTGTGCGACAACGGCTCTGGCATGGTGAAGGCCGGCTTTTCCGGCGATGACGCGCCACGCCATGTCTTCCCTTCCATCGTGGGCCGCCCCAAGAATATGCAGGCAATGATGGGCAGCGCCAACAAGACGGTGTACGTCGGCGACGAGGCGCAGTCGAAGCGTGGTGTGCTGTCCCTGAAGTACCCGATCGAGCACGGCATCGTGACGAACTGGGACGACATGGAGAAGATCTGGCACCACACCTTCTACAATGAGCTGCGCGTGAACCCGGAGCAGCACAATGTGCTGCTGACGGAGGCCCCGATGAACCCCAAGCAGAACCGCGAGAAGATGACGCAGATCATGTTTGAGACCTTCAATGTGCCGTCGCTATACATCGGCATCCAGGCCGTGCTGTCGCTGTACTCGTCCGGCCGTACTACCGGTATCGTGCTGGATGCCGGCGATGGCGTGACTCACACGGTCCCGATCTATGAGGGCTACTCGCTGCCGCATGCTGTGCGCCGCGTGGACATGGCTGGCCGCGACCTGACGGAGTACCTGATGAAGATCATGATGGAGACCGGCATGACCTTCACGACGACAGCGGAGAAGGAAATTGTGCGCAACGTAAAGGAGCAGCTGTGCTACGTTGCTCTGGACTACGACGAGGAAATGGCGACGAGCGCGAAGGCGGCCAACGAAGAGCCGTTCGAGCTTCCGGATGGGAACGTGATGATGGTGGGCAACCAGCGTTTCCGCTGCCCGGAGGTGCTGTTCAAGCCGAGCTTGATCGGCCTCGATGAGGCGCCGGGCTTTCCGCTGATGGTGTTCCAGTCGATCAACAAGTGCGACATCGATGTACGCCGTGAGCTGTACAGCAACATTGTGCTGTCTGGTGGCTCGACGATGTTCCGCAACCTGCCGGAGCGCCTCGCAAAAGAGATCTCGAATCTCGCACCGTCTTCGATCAAGCCGAAGGTGGTAGCGCCGCCGGAGCGTAAGTACAGCGTGTGGATCGGTGGCTCGATCCTGTCTTCGCTGACGACGTTCCAGTCGATGTGGGTGAAGAAAAGCGAGTATGACGAGTCTGGCCCGGGCATTGTCCACAACAAGTGCTTTTAAGGTGTCTTTCCGTCTCCTCACTCCTTTTGTTTTCTTGATCAACAGTTAGAAAAACTGGCGCACTGTTGCTGCTACAGCTGTTCGTTGTTTCTGTATATGTGTGTGCTTTACCAATGGCAGTGTTTCCTCACAGTGCTTTCTGTTTTCCATAGTCAACCACGTCTCTCAACGCAGCCAATCGTTGGCTTTCTTTGTGATGATGTGAACTTGTTTGTTACGAGCTTCTTTGTTTTGTTTTTCTTTGATCGTGTGCTTCCGTTGACAGACAGCTCTCATATTCAGTTTCTTTTTCCCGTTCCATTCTGGTACATTTCGTTCGCTTTTTTTTTTTCCCTTATCCTCATTTCAAGCTTCAAGGAGTGTGCTTTCGAGTCACTGTTGTTACCTCTGTGATAGCGTTGGAGTCATTGTCGTTTGCTTGCTTTTCTTTCTGACTTTCAATCCAAGCTGCTGGTTTTTTCTCCCGGCCTTGACACTGACGCAAGGCATTCTCCGCCGCGTTAGCGACGATGAAGACAGAAAGCGCAAATGAGCGACGACAGGGTCTCCAGCAAAAGACTATGCTCATGTGGTAGGCGCTCAAAAAACCCTGCGCTTGTGTTATTCCGAGCAACAACAACAAAACCGTCGCGATTAAAACACGAACGTGTTTTCTCTGGGCCTGTAGCCTTCAACTGCGATGTGTGTTAAGAACAATCACTTTCCGTTTCTATATTTGCTCTGGTGGTAAACTACATGCGTTCTATGTGTCGCAACAGCAACAACAACACAAGAGAAAATTGAAAAAACGAGAAAAGCAAGAGCTTATTTTCCTTTTAACTCAGCTGCAAATGAGTCTTCTCTTCTTCTGTTTGTCTAAACCGTATCCAACTTAAGCGTGCGGGAAAGCGTTTGAAGCTCGTTGTTTAAAAATGCCGCGCTGTCAAGCTCTTTTTTTTTGCCCTTTGTTTTACTGTTGGATTAACGTGGATATGGTCTACTCCGGATCGCGCTTCCATCTGCGCCTGTTGTTTAGTGACTTATCATCTATTTGCTTTTTTGACCTAAAGAACTTTTTTTTTTCTCTGGGTTCGCAGCCAGCGTTTATGGAGGTTGGAGGAAGCAGCGAACAAGTGTTGAAAAATGCCGTGATTTGCGTCAAAAACGCTGCACATGAATAGAGTCGCTGGCGCTCGTTTTCTGATTGACCACCTTAGCAATCACTAGCCACTACATATTATCATTTCTGCTCTTAATATACAATCGTATACTAAATGCAAACGAAGTAGACAAGGCTCCAGCGGTAACGACGCCGGCCACCTCAACGTGGTGTTACGGTCCAGTACCCCGGCTCCAAGGGGGAAGCCAAGAGCCAGCCTACTTCGCTCGCGTGCGATTTAGAGCTGCTCATGGCATCGGCAAACAGGTCAAGGATAGAGTCGTGTTCGGGAGGCCTGGAACTCGTTCAATGTCCGCACTACCCTATACATAGAGCCTACATGCGTCCGCGTGTGGAGCTTCAAAGCACACCCGCGGTAGGCAGAACAACTCGCGCATTTGAAAGGAAAAAAAAAAAGGTTTGAGCTTGTCGAGTAGCGTTGTCGATTGGTAACGTTGCCTTTCCGCGAGATTTTCGCTTTTCCGGCTTCCTTGAGCACACGCTGCTCTCCACTTCCGCTTATCATCAGTGGGCTCCGGCGTTATCTGTCCTTTTAAAATCTCTGGGGTTCACGTCTTTTCCTTGTACTACGTTTACTTCAAGACGTTCTTCCTCTCCTTCCCATTTCCTCTTTCTTCGCGGTAGTGGCGCAATGAAGAAACAGTTTTTTGTCCATCAGTGCAACTTCCTTCTGCTTCCTTTTCTTCTTTTTTTTTTTTTCTTTAATTGCTGACAGGAGCAGTTTTCTCCTGTTGCTTGGTCTTGGTCTTTTTCTTCTCCTTTGCACGTTTGGTTGCTTTCTAAGTGGGCCATTCCTGTTTAAGTTCTCAGCATTTTTCCCCTTTTTCCTTATTGTTGTAACGTTGGCTCGTTTTAGGGGCTGTGATTTAATGTACCCCGCTGCACATTTTTTCATCAGCTCCCGCGAGCTCACTGTGTTCAGCCTCGTCCGTTGAGTTCTGCCGTCGAGTCTTTTCTTCTTTTCTGCCCCACTCCCCTTGTTTACGGTACGTCTAGGACGTCCGATAAAAACAAAAAATAGCAAACTGCTTTTTTGTCATTCCTTTAACGTTTTTCCCCTGTGAGGATTGTCGCACACCCTAACATGTTCTCCAATTTCTCAAGTGAAAAACGGAGTCGCACTCCCTTAAGTGCACGGAGCAAGACGATAGCACCTTCTCCATTCCTCTTCCTCCTCTCTCCTACCGCCTGGCTTTACGACAACATTAGTGCAACAAAGCGAGTCAAAAGAAACATAATAGATAATAGGCTAGGCTATTAATCATGACTGATCGCAGTCCTAGCGCGAAAACCGACGAGGCGCGGGCTGTCGACTTGATAGCCGATGACGCTGACTATCAACCGCCTTGCACACCGAAAGGCTCACACACCGGCGGCGCACTAAATGCGAGCAGCATCAACAACAACGAGGGAAACAGCATTACCAGTTTCCTGCTTGTTGGAAAGCTGAAGACCGTGGTGAATGAAGTTTTGTACAACTTGGAGAACCACAGCAATCAGTACGACGTGGACGAGTTCATTGCCGTCACCGAGGACTGTCTACGAGCGCTCAAGACGGTCAAGGTGGAGCGGCGCATCGAGGCGCGACGCATGAACCTGTCTATGCGCAACCAAGGGGGCCCTACGCCAAATGTACTGACGTCGCCGTCTAACCGCGATTCCGCCGACCCGGTGGAGGACGCAGCTCGTTCGGCCACCAACGCCGGGAACCAGAGCCCGCAGAACTACAAAGCTGCGTTGTTGAAGCAGAAACGGCCCTCTCCCAAGCACTCGCCTAGTCGCTCGGCCGAGAACCAAACAAGAGGGGATGTCGAGGCTTCCCGGTACGCCTCTGCGCTGCGCGCGGAAGAGCGGCAGCGGCAGGCGGAGGAGCGCCGTTTTGACTTTCTGCAGGAGATTAAGCAAAAGTCGGAGTTGTCTGACGCCAGAAGTCTCCGCGCCAAGACGCGCCGCGAGGAGGCGGAGCGGAAGCAGCGCGAGGAGACACAGGACCGGATGGAAAACGGCGTCCGCAGGGCAGAGGAGGCCCGCCGCCAGACTCGCGAGAAGGCTCAGCGCGCGCACTCCCGCGTCGACGAGGTGATCCTCACGAAGGAGCTGCAACAGCAAAACAAGGCACTGATGCTGGACAAGAAGATGAGCGACGTCGAGCACAACCAGGAGCAGATGCGGGAGAAGTTGCACAAGCAGGCACAGGAGCGTCAGGAGGCGGTGCGGGCAGCGGCGGAGCGGCGCAGAAACCTGAGTCAGGAACGGCTGGAGAAGCAGCAGCAACGGGAGCAGCACCGCCTTGACAACTTGCGTCGCATTGACGAGCAGAAGAAACAGGAACAGGAACTGAAGCAGCAAAAGGCAAAGAAGTGGGAGAAGAGGGTGCAACAGCACCACGTCGACGCTACCGCCGAAGCGGAGGCGCTGAGCCGCAAGACAGAGGAGAAGTTTCAGCAAAGTGCGCAGCTGTTGGAGGAGCAGCGTGAGAAGAGGCAGCAGAAGCTGGAGCGGCAGGACCAGAAGCTGCGGGAGGCGAAGGAGCGGCGCGACAGGGAGCTGGAAGCGCGGCCGACCTTGGCGGAGATGATGCCGCGGTTGTCGAACCAGGAGGAGGAGCAGCAAGCCGCGCGCCTGACGCGCCTCTCGTCCACGTCTGCGCAACGCGCCAAGGTGTTCAGCGACACGTATCAGAAGATGTCCACTCAGTCCACCAGGGACCTGAATCGCAGTCGCCTGCGTGCCGTCTTCAGCAGACTCGCGGCCGCCGTCGCGACGCCGTCGATGGCGCAGTGCAAGCACCCGCTGAACGAGATTAACTCCACTGCGCTGACGGACAGCGACTACGAGTACGTGCGCTACTTCAACGCATTCGAGACGCTCCTCAAAGTTTTGGTGGAGGCGCGCAAGGCGCGCGACCTTGGTGTTCTGCGACAGACGACCGACATTCTGCAGTCATGGTTTGTCGACGAGAAGGAGGGCCGGGAGAATGTGATCTACTTCATAAAGAGCGGGTGCGCTGTTTTGCTCGTGCTGTATCTTGCCGACGAGGCCCGCACGTTGCGACTGCAGCACAACCCCGAGGCTCTGCGCTGCGGGATGGAGATTCTCGGCATCTGCCTAGAGCGCATCAGTGCTGAGGCGCAGAACGCGTCCAAACTGGCGTCGGTTCGCGATCAACTGCTCAACGACATGGACGTGGCTGGCGTTGATCGCATTTGCTTGGCAGTTCTACAGACGAGCAGCGAGGAAGAGGACCTGCAACTGGCCTACACCGCCCTGTGCATCATCCACACTGAGCTGGGTGTGCTGACGCGGCGCAAGGGCGATGTGAAGAAGCAGTGGTTTCAGCAGGTCACCACCGCTCTCTTCACGCTGCTGCAGAACATGCTCACTCCGGGCGGTTCACCGCTGCAAGAGAACGACCCGAGCCTCTCGTGCGACCGTGTGACCATCCTCTTTTGCCTCTTCCGCACGCTGAACACGCTGGCGCGGTGGCAGCTCACGACACTGCAGGAACTGCTGCACGACAGCACGGCAGACATCGCCGCGACTCTCGGGACGACGACGGAGGGCGAAAGTGCTGTGGCACGCATGCCGTCGGCCGACTTTTCTACGACGGTGATCACGCGCACGGAGCTGTTTCACGTGCTGAACGGGCTTTTCATGTACATCCATGGCCACTTGGATGATATGGAGACCATCCCGGCCGGCGAGGAAGGCGGCGGCGGCGGCGCCAACAAGACGGCATTGGGCTCCTTCGGCGAGGCGCTGCAGTTCGGTGTGACCCTGAACGTCTTCCCGGTGTTCCCGTGCGACGCCGCGGCTGGCCTTGGCGAGTCGCTGAGGCCTGGCGGAGCGCATTACCACCTTCGTGCCACCCTTCACGAGTGCATCCTCCTCGTGGGCTACCTCTGCTTTGACGACGCGCCGCTGCAGGATATGATGGGCTGGGGAAAAGGGAGGCCGCTACTGGGGAACATTCTGCACGTGCTGCCCATCACCTATTTCTCCAACGCGCGACACATCCTCTTCCCTACCGTGCTTGCTGCCATGCTGCAGAACCAGCGCAACGCACTTATTGTGCGAGAGGAAATGTCCATTTCTGAGCTGCAGCAATTCATGCAGCAGGAGTACGAGCCACTGACGAAAAAGGCAAAGACGTACGCGCAGGAGCGACACAAGGAGCTGCTGGCGCACAAGATGGAAACGGACCCGCGTTTCGCGCTGCGGATGAAGTTGCAGGGCAAGTCGTGGGTGGACATGGCGGACGACGATTCTCCGCCCACCACGCCTCGCTCCTCCGAGACGACAAGCACGACGCCAGCGGTGGAGAAGGAGAAGCTATGCAAAACGTTCCGGGCAACCTCTTTGAATCCCAGCAACTTTTTCAAATTGGAGCGGAGGCTGCCGATCTCGTATTGGCCAGCTGTGATGGATCAGCTGGAGAAGCTGGAGCACATGTGAGGGTGAGCCGACCTGCTTTGCTGCGTGAACTACCCTTATCGTCGCTTCGTTTTTCTTTTTCTTTGTTGTTTTGCAGCTTTCATCTTTTCCTTTTTGTTTGTTACTTTTTTGCGGCAATGACACCTTTTTTTCCCTTTTTTGTGTGTGTTTGGTACGTATGTATAGGTGCTTCGTGCTTTCCTTCTAATATGTGCTATTTCATTTGAGTAAATCCAAAAACGAAATCGAACAGCTTTTTTGCATCACCATCGTTGAGTGCTCTTTTATTATTATTATTATGTGAATGTGATAAAGCCGCAACAGCTCGTGCGAGTTGCTTGCATGATTGTAGTCTTCCCTCGCATACGCTCTGGTCTGCGCAACGCTGGCTGTGTTGTACTCCCGACATTGGTTTTGAGCTGTCATACGAAAGAAAGAACCAGAACCGTTTCTACACTTCAACAGGCCATTTTCAATTAAGTTGCCTCTCTTTTTCGATTTCTCTCTTTTTTTTTTTCCCCACTCCTGCGACCTCAAATCCCGCTGTCTTAATCATCGTAGGTTAATAACCCGTTTCCAAGCAAAAAAAAAAAAGGAAATAGTAATAGTAGAGAGAGAGCGAGCGAGCATCTTCCAGCGTTTCTTTTTCGCATTACTATTGTTATTTCTTTCTTTTCCTTGATTTCCTCGCTTCTCACTATACAATAATCGTTGTAGTGGCAGCAGAAGTTGTAGCAAGTTCAAAAGCTGTACCAGCCGAGATCGCAACAGACGGATAATTCAACCAGCGGAGAAACTCCTTCCTTAAGGTCTCTTCGTCCTCTTTTCCGCCCTCTCCTACACACAGTCACACCCTTTTCCACCCCTGTTTTTTTCCCGAAAATGCCGGAGGCATCGTCTGAGGCTGTTCCCGCCATCAAGTCCATCTTCCAGGGACGCTTTCTCCTGACTAAGCTGTTGGGCAAGGGTGGCTTTGGCGAGGTGTACGCGGCGGTCCAAACGTCGAACAACGAGGTGGTGGCGGTGAAGATGGAAAAGAACAACGGCCGCAATTCTTTTCTCTTCCATGAGGCGCGTGTTATGCAGGACATTCAGAAGACGCCAACGAAGGACGGCATCTCCGGCATTGCCACGCTGAAGTACTTTGGTCAGGAAGGCGACTACCGCGTTCTCATCATGTCGCTGCACGGCGCCTCGCTGGAGGACTTGCACGAGAAGCTTGGCCGCTTCTCCCTCAAGACGACGGTGATGCTGGCGGACCAGATTCTGTCGCGTCTCGAGTACATCCATTCTGTTGGGTACGTGCACCGCGACCTTAAGACGGACAACTTTCTCGTCGGCAAGGGCTCATTCTCAAACCGCATCTTTATGATCGACTTCGGTCTGAGCTCCAAGTACTTTGGATCGGACGGCAAGCACCGTGAGATGTCCTCCGGCAAGTACTTCCTTGGCACGTCGCGTTTCGCTTCGCTACGCACGCACCAGGGCTACTCACAGAGCCGCCGCGACGATCTGGAGCAGCTGGTGTACATCATGATCTACATGTACCGCGGCCGCCTCCCGTGGTCGGGCCTCAACATTAAGGACCCGGCGGCGAAGGAGCGCAAGATCGGCGAGATCAAGGCAGATCTGAGCTACAACCAGATCTGCGCCAAGTGCCCGCAAGAGTTCGAGCACCTCCTCTTTTATGCCCGCAACATGGAGTTTGCCGAGGCGCCGCAGTACGACATGTGTCACGCTCTGCTCCAGTCAGTGCTCGACTCGATGAGCCCGCGGGAATCGATGGACTACGTGTTCGACTGGAACGTCTCCGCTAGCAGCAAGCCTACACGCCAGCCGCTTTCGCCTCGAGACGAGATTTCGCCTGCGAACGCCAATGCGGCGAACCCGCCGAACCTCCTTAGTGAAGCGGATGGCAAAGGCATGTTCTCCGGCTTCGGCAGCAGTAACCCGCCCGATAACATTTTCAGCATTGGCGACCGTGATGCGTAGAGCCGACGAATATTGTCATCGTTTGTGTCTTCGCAGGGAGGGTGTTTCCAACGTTTCTGCTTCTTTTGTTTTGTCTGCGTCTGTTCCTTTTTTCTTTCCTTTTTTTTCCTTGTCATTCTGCTAGCTACTGTACGATACAAAAAGTGGTAAACTGGGCTTAACGATTTAAAACAGCATATTTTGCTCGCTTTTTCTTATCTCGTTTCCGCTTTTCATTTTCTACTGTTAATTGGAAAGAAAAAAAACTAGGGAACACTTTAACATGCTTAACACGGTTTAATTTACGCACCTTTTTTTTTTTAACTCACACCTTTTTTCGCCACTTGCAACGTATGTACTATTCTGTTTTCCATGTTCTTACTTTTTGCCCTTTTTTTTTTTTGAAAACTCCTTCCCTTCTCGTTTGATGCTCTCTTTTTATCTTCTCGTCAACACTCTTTTTTATATCCACGGGAGAGAGAGAGATAACGCTGGTTTACTCTTTTTTTTTTCCTCGTCTCAATGTACTGTTTTTTGGGAGAAAGAAGATTAGCACAAAAAACGTGTGGGTGTCAGAACGCTGGCGTGGCAGCTGGATGTGTGAACAGGGACGACGCGTCTCAGTGCACCCCGTTCTTGGCACTTTTTAGGAAGCAAAAACGTATATAACACAGAGCCGTTCATTTGGTGATCTCCTTCAACGGCATCTTGACATTTCAGTTTTTTCTTTTCCTCAACTCCACACAGTTTTCCTTCAATGACAGGTTGCTTCCAGACGGATGACAAAGCGGCGTCGCCTTTCACGGCTGCCACGATAACTTTTGTGCATATGCGCAACCTTAAGTGACGTCGTGGATACAACAAATCTAGCTTTCCTTTCGTACGATTGTGGCTCTTATATTATTCCTTTTTTGTTGTGTTTAATGTGCTTTGAAGCCTTATGGTTGTTTTCTCTCTCAGGTGCTCTTCAGTTTATAATTGTGATGGAAGATCTTTTGTACTTTTGGTTTTCTCTTTGTGACTGCAGTTTGCCTGCAACGCTGCAAAGATCTCTTTCGTGCTTTTGTTTTCCTATTCTGTTCGGAGTGAAAGCTCGCCAATGGATGATTCTCTCTTTGGGGTTTACACATTGCCACCGTTGTGTCCTCAGAACTGAAACTAAAAAAAAAAAAAAGGAACAACGAAAGGGTGAGACGAAAGGGAAAGTAGAGAAGCGATCAGAAGAGTTTAACGTGCAAGTTGCATCACTGTTGGAGCAGCATACAAGATAAGGAACACCCGCATTTACAGTGTCAACTGCACACCCGTGCTGCTCTTTTTTTCTTTTTTTTTTCCATTTTTCTTTTTTCTTTTTTTTTTTATTGTAATTGCGCTGAGGGTACATGACGGTTAGAAAGGAGTACGTGGGGTTCAGCTTGCTTTTTCTCTGTTTTCTTTTGTACTTGAATGCCGGTTTAATGGAAGAAGTTTATAAGCGCAGTATGTACTTTCTGTTTTTTTTTTTTTTCACACATACTGTATCTTCTTAGTCATAGTCACTGTCACTATACACTTTCGGTCACCTCGTTTCATGTTTACTACTTTATATAAATCAACCTTTATTTGTTCCTTCTTAAACTATGTTGCATATAGCGAAAGCGGTGCATGTGAGCGTCAGTGTGTGTGCGCATATGTTCCAGCAGCAGCAGCAGCCACGCCGCACCCTTCAGCCTCGATACACTTCATGACTTCAAAGTGAATAGTCACACAAACACACACACACTTACACAAAGAGAGGGAGAGAAACTCTCGACCATAACTGGACCATACAAAGCAGAACCGAGCGACACAGCACATCTACAACACTTTAAGACAAAACCACTGGAAACCCAAAACAAAAGAAAGTTGCATCAGTTGAGGGCGTTGTGGTGGGTGTATAAGCTAACGGAGAGCGATAGAGTTTTTTTCCGCAAAGATTCTTGCTCTGTTTGAACTTTTTTTATCGCCCTGTGCTGATCGTTTGTACTTCTGTTTTGCACCGTCTGTTAGGTTTAAGCGAAAAGGGAAAGAACGCAATACAACGTTTTTCTCTGCTTCTCATTTGTATTGCTTTACTTTTTTTTTTTTTTGATTTTTGAACTGGAAGCACGTTCTGCTATACTATATACTCTGAATGTGTTTCTTTTGTTGCTATTGTCTTGAGGAAAAAAAAACACTTATATTCGTTTCTGCATTTTTTTTTTAATTACATGGCAACAGTGTTTTTTTTTTCACTCTCTATTCATATTTGGGAAAAAAAACCGTAGTCACTTTTTTTTTTTTTTCGTTGGGGGGAGGGGGATGTTTCACCACTGTCACTCACTACTTTTCGCTCTACGCTTTTCCATGTAAACGAATTGTGTTTCGCTTTTGTGTGTGTGTACATATATATATATATATATATGTACTTTTTTTGTGGTTCTGATTAGTGGTGTTCTGAGTGCGTATTTAACAACTGCATTCAAATAAACTGTAAGGGTACGCTAGTAGTAGGGACAAGAAGCACGTAGAGAGGGTCTCAATACGATTATAATCGACAGAGAAAACAGTGGGCTTAGAAACTCAGGCGAATCAAGAGGTTGTGCTTGGAAAGGAGCTATGAGCTTCAAGCTACCTGCTCTCTGAGACTTGTATTACTCGTATTAAAGAGTGATTTTCCCTCTCTCTTGAAGCAGTGAAGTGTGATGCACGATTTGATGAAAAGAGTAAACATAGAGGTGGACAATACGAAAGGTCAACAGCTTTCATTGAAAAAAGAAGGAGCTGGCTGGCTCCTCTCTCTTGTATCGTGTTATGTCTCTTGTGGCTCTTGGATGCGGTGGTTGCGCAACGCGGAAAGAATTTTTTTTTTTCTGCGCACTGACCCTGTATCCATAACTTTTCGAGCATTTTTCTCCCCGTCTCTTCTCTTCATTTATACACATCATTAATTGTATCTATATGTTCTTTTTTTTTTTTTAATTGAACACGCATGCCACAGAATTGAAACGTCAAACGACACTCGTATTCCTTCGTTGCCAAGTGAAGTGTGCACGTAGCTTTCCAGCGCTTCACCGTTTTAACAACAGTTTCGCAAATGCTCCGCTGTAGCGCTCGTCGTCTAGGTCATCAGCTCATTAAAGAGCCACTGGGCCACGAAGCCACCACGTTTGTTCGTGGTGAACGCACTCGCCACAACGCCCTGCAGCACGTATACGGACTCGCGACCTTCTGCGGTGTAGGGTGCGTTTTTGCGCTTTTTTCCTTTGTTTCTGGTCAGCGGCGTGTGCAGACCATCATCACGGCAGACGGCAGCGTCACCAAAGGCACGTGCCCGACGAAGTGGTGGAACTTTTAAATGATAGCGATTTTTTCAGTCACACACACGTGTGAGAATAACACCAGTCAATACGAACGCGTCGACGATGAAAGCAGCTGCACCTCGATCCGCCTTGCAGGTAGAGAAGATGGATGTGCTGCACGGCAGAGAACTGTCCCCAGTACGACCTTCTTTTTCCCCCTTTTTTTATCTTTTTACGTGCAGACGCTGATGGAAGTGAGGTTAATGACGTGTAGCAGCTGGTCATCGTAGTGGTAGCATTGCTCTTTCCTTGTGTCTAATAGACGCGGCAGGGCAGGTGCGCTGAGGAAAACTGATGCACATAATGACCAACACCTGTACGCGGTGTGAGATGCGTCACGCTTCTTGTTCATGGTGCATGGCGCTCTTGCTTATCTGTCTTCTCCCTTTTGTGTAGCTTAGCATTTCTTTTGTTCATATCTACTTAATCGGTAGTAATAACGTGGTAGAAGCATAGTTAGGGGTGTGCTCCGCTGTTTTGAGTCTTGGAGAGCAAGGATCTGCACTGAGCCTTTGACACCTGAGTATCGGGAAGGAAGCGACATCGCTTTTACTGTCCCTTGCGCCTCACATCTTTGTTAGGATCACCGGTGGAATAAGGCAAGGAAAAACGGTGACGCACTGGCCACCGAAGCGGCCCACCCGCTCTCGTCTCTCCTCTTTCTCTCTCCTCCCCATCCATCGCTTTCTCACCGCTGCCTTTCGCGATTTACCGCTTCAATGCACACAATCTTTTGCACTACACCTCTGCGTTTTTGCGCAATGCCTTCAGCAAGGAAGGCAAACAAACGAAATAGTAACAGGGTGCCTTTTTGGCCCTCCTCTTCTCTTTCATACGTTGATCATGCCACCGAAGCGTTCCGCTCGGTCGACGAGCAGTAGGAGTGCTCGTAAACCGACAACAACACTTGCGAAGATACGCGCGCCGTCGCTGCAGGAGGTGTACGCGCGCTGCTGCGCAGAAGTCGGTCTACGTCCTAACAGTGCCGTCCTCAGCTTGTTACCTGACAAGGGCGGCGTAGAATACAGTGGGGCCACACTCGACCTGAGTCGCAACTACGTAGGCGACAAAGGTGTAGCTCCCATACTCGCCACTCTGCAGCGGATGCCGACGGTGCGGACCCTTATTCTGTCGGAGAATGGGTTGCGCAACCACGGCGTGGAACTGCTCTGCGCGAGTGCGGCTCAGTTGACACAACTGGAGTTCATAGACGTGTCTGACAACTTCATCAGCGAAGGCGCTGCTGTTGCCCTTGAAAAGCTGTTGACGGAGAACCGACATATTAAGGACATCGCCTTTGAAAACACAAAGATTCCGGTGGAATGGCGGGTGAGGTTACTGAATGCTCTAGAGGCAAACAAAAGTGCACCCACGCCAACTCCCTCTGTGCCGGTGAGCTGAAGAAAAACACAGCTTTTTTTTTTTTTGTTTTGGGAGCCTCCCTGGCCCTTTGTCGGGCTTTTTTTTTTTTTGGTCTTGTGGTGTGGTTGCTGCTGCTTTGGCGTAATTGTGTCTGATGGAGATGCTGATGTAAACTAGCTTCATGTCTCTCTTCCAATTCTCCCTTTTTAAATTGTACACTACTGAGTTTTTTCTTTCTTCATTTTTCAGTTACTTTTGGTTGCTTTTATTTGGCTTTTGATTTTTTTTTTTTTTGCTGATGACTGCAGGCTCAGTGCAGAGGTGAAATGAAACACGTTCAATAAGCGAATCAAACGAGTGCACGACGGCAACCTGCATTAGCTGTCTCGCGGCCTTGCGACCTGATGTGAGGCTGACTTACAGGATGGGTGCAACCGTTCAGCGCTAAAGGCGATGCCGCCTTAATAACAACCTGAGTTGATCCGCTGCTGGCCTTCATACACACCAGCCTTTTCCTTGAGCAGTGTTTTTGTAGCCAGCTTTACTGTTGTTGTCATTGAGAGGGCTTTGTTTCTTATTTTAACAACAATTCTCTTTCTCCCTTTTCCCCTTTCCGTCATAACAAATTGTCGCTGAGTTACAACTGTTTTTTCAAACAATACGACCTTATTGCCTATCCAACTGGTGAATCACGCGCAGTGCTCAGAAACACACGTAAACGCGAAGAGAGGAAAAAAAAAAACAAGAGGGAGGGTAAATGATGCCACGTGTTGTGCGCTTGGAGGCAGCTGTATCGGCTGCCCACCAGAACGTGTTTGCGTGCCTGCTCAACGTCAACCGAGAGTATGGGCTGCAGACGACGCTTCGCGTGGCAGGTGGGTGGGTGCGCGACATGCTGCTAGGCCTGCATTCGAATGACATCGACATCGCGATTGAGACGCCACCGAACGTCGAGCCTGTCAGCGGTGAGATCTTTGCGCGGCGTATCGTGGAGTATCAGCAGGCGCACGGCGATCGTGCCCACACCGTCAGCGTCATCCGGGCCAACCCCGCCATGTCGAAGCACATTGAGACCGCCACAGTGCGTGTGCACGAGATCCCGGTGGAGTTCTGTGCCCTGCGCACCGACGTCTACACCGACGCCTCGCGTATCCCGCAGGTGCGGCCCGGCACCCCGCTGGAGGACGCGCTGCGCCGCGACTTTACCATTAATGCCCTCTTTTATAACCTGCACACCGGCATGGTGGAGGACTACACCACCGGACTGGAGGATCTACAGCGGCGGCTGATTCGCTGCCCGCTGGAGCCGCGCACGACCTTCAACGACGACCCGCTGCGCCTGCTGCGCGGCGTTCGCTTTGTTGGTCAGCTCGGAGCCCTCAACTTCTCACTTGACCCCGCCATCACCGAGTGCGTGGACGAGGTGCTACTCCAGGTGCTGCTACAGAAGGTCTCCCGGGAGCGCATCGGGAAGGAGTTCGCAAAGATGATGGCCGCCCCGCACCCTGAACGCTGCGTTGAGCTGCTGCACCGCATGCAGATACTGCAGCGCGTTCTGCTCGTGCGTGTCGTCATGAAGGCACAGCCAGGCAAGAGGCAACTGTCCAACGACGTGGAGCGGATGGACGCGCTAGTGGACTTATTTGCTGACGGTGCGGCGCGGCTGAGCATGGCGATGATGCTGTGCGACGTCGGCCTCCCGGCATTGGCGCATGCAGGCGTGACGGCGGCGTTGCGCGACGACCAGCGAGTCGAGGCGGCGCTCTTCTGTCTTCTGTTGCCATTTCTCTGCGGCGCCGGCGAGGAGGTGGAGGAGATGGTGCACAACGTCTGCATCAACGGTCTGAAGCTTCCGGTGGCCAGCTGTGACTGCGTCCGACGCATGATCGACGCCTTCAACGCGCTTCGCACGCAGTCCTTCACAACAGCGGAGCTCATGGTTTCTCCGCTGGGCCCCGACACGCTGAAGAAGCTGTTTGACGCCCTGTACAACCTCAATGACGGACATGTGTTTCCCAACGCTCTGCAGGTGGTACTGCTGGCTTACGCGCTTCTGGAAAAGTCAGGCAGGGCCGCAGCTGCGACAACGATGGGTGCTCGCGACGGTAGCAACTCACCAACGGTGGTGACAAACGAGTTCGCTGCGCTGTGGAAGAGCGTTGCGGATCACCCAACACTGCTTGGTGCCTTCCAGCTAAAGCTGCCGCTCAACGGAAGGAACTTGCAGAAGACGTACGGGATTGAGCCGAAGAACGTTGGGGCAACGCTGCTGAAAATGCGGCTGAAGCTCGTGCTTACACCGACAATCTCGTCAGAGGACATCATCGCGTGGATAAAGGAGGGTGCTGCATTGTAAAGAGCGTTCAACTCTTTGTGCTTTCTCCCCTTTTTTCATGGCTTCAATTGACACAAAGAGGCCGACGACTACGACTTCGTGTGTCAAAGACTGGTACACACACACACACACACATAAACACGCACAAACACACATACAAGCATTTTTTTTTTCCCCGCAGCACCTTTCGCAGATCAGAAATGGAAGAAACAAGCGAAAGAGCAGGGTAAGTTCTGCGTTTTTTTTTTCCCGAGACACCACGAAACGAAATGAGCCCTTCGAAGGGAGGCAGGTTTACAAGTCGGAGTTCATTCGTCATAAAAACAGAGCTTTCTCTCTCCGTCTGCAAGTACATCTGATGCTCTCTTTCTCTCTCTCTTTCCCTCGCTTTGATTGCGGGCCTACCCTTTCCATCGTTCTTGGCGTTTCCTTTCTTTCGGCTTCTTTTCAGCCTCATTACCAGTAATTCGGGACATGGCCAATGAAGCTCCGAAGCTGGCGTTCACGATCACAAATCTCTACGTATTGAGCACGTCTAAAACAGAGGTTGACAAAGCAGTTTCATTTCTGCGCTCATAGAAATCACGCTTTTGCATTAAAACTGTACTTTTTCGGACACAAACCCGAGTGGTCATGATAGACAACCATACAGCACCTGATTTACGTTTTATACAATAACAAAGTAAAAGGAAGTCATACCTGTGCTTTGAAGTTTAGCTTTTTCTTCCGGTCTTTTTCACCCTTCTGTCGTCCACATCATCATTGCATACAAAGGGCTGCCGCGATGAGCTCTCTTCACTTGAGCTCGTACAATGCGGTGTGTTGGAGATCAGGCAGGCTGGGCGGTGTTGATGTAGTGGCTCCGCTGCTGCTGACAAAGCCGGAGGCTGCGCTACCGTCAGCTTCCGCACTGGACGGTGTCGCAGCCCCAGTCGCCTTAACGTGCGTCAAGCAGCCAAAGCAAGAGCTCACCGTGTGGCTTAGTCGGAAGGGCCACCGCAACTTCCGGAAAGCCCCTAAACTGTTTCACAGCGTTGCGCAGGTGTGCGTCGACGGTGCTCATCTAGGTATCTTCTACACGCAGCACCGCGGCACAGACTTGTCGTTTGCGCTGGTCGAGTATGACACAGGCGACGTGGAGAGGCTCGTTGGGCCTCCCAAGGTCTACGCAACGGAGGTGTCGGCGCTGATGAGTGACGTTGTCTCCGACGCAGAGCGCAAGGCACGGCGAACGAACACATCGAGAGAGGCTTACTTTACGGTCTCACACGCCATCTTGCGGTACACAGCGCGTGGCTTCGTCGTGGCCGCCGTCGTGGTCACCAACAGCGGCGGTGTCTACGGCATTGCTGGCGACCTGTCGGCAAACGTCTGGCGCAAGTGGAAGATGGGCAGTGCAGTCGGTGATGGGTCCGGCCTGTGTGTCTTTGTCCCTTTCAGTGGTGCCGAGGTACGTTTCATGCGGTGCGACATCGAGACCCCTGTCGACCCAGATGCTGTGGTCGTTGCGCCGTCGATGTCGCTCGCGCTGTCCGCCTTCGATCGCGTTCCTGATTGCGACGTTGGGGATGGCGCCACCGCCTCGTCGTCCTCGTCGCGAGTTGTCTTCGCTGTTCTTCGCGAGTGCGTGCTGCCGACGCGCAGCGGCAGACCTGTGACGGAGCGCTGCTACCAAAGCCATGCCTATTGTCGTTCAAGAGAGGAGATGAAGGACGACGGCGAGGAGGTGGAGGAGGATGCGGGGCAAGGAGCACGAAAGTTGTCTCGCCACTGCCTTGTCGTGGTGGAGGACAAGTCGCTGCCGGTGTACACCATCGTCGTGCCTGGCCTGCGCTCGAGTTACGTGGTATACGCGTCGTACGCCGCCGGCGGAGGCGAGCTTGTTGCCTCTGCTGCGGCAGTGCCTGAGTTGCGCCAGCCGATCAGCGTGTGCAGTTTCCGCGTGCCTGCGCACCCGCAGCGTCCTAATGGGACGACGTTCTCGTTAATGCTGTGCCGCGACCTGAAGCTATACGCCTGCGAGCACTTCGGGCAGCCCGCCGAGGTGGTCTTGCACATCAACAATCTCCGCTCCTCTGCCGTCACCTTTCCTTCTCCGCTGCAGCTAAAACCGACAAGAAAACCGCCGCACGTTGCGGGCGGAATGAACGCGGCGACGGCCTATACACGCCTCGTCGCGGTGTACGATGGCACCGAGGTGGTGTGTACCAACGGCGTCGTCGGTGTGTTCTTCCGCGTCTCTGCCGCCTCGCTACAGACAGCCGCGCCTGCCATTGCACCATCAGCGCTCGCCGATCCCGCGGAGCGCGGTGCCGCTGTTACTGAGGAAAACAGCGGTGAGGACGGCGCGAGTGCCCTGCACCGGTGCCTGGCGAAGTTGGAGGAGTTGTCGTTGTCCACCACGCGGCGCGAGCTGCCGGACATCGTCTTCCGCGAGGTCCTTCCTCGTCTCCGCTATGTTGGCACCTCGCAGCAGGAGGTGATGCTGATGCAGCGCGTCTATGAGCAGCTGCTGCACATGGTTGGACCAAACCTGCAATCTGAGTGGGACTACCTTTGGGCCCTCACGTCGGCCCTGCAGCGGACCCTGGTGAAGCGCAACCGCGAGAACGGCGTGTGCTACACCGACGCCTTCTTTCTGCAGCTGGCCGACACGTATTGCCACAGCGCGTTCGCCTCAGCGGCGGGGACGGCGGCAGTGCAGGACGCCGTACGCACCGCCGTTTCACACGAAGTTGCGCGGATGACGGCTGCACAGCCGGCGCGTCTGCCGCCGGAGGTGCGCTACGTCTTGGACGGTCTCGCAGAGGGCGTGTCGCCGATCAACCTGGCTGAAGAGGTGGCGCGGCGCATGGTGCAAACGAGCACGCTGTTAAACGGCGCCTGTGTGGTTTCCGCGCAAGCAGGCAAGGCGGAGTGCGTCCACGGCGTGGGCTGTGTGCTGCTCGCCTCCTGTCTGGATTTGACGGTTGTCGTGTGCGTACAGGAGGGACGCGAGATGCGGGTGTGTATGCCACCACCCTCGACAGAAGGCCTTGAAAACGACACGGCGACGGCTTCTTCGTGCGTCGCCGTTCCGCCGTACACGTTCCGGACGCAGGAGGAGTTCGAAAAGGCGCTGACGCTGGCGGCGGACATGCTGTGTGTGTCTACCGCCGACGCCTCCTTTCGACCGGATGTGGCAATGCTGACGCTGGCTATTGGCAACCGCCGGCACTGCCTCATCGCCTTTGTGCAACTCTTCGCGCCAATTCTACGCAGTGCCGTGGAGAGTGTGGCGCCGCTGGCCAACAGCGCGGCGTGGATCGAGGCGTGCACGGCTACTCTGTCGCGCAGCTTCGAAGAACAGGCAGCCGCGCTGCTGTCCGAGGAACGCAGCAGCGGCGCGTCACTCTCCACGACGCTCTCCTACGTGCTGTACGCCCCGAGGCAGACGCTAAACGCCGAGTTCTTTGGTGCACTCGCCTCCACGCTGCCAGAGGAATTCTGTACGACGGCACTGGTCGCGTGTATCTTCCACGAGACGGAGCGACTGGTCGCGGCGACGCACAACTATGCGGCGGCGGTGGCGACGTTCATGCTGAGCAAGACAGAGACTGAGCGTGAGAGCAGCTGGCAGGCGGCTCAGGTGGGCAGAAGGCGTCTCTCCTTCGCCCTCGCGCGGAGCTACAAACTATGGGCATCTGTGGGCAAGCTCTCGCCCTACCAGCTGCAGGACATTGCCGCCAGCTATCGCATGTCCGCCCGCAACTCCCTCGGCAACGCGGCAGCGGCGGCAACGTCACGTGGTACAGTCGTTTCGCGCACCCTCGTCGCGTGCTTCCGGCTCTTGTGTCTCGTGCAGTTCTGCTGCGACGGTGAGGACGTGGTGGCAGGACAAGGCGTGGAGAGTTGCGCTGCAGCGGTGCAGACGCTGTACCTCGTGCGTGAGGCTCCGCTGCCGCTCGAGTGGTTCCAGCGGCGTTTTGTGTCCCACGTGAGCTCCGCAGCAACGCAGCAGCCGTCCTCTGCTCCCTATCTGGTGAGGGTGCTGCAGCTGTCTAACGTGCGCCAGACTGGCAACGCGGGTCTCAAGAAGGAGTACTACAAAGTCCTGGACACCCTGCAATCTCGCAGCGCAGAACTCTCCACCTCGGAGGACACTGCGGGGAGGAGAGAGGAGCTGCAGCGGGCGATCAGCGCCCTTGAATCCGCCGTGACCGCGCTGACGCTGTTGGACGAGGTGGCGGATCGTCGTCACTGCGTGGGAGGCAGCGCCGACGGCGGGCCGCCTGCCGCTGCCCCGCCGTCCCCCTCGGCGACGGTGCACTTTGCGTTTACCCCTTCGCAGGACACGTCGCTGCCCCGCTGGACGCTCCCCCACGCATTACCGGAGCGGCGCTTTTTGTTTTCGCAGGAGTGGACAGACGTGTTGTGGACGCTGGAGCGCGCGCCCGAGGCGCTGCTTGCTGCGTGTGAGCGAACTGTGCGCCGCATTTCGCAGACTTCCGTGCCTATGCAGGGAGACGAGGAGACCCCCACAGCATTGTCGGCCGAGATGGCTAATCCGCTCTTTGCACACTTGTGCCGGCTGCGGCCACCTGTGCGCATGCACACCGTCCCCATGGGCGCGACGGCGGCCAGTCCGGTGCCAAGTCCGGAGCCAAGTGTGGTGCAGCGGCAGCCAAGACCAGCAGATGGGCCTGCAGCGGCGACGAGGGCAGAGTCACCTGCGCCGCAGCCCGGCGCTGCCGCTGCCACGCCAGCGAAGCTGCAGGCACCGCAAGACGCTGCACCACCCTCTTCTTCGCCACCACCCACACCAACTTCAATGCAGATGGTTGCAGGACAAGCTACCGCGTCCGCTGCCGTCCCCCCGAGTGCACCATTGTCGTTGTCATCGCAGGTGCTGGAGACGCCCAACAGGACAGCGCAGCGAGGCGGCATGTACGCCCCGGCGGACGTGGCCTGGTGGGACGCGATCGGGCAGCCCGTCTTGACTGCCGCTTCGAGGGCGCCCCCACCGGCTTCGAAAAATTCACCAACGGCGGCGGCGGCGGTCAACACTGCGACGGGCGACGACAACGGAGAGAGCTCCGACTCGGCCACCTCTTACACGACGTCCACCAGCAACTACGCCGACCCGATCGCTGCACCAGACGAGTTCGCAAGAGGGACAGAGAGGCCGTGCCGGAGAGAACGCAAGGCTGGTGCGCGGCCGAACAACAGCGACAGTAACAGCAGCAGCAGCGGCGTAGCGGGTGACGGCTTCGGCCGCGGCGTGTCAGCGCGGTCGCCGCTGCTGCGTCGGTCTGATAGCGTTAAAGGGAAAGGAAAGTGCCGTTGCTGCCACCGCGCACTGCGTCGCCGCGATCGCAGTCGCGGCTGCTGCCGCAGAACAAGGGAGGCTAAGGAGAGGGAGGACCTGCTTGACGGCGGCGCCTTCTCATTGCGATGGAGAGACGGTGCAGTTGAGAGGGTGGTGTCACCGCTGCGCCCACCACCGACGAGGTCAGCCGACACGGCGCGGCCCACGTTGCTGTCCTTCACAACTCGTCTGCTGCCGCCCGAAGAGCCGTCGCGGATGTTTGCCCAGACGGCCCGCGCACCTTCGCGGTGTCCTTCTTCCCCGTCCAATGCAGCTGCAGCGGGTGGACTGAGCCCCAGTCATGTGGCGCTGCTGCGTCTGCCCGCCACATCGTCCGCCTCACGTGAGCTGGCACGTGTGCGGCTCTACACCCTTCACGGCGACCGCGCCGAGGCTGCGGAAGGCGGCGACGTCGTGTCGCTGCACCAGGCAGAGGCGGCTGCGGGCACGCTTGGGGTTCTCTCCGGCCGTGCGGCGCCACTCACGGCGCCAACAGTGCCGCCCAGCCGCGTCTTCGTCGCCCCGCCGGCGCTTCTTCGGCTGCCGCAGCGCGACGGCGGTGGACGCGTAGACGCCGAAGCAGCAACGGGCCCGGCACCATCGCAAGCTGTTTTTGTATCGACAGAGACGTCGCAGCCCTACGCACAGGTTGCACGCGCGCCTGAAGGCCCCGCTCCCCCTGCTGTCGATCTCTCCACGCTGCACTACTCTGCGGTGCAGGAGGCACCGCAACCGCAAGCCAATAGAACTTCTCCTCCCACACCAGGTGTGGCTGTGATGAGTGCACCAGCGCCGCCTGCGGCCTCCGCCAACCTGACGTCCCTGCCTCTGCCTCCGCCAGTGGCGGTGCCGGTGCCCTCGCTTGCGGTCGCCGGTCTCCCTCCGTCGCAAATGGCGGAGTTTCGCCGGTACACCGATGACTTGGTGGCCCGACAGGCGGCGCCGACCGTCGATAACGGCGCGGCTTCCACCGCCGCAGCAGTAGCAGCCGCGGTGACCACGCCGCCGCTGCCTGGCACACCACCACCTGTTCCTTCAAATGTGGCAGTCAACGCGTCGATGGACGGCCCGGGCGTGGCGCGGCTGGTGCAGCAGCAGGAGGACTTCATCCGCAAGGCGGAGACGCTGCTGCAGACACGGCAGGCCGAAAATGAAGGCTTTTATCGGCGGGTAGTGGAGAGCCTTCGCAGTCTCACGGCCGCCTCACAGGGGCTGCGCGGGCTGACGCCAGTGGAGCAGTCACAGCTGGTGCGCGACACTGTGAAGCAGCGAAATGACCTGATGAGCCTAAACCATCAGCTGCTCGAGATGCAACTCGCCGCTGCACGCGTCAGCGGTGAGGCACCACCATCACCAGCGCCATTGCCGCCGCCGCCGCTGTCGCAGCAATCCCCCGGCTCAGTTTCTCTTTCCACCCCAGTTGGAGCATCAGCCGTCACCGCGCAGACGACGCAGACGACGCAGACCCTCGCTGCGACTTCGAGGACGAGTGTCGGTGTGTCGTGGGCAGCGCCTGCGGCAGTAGCAGCGACGCCATCGCTCACTTCCGTGCCCACGCAGACGCCGACGGCGCCGAAGGCTGACATGCAGGAGACACTGTCTGACCTGCAGCGACTCAACACGGAGTTGATGGGCGTCAGCGCCTCAGCGGGGGCCATGGAGAAAGCGATCAAGGAAACCCGCGAGGCGATTCAACGTTACGAGCGTGGCAAAGCGGCTGATGCACTAACGGCGGAGGGCGTAGCGCTGACGGCGGCGATGCGCCTGCGCACGGCAGCGGTGGAGCAGCGGCTGAGCGAGTTGTCACGGCTGACGCCACAGTCGATGCAGACGGCGCCTGCGTCGCGTGGGTGGACGGTGCAGCCCTCCTCTCCCGTGGAGCCGGAGGAGAGGTCGACGGGAGCGTCCCCGTTAAGTGCGGCCACAGCTGCAGCGCGTCGTGATGCTCTCACTGGTGCGACGCCCACTGCGCGGACGACCACGACGTCGACGGCGGCCGCCGCCGCCGCAGCACCGCCGCAGTTCACCGCACAGGCGGAGATGGTCGTCGGCGTGAGTGATGGAGCGGCATCGACGGCTGTGCCAAGCATGGAGCAGCGGCAAACCGCACCGACGCCCACTCCGTTGTCTCCCTCGCTTGCTGCGGTGGTGGCCGGCGCGCCGTTGACGCCGCAGCTGCCGCCACCACTGCCTGCGTCGCCACCGACCTTCACGTCGGTCTCGTCCTCGCCGCTCGCTCCCACCCCGGCATCGTCTCCAGTAGTGGACGCGTCGCCCAGCGTAAGTTTCGCGCAGACACCCTCGCCCGCAGCCGTCTCCCCGCCACCGTCGCAGCGGCTCGAGGTGAGGCGCACACGCGACCACGACGAGAATGTCCGAGCGCCGTCCGCAGCGCCGACACAGGCCCGTGTGCACTCGAAGCCGTCCGACCTGCACACGCTCTTTATTGAGGCCGGCGGTGCCGCGCACACCCCGCCGATGCGCCGTCCTGCGTCGCTGGCGTCAACACCTGCCGTTGTCACTCGCCCGAAAGCTATCCCTGCCACTGCGGGCCTGCCTGCTGGCTCGGGCAAGGACCGTTACGCGATGTACCGCATGCCAGCGAAACAACCAAAGCCAGTGGCACCACCAGCAGCGGTGCCCTCGTCGTGCCTTCCTCTCTCGTACCCGCACAACGGCGGCGAGCTCGTCGGTGCGATGGTGAGCACCTCCACACCCGCCAGAACAGATGCCAGTGCGTCAGCTGTTCGGCGTGGCTCTGCTGGCGATGTCTACGCAGATCGTCAGCGCGATCGACGCATGATCAACATCGCCCGGCGCGTGCAGCAGCTGGAACACGACTTATTTGACTAAGATTGGCGGTGCACTTCTTCAGTGTTTTCTTCTTTTTTTTTTTTTTTGACAGCTGGGTAATTGAAGGGAACGCTGCACGTGCTTCTACTCGTCTGAGCTGAGGCAACAGATTTAGACAAGCATCTTTTCTTTGCTTCCTTTCTCTCGTTCTGATGAGGAAAACAAACACCCACACCTGTTTTCGATAGACTCGTTACGACAGCAGTAAGAGTAGCACGCGCAAAAAACAGTGGAGGATCCATGGATCAAGAAAACTGTGAGAGCGTCACACCTTTATGTACGTATATATATGTATCTGTTTGTTTTCTGTGCGATACCGTGCGCGATGACCACCCAACAGGTTTTGCCTCACAGGTGTGCAGTAGACGCTTTTCCTTCTCCTGTGCAGCAGGCCCTTCTTCTTGAAGGCAAGACTCATTTTTTGGCCCTGTGTTTCGTCTCTGCTTTCACACTGTGTCTTTTTTTTCTGTATTCTGCCCTTCTTCTACTTCTTCTTCCTTCTCGTTCTCTTTATAATGGATGCTGTCGGCTACAACTGCACGAAAAGTTCTCATAGCTTTGCTGCCTCCACGCTTCAGCTATCAGCCAAAATTAAAGTCACTTTTTTTTTTTTTGTTACTCTTCTCCTGTCAAGTTCCCCTCTTTCCTTGTTTTGCCTCTAGGTTTTTTTTTTTTTTTACTGATTGCTGCTTTGTTGCTGTTAGTGCTACCAGAGTGACATCAGGCAAACTTGTGACCACGTACGTACGTTATATTTCCTTTTTTTTTTTTTTAGCGTGGCAGAGAAAAAAAAAAAAAAAACAGACAATTCGGTTTGCTTATTGTGCCGCCTGTGTTTTTGCCTTCATCATAAACTGGGCGCGTCTTTTTTTTTTTTTTCATCTTTCCACAAACGCCGAACTTTGAGCTTCTAGAAATCGTAAGCTACAGAAGTGAAAAGTAGAGAAAAAAAAAAAAGAAGGAAAAACGGACGCTGCTCACTTAAACAAGTAAAAAAGAAGTTCTCCTAAGGCTCCTGCCCCAGTGCTAGTGATTCCGAAATAAGATAAAGAAAGAAAGAGCAAGTCCTTTTTTTTTTTTTAACCGTAAAAAAGAAGAAAGAGAAAAACAACATACAATTCCGAGGCTTGCTTAACGCTCCCTCAGTGCTCACGTTTTTCTTTATCCTTTATGACAGGTTGAGCCACTTCCGTTTCAGCTGTTTGCCTACTTTTTCTCACAACTTATTGTGTAATCGGCACACGCGCGCGACACTGAGAGGAGGAGTAGTTTTTACTCTTAAACGCCGCATACTTTACAGTCTTTTTTTTTCTTGCTTTAAGATTCCTTGCTCTTCAAGGTCTGCTTGTTTGTGATACGTGTTTCGGTTTTTACTTGGCTTGACGTCGGAGTTGCTCGTTGTAGTATTAAAAAAAAAAAAAAGCTCTTGCTTTTGTAATTGTTATTATTCTCTAGGCTCTCTCTCTCTTGGTTTGTTTGTTTCCTCTCTCTCGCCCCTTTTTGTTTTTTTTTTTCTTTCCGTCTTTTTTTTTTCTAGCACGGGTCTTGCTGTGGATTTTTCTCAGTCACGCTCGCTTTTCTTTCTTCTTTGAGCTTTTCGCTTTCTGATACCGTATTGTTCAAACTCTCAAGTTTTTTTTTCCCCTCCCTTTCCTGTCTACCCTTCTCTTGCAGTGTGCTCCATCTCTGCATACCTCGCCCCCAGTGTAACGTGTCTGTCTTTTTCGTTTTGCTTTCTTTTTTTTTTTCCCTGCCGCCAACCCATTTTTTTTTTTTCAAACACTATCCTCCGTTGTGTTCCTTTTGGGCTTTATTTTTTTTGTTTACTTCCCCATTTACGCCCTTTTTTCCCTTGCAGAGACGTCTTTCCGTTTTTTCTTTTGTATTGTGTTTTCTCGTGAACATACGCCCTTCTGACACACACACACACACACACACACACACACACACTCAGAATACCGAAAAGCAGCAGGAACGAAAAAGAAGGCGAGCTTTCTCAGCTCCTTTCTCTCTCTCTCTCTTTTTTTCCTTCCTCCCCCCTTCCCTTCTTGTCTCCCTCCTTATCTCCTCAGGTGCTTGCTTGACGTCTTGAGAGCTCTGCGTGCCGCTTCTTCGGTTGAACCTCTGCTTTTCGTTTGAGGCAAGATTAAGCGTGCTTTGCAGGACAACTTAGGCTGGAAAAAAGACTAAAAAGAAAAAGAAAAAACAACAACAACAGAGGCGCACGCTGTTCTGTCAACCTGTGACAGCACTTTGCCAACTCCTCAGCCAAAAGAATAAAGTAACGGAGTCATGTACGGCCAGCAGTTCGTGCCCAACCAGGTCTACGGCCAGCCCGGGATGATGTCCTACACGCCGGGCGTGCTGCAACCGCAGGTGGCGCCGGGGATGTCCATGATGCCGGTCTACCGCGGCGCCTTCTCGGCCGGCATGTCAACGCAGTTGCCACCGCCGCCGCCGCCGCCACCGCCGATGCAGCAGCGAGGCCATGGCCACGGCCAGCAGGGTCGCGCCACGCCGCCGCAGACGCAGCCGCACCCGCGAAACAATGAAATCGGGACGACAAGCCCCGTCATTCACCTGCGCAACGTCACACCGGAGGTGACGCAGCTGAGCATTCAGAACCTGGCGCAGAACTTCGGCGACATCAAGCACATCGTCATGCTACGCCAGATGAACCAGGCCCTCATCGAGATGAAGAACACGAAGAGCGCCGAGCAGCTCGTGGACTTCTTCAAGGAACCGGGCTACGCGGAGATCGACGGCCGCCGCGTTTACATTCGCTACAGCAACCATCAGACGCTCACGGCAACGCAGCATGTGAGCCGCACGCTGCTTGTATCCATGTTCAACACGCAGTACGACGTCTCCGCGGCGGCGCACATTACTCCGGAGATCGTCTACCAGATCTTTGCCAGCTACGGCACGGTGGAGCGCATCGTCGTGCTGCCGAAGAACGAGAGCAGCCAGTGGAATCACAACCGTGTACAGGCGTTGGTGCAGTTCAACTCTCGTGAGTCTGCGGAGCACGTGAAGAATATCTTGCAGGGCCAGCCTGTGACACTGGGCGACACCGTCACCTTCACGCTGGACATCCAATTCTCTCGCATGGATGAAATCAAGACCACGAATCCCGCCACGTCGCTCGTGGTGGACGAAGAGGGCGTGCACCGCCCGCCAGGGAACGCGGTGGACATGGACGCGGTGATGATGCAGACACCGATGGCCGCCTACCCGTACGTGGGCTGGAATTAAACCGCTAGGCCAACGCATTAAAAAAAAAAAATAATAATAATAATAAGGCATGACAAAACAATGAGGAACAGCGTTGAGGGACAGTGGCGAATAAGAGAACAGGGGTAAAGAGAAGTGATGCAGGGTCACAAACAAGTACGACATTAAGGAGAAGGCCGCACACACAAAAGCTGACGTTACGAGCTTTAGCCAAAAAAAAAAAGGGCATTTTACTTGAACACCTGCAAAAGCAAAAAGATGCGAGTACACGTAACGCACGTACGCCGGAGAGTTTTGTTTCACTCGCGAAAGATGTGGGGAAGCGAAACAAACACCAACAGCACACACACACACAACAACAACAAAAAGAAGAGATGCGGTGCGACTCTGTTTGCCATTGCAGTGTCCAAAAAAAAAACGCGGTACGTCTGTTTTTCCTTTTTATTTAAGCAGTTGAGAATAATAACGATGAGTATCTTCTATTTCAGTCGTCGTATGCGATGTGTCGCTCTTGACGCTCATCTCTCCTTTGTTTGCCGACTTCCTCGTACGAATGTGCGTGTGTGTGTGTGTGTGTGTTTGCATGTGTGCTTGTGCAACTGGTCGATTGTCGGCAGGCTTACGCGTTGAATCTTCGAAACGGTCTCTCGTTCCCAGAGCGAGTGTATGTGGCGTGTCACCGCCGCTTTGCTATGCTGCGCCGCCGTTTCTTTAATTCGCTGTAACAACAGAGGGGAAAAAAGAAAAGGGCGGCAGCCGCAGACAGGGGGTCGATGGTCTTCGCCCCTCCACCGCGAGTGGAGTGCAGCAAGCCAACACATGCAGCGGCAAAGGAGAGATGGGCTGTTTGATGAGCGAGTGCGACGCTGCAACTTGAAACGGCACTTGAGCGAAGAAGAAAAAGCTCTCCCTCTCTCTTTTTCTTTTACTCAAATTACATATGTTCTCTCACGAACCAAAGAATGTTGTACGTGCGTTGCGTTGTGTTGCGTTGTCTCCATTCTGATTTTTTTTTTTTTGCAGAAAGCGTTTCTTTTTGTTTTTATTTTTGTTGTCAATGGTTGTGTGCGTAGCTGCGTAGTGCGTTTGTGCCACGTCATGACGTCGTGAACGCTATTGTCCACAATTGTTTTTTTTTTCTTTTGTTCTTCTCTCGTCTTCACTGCCTTTTTATTTTGTATCGCCTCTAGAGTAAAGGAGGATGACACGCAAGCACGTTGAAGGGTGTACATCGCTCTCTGAACACTTTTTTTTTTTTAGACGCTGGCCCCTTTTGGTTTTTCTCAATTCTCACCTGACTTTTTTTTTTTTTTTTTTTGAGTTTCTCTTACCGCCTTCTGCAATTCTAACCGTTCCACTATCTCCCCCAGGTGATGCAAAGCCTGAACGCAATCCACTTACGTCAGCCTCATCCTAGTAGGCTGGATGCTCGACGTGCGTTGTGTTCTTTTTTGTTTGATTGCTTTTCTCTTCTTGCTAGCGATGAAGTGTCCTCCGCTCTCTCTTTTTTTCTGTCTTTTTTTTTTTTTTACGTGTGCTCGTTCACGCTTCTTTGCTCCGACTCCGCTTTTTCCATCGAATTGAACCTCGCTGAACTACCTATGCAAAAGCAAAGTGGTTGGGGGGGGGGGGGACACGGACAAAGAAATAGAAATGAGCCTTTTAACTACTCTTCTCAGGCTTTAAAAAAAAAAAAGTATATTCGTACAGGAAATTCCTTTGCGCTGCCCTGTACACAGACCGCGTAAGCCTAGCACAGCGCCCATGTACGGTGAAGCCAACCGCCCGTTTTTTTTTTTTTAAGACCTAATTGTTTTATTACTATTAGTATTATTATTGCTCTCTTAACACCCCTCCTTTAATTACTTTTTTTTTTTTTTAATGGCCTGGCTATCGCCAGTCATTTTTAGCCAGTTTTCTTCTTCAGCTTCTTTTGCTCTATTATTATTATTGTTCAAAAACGGCTTTACGATGCGTGAGCACGATCTTTTTTTTTTTTCAAGATGAGAAGTCTCTTTTTTTTTTTTTCCAACGTTTCTAACGTATTTATGTCGCTTTTTATTGATGGAGAGAACAGAGAGGAAAAAAAAAAAAAAGAAAGAAAGAGAAAAAAAAAAAACGGCGAAGGAGTGATGAGTCTTATCTTACTCCACTTCTTTTCTCACTTTCATTGAATAAACGCTCACCATCGATTAAAGACCTTTTTTTTTTTGTGTCGGCGCATCGCCACGCTTTTGCCATCTACTGTTTCATTTTTTTTTTTTTCGCTGCGTATCGCGAAGTTGCGCATTGCGTGTGTACATTGCGTTGTCGTCGTTAATCTTCCTCTTTCCCTTTTACTTGTGCCCTGTTGGTCGCTCTTCTGCGCCGCCACTGTAGAGCGATGCAGCGGACGGTGGACTGTACGCACACCACGTTCACTAATATCGCTTTCCTCCGACCTGTAATCAAGCATATACACCGACATGTATAAATAATAATAATAGCAAAAAGAGAAAAAAAAAAAGAAAAGAAAAGAGGACACACAAAAAAAAATGAAAAAGTACACCTTTCCCTTTTTCCCTTTCACAAGCAAGAAACTACTGAAGTTGTTCTCTACCATTTCACGACGCCTGGGGGCTTCTTCATTTTTTTTCTCCTTCTTTTCAGCTATCTACGGCTCGAATCCAAGTGAAGTGGGCGATTTGAAGCCGCATTTGTGTTTTTTTTTTGTTTCCTCGTTATTCGCTCTGGCATGCCTTCTTCATATTACTGGTTGTGTTTTTGCTTAGATGCACAGCGACAGAACTGTCTGGCTTCAGCAGCGTCTCTCGAAAAGCGTAGAACGTATTACTATCTTCCTTTTTTTTTTTCTGGTATTACGGTGCAAACGCCTGAGAGGCGCCGCTTCCACGTCGACGCGCCCCAGCAGCACGGCAGTGTATGGCTATGACATTCTTGGTTTTTTTTCTGTCACACTCTGGTTTACGCACGCGCGCTCAGGATAATCCAAAAGAATAATTGTGAGCAAAAATCTTACGTCAGGGGCGAAAGAATAAGAAAAGAACGAGGAACATTTCGTGCGCTTCCGTTGTCTTTTTCAAAGCTGTTTTTTTCTTCTACCCCTTTTTTTTCAGGTCGTTTTTTTTTTTTCCACTCTTTTCCTTTTTCTTTTTTTTTTTTTTTTGAGTCATATCTATATATAATAATCAAAGCTGTTTTTCGTACCTTACACTTTGTTTTTTCCTTTAACTCGACTCTTGATTAAAGTTAACCTCCTTCTTCTCCTTTTTTTTTTTTTCTTTCTTTCAATGACACCCTATTTAGTCTCTTTGACATCTAGGCAACAAAGGACTCACCTTGAGACTTGATTCAGCAAGCAACAACAAAGCTAGAAGCACGCACTCGTGCGGATTTTTCTTTTTTTTTTTTTCTCTTGTTAATATATGAGAAGGCAACTTAAGTTGTAGGTGGTTGGAAAACAGCTGTTTTCTTCCCCCGCCCGTTTTCTCTCTTTTCCTTCGTTTAACGGAACCCAGGTCGGGGGGCAGGTTTTCGTCGTTTTTTTTTTCTGTATATCCGATAGCCCCGTCCCCCAAGAAAGAACGTAACTGTTGTTGTTGTATGCTAGTGGGTCTCTTTCTCTTTGTGTTTCTTTAACCTGGTTCCCGCAATGTTCTTTTTTTTTTTTCTCCTCCCTTTTTCTTTTTTTTCTCAACACCTGGCTACAATGTCCTTTCGCATCTCCATTCCGTTTTTTTTTTTTTGTTCCTCCTTCCCTCTCCTACCTCTGCACTCCTACTTCGCATTGTCTGTGCTTTTTTTTTTTTTTTGCTTTCCTTTCCGTTTTCCGTACTTACTTTGCGTCCTGAATCTCCAAGCGCACCGGAAGATTCGAATGCTCTTTTCTTTTTTATTCTTTTTACCTGGCGATCGTAGCGGAAACACACAGAAAAGAACAACAAAAAAAAAAAAAACAGGAGCAGCGGAAGGCTTGCATGCGATGCAGTAACGGTGTTTAGATTTTTATTTTAGCCTCTTTTTCGTTTGTTTTCGTTTGTTTCATCTCCCCACTTTTACCGGTGGTCTTGTTGCTGCGAGTTGTTCTCTTTTTTTTTTTTTCTTTCTTTTTACGTTACGCCTTTCCTTTTTTGTTGTTTTGTTTTGCTTGAAACAGGCGTTTTTTTTTTTTTAGCTTTTTGACTATCTTGAGTTTTTTTTTTCTATTTATTGGTTGCTTCTTATTTTTGTTGTACTGTTTATGGCGTGTTGTGGATTTTATTTTACTTTATTTATTGATAGGGAGAGTTTGCGTTTTGGTTGAGTCCGTGACACTGCCGAAGTTGGCTGTTTACGCGGACTGTGTATAGTAGCTCTGAGCGCACGATGCGAAGTTCTAACATTGTTACCCCCTTTCTACCTTCGGCACATCTGTGCCGGGAAACGTGAAAAGTAAAAAAGAAAATAGTTTGGTTAACATCCGCACGTGCTTTTCCCCCGCCCCTCATTTTTTTTTTCTTCTCCTGTTACTTTTTTTGTTGTTGTTTCTCCTTTCTTTCTCATCGACCTTCGACCTCTTTTTGTGTATTTTTGATGTTGCGTGGCTGCTCTTTTTTTTTTTTGTTGTTGTTGTTGTTGCTCACTGACTGGTAATTTGCTTTTTGTGCAGATGCTTGCTATCGGCATTTTTTTTTTTTGAGAAACGTTAGCACTTCCTTTTTCTAATGGGACAGTCGCAGCCCCTGCTCTCCCTTTTTTTTTTTCTTCTTCTCTTTCTTAGCTTTCTCCTGTTCCCCCTTTTTCTTTTTCCACACCTTCTCTTCTCTTCTCTTCTCAGACCTGTTTGCGGAGTTGATGTGCACAACACGAGATTTCATGGAATCTGCATGAGACAATGCAGAGTGGGTCGTGCTACCTCGACGCATTGAAAAAGAGTTGAGTACAGCGAGACGGGATGACGAAGAGGAGGTCGAAAGAGCACCCAAAACATGGGTTATTTCATTCAAGCACACTATTGTCGTTGCGGCGAATCCCCCTCCCCTTCTTTTTTCTTCATTTTCATTTCCTTGTAAAACAAAAATGAGAGAGAAGCGAGCCGCTACTTCTTATTCGAAAACATAAACACAATAGCTGCGCACCATCTCCCTTCTACATCTCAAAGCGTTCTGTGTGACACTGTAGTTTAATTCCTGATAATCCGAAAACTGAGACGCAATTTAAGCCTCGCTGACCACCTCCAAAATTAAGCGCAGTGAAACACGTAAAGCGTGAAACGTGCAGCTTGTGGCACGAGAGAAAAAAAAAGTCTTGGCGCATGATCCGCTGCACAGCGTACAGAAGAAAAGAGAGAGAGAAAAAAAAAAAGAGAGAGAGAGGCGGCGCCATGTGCTCCAGTGTATACGCAGAAGAAAAGGGCTGTCTTTACAACGAATGGTCGCTGGCTGGAAAAACAACAACACCAAGAAACCGTTGTTGGTATGCTTGTACTTCTGCATGTTTCTCCATCTACTTTTTCCTTTTTTTTCTTTTTTTTTTTTCATCTGAGCCTTTTCTACGCTTGCTGCCTGCAGAATGAGAGCCAGACATCCCACGCTCTTTTCTCGTCTGACCGTTTCTATTACTATTATTATTATCAACATTCTTGCTTTATAAGTTCATGCAAAGGGAAATCTGAATTGTCAAAACGCGGTGCTTGGCTGCATGGCTGTGCTAAAGCTTCCTCTCTCTACTTTACCTTCTCAGGCAGGTTCACCTGCGTTCGCAAAAAAAGTCGTTTCTTCGTTTTCTTTTTCATGTTTCTCTACCTTGCTGTTGGCGCTGCCATTGCTTACAGCGTCGCCTGTCTGTGCTTGCACCACTTTGTGCTGCACACGGGCCAGCCGGTGCTGCGGTCGGTGCTGTACGCAGACATCGCAGGACACACGAGACGGCTGCCTTTCCACGCCCTCGGCGGGGACTTGGGCACCGCCGTGGTGGCACGAGAGATTTTCGAGGCGGAGGTCTACATGCACGACGGCGTTCACATCCCTGACTCTGACAGCCCGCTCGTTGTCGATATTGGATGTAACATTGGCCTCTTCAGCATGTTCGTCATGGAACGAAACGCCACCGCCGTGGTGGTGGCCGCTGAGCCCGTTCCCGCGCTGCACGCCTTGGCGGAGCGCAACACGGCCCGTTACCATCAACGCGTGTGGGTAGAGCAGGTGGGCGTGGCGGCTACCGCGCAGCCCAGTGTAGCCTTTACGGTGGACCCGCGCATCACAGCAGGGGCATCGATGTTCGAGGCAGACATCACTCGTCCGTGGAAGGCGACGCCGGTGTGTGTACAGCTGTCGACCGTGCTGTGCGACAACGTGCGAGCGCGGAGCTTGCCAGCGACGCCCTTTCTGTGGATGAGTGCGCTGCTGCGCGTACCGGTGCTGCAGTGGGCCGTGCTGGCGGCGCTCACGCCTGCTTTGGTACTTTTTGTTGTTTTTCTGCTCCTGGCGCCATCGCAGAAAACGACGGTGCGGTGCGCGTGTGTGCCGCTGTCGCAGCTGCTCGCCCGAGCGGCGGCCCGCATGCCCGATGCAGCGCTGCGGCAGCGCGTTTTGCGTGGACCAATTTCCCTTTTGAAGATCGACGTCGAGGGGGCGGAGTGGGAGGTGTTGAAGGGTATCACCGACGAGGAGTTTCGACGCGTGGAGCAAGCAGTGGTGGAGGTCCACGATGTGGACGGCCGGGTTGGGCAGGTGAAGCAGCTGCTGCTCCACCACGGCTTCAACAATGTGGCGGTCGCGCAGGAGGATTGGAGCTCGCACGAGATTCTCCGCATCAAGTCGGTCTTCGCGCGTAGAGATGACAGCGCACCAGTGAGCCGCAGTGGGGAGTGACGGAATGCGAAAACAACAAAGCAGAGAGAGAAAAAAAAGCAAAGCGATAATGGTACTCCACACAAGTCTCATTTTTCGAGTTGTTTTTTTTTTTTTTTTATCGCTTGTATCTTCATTGTCAATTTTCTTTTTCTGTTTTTTTTTTTTTTTTCACTGCTCGTCCTACTGTTACATAAAGCAGAAAATAATAGTATTAATAATGAAAAAGAGGATGCAGGCAAATCCAGCGTTTTTCGAAGTTCTTAAAAAAAAAGAAAAAGAAAAAAGAGCCTGTGCACTGGGTAAAGTGAGGGACGACTACGAAGCCTAGGCGCCGATTGGCCCTTCTGCTGTTTTGCCATTCCCCCCCCCTCCCCTTGTATTCACATAGTTGTTCTCGTGTCGACATCACAGATACGGGTGCCATCGTGCACCTCATCATGTTCACTACGCAAATAGTAATGCACACGCACACACTATGGTTGCATTACTCTTCTTTGCTCTCTCTTTTTCCTGTTTTCGCCGTTTTAAAACGAAAGAAAAGAAAACCTAAAAAAAAAGTAGTTAACTCAGTCTTTTTTTTTTTTTTGTTTCGCGTTGTTCATCTGACTTTCATTTCTTTTGTTTTCAAAGTTTTTTTTTTTTTTAGAAGAAGAGCAAACGTAGTCGAACGCCTACCTTTTTTATATTATTACTATCAAAACTCTTATATGTATACTCCTTTTGCATAGTGCTCCACATTACAGACAGAATCAAACACCAGTTCGCTATTTTACTCTAGCACCCTCCTTTCAACAACACTGTTATTATATATATATATATATATATATATATATAAAGACACCTTGCAGCAAGATGGAGAACCGTCGTAGTGTTACCCCCATCACGCTGACGCAGTACATCATCAAGAGCCAGCCGAAGAACAGTCGTGGTGAGTTCACGCTCTTGATGATGGCCATTCAGACCGCCGTGAAGCTGATCGAAAAGAACATCCGCCGTGCTGGCATGAAGGGCATCTTCGGCTACATCGCTGGCAACCACTCCAACGCCACTGGCGACCATCAGGCGAAGCTGGACGTCATCTCGAATGCCGCCTTCAAGGCCTACTTGCTCAGCTCCACCAGCGTGTGCCTGCTCGGCAGCGAGGAGGAGGAGGAGATGATCCTGGCAGAGGCAAACCACCGTGGTGACTACCTCATCTTCTTCGACCCGCTGGACGGCAGCAGCAACATCGACGCAAACGTCTCCGTAGGCTCGATCTGGGGCGTCTGGAGGCTCCCTGAGGGGGAGTCGATTAAAACCGTCGATGACGCCAATCGTGTGATTAAGAAGCTGAAGGGGACCGACATGGTCTCGGCGGGCTACGCGATGTACGGTAGTGCGACGAACTTGGTGCTGACGACGGGCCGCGGCGTGGACGGCTTCACGCTGGACCCGAGCATTGGCGAGTTCATCCTGACCCACCCGCACATCAGCATCCCCAAGAAGCGTAGCATCTACAGCGTCAACGAGGGCAACTTTGGCAAGTGGGAGAAGTGGTTCCAGGACTACGTGCAGTACCTCAAGACGAACAAGACGACGCTGTACACCGCCCGCTACATTGGATCGATGGTGGCCGACGTCCACCGCACGCTGCTGTACGGCGGCATCTTCTGCTACCCGAAGGACACAAAAAAAGTGGAGGGCAAGCTGCGCTACCTCTACGAGGCAGCCCCGATGTCCTTCCTGGTCGAGCAGGCGGGCGGCAAGGCCATCGGCGCGTCCGGTCGCGTGCTGGACCAGAGCGTCACGCGTTTGCATCAACGCACTCCCCTCTACCTCGGCAGCCGGCAGGAGGTTGATCTTTGCATGGCCTTTAGGGACCGCGCCGCACACGGGACGGCAGAGCTCCCGCAGAGCAAGCTGTGAGAGCTCACAACACACATGTTGCTCTCTCCCCTCTCCATCACAGGAGCCTCTTGCTTTTTCTTTTTTTTCCTTTTTACACATGAAACACGTGCAGCAAACGTGCTGACACAGCCTGTAGAGAAAAGAAGCTTGTGTGATTGCTTGCCGTGACGTGCACGACCCTCCACGACGAAGAGCTGCAATTCAACAGGCCACGCACATTGAATGGACGGCTTCTTCTTGTCGTTGTCGAGTTCAGTGATGAAAAGAAAAAAAAAAAAGAAAAGTCTCGACACGAAAACTAAAAAAAAAAAAAACACGCAAGACTAACTTCATTTTTTTTTGTTTGTTTTCGTTGTAGTTTGACGTGCCCCTTTTTGACTTTTGCCCCCCTGTGCACATGTTCACAAACAAAACGAAATTGCTCGTGCTGAGTGAAAGGCTGCGACACGTTGAATGCGCAGAGAAGCATAGAAAATTAAAATGAGGGAGGGGTTGTACGTTGTGCGACGGAAAACGAACAAACAGACAAAAAAAAAGCAGTGAACATATTTCTAATTTTCTCCAGCGTTAACGAACGATTCTCTTGGCGGTGGAGCGGATTGAGCGGACTCTACGAGAACGTCTCCTCGTTCTGCAAAACCAGTACGCTTCACATTACTAAATCAAAAAAAAAAAAAAAAAGAGAAGAGAAGAAAGAAAAAAAAAATACCGAACAAAAGGACTTGTGCGTGTGTGGGTGTATGTGTTATAATTATGTGGGAAGCGTTTTTTTAGGAAGAACATGCCTGCGTGTACACACACACACACACACACGTAGGCAAACATACTTTATTCAACACTGTCTAGCTTCATTTTTTTTTTTTTTTGATTTCCACCGCCGTATTAAGGAACGACAACGTGTCTGTGATTCTCCTTCTCCGACGTTTTAGTCTTTTCATATGTATTTCAGTTTTTCACCGTCAGTGCATTTCTTTCACGCAATCTGGCATGGGTCACTTTTCCTTTCCCGTTTTCGATTGATATCTTCTCATTTCTCTCTCTCTCTCTTTTTGTTATCGGTCTTATCAGAAAAGAAAAAAAAAAAACAACCAACGATGCTTTTTTTTTCTTTTTCCTTTTCTTCTTCTGATTTCTGTCTTTTTTTTTTTCCTCCTTGTCGTTTTGTGAACTGGTTTTTGGCTGTTCACCCGTATCAGCAAACGCTTTTGTTTTCCTCGCGTACTTGGAGTTTCAACGCACTCGTGCAGTGCGTTGAAACAACAACAAAAAAAAAAGGAACGAAGCATGACGAAGCCATCTTCAGGGTGCTTGAAGTGAAGTGTTTGCGCGTGCCGTTTGATGTGCTAACAGACACGCAGCTTCTTTTTCCCCTCTTTTTTTTTTTTTTACCAACTCAGACTTGACCGATTTGGTTGTGTTCGGATGTTGTCGTGCGGCTCGCGTACGCTGAGGTGCGATGAGCAACACTGCAGCCATCTTCTCTCACAAGCGCTACGGGGACTGTCGTCACTCATAGTTTTCAGGATGGGGCTTGTGAAAACGACGTCTCTCTACATCGCTTACAGTAATTGTTTGCTTTTCTCTCCGGATAGGATGACCAAAAAAGTGGAGATAAGAAATGCTATGCAAGCCTACATGACGTGATGCTGCACTCTTTGTTTTTTTTTTTTTTGTTTCCCTTTCTCTCCCTTTTCCATTCTATTCACGCGTTTACTTTTTTTTTTTTTCACCGCGGATCCCCGGTGTACAACTCGATGATCAGCCAACATCTTTCTCACAAACTTCATTAGAGCAAGAAAAAAAAAAGAAAAAAGAAGTGGAAATGCCACCAAAGTTCGCGCATCCACGCCTGGTCCACCACGTCAGTCTCTTCACCCGGGTGAAGGCGTGGTGGCTTGGCATTGAGAATCCCGAGGTGCTGTCCCGCTACGGCGAGCGTGGCGTGCTGCGGACAGTGTGGATGGAGTGGCGTGGCACGCTCGCTGTCTGCTGCGGCATCGCGTGCTTAATGATCGGACGCCAGCAGTCCAACCGCGCCAACGAGATTTTAGACAACATCGAGTTGAACCGGCAGCAGTTCTACCAACGCGAGTTTAAGCCCGAGTATGTGCAGAACGCGCCGGGGGGCATCTACGACGGCATCACGGCCTACTCCTACCGTGACGAGGCGAGTGGGTTGATGCTCAACGCCGACAACAAAATTGTATCGGACGAAACCCGGGCGGAGCGCAGCGAGCGTCTGGCGAAGGTGGAGGTGACACCGGAGATGGTCGCACAGGCGCGGAAGTTACTGCACAGCCGCCGCTACGAGGGCACACCGGACGGCTCTTGAAAGCGATGACGGCGCATCTCATTGTCAGCGACGTTTTCATTGCTAGCTGTTGTTGTTTGCTGTTGGAACTGCTACGATCATCGGTGCCGGTCTTTTTCACATGTTCTTTGTTGCTTCCTCTTCTTTTTTTTTTTCTCTTTTCGTCCTTTTTTTTCCCTCGCTGCGTACTTGTGCGGTGGCGCACTACCAAACCGAAAGGAAAGACATGATACGCAACAGGAGAGGTGCGATGACGAGGACGATGAGACAGCAGGCCTTGTGGTGCTCTACTGTGTGTTGTCAGGTGTGTGACTCCTCTCGTCGGCACGGAAGAAGATCGTCATCTCGTGAGGGCGAAGTGCAACACAGTGCCGCTGTACTCTCTTTATCGTTCCTTTTTCTTTTCTATTCTTCTTCTGTCCTTTTTGAAGCTCATCTTTATATGTGACGCGAATCTCAAAAAAAAAAAAAAAGGTGATACACAAAGAGAAGAAAGAAAAAAAAAAGAACGTTTTTCTTTTTAAATCCTTCTTCGCAATAACGCCTCGCCGTTTTTTGCGTGTTGTTTCAGCCTCAATTCCCCCATCGCGCCATGTCTGCGGAAGCGAAACCAACGGCGGCACCACCGCCCGTCTTCGCGCGGCGCCACCCGAAGCTGCAGTATCTCGCGCCAGGACAGCACTTAAAAATAGCGTCGCGGAAACCAGTGGTGGCGAATGTGCAGCCGACTGCCGCCGTTCCGCGTGACCCGTGGGAAACGCAGGATGACGCCGAAGAAGGCAACAACCATAACAGTCACCCCTTCCACGCGGAGGACCAAAACGATGACGCCGTGCCTTTGTCAAAAGCCGCGTCTTCCGGCCCACCGTCGAGATCCGTGGCGAATGCCGGCATTGGTGGCGGCGTCAGATCTCCGCATGGCCGTTCTAGCACGGGCGGCCACCCGTTTTCTGTCCGCCTCAGTCGCTCCCGCAGCAGCGTGAACAGCGAGTCGGTGCCAGCGCCGGAGGGCTGTGGCGATGGCACTCACAAAGAAAACAAGTCGGCGTCCTTGAAGCCCGCCTCCGCTATGCTAGCTGGCGCTTCGGACGTCGTGGAGGCGGCACACAACAACGCCAACAGAAACGATGCTGCTGCTGCGGCTGCTGAAGAGGAGGAGGACAACTACTATCACCACACCACGGTAGAGGGACCGGAGCTGACACCAGCGGAGCGGGCGCAGCGGGTGTTGGCGATGCAGCAGCAGGCGCTGGAGGTGAAGCAGCTGAAGGCGCTGACGGAGCAGGGCATCGCGCGACGGCCCAAAACCCTCGTACGGAACCGACACGGCCGCCTGCAGGCCATCGCCGCCTCGTCACCCGCCACGTCGGGCGAGGCAACACTACGAATTGCCGACGCGCCGGCTACGATGAAGGCGGAGCCGCTGCCTGGCGGAGGTGCGCGTGCGGCGGGCGGCGCGAAAGGGAAGGCGCCCGCAGTAACTGCAGCTATGGACGATGTTGACTTGGTGAACTCACGACCGTCAACCCCGCGCTGAGAAAATGGCAAGGGCTGATTGCGCAGGAATCTCTATGTGAGGTGAGCTTTGGTGGGCCGCTTTTTTGGTCTCGTTGTGTTTATCCACGCAAACCGAGACGATGCGTCAGCACTTCAGCGTTGAATCCCCTGTTAATTATCTTTTTTTTTGTTGTTTATTTTCATGTTTTTTTTTTTGCTCTTTTTTTTTTCTTTTGTACTTTCTGTGCTTTGTTATCTTCTCAGCTGCCTTATCTTTGTACAGTTTTCTTTATGAGCTATATTAAATTGCTTACAAGCACACTCAAGCAAGAGGAGAGAAAAAAAAAAAAAAAGAATGACTAGTTGCCTGTGTTCCACAGCTTGCATCGTAAAATGCCAGTTTTTTTTTTCTTGTGTGTGTGTTTTTAAAATGTGGCATGATCGTGATCAAAATGTCCCTGCTTCAGTACTTGCTGTGATCGTTTATGGAAAGCACAGCTTATCTTCGATGTCTCTCTTCCAACATCATTTTATCGTTCCTTTTTCTTTTCTTTTATTTTCGGGGTACAGTGAACAACAACAAAAAAAAAAAAAGAAAGAACTTCTGTCATTTTCATTTTTTTTTTTGTCTTCGTACGTTTCTCAGAACAGAGCCATGCACCGGATGCTGTACCTGCGGGCCCTGCGCGGCACCCCACTTGTCTCGTCGCTTGCCCTCCGCAGCTCCACCTCTCTTTTCCGTCGCCCGACGTTGCTCGTCATGCCGTCTGTGGTGGCGCCGCTGTCGTGCAGTCGACGCGGCTTTCGCGAGCAGGGCGTCGCCAACCCGAACGACTCGGCCGCGGCCGAAGCAGCGGAGCTTGAGAAGGACCGCCAGGCGCTGAAGAAGTACACCTTGATTGGCGGCTTTATGGTCCTCTGCCTCGCCACGCTGTGGTACGGCAGCAGGCAGGCGAAGCAGCGCTACTTCGGGTCGGAGGGCAGCGCGCGAGTCAGCGTCGAGACGCGTGGGCGGCCTGCGCTGGGTGGGCCCTTTGTGCTCGTGAACACGAAGGGGGAGCCGGTGTCGCAGGCGGACTTCCTCGGCACGTGGGCCTTTTTCTACTTCGGCTTCACGCACTGCCCCGAGATTTGTCCGGTGGAGCTGAACCGAATGTCGCACGTCGTAGATGCTGTGCATGCGGCAAAGCCGAAGGAGCGCATCTCACCGCTCTTTGTCTCTTGCGACCCGCGCCGCGACTCGCTGGAGGCGATCGAGGAGTACCTCTCCGTCTTCCACCCAGACTTTGTCGGGCTGGTGGGGACGCCGAAACAGGTGAACGATGCCTGCCGCTCCTACCGTATTTACTACTCCGTCCCCAGCGAGGAGGATGCGCAGACGGACGACTACCTCATCGACCACAGCATCGCCATCTTTTTGTTTGACCCGCAGGGCCGTTTTGTGGACTTCTTTGGCAACCGCTACGATGAGCGGGAGATCACGGAGAAGGTGCTGCAGTACATGACCGAGTACGAGAAGGACCCAACATGGACGAACTGGTAATGCGAACGCGTTCTGCCTGCTGATCTGATATCTCGAAGGGCTTGGAGAGAGGCCGCCGGCGCCTAAAGGAACGAATGGCGGCTAAGCGAGTCTGCCTGTTTGCCGAGACGTTTTTTTTTTTTTTTGTTGTTGTTGTCTGGAAGATGAAAGGGCGTGGAGGTGCTTCCCTTTCTTCTCTCTCCCTCCCTTAACTGGCGTCGTTTTTTTTTTTTTGTTATTTGTTTGTTGTTAGTTGTTTTTGCTCCGTTCAGACCAACCCTTAGGGGCTCAGTGTTGTTGCTGTTGTTGTTTCACATATTTACAGTTCCTTTTTTTTTCTACTTTTTCTTTTCATGGCGAGTACAACGTTACCTTATTTCATTAGTTGGTCGCTACGAAGCGTGTTTCTCTCGTCTTTTTTTCCCCCCCTGTCTTCGCACACATGCTTCGTCAAAGAAAAAAAAAAGAAGGAAAGGTAGTTCTTTTCTGTTTTACCATTGCGTCTCACCTGCACGATGCGTGGAAGCAAAGCTGACTTTTTTTTGTTTGTTTCTAAAGACGCGAATTTGGAGCCTTTTTGAAGCTCTTCCTCCTTTTTCCCTTCGCCAATGCGCAGAGTAATGCGTGTTGAAAAGGTACCATAGCCTTTTTCTTTTGTGTGTGCATGTGAGCAACATACTTAGTCGTTTGAAGGGTCTTTTCATCTTCCCTTCTCTCCCTTTCTTTCTTCTTCACCTTCGCCTTTTTTTTTTTTTTTTCTTCTTGACAGAGCTGCCGCCAGAAACTAACAAAGAGCTGTTTTTCGGTAAGCCCGCACATACACTTCTGCAGTAACGCTCTTTCGTTTTTTTTTTTTTTTTGTTTGATTAGATTATCGTTTTTTTTCCCCCCCCCCCTTCCCTTTTTGTAGACACGGTACATCTATCCAACTTATTATTATTATTGTTATATATATATATATATTTAATTTAGATCATTCCGTTTTTTTTTTTTAGAGATCACTTTTGAAAACAAGCCGCGCTCAGCAGGAATAACGACGTTACCATCATTTCAGTTGATTCACACTCCTCTCTCCTTTCTGCTTTTATTAATCCCTTTTTAAATAGACTTTTTTTTTTTTCTTCGCCTAGTAATGACTTCGCGCAGCAGCGGTGGCGGCGCAGCGGTCGCGGTGGCAGACGTCGCAGACAGCGAGGCTGACGGAACACCGGTGCGCCGCCGACTCGGCACGTCCACCGATGACGCCGCCATCTTTTTTGAAGACACTGTGGACCGCGTGACGGCGCAGTGCATCGACGCTTCCCCCTCCGCGCTGGCCCTCCTGACGCCGCAGCGGATGCCCATTGGGCAGGCGGCGCATGTGGACATGACAGAGTACGACGCCAGTCACCTCGGCTCCCTCTCCGTCACGAAGCACAGGAGCAGCGGCGGCGAAAACAGTGGCCACGCCGGCTACAACAACATCAGCGGTGGCAGCGGGAGCAGCAAGGGTCGCTCCAGCGGGCCGCGTTCCGCCCTGCACGACATGACGAACACCTCCAGCGTGAAGTTGAACACCTCTGCTGGTTCGAAAAGCAAGTCACCCACGCCGAAGCCGGCACGGTCGAGCACTTCGCGTGCCGGGCACAGTCATGGCCATCACGGCGGTTCGCACAACTCGTCGCTGACGCGCAGCACGCCGCGGCACGGCGGCCACGACCGCAGCCCCTCCGCCCCCTCCCCCGCCGCCGCCGCCGCCGAGCCGACGGTGCTGCTCCGCGACTTCGAGGCCCTGCAGAAGGAACGCAACCGCTTTGAGAAGATGTACGAGCACCAGCGTGCCCTGTACGAAGAGATGGCCGAGAAGCAGGCAGAGACGTATCAGGCGCTGCAGGACAAGATCATCGAGGTGGTGGCGCTCTCGACGCGCAATGAGGAGAGCAAGCGCTTCATTCGGCAGTTGAAGCGCGAGTTCTCGGAGAGTCGCACGCGAGTGATGGACATGCAGAACAAAGCGCTTGAGGAGGCCAGGGCGGAGCGCAACACAAAGTCACGCTACGAGGCCCTCCTCCATGAGCAGGAGTGCAAGTACGACCGCCTCGTCGAGCGACACGAGACAAAGTTAGCGGGGATGGAGAGTCTGGTGAAGGACTTGACGTGCTTGCGCGGCGACCAGGATCAGCTGCACGTCTCACAGCTCGATTCCCTGTTGAAGGCGGCCTACGCAAAGAGCACGGCGCTCTTCAGCGACCTGTTGAAGCAGGGCCGGCAGATCGACCTCCTCTACGACGCGAAGGGCGACCTCGAAAATCAGCTCGAGCAGTTGCGACGTGAAAAGCGGGAGATGGAGTCGACAATGCGGGAAGAGCGGCGCCGCATGGTGTCCGAGACAGAACGACTCATTGAACAAGTGGAGGAGCAGCAGCAGTCTATCTTGAACCTGCGCCAGATGCTGATTCGCACGATGGACAATCGCGATAACGTCTTCGCGTACAGCCGCGGGCCACGGCAGGCGGCGCGCCACGGCGACCATGATCACAGCGATGAGGAGACAGAGAGCGAGGATGGCAGTCAGACGAGCGGCAGCTTTTCTTCCTCTTCTTCGCCATCGTCCATCGCGGAGGAGGGTGAGGAGAACCGCTCGCTAAGCGAAGGCAACTTCGACGTCGACGACAACACGTTGCTGCACCGTGAGATACCACGAAACGATGTGAAGGAACAGGGCGAGGAGGAGCAGGCAGAGTACACGAACCCGCTGTTTGTGTCTGCGAGTAGTTCCGCGGCAGCAGGAGCAGCAGCCGCAGCGATGACGTCACGGCCTTCACGCGGCAGGCAAAGTCGACCCATCATATCGGCCTCCGCGACGGCTCCTGCGTTGACGAGTAACAACGTGGTGGTGTCGCGACGTGGCGGGACGCCAACATCCGTCGCGACCACAAACACAACTTCTTTCAAATCGGCGAAGGGGATGGAGACGCCGCCGTCGCTGCCGTTGTCCTCGCGTGGGGCCTCGACGGCTGCCACGTCGACGCTGGAGCCTTCGCCCGCCGCCCCCACGTGCTCGTTTAATCCGATGTGTTCGGAGCAGCCGTACCGCATTCCGCGCAGTTCAGACGATGGCAGCAGCGGTGCTCGGCCGGGCGGTCGCGTTGAAAACGACGAAAACTTCGACAGAAAGACGAAAGGTAAAGCGTTGAACGGCGTGTCACCAATAGTACATACACGCGAAAAACGGGATGCCACTCGCAGCAACAGCACCCACAATAACGGTGGCGGCAGTCCTCGCAGCGATGGGGGCGACGACAGCAGTAGGGAGCGTCCGTCGCAGCCATCGTCGTCGTCGTCGTCGCTGTCATCCGCGTTAGCCGGCAGCGGTCTGCGGCGGCATCTCGACTTTACGACGGCGCTGGCTGCGGTGACGGAGAAGCGGCGGCGCGATCGCGTGGCAAGGGAGGAGAGCACCGACATGCCAATCACAATGAAGAACAGCATCCCCACCAACCGAAGCCTAGCAGAAAAAAATAATGGGGCAGAGGTGAATAAGGAGAATAGCAACGTGATCGCAAGCGGTCGTCATGTTCTTGTGCGCTCCGGAACGGCGGACAGCATCGCGGCCGCACGTGCGTCGTCGGGGGTGGAGAAGGAAGAAGAGGAAGAAGAGGAGCCACGTTTGTTTCCACGGGCCAGCTTGTGCCCGCGACAGCAGTAAACGCTGGATGAAGTTAAGTAAAGGAGCGAAGAAAGTCAGCATTATTATTAGTTTTTTTTTTTTTCTGACCGTGCTGCAGAGATCGTGTATGAAACGACCTGCAGGTGCTCCGTACAGTCTGTTTACTGGTTTTGCTAAGTTGCGCTGCTTTGCGGTAATGAGACCCTGCCTCACCTCCTCTCTTTTTTTTTTTTTTCTTCCGTGGTATAATATCACTTGAGTTTTTCTCTTGCTTTCACATAGATTATTTAGACAGGATGGATCAAAACATGGGGAGGTGAAAAGAAAAGAAACAGGTACCTTATTTTTTTGGGGGGCTTTTTTTTTTTTCTCTTGTAACATCAGAATCTATATGTATGTATGTGTTTTCTTGTTTTAGTGCCTTTAGACTTTACTTTGTGTATTATTTTTTTTTTTTTTGGGGGGGGGTTAGGCGTAGTTTTCTGCGTCTTGCTCGTCCTGAACGTCTTATCAATGTAGCTTTTGATCACTTCTGCCCTTAATGTTATGAGTGAATTGCGGGTCATCGTCATGCCGTAAAATAATAACAACAAAAGCCGTAACTCAAGTTTCTCATCACAGTGATACTACTAGGCGGGATGCATGCTAAGTCGATGTGTGGTTAACTCTCATGACAGAATGAAGAACTCTGTTTTTCTTCTCTTTTGTAGTTACGGCTGTTTTTTTTTTTTTGTCGTGTCGGTTTTCTCCAATGCAGAGAAAAAAAAAGACAACGTGAGGTTACGCGTCTACTGAAGAAGAAAAAGTAAGTAAAATGCCTACATGCCGTTCATTACACACTTGATAAGAGTGGCGAATGACTGATGCTCTCTCCTTGCAGAAGACGCCATGACAGTATACTAACTTCACTCAACTCAAAAGACTCCCTTTTTTTTTTTGTCTTTCCCGTTTCTGCTTTCCTATTTTCCTTCATGCTACGTGTCTTTTATTATTATTATTATTGTGCTTTTTTTTTTTTCTCCAGTGCGGAAAATTGTGGCTTGTTCTGCGTAGTTTTTTCAAGCTAACGCACGCCCACGCAACGGAGAAAAAAGAGAAAGTCGCAAAGCCTCAAAGAGAGCTACAAAGCGGAGCAAAAAAAAAAAAAAGGGAGTGTAGTCTCTGGACCTCATGAACCGCTCCAGACATCGCGATCTTTTCCCAATTATTGTTTTTCCCCCATTTTTTTTTTTTGCCTCTCCTCCCCTCTGACCGACGGACACTAGAGTTACACGATCGCATGGTCTTTTTTTTTTTTTGTCTTTCTTGACGCCACGAGTATCTGAACGCAATGAGCGTTGCGCTGAGTGTCAACGCACAACATGACACAGAGGGGAGGAACCTAGTACGCCATACCGCGCCGCCCTCCGGTTCGCCCACGGCCTCTCCTCTGTCCTCTACGCACGCGGCACTGAAAACGGCAGCACCCATCGCGCTGGACTCCGCTGCTCTCTACGCCGCGCGCCGTCGCTTTGGGAAAAATGAGATTGACACGTCCATTCTTGGCAAGCATCACTTCTTGTTTTACACCGTCGTTTCCCCCACCATGGTGCTTGTCGTCGGAGAACTCATTCTCAACCTCAGCGTCAGCATCCACTACAGGATCCTGGTGTTGCTCTTGTACATCCTGGTGGTGCACGTCGTCGTGACGGCGCATGCGGCGCAGACAAGTTTGAAATGGGTCACCGCCCTGCACCGCCGCCTCCCACACAACAGCGCTGTCGCCTACCGCGAAGGGACGTGGGCCCTCGTCGACACTGCGCAGTTGGTGCCTGGGGACCTGATACAATTTGTGCAGGGGAGCACTGTGCACGCCGACTGCACCCTCTACCGCGGCTCTCTGCTACTGGACCTGTCACAGCTGACGGGGCGCAGTGGATTGGTGCAGGCGGACGTGGGCCATCTGCTGAAGGCAGGCAGCGTCGTGGTGGACGGCAGTGGCGATGCCGTCGTGCGCTACACCGGCCACGAGACTTTTGCGGGGCAGACGGTACGACTGCTACGGTACCTCGCGCCGAGTTTCGTGCGACCGCCGGTGCAGCGCATGCACCTCCTCCTCGTTGTTACAGCACTCGTCGTGGTGGTCACGGTGGAAGTCGTCCTCTACGGCCTCCTTCGTGGTTTCCTTTGCTGGTCGCTCGCGCAACTGGCGTGGGCGATGTGGCTCGTCGCCTGGGTCTGCCTACCGCTGAACGTCGATTTAGCCGTCTTGCAGGCCGTCACGAGCGGCGCGGGCCACGCGGTCCAGTGCGCCCGTGCTATCGTGCTGCGCCTCGGCGCGCTGCTCTCCCTCGCCTCCGTCGACGTGGTGGTGGTGGACAAGAGTGGCACGTTGACTACCGGCGTCTACGCTGTGGGCAGCGTGTTTCGCTCCTTCTCGCCGCAGTACCCGTCACGCGACAGCCTCGTGCAGCTGGCCGCACTGGCTACGAAGTGGCGAGAGGCGAGTCCGCATGCGATGCGCCGCGCTGTCCTGCGCTGCGCCGACCTCGACCAGTGCGACCAGTACACGCGTCTGGCGTACGTGGAACATGACGGCGCATACCGCACCTCAACTGTTCTGTGCCAGGCGAACGGGGCGCTGCTGCGCGTGACCGAGGGCCAGGTGCAGGCGGTGCTGGCGCTGCTGAATAGGACGGGAGCACCTGGTGGCAGCGGCAGTGGCGGGGATGGGGAGAGCAAGGCGTCGGGCCCCAGCATGGAGCTGGCCCGCGTGTGCGCCGAAGCACTACAGTTGGAGACGATGTGGGGCTACCACGGCCTCCGCACGCGTGCCGTCGCGGTGGGACGGGAGACGGGGCCGTGGCAGCTCGCCGGCCTCGTGACGTTTGAAGACACACTGCGCGCAGACGCGGCAGACTTCGTGCAGGCGTGCGAGGAGGCCGGCGTGACCGTCACCGTCGCCTCCGGTGACGCCAAAGCTGTCGTGGCCACCGCCGCTGCTGCGGTGCTGCCGACTGGGTCCGCGTCGCGGATCATGACGGGTGGCGAGCTTCCCTCTTTCGACATGTGGCAGATCTTGAACGCGTCGTCCCTGGCGGGCGCGGCGGCGTCGTCGTCCTCCGTGACGGCGGATCTGCCGCTGCTACAGTCGCCCCTGTCTTCTTCTTTTTCCGCAGCGGACTTGCAGACCTACGCGCGGTGCCGCGTCTACGCCGAAATGCTGCCGGAGCATAAGGTGTCGCTTGTGCGGCTGCTACAGTGCTCGGGGTTGCGTGTCGGCATGTTGGGCGACGGCGTGAACGACGCGGCAGCCGCGCAAGTGGCGGACGTCGGCATGTCCCTCGTCACCCCGGAAAAAGGATCGGCGACTGCGTCGCAAGGGGCGTTATGGGGGGCCGATATCGCGTTGCCCTCCACTCGCCTCACGGCCGCCTCTGAACTGCTCCGCGCCAGCCGCGAAGTCTTCGCTACGGTGTACTACCTCTACTTCTACTCTTTCACGATGACGCTGCAGTTGACGCTGCTCTTGTGCCCTGCCTCGTTTGTTTCCGTTAAATCCTTCCCTTCTTACAATATCTACCATTATAGCTGGGAGTTTGTATCGTCGCCCGTCAACGGCCGTCTGCCCTTCCTCGTCTTCCTCACCGTAACTTGTCTGCTTTTCCAGGCACGACAGCAGGGCGACGACGCGTACTGGGCTGCCGCGCCGTGCCATCCCAGCTATCGCGTCGCTGCCATCCAGTCGGCGTGCATGGCCGTCATTGGCGCGGGCGGCGGCGTACCGCTCGCGTTGGCAATATTTGTAAAGCGGCACCTACCGCAGTTCCTCGCCTCGTCTTTAGGCAACCTGTGGTGCAACGCCAACTTATGGGTCATGTATCTCTTCTATTTGCAGGTGTTTCTTTCGCTAACCTGCGCCTCGCCAGCGCGCTGCGGACTGTGCTTTCTGGCGAGGCGTGCCGTGTACCTCGTTGTCTGTCTCGTGCTTGTGGGCCTGTGGGTGCATTTATTTGATGGGTTTGTCTTTTGGCTGCAGCTGTTACTCCTGCCCTACGTCATAGCTATCAGCGCGTTGCAGGACGCCGCCAAGCTCGGCGTGCACCGTCTGTGCTACTGTCGCGACTTTTTTGGCTACCGAGGCTGTGTGGACCACATGGCCGGGCGACGCCACCGCGAGCGAGAGGAGGCAGAGGCGGGTCACGACGTGGCAGCCAGAGACGACGCCAGCCCCCGTCAGCAGCAACAACAACGGCAGGATGAAGAAGACGAAGAAGAGACGCCGGGCATGCTGGATCATTGGATCCATGGCAGCGATCCGGCGGCGGACGCGCCGCACAGCGCAACGCGTCCTTTTTCCGCCGTGCTCAATTATCTGTTGGGTTACTTGGTGCCTCTGGAAACGAGATTGCTTCGCGTTGTCCCACCGGGGCCTCCGATCAGTGCCGCGGCTGCTGCTGCTGCTGCTGCTGCAACTTTTATGGCTGAAGAGGAGGCATGACGAGGAGCAAGGGCTGGGTGAATGCGGAAACTCGTTGGACACACACATACACAAGTTCACCGCTCCCTTTCTCTCTAAGTCATCTGTAAAAAGTCATTTGACGGCTAGGCAATTGGAAAAGCTGCTTCTTCTCTCCTTATTTTTTTTTTTCCTTGTTCTTCAGCTTAGGACTGTTATTAGTCGATTTTCTCAGACGAAATGATCAAACCAACTTCATGAAGAGGGACAACCCCAACAGCAACAGGGAGGTGCTCCGAGCGGCTGTTTGCTGCCAGGAGCTTCGCTTCACTATCATACAGGCAACGCGTCTGCGTGTTTCGTCAAAAAAGGAGTAAAAAAGAAGTCACGTACTCGGCTTGTAACGGGCGTTGCACAACAACTCTTCGCATGAATTTCACCCTTTATTTCTTCCTTATTTCTTTGCAGCTACTAAATGAGTCCTCGCATTCACCACATTCACTAGACTGCGAGGAGGATCACTATTCAACGAGCAGTCTTCTTATCCTTGAGTGTATTAATAGACACACACACACACACACATACACTTGACCTTGCACACTTCTCTTCTGCAGTGACTTTGACCTTGCTTTCTATTTTTTTTTTTTTTAGGCTTTCTCGGAGGATGTCTTTGCGCGCGAAGCAGCAAGCCGCTGAAGTGGCGCTGCAGCACTTCCTTAAAACGGAGCGAGTGGTGCGACTCGAGTGCGAGCGTCGTGAGGCAAAGGCACGACTGAAAGTCATAGACGCGATGACGGCGGAGTTGGACGACCAGTTGCTGTACGTGGCGCAATTCAAGAAGGAATGGCTGCTGAGTAGGCGTGCGATGGAAGAGGCGCGACAAGCGGTGCTGAGTGAGGAGAACGAGACGCGTGCCTTCGTGGAGGAGGAGTACGTGCGCGAGGTGAACGGATTGATCCGACACCACCACCCGGCTGCGTTGGCGCGTGCGAAGACGAAGCCGCCACCACCGCAACAACAGGTGCAGAATGCGCCGTCGTAGAATTCTGGGCTCCTTCTCTCTTTTTTTTTTTTTTCCTTTCATGAACACCCGCTGTTCGATTTGTTGGCGGTTTCCATAGAAGACGCATTTTTTTTTTTCTTGCCGGATGTACTTTTTTTTTTTTAGCATGCTTTCTTTTCTCCACTCATTCTCTGCTCTAGACAACTTTACCAAGAAAATGAAAAATAGAAAAGCAAGTACACTGCGTGCCTCCTTTTTGACCGATGACAGCTTAAATGAAGAAGGTGCTTCCTTGGAACTATGAAGGCCTGCACTTCTTACCTCCCCCCACCGGTTTACCGCTCTGCTTCTGCACCCTCTTTTCTCTTTTTGTTCCTCCTCATTTTGAGCGTTTTTCTTTTCTTTTATTTTTTTTTTTGTGTGTGTTTTCACCTTTTGCAGTCGTTTTTTTTTTTTGTGTGTGTGTGTGTGATGTGTGATGTGTGTTGTTTGTCGGTGAAGGCCAAAAAGTCACTTGAATAAGCTACGCACCTTTTATAGATGGGCATTCATCTTTTTTTTTTTTTTTTGGCCCCCCCCCTTTTTTTTTTGACCTCAGTGAATCATAGATAGACTCTGTAAGTCGCTTCTGCTTGCACATTGGCGCAGCTTTTTTTTTTTTTTTGGCGAAGTACTCTATCCGCACTCAACCACGTCACCATTGCCCCGTCTCTCTCTCTCTCTAGATTTTTGATTGCTGACTGTGAGGAGTTTCTTTTTTTTTTTTCCCTGCGTCAGCATCAACTCTTCATCGACATGTCAGCCTTCACCACACCCAACCGTTTAAGCAGCAGCACGGCTAACAAGGCTGCCATGCAGCGAGTCGGTGGAGGCAGCTCCGGCCGGCGCGTTGTCCGCTCTGCGCTGGAAACACTGATGGACACCGCCACGCCTGAACTTCCAGGTCGCTCAGGTAACAACAGCAGCGCGGACACCGAAACGCCTGCCGATGTGCGTCTTGCCGATTTGGCGTCGAACAGGCGCTCGTCCGCGATGACGGGCGGTGGCCCGTCGGCGTCCCCGTTCTCCGTCACATACACAACGGCTGTATCGCGACCGACGAGCACCCGCCATGAAAATACGCTGAAGACGAATTCAGCCACAGAGGCGATCGCCCACACTCGCCCCAACACCACAACGAGTAGCAGCAGCAGCCGCCACGCCAAGCCTTCATCGTCTGCAGCCAGCGCTCAACCGGACAGGGATGCCGACGCACCGCCACGCCTGTCGACGATCACACACGTGCGCAAAGAGGAGCCGAGCACGCTCGCTTTTTTGTCTCCGCAGGGCAAAGCCGCCCGACCTTCGTCTTCAGACCGGCTGCCCGTCTCACCCAGCGACACCTCACGGTCCTGGCGGCAGTCGACATCCTTGTCAGCACCGCGTCACCACCCACCACACGCGTCGAACGAGGGCAATGGTGGGGTTTTTTCGAATACGCAGCCGGCGGATGAGTCGCCGGCACAGAAGAAACACGCCCCGCGTAAAAGGCCAAATGATCATGACGCACGCCACCCCTTCTCTTCCTCGTCGTCGCTGTTGTTCGCCGCCCCCGCCCCCGCCCCCGCACCGGCGTCGCCGTCGCGCAGCCTCTACTCCGATGTGGAGGCTGCGCGACAACAGCAGCAGCAGCTGCAGAGCAGCAACAACGACGACGCCTACGCGAATTCGTCGTCCTGCGCTGCTGCTGCTGCGGCGGATACCTCTTTTCTCGAGGACACGCATTCCGCGAGTGACGGCGACGCTGATGACGACGACGGTGACAGCATGCGCGCAGACACCGATGTGGGGAGAGCGGCGAGGCTCAGGGGCAGCGCCGCCGATGACGCGCCGGCGTTCCCCGCCGCGGCGTTGGTGCCCGCTTCTGCGGTGAACGCCCGCATATCCGCCGCACTGCGCCGCTACGAGAAGGCGCGTGATGCGGAGGAAGAGGCGGTGCTGCAGCAGGTCAGCGCGGAGGTGGAGGCGCAGGCCGCGCGGTACACGGCCCTCGTTGAGGCGCACAACAGCGTGTGCAGTGACAACACACAGCTACAGGAGCAGCTGGACGCGTCCACCAAAACAGTCAGGGCGTTGGAGGAGGCCTTGCAGCATGCGCGGCAGACGCAGCAGGCGCAGCGGGAGACGATGAAGCGGCTCGAAGTGGAACTCTATCATGCACGAGACGCCCAGCAGGACGCGCAGGCACAGCAGCGTGCACAGCTGGAGAGCGAGGCGGCGGAGTGGGCGACAACGCGGCGGCGCTACGAGAAGCGGCACGCCACATTGGAAGCGCAGCTGACTCAGCTGCGAGAGGAGCTGCGCGACAAGGACGCGCAGCTCGCGGATTTGAGGAGAGCAGCGGAGAAAGCGGAAGGTGAGGTGAGCGCCTTGCGTCAGCGCAGCGCCGAGCGTGAGACGGCGGTGGAGGCCGAATACGCGGAGATTCATCAGCGTATGCTGCGACTTGGGCAGAACATGTCGACGATGGAGTCCACGCTGCAGCAGCGCGACGAGGCGATTGAGCAGCTGCGTGCGCAGTTGTCGGAGGCCTCCCGCGTCAGTCATAACCGCCGTTGCGAGTTGAGTCAGTGGGAGAAGGAGAAAGCGGCGTTGGAGTCCGCGCTGGCGAACACACGCGATCTGCTGGAGCGCCAGACGAACGACGTGCGCAAGCGGATGCACCGACTAACAGTTATGGAGCAGCAAAAAAATACGCTGAAGAGCGAAGTCTCTGAGGCGCGCCAGGCGCTGTCGACGTCCGCAAATGAGCAGGCGCGGGTGCTTGCGCTGTTGGAAGGCTTGATGGAGGACGTGGCGCGTTTGTCGTCACCTGGCCGCTCATCCGCCTTCCGTAAGCCGACGCGGCCACAACAGGGCACCGGTACGCTGAAGTCTAGAAGTCACAAGGGAAGAGACGCCAATGGTGAGGCGAGCGTCGCTGCTTTGAGAGTCACCGCGCCACACCCTGACGACACACTTGTGTACGAAGACGACAGCGCAGACGATGCGGGCCACGCGATGACGATCAGCAGTGGCAGCGACTACTCCAGCGCGTCGGATGCACACACCGCGATCTCGCTCGCATCTTCTGGAGATGAAGGCGAGAGCGAGGAAGAGCAGGAAGAAGAGGGAGTCGCAGCTGACAACGGTCCGCTCGCTTCGCCAAGACACTCCGGGCTGTCAGCGCGCTCTTCTTGTTCAGCCAGCGCAGCAACGCAGACACGCATATCGTCGTCGTCGTCGCCGACGCCAAAACCGCAGGCACAGGCCACCAAGGCAGCAGCCACCACCACCTCAAAGGCCACTCTCCCGTCCACATGCGAATCCAAGACAGGAGAAAGTCGCGAGACGAAGCCCTCGTCTACCGTTGTTCGCGATGACACCAGCGCGATTCCCGTGAGGCGTCTCGCTCAGCTGCTCCATCACGACGCGGCTCGTGCGCAGGCGATGCTGCGTGAATTACGCCGACGTCTCGTCGCCGCCATGAAGAGACGGCAACAGTGGCAACATCAACACCGTCCACGGCGCCAGTGCGCGCCGTCGCCTGCAAGACCAAGGTCGCCAGGCATTACAGTGAGGTTGGCCGCGAGCGCAGCCAGCTCACAAGTCAAAGCTCAACGAAGTCCTCGCAGCAACGCCTCTTCTGTGGGTGACAGTGAAGATCGACGCGATATTGTGCACAAGCTTGAGCAGGCGTGCCGCTACCTCAAATCGGAGCTCGCCGCCGCCCAATCGAAGCTAAGCGAGGCTCAGGCGGAGTGTCAGTGGCGCTCGCTGTCCATGAAGAAGTGGGAGGACGACCTGCAGGCCGCCAGACGGGAGGTGCTGAGCCTCGAAAAGGAGCGTCTGAGCTACACGACGGAGCAGGAGACCTTTGAGCTGGTGAGGCAGGAGCTGGAGGCGCAGCTGGCCGAGTCGCAGAAGGCGTGCGTCTCCGCAGCGGAGGAGCGCGCCACCGCACAGGCTGCCTTCGAGGCGTTGAAGACAGCGGAGGAAGCTTCGCGAAAGAGCCTGGAGGCGGAGCAGGCCAAGACGGCGCGCCTCACGGCGAAGGTGTCGGAGTTGACGGAGGCACAGACAGCACTGACGGACGAGCTGGACGTGTTGAAGGACAAGCACAAGACGGCGCTGAGTCAGCTGCAGACCTTCCGTGCACAAGAGGCGCAGCAGCAGCAGCTGAAGGAGCGGCAGGACAGCCGCCTGCGTACGTCAGAGGTGGCGCAGCTGCGCGCCGCCTTGGCGCAGCTGCGCGTCACCGAGAGTACGTGGGAGGCGGAGCGAAGCCGTTTGCACTCCACGATCGCGTCACTGCAAAGTAATGTGGAGAGCTGCACAGAGGAAGCAGACAGGCGCAGTCGTCGCTGTGCTGCGCTGGAGGCGGAGGCGGCGCTCAACGTCGACCTGGAAACGACGACACTCGTAACGATCGCACGCATCGTGCAGGCACCGCCGCCAGCGTCCGTCGCAGCGTGCCTGGCTGCGTCTGTCAACAGTAGCGGTGGTGTCGACGCATCAACTCCTACGGAGAAGAGGCTTTTCGACTGCGATGAGCCGAGTGTGGAGGAGGTGGTGGTGGAGGAAGGCGCGGCAACGGCGGCCACGGCGCCGCGCGCCAGGGTTCAGAAGCCCCAGATGTTCACACCCACGCCACGTCAGCCACCGACCGGTGCCAGCAATCGCAGCAGCAGCAGCAGCAACAACGCCAATACCTCTGGTGCCAAAAAGCGCAGCCCATCGTCTGGCACGGCGCACCGGGCCGCTGCCCGGCGCTTTTCTTCGCCACTGACCACCTCCGTTTCGACCAGCGCCGAGGCGTCCTCCGTGGCCCTCGCGCAGCTGCGCCAACACGTGGTGGCAGCGGTGCAGCAGGCCGCGTTGGAGTTGTCGCGGCTGCGCGCCGCTGCTCAGCCATACTCGTCTTCTCTCCGTCCTTTGGCATCGTCCTCACCGGCGCCCTCGCAGCCTACGCCGCCGCCGTCCACAAGATACTTCCCTGCAGTGCGAACGACAAGAACAACGACAACAGCAGCAGCAGCAGTAGAGACGGGGGAGTGTGACGTGGTAGCAGGAGCGTGGTTTGGCAGGGAAGCAGGTCGCTGTTCTGTCCCTCACAACGCCGGCGGCAGCAGCAGCAACGCCAGCCATCCCTCTTCTCCGTCGCCGACTTCGTCTCCTTCGCAGGGTCAGGAAATGACGTGGATGGACCGCCGCCTCAGCTCCGCGCCTCAGCTGCAGCCGTACGGTCCATCCACGACTGTTTCACCCAGGCGGCAGCACGACCTCGCGCCGCTGCTGGCGCGCAGCCCTACCATGGAACATGTGTACAACATCGCGGCTGGGACCCCGTCCCATGAGCTCTGGTCGCCGTCTGCCCGCCCACCGGTGGCGGCAGTAGTGAAGGAAACCACCGCGCCGAAGGAGTGGAGCGAGGTGCGGCGGTCCTCGTCGATGGAGGACGGCCTCTCCGGCTACTCGAACAGCGCGACGCGTGGCGGCGTGGACGGGAGCGGGTCGCCAGCACGGCCACCCTCGCTGCGTGCGCCGTCGCTTCCACACTAATTTACGCTGACAACTCCTTTTTTCCCCCTAAAGAACCTTGTTGAACATAGAGATGATAATTGGAATAGAAATGATAGATCTGTACAGGCAGCTGCCACGTGCAAAGCGGGGATGGACCGAGACCGCCTGCGCTGCTCATGGTGTCTTTTTTTTTTTTTAATGTCCCCTTGTTTTTCTTCTCTTTCTTTTTTTTTTTTTGAGTTTTGCTACCAAGATGTCGAGACAACTCCAGATGTGCTGCTGTGCTGATTTAAGTGGAAGCAACACAGCCCAGCTTTTTTTTTTTTTTCTTACTCAGCACAGAGGACGTCAAGACTGGGAGCTTTGGTTTCCTCTTCGTTTCCTTTGCAGCTTATTCGCTGCGAAACAATAGGCTGAGGTAAGACGAAGTGTTATACAACAACAACAACACGCACACACGCAAAAAAAAAAAAAAAAGAGCAGCGTAGAAGACACATAAAAGCTGATTGCTGTTGTTCAGCACTAGCTCTTTGTTCACGTGAATACGCGATGCCACTACTCTTCCTCTTCCTCTTTTCTTTTTTATTTTTCTTTTTTTTCCGTTGTTACCTTTCATCCCCGACTCTTCTGGTCTCTCTGCGCAATGGAAAACAACGCTTTGCGCTCTGCATTCAGTTTTCAAAAGGAAGTGTGGTACGAGTTGAGTCCGGATTTCTCTTCAAGTACACGTACACAGCTCGTCACACATAGCTTTTATTTATTGTATATATACATATATATATATATATATAAATATATATATATATATATACTTGTTTTTTTTTCTTTTCGCAACGAGCACAAGTAGTGTGTGGTGCGGATTGTCAGCCTCACCCTCCGCGTACATTTATTCGTCTTGCAATTACTTTTATCCCTGCTGCTGCTGCTGCTGCTGCTGCTGCTGCTACTTCACGCGGCGTGCCTCTGTGGTGCTTTTTTTTCCCCCCTTTTTTTAAATATTCTCTTGTAGCAGCGTCGTCCCCACTGCCTATTCGGGTTTTTCTTTCCCCGTAAGCACGAGACACATTACCACTTTCAGTACAAAAAGTGAGGGGGAAAAAAAAAAAGGTAAGAGACATGTCGTCGCGCCAAATGCGCCGTCTGCAGGACCTGGTGGACCGCGCCACCGGCCTCGACGCCTCCTCTGAGGAGGAAGGAGGAGACGAGATGGCGGTGCCAAGCACGATGCTGACGAAAAAGTCAGCCGACCGTCACCACGACAAGAAGAAGTCGAAGAAGGAGCGGGAAAAGAGGAAGGCGGAGAGGGAAGCGGAGACAGGGACAGCCGTAATGAAGGCGATGCCAACGCCGGAAGCTGCACCGCCAACCGTCGGCCACACAACTGGAAAGCCAAAGAAACCTAAGAAAGACAAAGATAAGCCACACGAAGCAGCACCATCGGCGCCATCAGAAACCGCGGCCGTCACTTCTCTCACCGCTGATGACTGGGAGGAGGTGGACGAGGATGAGAACGGGAACGGCAGCAACAGCAAAGCACCAAGCGGGAAGGACAGCGCGGCACACAAAAAGAAAAACAACACACACGCCGCGGACGAGGCGGACGCTGCCGCACGCGCGACCGCCCAAGCCGAGGAAGAGAAGAGGCGCAAGAAGGAAAAGCGACGGGAGTTACGGCGGCAGCAGCAGCGCCAGATGCAGGCGGAGGAGGACGCGCTGCTGGACGCCGTGTTGGCAAATCAGGCGGACTCGCACCACGCAGCCGTGGAGGGTGGTGGTGGTAGTGCCGGCGGGATGAGTAGCGCCCCGTCGTCTCCGAGCGCTGCGTGCGCCCCATTCTACCACAACGCGAACAACCGCAACGAAGCGGGTGCGTCCACGGATGCCGAGTCGTCTTTCCAGTCTTTCATGATGGCCTGCGATCCCCAGCAGCTTGACACGCGGCTGGAGCGAATTCGCATGTTTGGCGCCGACGCCGTCGAGGACGTCGGCGATGGACGGACGCCGCACCGCCGCGCTGACGGTCGAGTGCGAGACACTGGCAGCGTCTCCTTCTTCCCTGCTCATCACTTGCACGTGAAGTTCGTGCACAGCGCGTTCGCCACACCGAATCGCTACCGCTGGATCCCGTACGACTCGCTCGGGATTTACCTGACGGCAGAGGAGGGCCACGGTGCACAGGGGCAGACATGGTGCAACTACACGCTGAACTGCGACTCGAACGCGTTTCAGCGCGCACTGGCGGAGCTCGAAGCTTGTCAAGCCCGCATGGGCGGCGTGCAGGACCTAATCGAGTGCCTGGCCCACAATAAAGTCTACCACGTTCCCACGCTGCTGCAGTGTGTGTACGCGATGGAGGCAACGGGGGAAAGTGCCTTTGCAGACGAGCTGCTCGACGTCGCGCTCTACCAGGTCGGTGTAATTCTGCGCCGTTTTGCCCTGTCCGGCACGTGGGCGCAGCGACGGCTGCCAATGGCGTGTGGCGGCAACGCGCTGATCTTCCACGTGCTGCAGCGTGGCGTGCACGCCGCACTGAAGCGGGGCTGCCTGCGTACCGCCTTTGAGCGAACACGCTGCCTCCTCTCGCTCGACCCGCGCGATCCATGCGGCATGTTGCTGCTTCTCGACTACACGGCACTGCGGGCGAAGCGGTGGGTTTGGCTGCTGGAGCTGCGTCGCCGCGTGCTTAGCTCGACGGATGCATCGCAGGACAGCTCCCTCGTGCGCTCGTTGACGGCGCTGCCGAACTACGCCTTCAGCTGGGCCTTGGCGAAGCACTTTATGGAACGCGAGGAGCGTCTGGAGAGCAGTGAAGGTCGTCCGTCGAAGGTGCTGCGGTCGATGTCGGAGGCGCAGCGGGAGGCCCTGGCCGCCACCCCGGCAGCGGAGGCGTTGTTGTCGCATGCCCTTACGCACTTTCCGCACGCCGCGGTGCGCCTCGTCAACGCGCTCGGTGGCGTGGACGTAGTCTGTAATGGCGGCGGCGGCGGCGGCAGCAGTGACCTACCGCCCGTCACTGATGTCTCCGTCTGGTATCGCGACATTGTCGCGAAAGTCGAGGACGAAACGAGCAGCATGGCGGCTCAGCAGAGCTGGCTGGCGGACCTCTTCGTTGTTCGTCACGAGGAGTTGTGGAAGCTGAACGAGTGCGTCTCGCTTCTGCGGACGGCGGTGCTGACACTGGTGCACGCACCAAGCAAGAAAACGGCAGACGGCGATAACAGCAGCGAAGGCAGCGCTGCGGCACCCCCGACGCCGCTCACGCACAACTCGCCGCTGCTGGAGGACCCCTACGCGTACCTCGATTTGACGCAGGAGGCGGTGATGGGCGTGAGCGTGGCGCCGATCCCGGCCGATCTCCTCCGACCTGACGCGGCGGACTTCCCGGTTGCTCTGGACGGAGTGGAGGGCGGGGAACCGGGCATATTGGACGCGGCCATGGTGGAGCAGTTGCTGCGGATGCTACGCCAGCACCGCGAGAACGGCGCCCCAGATGAGGCAACGCAGCAGTACCTGGCGCAGCTGGAGGAGGAGCTGGGGGAGCAGGTGCGGGTGGGACGGCAGGGGGGTGGTGGAGACAGCGGCAACGCAGAGAGTGATGCCAGCGAGCTGGACTGGTACGACTACGACGACGAGGAGGCCGAGAGCGTGGAGGCGCAGGAATGGTACAGCGTGGTGAGTGGCGAGGACCGCAGCAGCGACGAGGGTGAGGGTGCGAGGGAGCGGCAGGCGCGGGATGACCCGCGGTAAGGCAAGCGGAATCAAGCATGTGCTTGTTAGCTTTTTTTTTTTTCTTCAGATATCTCCAATCAGCCGCTTTGTTCGTTGTTGTCTTGTGCTTTTTTTTTTTTTTCTTTCTCCCTTTTTGCTCCCTTTGTACATTGCAGCTGACAACGCGTTTAACGAGAAAGGCGGCTGTCATGCTCTCTTGTGGCTGCGCCTTTTCCGTTGCTAAAGCTGACTTTAGCTATAATAAGAAAGAAAGGAAAGAACATATATGTATATACATAAACAAGGAACTAGGAACTCGTTGAATCGAAACGAAAAACGGAAGAGAGGAACCAGCCGATTTTGAAGAAGAAAAAAGAAGGATTCTTCTTTATCAGTCATGAAAACGCTCTGTATTGACGGGTCCGGTGCGCTGTTATGTCACTTCCCCTTTCTTCCTTTTCAGCCATCATCTTCTAGTCTCCTCTCTTTCTCTTTTTGTTCCCCCCCCTTGGATGCTGCGCTTTAACACACCTGGTGGGCCTCAATTTCAATCCACTGCGCTGTTTTGCACAAGATGTGGTGAATTGCACGTCGTCGATGCACAGCTACGAACGCACCTTCCTCTCTTTCTCTCTCTCTCTCTCTCTTTTTCTTATCGGAACTACTTCCTGAGAGCACAGCACAGTAGGCTGGGGATTTAACAAAAAAAAAATGGTGTGGCCGTTCGCGTCTTCTTCCTCTTCCTCCTCCCCCGCTGCCGTTGGTGCTGTTCCTCCTTCTTCTTCTTCTTCTTCACCGTCCTCAGCGTCATCCTCAGCCGTCCCGCTGGAGCAGCGACTCATTCGCGTAACAACGAATGACATCAGCCGCGTCACGCCAGACGACATTAAACGCGTGCGGGCCACTATCACCGACGACCAGCTGTCGAGTGCGATCCGGATTGTCTTGGAGACAAATCGCTTTGCCGATGTCCTCATTGCCTCTTCAGCCTCGGCGTGGGCGGAGGCGGCGACGGGTGTGACGGAGGTTCAGATGGCGCTGACGGGCAGCATAGTGCGGGATCGTATGAGTCTGCTGTACAACATGCTGCCCTACGTGTCGGACGAGTTTCTCACGACGATGGGTGGCTCCTACACGAACGTGTAACGGGAACATGCAGTCGTTTGTGCTCTTTTTTTTTTTTGATTTTTATTGGCCAGCCTGATGAATGGAGAGTGTGAAGAATTACGAAAACCGAATGGCGTTGCTCACAAGTTTGAGGACACCATTAATAAAGCCAACGGCAAACAACAAACAACAACAACAAGAAAAGAAGATAATTAGTTCAATGAAAAAAGACCTATTTTATACCCCGCGACGCAAAGAGTCAAAACTGCAATCCGCGTTGTAGAAGCCAACACCCCCCCCCCCCTACAAAAAAAAAAAAGAAGCCTTGCTTTTTTTTTTTTGTTGTTGTTCTGAGTTCCTTCACTCTTTGGGTTTCGCATTTCATCTGCTCTTCCATCTCTGTGCTATTATTTACTTGTTTATTTATTTTCTTCTTCTGCAACCTTTGTGTTTCTACCGTCGTAAAGCGCCACTCTGCGACGCAGACGCGTGGCTCTCGAGTTGACGTAAAAAAAAAAAAAATACTGAGTTGTTTTGCTCTCTTTTTTTTTTCTTCTATTCTTTTTTTTTTTTTTCTGCGTGTGTGAGTTTATGTATCGTGTAAAAGAAGCGCTCTTGTGTTGCCTACGCGTTTTTGTTTCCTCCTCCCCTCTCTCTCCTCACGAGCAATGTCAGCGTCCAATTCGCAAGGCCGTGAGCGAGGGCTGACGCTGGAGGACTACCTCGCGCATCAACGCACGCTGCGCACTCTACAACGGCCGCAGCCCGTATGGATCGTTGACGACCTCTTAGGCCTGCGCTACCACGCGCGTCTGCAGCTGCGCCTCCATCCTACTCGCCACCTACTACTGACAGACGGCTCCACCTCAGGAGACGAGGCGCATGATGAAGGCGTGTGTGCAGATTTGACCTCTCCCGCGGCGAGATCGTCGGCCGTGGTGTCGTCGCTCGTCATCCCGCTGACGCCGGCGTGTCAGGTCGACGTGTGCGCCTCGATGTTCTGCGACGACGAACGCGGGCTGCGCCTCACCCTCCCTTCCTTCCTCTCCGAAGTCCAGGACGACAACGACGGTGTGCTCACTGGCGCGGAGGCGTCATTTATTGTACTGCCAATTGCACACGCACTCGGTACCTCGTCGGCCTCGCTGGCGGTTGCATGGGCTGCCGTGCTGCGTCTGCTGTGCCAGTCGACGCGCGACCGCCACGCCGACCCCCGCGTGACAACGCCCTGCACACCGGTACGTGCGGCAAGTACGCATATCAGTGGAGCGAGTAGCACGGCAACAAAGCCCGTGAACGCCAACGTCGTGCAAACGAGTGCTGGCGCTCTCACTGCTGCCGCTTCTCTATGCAGCAACAACACCACCACCCATCACGCGCCGCCGGAGCCACGGGAGACGTGGTGTGGGCGGCAGTCCGGCGAGCCTCTGCCGGTGCTGCACTGCGTCCTCCACGCGGATTGCAGCATGAGCCACCAGAGCAATAGCAATAGCGACAACGACAACACGGATGCGGCTGCAGCGGCGACGGAGAACCGGCGTCTCTCCTCATTGACGGCGGCCCTGCGCAGTAGCACACAGCAGGCCGCACAGCTTGCTGAGCACCTCCGCGGCTCCCTCTCTCCTGCTCGCACGAGCCCCTCGCAGTCATCTCACGCAGACGTCGAGACCTCGTCGATGACTGACCTCGACCTCGACCCGGACCCGGACCGGCCCCCGACGATGGCACACGCGTCCAACGGCCTCATACCTGCGCTGAACAGTTCTCATTTTTTCCCGTCCATCAATTCCTCAGAGGACGAAGAAGAAGATGACGAGGCGGCAGGTGTGGGCAGTGAAGACGTAGGCGGGAGAGAAGAGGACCAGGACGGCGTCTTGACGGGTGCCGATGTCATGGTCGACATCGTCGGTGGCGGATCCTACACCAATTTGGCGGACGCGTTGCGACCGCCGGCGCCACGCAGCGGGCACGTGTGCAACTTAGGCTCCATTGGCCCATCCTGTGGGGACGAGGAGGCACTGCGGATGTATAATGAAATCCACGGCAGCCGCAGCTCCTCGTCGACGTCTCGAGTATCCGTCGCGACCAGCAGCGATGGCCACGCCTCGTCGTTTCCTTTCTCTGCCTACGGTGCCGAGAACGTAGACGCATCAAAGAAGGCAGCGCTACCAACACATGAGTGCGCTCTGTAGCACACAAAGAAAAAGGAGAGGAAGGGGGGAAAAAAAAAGAGGTGCTAAGAAGTGACTACTCACGAGTGCATTTGGAAAAAAAGGAAATACGGAAACACACACACACACACAGTTGAACATGTTGCAATGCACATCTGGGGTTTCACCTTTTCCTCTGTGTGTTTTTTTTTTTTTGTATCTTGCTCCTCTACTCTACTTTCGCTTTTTTTTTTCGATTAGGCGAGCACTCTTTGCTCGTTCTTCTCTCCCCCGCCTGTTGTATGCGCTTTTCGTGTCAGTCGCCATACACTTTTCTTTTTCTTCTTTTTTTTTTTTTCAACAAGAGTAGTGCGAAGACCGGGAAAAAAAAAAACACACATATATATGTAAGTACATATATATACAGGCGATCGACTTTTTCTTGTTGTCACTCATGCCAAAGTCTATACATGTGAAAAGAACTGGTAATCTCTGTGCAATTGCTTTGGGTGATTCAACGTGGCATTTCCTCCTGCAGGCTTGTCAGAGAAGAGAAAAAAAAAAAAGATCGTCGAGCTTTGTTGGCGTCTCTACTTCCGCTTTCGCTCAAAAAATGCGGAGATGTACACGTCGTATGTCTCTCTCTCTGTCTTGTTACTCTCATAACAAACATGTCTTTTTTTTTTTTCTCTTTTCTTTTTCTTCACGTGTGCGATGGATAACTACAACAACAGCAGCTCCACGTACTCGGATCAACATCAACACCTCCCCCCTCCCCCCTCCAAAAAAAAAAAGGTGCTTCCTTGCTTTTATTTTAAAGGCCCTTTCGGGTTTACACCCTACTCTTGATTCCTTAGCTTTTTCTTTTTCTCGTTAACACCTTTTTTTTTTTTTTGTGTGTGTGTGTGTCGTCATAATCATGAATGCCACCGCCACTCGCGTCTCCAGCCAAGTCGCGGCGCAGTTCTCGCACCTGTCGAGGTCGCAGGTGCGAGGTTCCATCCTCGCCCTGGCTCTCGGGGTGGGGTACACGTTCTTGCGATTTCGCGTTCTGCCGGTGTGGGTGATGCGGAAGTGGTTCCTCTTCTCCGCCACTGTTCTCATCATCCCGTCCTCGGCGCTGCTGTACCTCATCGACCCGCTGCGCTACCTCGGCGTGCCACGCCGTGTGGTGCAGTTGATCTGCTTGTACATCATGGCCTACGCCTTCAAGGCGGTCTGGTGGGTCAACCCGCAAATCCGCATGAGCGTGAAGTTCGACGCGAACGTGGACGGCAAGCCGACGTGCTGGGCGGATGTCCCGAACACACGCATGGCGTTGACGATGAACCACACCTCCTTCTGGGATGTCTTCGAGATGACCGGCTTGGCGCCCATGTTGCACATGCGCAATATGCGCACACTGATGAAGGCCACACTGCGGAAGATCCCCATCTTTGGCGGCATCTTCGACCGCGTCGGCCACTTCCCAGTCTACTTCAAGTCGGACGAGGATGGCAACTTCCACGTCGACAAGGAAAAGCAGGCGGCGGTGGCGCAGCTCGTGGACGCGCACGTCACTAATGGCGGCAACCTCGTCGTCTTCCCCGAAGGTGCCGTGAACAAGCACCCGGACACGCTGCTTACCTTCCGCTACGGCACCTGCTCGACGATCGTGGAGCACCGCATGAAGGTGTATTACATGGTCTCAATTGGCAACGAGAAGACATGGCCAGCGCAGCTGTCTTACGGCGGTTTTCCAGCCGACATTCGCGTACGTATCGGTGCCTTCCCGATCGACTATGATAAGGAGGACAGCAAGAGCGTGGCACAGCGGCTGCAGCAGCGGATGCAGCAGGTACGCGATGAGCTGGCGGCCGAGGTAACAGCCGAGGCGGCGGCGGCGGCAGAGCCCTCAAAGAAGAAGGCGGTGACGGTGGACCCGGCGCCGGTCCTGGAGAGGCATGCAAAAAAACCAGCGGCGGCGTAACGTTGCCAGGTGAAACGGATATATGCGTGGGTGGGTTGGCGTGTGTGTGTGTGTGTGTGAACCCGCTTTTACGAAGTAAATAAGAAAGTAGAAATTCAGAGGGCGAAGTGACTCACGTCAGCGTTGCTGGGTCGTCACCTAGTAACAAATGCGAGGCACTTTGATGTGTTTTTATCACATGTATATATATATATATATATATATATATATATATATGTGTGTGCTTAGCTTTGTCTTTTCCCTCTTTTTTTACCCTCATTCAATGCTGCCGTCATTATGTCACACTGTTTTAGTCGCTTTGAGCTCCTTTTTGTTTTCCTTTTTTATTTTGTTCTTATCAAAAATGCTTGTTGTTTGCGGGCCTTGTGTACCTGTCCCTGTGTCTCTGCGTCATAATTACGAGTGCGAGTGAGTGAGAGAGAGAGAGAGAGAGAGAATGGCGCCGCCTTGCGTGGGTCGCGAACGCACCTGTCAGCCGTACTGCAAAACGGTTTCGCTTTGGTTATTCCCTCTCTCTTCTCTTTTTTTTTTTTCTGTTCGAACGCTAGCACCTTTCTTTTTCTGTTTTTTTTTTTTATTTTGGTTTTTGACTGTCCTCAACCTTCTTCACCTTTTTCCTTACAAGGTGTGTAATGTGGTGGAGTTTCTCTCGTACTTGCTGTGCCTTTCCTTTTTCTGCCTCTCCGCAGCGACATCGTTCTTTCTTTTTTTTTTTTTGCCCACCGGTTGATTGCAAGCAACAACAATGAAAAGAAGCGTAATAGGTGCTCTGCAAGCTGTTGAACGTCTCTCTCTCTCTCTCGTTTTTTTTTTTTTAAACCTTTTTACAGAAAGGGAAAAGCACCTTTCTCGACAAGAAAAACGCTACCGCAATGAGGACATAGCAAAGTTCTTGCAATTGAAAGAAAGCGCTGCGCGCGTACACATCGGTGGTTGCTCATTTCTTTCACTTTCCGTGAGGAAGAGGTTTTTTTTTTTTCTTCTTTTCTCGATATCAGAAACGCTGTAGACATCGCCTTATGACGTGTTGTCGCGTTCTCATAGCGTTATGTCAGCCGCACTAAGAGGGGGTCTCACTGCTATTTTGCGAATAGTGATCACTTTCCCCCTTTTTTTGTTCTTTCCTTTCTCTTCTTTTGACTTCTTCTTTAACTGCTGCTTTCCCCTGGCACGTGTAGAAGTCCTCTCTCTCTCTCTCTATAAATAAAAACATATATATATATATATATATATATATATATATATACATACATACTTACTACCTCTTCGAAGATTCCAAAAACGCAAACCAAAAGAAGATAAAGTACGTTGTCACCTGCTCAACGGCGACGTTTCCTTATTACAAAACAGAGCAGCGCATCAGTGTCTTTGTATTACAAAAGTAAAAGAATATATATATGAATATATAATAACAGTAAACAAAAAAGCTCAAGCTTGACTGGTGGAATTTCTATTTTTGTGTACATACGTATTCGCTTTTTTTTTTTTTTTCTTCTTCCTCTTCATTTTTCTGTTTTTTTTTCCCCCTTTTCCTGAGCTGAAGGCTCTTAGTACTCCTTTACTATTATATTTGAAGGAAACGCATAAGACACAAATCCAGCTTCTCTTTTTTTTTTTTTGTACCTTTTTTTTTTGTTGTTGTTCCGTGTGTGTGTGTGTGTGTGTGTATGTGAGTGTGTGTGAGTGCTTCTGTGTGTTGTGCTGCATTCCTTACCTCTTTCTTGACCTCTTTTTATAGCGGCCTTTTATTTTCATTTTTTTTTCTTCCCCACGCACTCCCCTTTCTCTAATGACGTGTCTAAAGGCGGTGGCTGCTATCAGCTTCGCTGTATGGTACGTCCTGCTCCGACAGCGCTGGGTGCCTGTCCCACTCATGCGTGTGTGGTTCGTCTTTGTGGTTCTGTGGATCATTTTCCCCATCTCCGCTATGACTAAAGTCGTGGTGCAGCTGCGCCGACTGGGCGTGCCGACGTACTACACGCAGCGGCTCTGCATTGTGCCGCTTGTCTACGCCTTTCGTGCGGTCTGGTGGGTCAACCCGCAAATCCGCATGAGCGTGAAGTTCGACGCGAACGTGGACGGCAAGCCGCGGGGCTGGCACGACATCGGGCTGCACAACCAGGCCTTTATTGGCAACCACACCTCCTTCTGGGATGTATTCGCTTTCCTGTGTCTTGCGCCGATGGACCACCTTATCCACACCCGCACGATGATGAAGGCCTCGCTTCGGGACATCCCCATCTTTGGCGGCATCGTCGACCGCGTCGGCAACTTCCCGGTCTACTTCAAATCGGACGAGGAGGGCCACTTCGAGGTGGATAAGGAGAAGCAGGCGGCGGTGCAGGTCGATGTGGACGCGCACATCCGCAGTGGCGGCAACCTCGCCATCTTCCCTGAAGGCGCCATCAACAAAAACCCACGGGTGCTGCAGACCTTCCGCTATGGCACCTTCGCGACGATCTTCGAGCACCGCATGACGGTGTACTACCTGGTGCACCTCGGCGCCGAGAAGGCGTGGCCGCGGTGGACGATGATGGGAGGTTTTCCAGCGGACATGCACATCCGCGGTGGCCGCTTCCTGATTGACTTCGACAAGGAGGACAGCAAGCAGGTGGCGCACCGCATGCAGCAGCGGATGCAGCAGGTGTACAATGAACTGCTGACGGAGTGGGTGGGACCGGAGGCGGTGGAGGCGGTGGTGGACGCAGAGAGCGTAGACAAGAAGAAGAATTGACAAGTGGGGATGTTGTCCTGCTGTTGCTCTTAGCGTTTTTTTTTTTTTGCCCCCCCCCCCTCTTTCTGTGCGTATGCCTACTATTTATTGCTATTCCCTGAGATATCCTTCAAGTTCTCTCTCTCTCTCTCTCTTGTTTTTTATTGCTCATTCATTCCTTCTTGGCTATGTGCGGTTTTTTTTTTTTTTTTTACTTCCTTTAATTTGTGTTCGTTTTTCATTTCCACCATTCTCATGTTGCTTCCAAATAATACAAAGGACGACAAAAAAAAAAAGAAAGGGAGGGGGAAAAAAAGGGGAGGGGGGAGGGGTAGGACACATAAGTGGTGTTGCGTTCCCTTGTGAAAGTAGTCGAAGGCGCGTGTAGTTGAAACGGAGGACATTTCTCGACGAGTTTTAACGTCTTGAAGGTCAACGCGGAAAAGAAAAGCTGAAGGTAGCTTTTTTTTTTTTGTGTGTGTGTGTGTGCTGCTATGCAGTGTTAGCCATCACTCTCAAAGAAGCGCCGCAGTTGAATTTCGCTGTTCCGCGCCACATCGCGTGCGTAATTCTGTAGTTTCTACGCTTCGTGTTTTTACTCTCGTCTCATGCTTTTTCTCGACATATGTGTTTCTTTCTTTTCTTTTTTTTCCTTCCGCTTTGTAGTCACAGCGAGGCTCATTTCAGTAACGTACTTTTCAACATCAGAAAGGGAGAAAAGAAAAACGATGGTATTTTTGTATTTCTATCCAACCACCCACGCGTAGCTTTTTTGAAATCAGCATTTACACAAGTCTCTTTTACTTTTTCGTAGCAGTATTCATTGTTATCGCTGAGCACTATTTCCTCTCTCTCTCTTTTTTTTTTTTTTCCTTTGATTTTTTTTTGTGGTTTATTTGTTTCTTTTTCTCTGTATCTTCCAGCGCTTCACCATGCAAGCTGTCCGCAGCGCCGCCTCGCACGTGCCTGGTTCGCGAAACTGCTGGCAACGCAACTGGCCACGTGTCTTTCTCCCGTTCTCCTTAGCCACCACGGCGCTGTGCTTTGTGGCCATCATCATGGGCTTCATCAAGGCAGTTTTGAAGCCCCACGAGTACATTCTCGACATCTACTGCCTCATCTTCTCGCTGCTCGGTCTCTCAGCGGAGATGCGACAGTTCGCTTGGGCACGCCGCATCGTCTACTTTTGGATGCGCTACTTCTACTTCCTCACCTTTTACAAGGCCCGCGCGGCTTTCTACATCATGTTTGGCTGCCTGCTTCTGAACAATAGCGTGCTCGACATCATTGCGGCCGTCGTCACTCTCGTGCTGGGCATTATGATGCTGCTAGTCTCGCTCATCGTAAACCTACCGGTCTACGAGGACCCACGGGAGCAGCAGGAGAGGGAGGAAGAGTACCGCAGCTACTACTCCGGACCGACCGCCAACCACGTTGGGGCCACCGCCACCAATGTCGCAGTAACGACGGGCAACGCCAACACCAGCAAGGCGGCACAAAATGTGGAGATGGCAGGCTTCGGCCCAAACAACAACAACAACAACGTTAATGACGCGCAAGAGGACACGCCAGCGCAGTTCAGCAGCAGCGGTGCGACAAGTGCCCCGCAGGCCGCGAAGGCGCCTCCTAGTGCGATGCCGGCGCAGACGAACCACAACAGCAACAACAACAACAACAACTGGAACAGCAGCGACGACGAGCCGGCGCGGCGTGAAGCGCCGAGCACCTACAGCAGCACCGCCCCAACAGCCCGCCCGTATGAAACCAACAACAGCTACGACAGTGGGGCCAACATGTTCGCTAGTAACGGGAAAAGCGGACCGAACATGTTTGCGCCGTCGACGACAGCGTCGCGGACGACTAGCGTGGCGCCGCCGCTGCAAGAGGCTGGCGTGACACGTGGCGGTGGTGGCGGTGGTGGGAGCAACGACACGGAGAGCGCAATTCGTCGTCAATTTGCGGCGGCCGTGGCGTCAAACCTGAAGGATGACGATTTGCGATAGAAGTAAAAGCACAACTCCCCTGTTGACATGTAGACTTTATGTCTTCCCGTGACTTCTCCGGGAGGGGGGAGGGGGTTCTCCATTTTTTCTTTCCTCTTTCGTTTTTGTTTTACGAACGTTTGAAAGTAGCTCGCTTGCTGATGCTGTTGTTTCACCTGTACTTATGTGTGCTTTTTCTCCCGTTGTTTCTCTTGTCGTCGTCGTCGTCGTTTTTTTTTTTTTTTGCGTCAGATTTCCCACCTTTTTTTTTTTTATAATTACTGCCTGATAGGTATTTTACCGATAGAAAAAGACTGAAATAATAAGTGCGGAGAATGAAGGCGTGTGGAGAGTGTTCTCTCTCTCATACACACACACACACACACACACACACACATGCTCATGTTTTGAGCGAAGCGTTGCGGCAGTACCGCTTCTTCCTGGCGGTTACTCTTTCTCCCCTCCCCCATTTACAACGTAGCGAGGTGGCGATTTAAACCGTGTTCAGTTGCAGTGAATAAACAGTGGCGAGCAGCTGTGCTAAACACACAACAACACACAACAACAACAAAAAAAAAATGAAAATAATAAAAAAAAGAAGAAACGCTCTCTCTCTTTTGCTTTCTTGAGCTCTTTTTCTTTCTGCTTTATTTTGCTTCCTCCCCAACTATCTTACAGAATAGAAGAACGTGAATTAGTAACTAGTCTCTCGATTAACTTCCACAGCTACAGCAGCCCCATACCCCCCTCCTCTCTTCATAGAGTCGATCATGAGCGAGGACGAGGGGCCGCCGCCTGTGCAGGACGCGCATAAAAAGCCGCGACGCCCACTCTCCCACCAAAGCGGTGGTGTCAACAACGCCAACGCAGCCACGAAGCGTGTTGACCCGCGCTTCGACCCCATGCTGGGCCGCGCAGACACCCGTCACTTTGAGCAGAACTACAAGTTCCTGCGTGAGGAACAGGAGAAGGAGGAGGCTGCACGACGCTTCCGAATGAAGTGTTTGAAGTGCATTATTCGTCGATGCGAACTGGAGGAGGCGGGCGCGGACCTGGAGGAGTACGACTTGTCTGACTACGAGCAGGAAGTCTTCGGCGAGGATCACCAGCGGGAGTTGCGCGAGATGAAGCGGACGCCGCCGCAGCTCCTGTACCGCGAGTTGGAGCAGCTGCAGCGGGCGTCACAGCTCTATGTGACGCGCACCCGCGACAGCTCAGCAAGGGATCGCCACGCCAAGGTGAAGAAGGAACTGCTGAAAAAAGAGGTGCAGGCGGTAAAGGCGGGCACAAAGTCGAAACCGTATTTCCCGAAACGAGCAGAGGTGAAGAAGGCGATGCTGGCGGACACCTTCACGCATTTGAACGAGAAAGGCGGCAAGGCGGCTGTGGATCGTTACTTGATTCGCAAGCGAAAGAAGTGAGAGGAGAGAAGTGTGTGTGTGAGTGTGTGAGAGTGTGGTGTGAATGCACCCCGTTTTTCTCCTTTTCTTTTTTTCCCTCTTGCTGTCGCTGTTTTGACACCTCTCTTCTTCTGCTCGTCTTTTTATGGGCCGCTGCTGGTGCTTTTTTTTTTTTTTAACGCTGATCGATCTAATTAACTCTGCCGGTTAACTCACTACTTGAATCCATGCTTTTTTTTTCCCTGTGTATCGAACAAGGAAACACTTATTACACGTCGAAACGACATAAAAAAAAAAAAGAGTATCTGGACAACGTGGCACTCCTAGAAGAGTTTTGTGAAGCTTGTTTTGGAAAAAAAAAAAAGATGGCGTATTACGCATACAGTAAAAAAAAAAAACGAAAAATAGTCGTTCTCGTATATCAGCCATGATCTGTTCCTTTGTGTCATTGCGCAGCTTGTTTGAGCCATGCAGGACTCTGTTGTTGTTGTTTCCCTTCTTGTGTCCTGTTAACTCGCCCTTTTCTCCTATCTGTCACTACCTCTTCTCTTTATTTTCTTTTTTTTTTTTTTCACATTTGATTCTCATTTAATATTTCAGTTTATTGCAGCCTGCGCTGAGTGAATTGTCGTTTTGGCGTCTGCATTAAACAACACGCAAGAAAAACAAGCAAACAAACAAAAAGAAAGACAGCCTGCTTGTGTGCCCTGTGCCACTGGAGTGTTTTTGGTCGCCGTCTTTCTCTCTATTTGCTTCCTCCCGTGGCCAATAGTGCATTTTTGTTTTTCTTGTTTGGTCCAACATATTAAAAAAAAAAAAGAAAAGGAGGAGGTAAACAGGTAGTGTTATTCAGTGTCTTTTTTTTTTTTTCTTACCGTTTTTTTTTTTTTTGTTTGATTGCTTGTTTGGTTTTCTGCTTTTTTCTTTGTGTTCCTCGCGGCAGCCCTGCTTTCCCCCCCCCCCCCCCCCTTTTTTCTAGCCTCGGCATTGCCATTCTTCTGTGCTTTTTCTCTTCTCTCCTTTTCCACCTTCCCTTTTTTTCTATTGTCGCTCACTCTCAGTCTGTTTTCACAAAGACGCAACGCACAGGCTGCTCAGCAGATTCGAAAGATATCCATCTTCTTTGTGTGCAGTCGAAAAGCAGCCGTACCCACCCACCCACACACACACACTATTAAGAAGCTCACACAACTTCTTTTTTTTTTCTTTTTTTTTTGTAACGCATGCGTCTCCCGGTCGATGACTTCGGCACCCCCGTCGTCGCCCCTGCGCTGCAGGTAGACGAGAGTTGGCTGCAGTGGCTCATACGCACCATGCATGAGACGGCGAATCCGTTCACGATGCACACCGAGGACTTGACGCCGGCGGAGCTGGCGCAGCAGGCGAGCTTTGAAAGTCTGGACTACTACAAGCCTTACCCGGACATGTACGTCGAGTATCTGCGGGAAAACCACAAGGAACGACGGCATCGGTACATGAGCTCCGCCTCCGCCAGCGGTGCTACGCCGGTCTCGCCGGAAGCTACGGTGGAGCCGCCCAGCCGGGACCTTCACCAGGCGAACGCGTCCCCTTCTCCCAATGGCGACCATCGCCCCCTCTTCTCCACTACCGCTGCCACGCCGATGCAGCAAGTCACAGAGGCGTTCCCAATGCTGCAGATGGACCGGGACGAGCGCCGCGCAGCCCTGCGCTGGCTGCTGCACGTCCTCATCGCCCTCTCCGTAGGCATCGTCGCCACCTTCGTGTCGTACGCCGTAGACTTCTTGGAGAAGTACCGCGCGGATGCTCTGTACCGCGTCATGACCCGCGACGGCGGGCACAGCGTGGCGGGTAACCTCCTTGGCTTTGCGTACACCGTCTGCGGATCCGTCGTACTTGCGGCGGTCGCGGCGGGCGTCGTCGTGTACTTCGAGCCCGCTGCCTCCGGTGGCGGCATCCCAGACGTGATGGCGTACCTCAACGGCGTGCACCTGCGAAAAGCGATGAATCTACGCACGTTCCTCGCCAAGACCGTTTCCTGTATTTGTGCCGTGTCGGGTGGGCTGCCGGTCGGGCTGGAGGCGCCGCTGATTCACCTGGGCGCGATCACCGGCGCTGGCATGACGCAGGGCCGCAGTCGCACGCTGGGCTTTCAGACAAATCTCTTCCAGGCCTTCCGCAACAACAAAGATCGACGTGACTTCATCACCGCTGGCGCGGCGTGCGGCGTGTCGGTCGCCTTCGGTGCGCCGATTGGTGGGCTGCTCTTCGTGATGGAGGAGGTGAGCAGCTTTTGGGACCAGAGCTCGAACGGGCAGATCTTCCTCGCCACGATGCTGTGCTTCACTTTCAGTACCATCATCAACTCCATCGTGGAGGACCGCCGGCTGCTCGGCTGGGTGTCGAACGCGGCCTCTGTGTTGTTTGAGGTGAACATGACGATTCCGCTGAACCTTGTGTCGATTGTGCCGTCGCTGCTGCTCGGCCTCATCATCGGCTCCATGGCCGCCTTCTTCACCAAGGCAAATCTTATCCTCATCAAGTGGCGCCGACGGGTGCTGCGGCCCTACCCATTCCGCCGCTTTCTCGAGCCTGTCGTGGTGGGCGCGGTCTTCTCTGCCTGCATGTTCGTCATGTCCCTCGCAGCTCCGTGTGCTGAGGAGCTGCCAATTCACGATGTGAACGACACGATGCACATCTGGGGCACGGAGGGCGCAGGCCGACTCTTCAACAACACGTGCGCGAAGCCGAACACCTACTCCCCTCTTGGAACGCTGAACATGGCGTCGGGCAAAAACACGATTCGTCACCTCTTTTCGCGGCAGACGGCTGGCGAGTTCACCGTGATGAATTTGGTCCTCTACTTTTTCATTTACTTTGGCTTCGCGATGTTGTCAAGCGGCATGGCGGTGGCGGGTGGTCTTGTGGTGCCGAGTCTCGTGATGGGGGCCGTCTTTGGCCGCCTTTATGGGTTGCTGCTGTTCAAGATGGGCGCCAAACAAGTGTCTGGGGTCCCGAACAGCTACGCGATGTCGGATGCGTGGATGGACCCCGGTGTCTTTGCCCTCATTGGCGCCGGTGCATTTCTCGCCGGCACCTCGCGCATGACGATGGCGATATGCGTGATCATGGTCGAGTTGTCGGCGGAGCTGCACTACCTGCTGCCGGTGATGGTGGCAATCGTCATGTCCAAGTCCACGGCGGATTGGCTGTGCGAGCCGCTCTACCATCAGATGCTGTTGATGGACAACGTGCCCTACCTGCCGCAGAACATCGTGAAGCCAGAGTTTGAGCAGCTGACGGCGGCGGACGTGATGGCGTGCGAGGTGGTGACGCTGCGCATGCGGGAGCGGACGGAGACGGTGCTGGCGGCGCTGCGCGACAGCACCCACCACGCCTTTCCCGTCGTGGAGGCGGAGCTGGAGGACTTGGTGAGCACGGCAGATGCCGAGGCCGACGGCGCAGCAGCCGGTGCCAGCCACGACAGTCGCGTGGGTGTGAGGGACACGAGCAGCAATGGGCGCAAGGGGAGCAGCCAGAGCGCTTCGTCAGCGAACCGGCGCACTACCAAGCCGACCATGCGCATCGGCCCCCACTCGGTGGACGACCCCTCTGCGCACATCCGCTACAAGTTTGTCGGCCTCGTCACCCGCGAGGATCTGCAGGTGTACTTCACGCTGCCACAGCTGCAGACCTACGACGAGTCGTGCTCGTCGCCGCCGCCCACGCCTGCGTCGGCCCTGCCGGTGCCGCTGACGGCGCACGACAGCGACGGCTTCGGTGGCCGGCTCGCGCCCTGCGTGCTGGAGATACGGAAGTTGTCGTGGCAGCAGTGGATGGCGCAGAAGAGCAAGTTGTTCTTCACGACATCGGACCGTTACGAGTGGGTGCGGACGCACATCCCCGACGGCGCCCCGAGCGGCGTCGACGTCGGCGCCGACAGCTCCTCTTTCATCAGCGCGAACCGCCTGCCGCCGGTGGTGGATCTCTCGCTCATCGTAAACCGCAGTCCGTGGGTGATACCGCCGTTTTTCAACTTGCAGATGGCGTACCACACATTCCGCATGATGGGTCTGCGTCATATGGTGGTGGTGGACGGCGACACCGTGACGGGCATGATCACGCGCAAGGACCTCTTGGTCGACTCGCTGCGCCGGCGGATGAAGGAGCTGAGTGCGCGACTGGCCACGGCAGACTCGGCAGCGCCGTCGCTGCCGCCAAGTCACACGAATCGCTCCAACCCACCGCACGTCACACCTCGGCCGGAGGCAGACGCGGAGGAGGACAACCTGCGCGGTCCCATGGTTGGCTTTCTGCGGCCGACCTCGCCGGAGCAACAACAGCTTCGACTCCACAACAGCGACGGCCGTCATAGCAGTCGGCAGGAGAACGCGCACACGGCAGCAACTGAGTGGACACAGCTGTCGAACAGGGCGGAGGGGGATTCGTTGACACTGGATGAGGCTGCTCTGAATCCCACCTGTGTAGAGACAGCAGTATTGGCCAAATGCCAAGCGAGCGAGGATGATGCGCACGTTGTGCCGCTTGATGCGAGGAGCAGAGAGGACGGCGACACAGGCGGCAAACCAAACAAGCGCACTTCTCTGCTCAGCTCCTTGTTTGGCGGCTCGTCGGCCGAGGCGGTGCAGGACGACGCGGCGCACTCGCTCGTCATGACACGGGCAACTACAACGCCAGCGGCAGTCATGCCAGGCTCGAGCGCAGCTTCCCCAGATCCCTTTCCCTTTGTGCCTAGTGCGAGGGCTCAGGACACTGCTGCCTCCCAGAAAGTTGGGCGAAAGAAGCCGCTGCCGCCTGAGGCGGAGGTGCTGTTTGACCTCAGCGTGGTGGGGTCCCCGCACGATCCTGCGCAGGAGTAAGCAGCCTAGTGCGGCTACGCTCCATGGCTGCGCGTGCGCTTTTTTTTTTTTTTCTAAACTTATTTGACAGTGAACAGACGCTTCTTTTTCTTTTTTTTTTTTCTTCAGGATTAAGTGCATATTTCTTTTGTGAGATAGCTTTTCAGCGCGCTGTTGCAATGGGGGTATTATTCTTGGCGTTTTTTTTTTTAAGGTGTGTATTGTTAGTTATTGTTAACGACGAAAAAAAAGGCTAAAGTCGTTATTTATGATTGGTTTATGTCTGCGCAACGACTTCAAGTGTGAGCAAATGTGAAGAGAAAAGGGAAATTAAAAAAAAAAACGAACGATCGACTGCTCGAAGGCTGTGAGATTCCAGATTGCTTTTTATTATTTGTACCCGCCCTTTCCCGCCTTTTCTTTTTTTTTTTTTATTTTGTGTCTTTGCCACACTCCTTTAGCGCGATTGTTTCCCTGAGGAGCTCTGTACGACGAAGACGACAAGACGTACAGCAACACTGTCTTTCACGGTCTTTTTTTTTTTTTTTTGCTGTTGCCGTTTTTATATACACACTGTGATACACACTCACCTAAAAAAAAAATAATAATAATAAGCGTTCCCATAAGACGCTCTAAACTCTGCAGCCAAAGGCAAACAAACAAAAAAGCATTAGATCCACTACCTAGTGCCATGTCGTCCGACGCAGAACTCAATGCGAAACTGACGGAGCTACTGCGTGTCATGGTGAGCCGACTGCCACCCAACAAGAAGCTGCCCACCGCGGTGGTCCAGCAGCTTCTCCGCACGAAGTACGGCGACACCTACCCCGAAGCTTACGTGAGCAGCCACGAGTCGTTCATCGCGGGCATGATCCGGAAGCTGTCGGATGAGAAGGAGAAAGCGACGGCAGCGGCGGATGTTGATGATCATGCGAAGCGTGTACGTCCCTCCTCATCGTCATCGTCGTCAGAGGCGGAGGATGAGTCCGACGCGGACGATGACGACGACGAGAGCGAGGAGGAGAGCGACGACAGCGAGGAGGATGAAGAAGAGGAGAGCGAGGAGGACGAAGAGGATGAGCTGAACTCGGGTTCAGACGACGACGACGACACCGAGAACTCAGAAGAGGAAGGAGACGGCGAGGGACCGGATCGCAAGAGGGCACGTGCCGAGGAGCTCGACGCCATCGCCAAGAAGGAGGGGCAGCAGCAACAGCAACACAAGGAGTCTGGGGGCGAGGCATCGGCAGGCACTACGACAGTGTCGCTGGGCGAGCGGTGCAAGGCGATGGTGGAATGTTTGCGCAAGCTGAGCTACCGTGTGCGGGGTCCCAGCGACGCGGAGAGCCTCGAGGAATACCTGCAGAACTTCCTCATTGCCGAGTTTAAGAAGCACAACATGGACCCTGAGAAGTACGGCAAGTCGGACATCAAGCGCTACCGTATTAAGCGGGAGGTAGAGCTGCTGCAGCAGGACGGCGCGAGCCTCTCGCTGGACCGCCGTAACCGGGTCGGACGTGGCTTCAGCAATATTGTAGTGCCGGCGAACGGCGCTGCGCCGGCGGCTGCGGCCCCGGTACCGCCGACGGTGGCCAAGCAGACATCTATGTTTCTCGACGATGAGTAGAGCCAGCAGCCATAGAACATGTATTCTTATTACTTTGTGTATATATATACATATATATATATATGTGTGTGTGTGTGTGTATTTATGTGTGCGTCGCGCTCTCTGTTGTTGCCAGAGTGCCTCTTTTTTTTTTTTCCTCGCCTTCTGCATACGCGAATGTGGCAGCGCTTTGGGGGAGTTGTAAGTTGCATAGATCGGTGAGGGGCGTTGCGGGAAAGAAGCAAAGAGAAAACCCCAAAAGAGAGGTGGGGGAAAAAAAAGCGCTTTTCTGTTTGTTTGTTTGTTTGCCACGCGACTTCTCTGTTCTTTTTTTTTTTTTCCTCCACCCCCCCCCCCTCCCTTCTCCGCTCGTCCATGCGGAGCATAGAAAACCACACGTATCTGGTTAATGCGATCTAAGGAAAAAAAAAAAAAAGAAGAAGAAGAAGAACGGTTGCTCGCGGGGATGAGGGCGAGTGGAGGTGCTCACGGCGAAGCCCTTCATAGCTCTGCTCCTGTTGAAGACAAACGGAGTGGTGGCGAATCGAGCAGTGCTTTTGCGAAGAGAAGAAAAAGGGTGAAAGTGCCGATGCTCTCTCTTTTTGTTGTTGTTGTTCTGCAGTGGGTGGAGCCTGACGCTTGAAGTATTCATGGGATGTGCAGCACAGTTGTTGACACTTTTTGCATTTCTCCCACTACTTTTTGTTGTTGTTGCTGCCATCGCAGCCACCACCGCCTTACACGACTCGTGTTGCCTGCTTCAGGGATTTAAAACTCATAGTACGCTGCTGTCGTACAGAAGCGACGACAGCGTTGAATAGAGAAAGAAAAAAGGACATATATCTATCTATATGTAGATAAGCTCTGTGCCGTGCTGGCTTCACCGCCAACTTAATAGAAGCTCTTTTTTCCCCTCATAGAGTCAGACGGATACTTAAAAGGAAAGAAGAGAAGAAAAAAAAAAAAGGAGGGGGCCATTGCTACTCACTTTCACGAATGTCGTTGCCGCTTCCGCAGCGCGACGACGGGCCACCGCGGCCGTGGCCACCACCTCGACCACAACCGAACAACGCCGTCGTCATCACCGCCACTGCCACCACCACCACCAGCAGCAGCAGCAGCACCAACAGTGCGACACAACTGACGCACCTCCTCGAGGCACTTCCCATGGAGACGCCCAACACGACCGTCGTTGTCCCGCGCCACCGTGACGACCTGCTCTGCGACACAAACGAAACACAGGTGCTGCTCGACAACTTCTTTGCGTTGTACGCGTCATCGGATCAGCAGCAGCAGAACGCTCCAGCTGCCTTGCACGCCGCACGCAGAGGGCATGGCCGCACGACGGCAGATGCAGACGAGGGTGAGGCAGACGTGGCGATGAATCCGCCGCGCGTTGTGGGAGAGCAGCGGACAGATCCGTCGGTGCTGGGGGGTCGAGTCGACGAGGCATCGAGTCCCGGTTCAGCAGACGGCGAAGAGGAGGAGGAGGGCGATGACGATGAACAGCCGGTGGGGCGCACGGATGGCCACCACGCGCAGCAGTCGCAGTACGTGCCGGAAGACGGAGAAGAGGAGATGGAGGATGAAGGAGAAGAGGTGCAGCTGGATAGGCAGAGAGAAGCCATGGTGGGTCCTGACGACGACGACGATGACGCGGCGCCACCAGAGATTGCTGACGGAAGTGCGTCTTCGGCAGCTGCGCCTCCTGATCCTCCAGCCACAGCGACAACGGCACTTCCCGCATCTCCTGCTCGCAGCGACTCCTCTGCTGTCCAAGCACCAGTGCCAGACTTCATGAGCAGCTCCAAGCTAATCTTCTGGCCTTTCGCCCAGCCTCCAGAGACCCCCACCGCCCTCCCCACTCCCACGCAGACCCGTGCCGCCTTCCACACAAGTCGTTACGGTGCCTTCATCAAGGCGTACCTCGGGCTGTCCGACGCGGCGGTCCGCCAGGCAGAGCGACGCGGCCGCGGCATCTGCATGATTGGTGTGCGACGAGTCCCGAAATACGGCAAAGGTGTTTCTGCCGCCTCACCGATCAGCTACTCCTTTGGCAGTCCTCGACAGATGCCGACGTGCAAGGGTATCCCCACGGGCACCGAGTCGAATCACCCCTTTCGCTACGTGCGGCCCAGCAACGCCGACCCGGTGCGCACGCAGCGCGTGTTTCTCCGGCACTCGGTGCTGGCGGTCGAAGGCGATGCGGTGTTCTGCCAGCTGATCGACCGCGCTGAGATGCTCTACGCGGTGGAGCAGCAGCGGCTGGACAGCGCGGTGGCTGCGTATGCCGCGAGGCACGAGAGCCAAAGCGGCGACCAAGCCGCAGCAGCAGCGGTCGAAAAAAAAGAGGAGGAAGGGAAGCAGCGGAAATCAGCGCCTGCTCTCGATAAGGATCACCAGCGTGGCGGCGACCGCCGCGATAAGCACGAGCAGCACGCGGAGGCGGTGATGTACCCGCAGTTTCGTAAGCTGCCGCGAGTGTCGGAGCCGTACCTGCGTCCGAACGCACGCTGCATCGCGTTGCACTACGGTCTACCCGACAGAAAGAGCGGAAAGACGGAAGAAAATAGCAGCAGCAACAGCAGCAGCAGTGGTGCAAGTCCATTTCCTCGTGCGACACTCATCGCGGTGGTCAGCACCACCCGCCTGGAGGAGAACGCGGAAATCTACATTTCCTTGGACTCGTACTACCGCTGCCTTGACGAGGTGTCGTGGTACCGGCGGTGCTACCGTCAACTCAACGCCCGCTACGGCTGCAGCACCTTCCTTGGCGCGTCCTCGTCTTCTTCGCCAACAACAACACTAACAGCAACAGCAACAACAGGTGTGGAGGAAATTTCAAATACGGGCGGCGGGAACGGCGGTGGCGACGGGGACGGGGACATCTACAGCGGTGTCAAGCGCTTCACCGCGTGGCCGGCCAAACTGGCCTTCTACCATGGTGTCGGCAGGCGACACGCCAGCAGTGCTGCGGAGGCGGCATTTCCGTTTACTTTGGTGGAACTCGGTGCTGCACCGGAACTGGGTGAAGGCCAAAAGGGCGTGGTGGCGTCGTCGTGGTTGCCGTACGGGACGTGCCTGCTGTACTGCGGGCCGTCGGTTGCTACACGTAAGGTCGAGAAGCTGGTAACGACGGCCCGCCTGGGCAGCGGACACGCGCACTCGCACGACTCTCCAAAGCCGACCGAGGCGCGACGAAGCTTGAAAGGTCTGGAGTCTGCGATGACCCACTGGAGTAGCAAAGGTCTGCACGACGCCACACAACCGGGTGATGCGGTTAAACCACAGCAGTATGGCGGTGAGGAAGAAGAAGACTTGTCGTTTGTGGTGGACGACACGTACGCGCTAGGCCTGGGCCGGCATGGTGTGTGCTTTGGCCAGGGACTCACGCGCTACATCAACCACCGCTACAACACCTCCCGCTTTGGCAACGTGGAGCTGTGCTCCGTCATGCTGTCCGTGCCGAGCGAATTTGGAGCTGGTGCAGCCGGAGAAGACGGTCAACGATCTTTTGTCACCTCTGCTTTTCCACCACCACCACCACAGCAACAGCAACAGCAACAGCAGCAGCAGAAGGACGCTCGAAAAGCAGCAACAACGTTGGCCGCTGCCAACCTCCCATCTGACCCATCGTTGACCGAGGAAGAGAACCACCAAATCCGTGCCATCGCCAAAAAGCAGTACGGACGCAACAGCGGCGGCGGCGGCGCGGCGGCAGACGGCCACAACCGGGGCAAGCGCAGGGCCCAGCACCGCCACCGCGCTCCGCGCTTCTTCTTGGAGGAGAAGTCATTTTTCGTCACAGTGCCGTTCTTCCTCGTGACGACGGACATTCCACCCGGTGCCCCGCTGCTCGCCTGGACGTACGGCGAGGACTACGACGCAAAGCTGGAGCGACAGGCAGTGGCGGACGGCCACGTGGTGCCCTACGCGGATGCGGTCGTGCTGAACCGTCGCTTAGCGCCGCCGTCGCCATGCCCGCTTCCGTCGAGGACAGCCGCGCCGTTGATGAGGCGACGCTTTCAACGCTACACGGGCGACTACCGCTTCGCCGTCGGCGTCGGCGATGTCGTTTGGCGCCGCCGTCCACTGCTGCCGCCGGTCTACTATCACTCTTCAGCGAACTCAGCGGACGCTGTTGCCGCTGCTGTGGCGTGCACCTGTGGTGGTGCTTCGCAAGCGTCCCGGCTATGCACGTGTGTCGAGCGGCTGATCCCGCCGCCTGAGGAGGATTTATTTGTGGTGGTGCAGACGCAGCGTGGGAGTGTGGAGCGGGTGCTGTTGCAGCCACTGGTGCGTGTTGACCTTACCGATGCCGCGTTGGACGTCTTGTTGAGCGAGCAGCACCTACGTGAGTATGTCTCTCCCCATGCTTCTTACGTTGCTTTTCTTGCTCCTGCTCGTCGCAAGGAGGACGGCGACGAGGCACTGAAACGACAGTTGGAGCGGCAGACAAGAAAAGGCAAGAAGAAAGGAGGGAATCGCGGCGTCGGTGGTGCAAACACGGAGCTGCAACACAAACAGGCATCCGCTATCAAAGCACCGACCTGGTCGCAGCACTGGGCCGTCTTTCAGCTGCCAATGAACGCCGTGGCTGGTGCGGCCACCGCCGTACCGCTGACGCGCGCAGAGGAGGCGTTACGACGGTGCGTCGTCGCGACGATGGATACGGTGGGGCTACTGCAGCCGGACATCGACTACAGCTTCGTCTACGCCCCACGTGCTGACACCAACGGCAGCAGCAGCAGCAGCAGCAGCAACAATCCGAGGAGCAGCGGAGGAGGAGGAGGAGCAGCAGCAGTGGCAGCGCGAGCCACACTCGACGCCACACGACGCATCGTCGTGAACTTAGATGACCTGCGCTACGCCACGCGTCTTGTGCGTACTGCTGCGGACCGAGCCACGGCGGTGCCCGCGCTGATGAATGGACTCCTGTGGCCTCTCTTTAGTGCCCAGGTGGAGCGGGGTGGCGGGCCGGCGAGCTCGACGGGAGGAAACACTGCGCCCCCGGTGAGTCGAAGACTGTGAACGTGCTCGCTCGTACCTTTCCCTCTACTGCGTTGCTTTGCCCTTTTTTTTCCCCCAATTATCTGGTGCAGTGGCTGGTGAGTTGCCATGCTTTCTTTTTCTTTTACTGCTCGACATTTATCAAAAAAAAAAAGTGCGCGTTTTCGTTGTTGTTCTACACAATTTTTATTTGGATGTGCCGCGTTGGACCAACAAGGCTGTGCGCAAGAGGCTCTCTCAGATCATGTGCGTTAAAAAGGGGGGAAAAAAACAGGTTTCACCTCAAGATTTGTGTGGTACAGCCCTTCTTCTCACCCCTTTCTTCTTCCTCCTCCTTGCTCCTCTCGCAGTGCACAAGTCGCGCTGGACCTGTCCAGCCTGTCCAACTTCTTCTGCTCCTCCCCCCCCCCCCCTCCTTATCCTCTTTCCTAGACGTCGCTTCCGCGATTCTCACCACGGGATTGCGCTTTACACGGAGGCGCGATGATAGAAACACCGCGGTACGACAACCGCTGTGGCGTTCACGGTGACATATTGAAGCAGGTCAACGTTGATGGCACAGCGTTGTATCGCACACGTGGGCGACCATGCGACGGCATGTCGCCCTTCCCACCAACCGTGACGCGACCGACGAGGGTCGCACTACGGCGACGGCCAATCACGAGCGCGACTACTGCATCGAAGGATCCACGGTGCCCGCCACGTGGCGGCGTGGGCGATCGTGCCAGCGGGCGAGCAAGGCGAACGCCACGCGCAATTGAAACGAGCAACAAGCACAGCGACTCCACTTCTTCGTCTTCGTGCGTTCCTGTGCTGGCGTCCTTGAGTCGGCCTCTGGCATTCTACACGGGCGGACTGCGCGTCGTGGTGCCGCCCATCACGATGGAGAACAACAGCCAAGGGAGTGGCGAGGGCGGATCGCCGCCACAGTTTCTCAACGCCGGTGCAGAAGTTGTTCTTTCAGCGTTGCCGTCCATCCCGGTGGTGTGGCCACGTCCTGACCTGCCCAACCCCGACGGCAACAGCAGCAACAGCAACGCCTTCTCTGCTCTTTCTTCTAGTCCACAAGGCGTTGCCTTCCCTGCGGCTGCCGCGGCGGCTCTTTCAGCCGAGCCCACGGCATCTTTCGGTGCGGGAAGTACTCCACTTTCCGTAGAGCCCACAAGAGCAGCAACAGCCGCAGCCGCAGGAGAGGCAGTGCCTCCTTCGGCTTCATCGTCCGCTGCTGTCGCGTGTTCGCCTGAGCGTCACGCCTTACATGCGCGGTGGGGCATCGCGTACTGCAGCGTTTGTGGTCTTTCCCTTCAAACTCCTTCCACGGGAAGTACACCAGAGGCCTGCCCACTGGGACCGCACCCCAAACTCCAAGAACTCACGAACCAAGCACAGCAAGGGCACCAGCACCAACAGCCATTGCCGAGGATGCCCACTGGGAGTGTGGGAGGTGGTGATCGGTACTGCATGCTGTGCGGCGCAGAACTGCACGCTTCTCCAGGCTCAGTATCGGGCGCGGCTGCTGCTGCTGGTGGCGACCGCAAGAACTCACCATCACTAGGAAGGCCGTCCACGTTGTCGCCGGAGCTTCCAAGCATGGACGCGCTGACGCGGCGGGATCTGCAGAGCGTGGATGTGATCATGGCTCACCTGCTGGAGAACGCCTACGCACATGGCGGAAAAGTACAGCCACCGTGCGGGCTGCCAAACTGTCAATTGTGCAATCCCGAGAGAAGAGCGAGTGATGTACTCCCGGCAGATGCGCTCTCGCCGCGTCGCCATGAACCGGCAGTGAACGCTACCAACAGCAGCAGCAGCAGATGGTGGTGGGATGCACCCCTCATGTGTGGCAGCCCCGCTGTCGCTATCATTCACAATCATTACTACCATTAGAGATGGTTTCTAGTGCGCATATCATTCTGTGTACACATCTTCCATTCGACGTGTCGCTTTTTGTGCCCGCTTGTTTGCTTGCTTGTTGTTGTTTTTTTTTTTTTTTAGATTTGAGACTCCGTAGATTCCCTTTACGGTTTTTTAGAGCCAAACAGAACAACAAAAAAAAAGAAGGAAAATAAAAAAAAAAAATCCTACATTGAAAGAAGTCGAGAAGTGCATCGAAGTTAGAACTGTTTTTTTTTTTTTTTGCCACAACAATGCACGGGAGTCAATTGCCGTTTATTCAGCTTTTTCCTATTTCTTCATTATCACTCAACTTTTTTTTTTTTTTCCTCTCTGCTCTCTCCGCTTCGCTTTTAATACGTGCAGACTTCACATAAACACACATAAAAAAAGGGGGGGGGGAAAACAAGGCTGGAAAAAAAAAAGGAAATCACACCCAAAGTCAAATTCATTTCATGCCTTCTGTGGCAGCACGTGACTACCGATGTTCGTGGGAGATCCCCTTCGATTTTCACCCACGCATCCACAACTACCCCGGTGTAACGAGCGTAGTGCGGGCGTACATGGACCGCGAAACAGCACCAGCTGCTCCGAAAGGTGACGAGAAAGATGCGGATTCACAAAAAGCGTCTACCAAGAACAACGTGCAAAAGACGATGCGCCACTGTCCGCTGGAGCCGCCGTCTTCGTTAAGCCCGGACACGACAGCGACACAGCGTCATCTCGCGAAAGAGCCTGACTCGCCTTCGAAGAAAACCCGCATTTCTTGTAGCGCTAAAGCAACGGTGCCGGTAGCTTTGAAACCAAAGCCCCAGCCTAGGCAGGTCCCTACTTTACCACTAGAAGCCAAGCCAATGGAGACCGCTGATGCATCACAAGAAGCGGAGCAGGAAGGGGCACAGAAGACCTTTCGCCGACGACCCTTCAATGCCCTCACGTCAAGAGCAGCAGCTGCTGCTGTCGCCCCGGCAGCTCAGCGAGCCAAGTTGTTTTCTCCTCCCTCTCCTTCGCAGCTGTTTGGAGCGCACCCTCCGCCGGCGGCTGCGCGGTCCACCTACCGCAGTCGCACCAAGCCACGCTACACGTTGCCGCCCTCCTACGCAGCACAGCGGCAGCGCTTTGAGGCGCAGCCGGTGCCAACGATTCACGTCGGCGATCGCTTCACCGCTCCGCCCTCCGCGCGGGAAGTGCGCATGCACCCACGCAGTCTGAGTCGTCCTTACACGAGGCGCGGCTTCGTGGACGAGCTGCGGCGCCATTTCAACGCGAGTCAGCACAGCAGCGACGTGGGTGCTGTGACCGACGTCGTCCCGCAGGCTGTGCTGGACAGCTACACGGATGCTGAAGACGCACGCAAGTTTGACCCGTCGGCGCACAACTTCAGTGCTGTGGTCCCCGACGCCTTCTTGAACAGCGTGGCAGAGCGACGGACGTGTCTGCAGGCCACAGAGCAGCGCATGTGGGATCGCATGATTTTAGACATCGCCCCGATGGCTGCTGCGCATTCGCAGGTGATGGCTGCAGGTGGTGTGTCGGTGCTGGACAGCGGTCACGTTAGCGCACCCATTTACATCACCAGCCAAGCGGATATAGTAGCTGCGTACTTGAAATCCGTCGAGGATGATGAGCATGAAGATGACAACGAGGGGATGAAGGACGCGGTGGCGGTGGTGGTCCAGCCCTTCGCAGAGGAACTGCCGGCGACGGCAGAGGCACTGCGACAGAGTGAGGCGTGTCGGCTTTTGCCAAGAGGACGGGAGTGGGATCGGCAGGCGGCGCTGCGGGCTGCCGTTGGCCCGACGGCGCAGGAGGCGATTGTGGACCTCGGCATTGACCCGCGATATCGCCAGCCCGGTGACTTCCTGTTGCGACGCAACGGAGCATAACGTCTAGGGGGGAATGAAAACAACGACAAAAAAAAACGCTATACATACATATACATATACATGTATGTATAGCGTTTTCATCACTTCAGATTTTTCTGTTTTTGTTTTTTTTTTGTTTTTAGATTATCTCATTTATCTGCTTCTTTAAACGGTTCTTTTTTTTTTTTTGTATCCTTGTGTATTCTCTCTTCTCCTGTACAGTAATAGAATATATGCATGTTGTGTGGTGCTCTCGGCGGGGAGCGAATCGCCAAGGCCACAAAAAAAAAAAAGTCCTTTTTGTTTTCCAAAAAGACTGCGGTAAGGTACTACAGCTAAACTAATGTTATGCGGCTTTTGCTGAGCTTTTTTCTTTTTTTTTTTTTATTCCTAGAGATAGCAAAGTCGTGTTATTATTATTTTGATTATTTTGATTATTTAGGGTGATGTCTGCTCTACTTCTCTTCCCCATTCCCTCTACTGCCTCTCCTTCTTATCTTCGTCACTGCGTACTTCTTGAATAAAGAGATGCAACTATCAACTCAACCCTGGTACACTCATATTTACTAGCCCAACTCTTATTTTTATTAGTAGTTGAGGTTCTTCTTTTTTTTTTTTTTGCTTGTTTGTTTGTTTGTGTGCCTGAACGCACGCTCAAAAAAGGGATGTCTCGAGAGAACTCTGACTCGCCGCTGAAGGTCTTCTTCATTCTCGGCGGGCCAGGCTCTGGCAAGGGCACGAACTGCGCTAGGCTCGTCGAGGACTTCGGTTACACGCACTTCAGCGCAGGCGAGCTCCTCCGCGAAGCCGCTCGCAGCGGCACGAGCGACGTGGCCAAAAAGATAGGCGAGTTTATTCGCTCCGGCAACATCGTACCGAGCGAAATAACGGTGGAGTTATTGCGGCAGGCAATCGCAGACACACCGAACCCGCTCGGTTACGTCATTGATGGCTTCCCGCGGAAAGCCGATCAGGCCCGCATGTTTGAGGAGGGCATTGCGAGGGCGAAGGGCATCATCTACTACGACTGCAGCGAGGCCACGATGGAGAGTCGGCTGCTGTTACGCGGCGCCAACAGCAGCGGTGCCGCAAAGCGTGATGACGACGACGCGGAGACGATCCGGCGTCGCTTTCGCGTGAATGTGCAGGAGTGCATGCCGGTGGTTGAGGCGTACAAGGAGAGCGGGCGATGCCACGTCATCGACGCCAACCTCGACCGCGAGACCGTGTACGCGGAGACACGGCGCATTTTTGAAGAGATGGGTGAGAAGCCCATCAAGTCGAAAGACAAATAACCACCAGTACAACAGCAAAAATGAAGGACTGCAGCACGTTTCCCTTCAGGCATCTTAATTGTGTTTAAGTTCTTCGTCGGGAAGTAGCACAGACTACCTTTTTTCGCTTAGTGCTATTTGACGGAACAGCATCAAAGAGGTAAAGTAAAACAAAAAAGACAAAATGTAGGAAGCAGTGTTCAATCGGCCAGGGACTGATTAATGAGTGCAATTACCGTTAAGAAAGCTGGAGCCCTCACTTGTAAAGAAAAAGACCTCACTCTGTTGCTACAATCAATAGTGTTATGTGTTCCTGTGGTTGGACAGATGAAACAGCAGAAGCCTCTTCACGGGACGTTGTCACTCGTCTTCTGTTTTTTTTTTTTTTGCTTCTCTACTCTCTACTACCCTCCTTCTCTCCTCCTTACATTTTGCTCTACTTCACGTTTTCATGGCTTTCTATTCCACAGTAAGAGAAGAAGTTCTTTTCTCGTTTGCAGAGAAGTGTGCCTCTTGTCCCTTTTTTTTTTTCTTGTTGTTGTTAGGTCGCAGATTGTACTGTGTTTCCTGTCGAAGGGTCTCTCAATCCACTGCCACACCTTCTCCACAACAACAAACAACAAAAAAAAAAAAGAGAATCCCTTGCTACCTCACAGCCGCAACCATGGCTCGCCGTCCGTCTCGCTGCTACAGGTTCTGCAAGAACAAGCCGTACCCGAAGTCACGTTTCTGCCGCGGTGTGCCGGACTCGAAGATCCGCAACTTCGACATTGGCCGCCGTCGCGCCACCGTCGATGAGTTCCCGGTGTGCATCCACGTCGTGTCGCGCGAGCTGGAGCAGATCGCGTCCGAGGCGCTGGAGGCGGCCCGCATTCAGGCTAACAAGTACATGACGAAGCGTGCGAACAAGGATGTGTTCCACATGCGCACCCGTGCCCACCCCTTCCACGTGCTCCGCATCAACAAGATGCTCTCGTGCGCCGGTGCCGATCGTCTGCAGACCGGTATGCGCGGTGCCTTCGGTAAGCCGAACGGCGTGTGTGCGCGCGTTCGCATTGGCCAGATCCTGCTGTCCATGCGCACCAAGGAGGCGTACGTGCCGCAGGCCTACGAGGCCCTGCGCCGCGCCAAGATGAAGTTCCCGGGCCGTCAGATCATCGTGACGTCCAAGTACTGGGGCTTCACCGACATCCTCCGCACCGAGTACGAGGCCCTGCGCGATGCAGGCAAGCTGGAGCAGCGCGGCATCCACTGCAAGCGCATCGTCCCCAAGGGCAAGATCACCATGCGCAACGTGATGGCTTAAAGGAACGGAGAAGAAGACAAAAAAGATGCTTAAAAAAAAAAAAGAAAGAGAGAGAGAAAAACGACAGATGAAGGAGGCGGAAGGAGTTTGGCGTTTCTCGACTTCTGTAGTTTTGCTTATCACTCACGTAGCTTTTTTTTTTTTTTCGCTTGCTTGTTTGCTCGTGTGTGTCTCTTTTTCTTTTTTTTTTCTTTTTCTTCTTTTTTGAACTCTCACAGGCGGGCGAAGATGAAGGCAGCGTGTTCCTCCTCCTCCCTTCACCCCCTCATGTGTCACGGATGAGGGGGTGGAGATGTGGAGTAGTATGGATCTTCTTTCCCCTTCCCGGTTTCTCTCTCTCTTGCAAACGGTGGATCCGCTTATTATTACTATTGTTATTATCCATTTTTTTTTCTCTCTTACTATACCATCTTTCTTGTTTCGTTCGTTTCTCATTTCTTTTTCATGTTCGTGTTTGTGCCGTTGTGTATGTATGTGTCGAGAGCAGGGATTCCGAGGCTAGGGGAAAGGGGAAAAGGCAGGTTGTCGAGGTGCGTTCTCGTGATCTCCTGCTCGCTCTTTGTCCTTTGGTTCTTGGATAAGTACATAGTATGCTAGCGCTCATCCCGCAACTCCGACGCCACACACGTGAGCAATGAAAAAAAAAAAAAAAAAGCGAATTAAAAAAGAGAATTAGATTCCCTTTCGGGGGCAAAGAGACAATGTACAGTTGCTCTTGCAGCCCTCTCTTCGTATGGCTGCGCATGAAAGCAACGCATTGTGTGTGTGTGTGTGTGTGTGATGGACCCCGTCTTGACACGCCTTCTTTCTTCAAAGTTCATGCAGGTGGAACGGGGAAAAAAAAAAAAACGATGCACGCTTTAATAGTGCAGCACAACGTGAAATGCGTTCTTCGCGTTCTTCTTACGCAGCAGCATCGAGCCGTGGGCTTTTTTTTTCCCCTTATATAGTTCTTTATTATTGTTATTATTCACTCCGCGGCAGTGGTGGAGTGGGTATGCGCGTCCTAAGAGGTTCGATTCAGCTTCCTTGCCGACTACTACTACTACTCTCTCTCTCATGTAATAATGCACTCTTTTCTTTCCATCTAATCTGCTCATATTGGTACACTTCCTATATACAACACCGTTGATGTTTTTTTTTTTTTTGAGTTTTGTTTCTGCTGTCACGTCGGTCAGATTCGTTATCGTGCGAGAAAAAAAAAAAAAGAAAGGAAGAGGGAGCCTCGTTTCACTTGCGTGAACACGCGTTTGTTCTCTCTCTCTCTCTCTTTTTCTCTTGCGTCTGCGCTTCCTTCTCTTTTTTTTTCCCCCCTTCTTTTGCTCAGTGTCACGCCGCTATCGTTCTTGTCGAATAATAATAAAGAAAAGGACGAAGCTGACGGGATACTCACGCTAGTTTCCTTGTGTTATTACCCTCTCTCTTAGTTCTCACAGATCCTTTTTTGTTTGTTTGTTTTACGTTTGTTATTGTCGTTTGGTGGATTGATCTAGACTTACGTGTGTGTATGTGTGCTCCCTTCTGTCCTGCGCGTATGAGCACTGCGTAACACCGCTTTTTGTGTTTTTTTTTTTTGTTGTTGTTATGATCCTCCCTTTATATTCTACTCTTCTTCTTACTCACTGGTGAGGCTTTATTTATTTATTTATTTATTTATTTAGGAATCATGAAGGCGTCTGCATGTCAGCTGATGCTGCTGCGCGGCCCTGCGTCGGCCTCTGTGCTGCACGCCCCACTGCGGCTCGCCAACGCGTCTCTGGTCGCCAGCGCGTGTCGCCCGTCGTCGGCGGCGGTCACCGTCGGAGGGCCCGCTGCGGCCACCACGAACATCACGGCCGGTGCACTGCTCAGCCACCGTCGTTGGCAGTCAAGCGGAGGGGCCAAGAGGGACCTCTACTCCGTGCTCGGCGTGGCACGCAATGCGACACCGGAGCAGATTAAAACGGCGTACAAGAAGCGGGCGAAGGCGCTGCACCCAGACGTGAACCCGAGCCCCACAGCGGCGGAGGACTTTGCCGAGGCGAAGCAGGCCTACGAAACGCTGTCGGACCCGCAAAAACGAAGCATGTACGACATGACGGGCAACGCGAACGCAGGGGCGGGCTTCCCTGGTGGCGCCGGCGGGCCGGGCGGCTTCAACCCGTTCGGCGGCGGTGCCAACCCGTTCGCAGCAGGCGGCAATCCGTTCGCAAACATGGGCAATCCAGGCGGTCCGGGTGGCCAGGGCGGCTTCTCCTTCAACGACTTCGAGGAGATCTTCCAGAAGATGAGCGGCAGTGGCAAGGACAAGACGCGTAAGCCGCAAGGACCTGAACCGGGGGCAGACATCCACTACAAGCTGACGCTGTCCTTCCTCGAGGCGGTCAACGGGTGCCAAAAGGAGATCAGCTACAACACCATGCGACGCTGTGGGGCCTGCACCGGTAGCGGCTTTCAGGACACCGGCTCCCGCACGAAGTGCCCGCACTGCGGCGGTCGGGGCAAGAAAGTCATGTCCACTGGTTTCTTCCACATGCAGCAGGACTGTACGCACTGCGGCGGCACGGGTGAGCTGGGCCGTACCACGTGCGCGCAGTGCAGCGGCAAGGGCATCGTGAAGGACCGCAGCGTGCAGACCCTCCCCGTGCCAAAGGGGGTGGACAACAAGGAACGGCTGAAGGTGACGGGGAAGGGCGAGGCCGGTGTGCGCAACGGACCGCCAGGCAACTTGTACATTGAAATCTCTGTCGAGGAGCACCCGGTGTTCCACCGTGAGGGGAGTGATATCCACGTCATTACCCCGATCACGCTCTCCACCGCGGTGCTGGGCGGCACGGTGCGCGTGCCGACGCTCACGGGCGAAGTCGAGACGCGTGTCCCTGTCGGAACGCAGCAGGGCGACAAGCTGGTGCTGCGGGGCCGTGGCGTGCACCGGCCAAATCAGAACAAGACCGGCGACTTTTACATCCACTTTGCCGTGATGCTGCCGAAGGAGCTGACGGAGGCGCAGAAGAAGGCGATTGCGGAGTTCGCCAAGGACGAGAAACCGCTGAACTTGAATGATGCACAGCTGCAAGAGCTGAAGGGCCGCTACAGGTCGTGGTTCTCCACGTAAAAGACACGTAATCCAAGTAACAGGTACTTGCAGAAGATATTGACAGTGGCGCCGCAGCTTCTCTTGAAATCGCCTTAAAAAAAAAAAAGAAGAAAAAGGAACAAGGACTGTCTCTTGGAGTGTCGTTGAGAAGGCATGGCTTCCTTTTTTTTTTTTTTTTTGATTGCCGCCGTTTCCTTCCGCGTATGTGTGCTCGTCGAAGCCTGCTCGTTGTTGTTTGAGGTGGATTCCTCCTTTTTTTTTTAGGAGGAGGAAGGAAAATGAGGGGTGATCGAAGACTGCAAATTTGAGTTCTGTTGTCGTTGTCGTTGATGTTGTCTTCTTCTCTTTTTTTCTTCTATTTTTATTACGTTTTAATTAAACTCTCTTTACACGAAGCAAACAAGCAAAGGAAACCGAAAGAGAAGAAAGAAGAAAAAAAAAAAAAGAGAGAGAGAGAGATTAGCCTCGGTTACGGCGGGGATGTGGATCGGCTTTGACGAACAGAGAAAGGAGATGCAGCTTTGGCCTGCTGAACCATGTTGCTCGGAGTTTATTACAGCGCACTTCGCTGTGTGTGCTTTTTTCTTTTTTTTTTTATTCGCTAGCACGTGCACTCGACAACGCTCGTAACGAGCAGTTTTTTTTTTTTTTTTCTCGACTCTGCTGAACGGGTATAAGCTCAGGCGAGTACACATTCACACCCAGTGCGTCACTTAGCCGGTGCTTTGCTTCTGGCTTGCATCACAGTTTGGGGGTCGTTCAATTGTCTCGCTCCACACCAACTCAACTTCCGAGCTAGTAGTCGTCTCTTTCCTCAGACACTTTGCTTATCCTTCCTCATGCTGTTTTTACGCCTTCATTTTTGTTGTTGTTGTTATTGTTACATCTTCTTTTCTACACCCGACCTACGTCGCTACTATGCAGAGGCGTCACAAGCAGCCCCTGTCCAAATCTGGTCGAGTCGCAATACGAGCAGCCGCATCACGCTAGGCTTGAGTGGAACTCGATTCGTTGCACATGTAGTGGATCGAAATAAAACCCACTGTACTTGACCATTCATTCACGTTTGAAACAGAAATCCTACATATTTACTTTTTCATTTTCTTTTTTTTTTCCTGTTCTTTTGTTTTTTTTTTTTCCAACGATCAGCTCACCTTTTTTTTTTTTTTGTTGTTGTTGTTGAATTCTGTTCTTTGCTCGTAAAAGTCCACAGAAAAAGAAAAACTTCTCTGCTTGCTTCCGATTTTGTTGGTTCTTTTTTTTTTTTTTTTTGTCTTTTCCTAACTCCTTCCCCCCTCCTCCCCTCGTCTGTGAAAGGTAAGGGACGAAGCTGCGCGATTGGTTTGACTGTCCTCTAAGCTACCGCTGAATCCCGCGCGCGCAGCGCCTCACCTCACCTCCGCACATCACTGACCCCAAACACACACACACACACAAAAAAAAAGAGCAAACATAGTTGGCTTTCTTTCGCTCGCACGCACACCATGGGCGCCGCGGCGGGTAGAGCCGATGCGACGTATAATGTGACGAGGGCGGCTGTCGTGTACGACACCGCGCCCGTCGAGACGCCTCTCGTGGTAACCCAAGCCGACGCACAGGCCAAGGAGGCGAGCGTCGTGCCGTATAAAGAGACGTTCAACGCTCAGCTGCGGAGTATGACCGCCGCGGAGTTTCGTGTCCTACACAATGAACTCTACGGCGCGGCTTTAAAGCGCACGGCACGGATTAACTTCTCCACCATGACCTCTTTTTTAGGCATGAAAGATGAGGATGAATACGTGTGCGAAGTTGCTGTAGTAAGGTTGTTTGAACAGGGTTGTAGAGGGCTGGACAGCTCGGACGACGCACCTTCTGGGCCAGCTTCACCATTTGTGGTGCGGGCGATTCCACGCCACGTCTTGACGGAAAAGCTGGCGCGTGCGTTGAGCTCCTCGGAGCACATACCCGACACGTCCCGCTGCACCGTCTGCTGCTGCTCCTTTGTGGAAATCGTGAACAGTAACAATACCGATGCCGACAGCCAAGCCATCGCCGCGCGGCAGCCGTCGTCGCGACTGCTCGCCGGTCCGCCGCCGTACGTGATGCTCTTCCCTTGTTCTCACGCCTTCTGCTCTTCCTGCGCGCTGACGTGGCTGCAGAAATCACGGGAGTGCCCGAACTGTCGGCGTCTGGTGGAGGACTCGGTGGCGAGGCGATCGAGGGTCTCCAAGAAGTTGGGTGCCTTCATCTCACCGGCGGTGATGCCGCCGCTGCCGAAATGGTGGACCGAGGCCACACATTGCGGTGTCAATGAACTTGACCGAAGAAGCGGCACGACAGGGAGAACCACAAAGCGCTTGGTTGGTGAAGTAGCAAGAAAATAGCCCACGGAAAGAATGACCGTGAGCAAGACGAGGGGCATTTTAAACCTGTCTTGTTTAGTCGTCGTGGAGGCTTTGCGACGTCAGAGCGCAACAGGATCGCCGCTGTGTTGCGTGACATGACAGGTGATATATGAAGAGAGAAAAAAAGCGTATCTATATATATATAAATATATGTATGACGGTTCTAGTGTGTGTGTGTGTTTTTTTTTTTAGTTTCTTTATTGTTTGTGTTCTTGTATCTGCTTGAAGAGATCTTGGCTGCTCTTTATTATTATTATTATTATTATTATTATTATTATTATTATTATTATCACTGTTTTTGGGCACTGCTCAGCCCAGAAGATGCGTTTATTTCTGGTTCCTGTTGTTCTTCTGCAGTACACCGAAGTGGCCATTTATATATTCTTTTTCTTTGTTTTTTTTTCCCCCCCCCCTTTTTATTAGCGCTTTTAAATCAATCGAGCAAGCAACAAAAAAAAAAATGGAAAGAGCGCAACCTGTCCGTTACATCTTTTATGTCGGCCTCATTACTTCTCTCCTATCACAGTATACTATATGTATATACGTATATATATATATATATATATATATATATATATATATATTCATTTGTTTATTTATATTTATTTATTTATTTCTTCTTCGTCAAGGCTTTTTTTTTTTTTTCGTTTGCTTCTTTAAGCCCGTCAGACACAAATACAGCCTCTTCGTTCATTTCCTTCCCTCCCCCAATCCCATACTCCGCTTTTTTTTTTTTTTCATTCTTCGTGTTTTCTCATGTATTGAGCGTTGTTGTTGTTGTTGTTGTCTTTTTTTTTTTTTTCTTGGAGTACTCTTTCTTGTCTGACGCCCTTTTAAAAAGTGTTTGGTCTCATTTCTCCATACCTTCATCGTTATCATCATTGTTTTCTATCCTGCTTTTTTTTTGCTCTTCGTTTTGTCGGCTTGCAGCTAATTTCAAATCAATGGCCACTCGCAACATGTGTGTGTGTGTGTGTGTGCTTTATGTTCTTCTTTAATCAGGAAAACAGCTTGAAACACCAGATTTTAATTAAAATAACAAAGTGGCTTTAATACACAAAAAAAAAAAAGGGTTGCGAAAAAGACAGCGGGTCCCCCGGATGCATGACAAGGTGGGGGCTGAGTGGGAAATGACCGGCGTGCACCGAATTAAAAAAAAAAAAGAGAGAAAAAGAATGGAAACCAGTTCATACGCTTTTTTCATCAAGCTCTCTTCGGCGTACAAAACTCGTACTCTCTTTCCCGTATCACAACACTAATTCAGAAAAAGAAGTAGGCTTCTCAAGGGTTTGCCAGCGGTGTTTTTTTTTTTTTTTGAAATCGCGCGGTTGATACAGCGAAACACACATACACGCTCTCCTAAAGCACACATAGTCCTCCTTTTTTTTTTTTTCGGTTGTTCTTGACTAATCAGGGGACTCTGCCACCGTCACTCGCATTGCTTACCACTATTGCTTCCCCTCTCCCCTTCCCCCCTCCCTCCCACGCTCACCGTACACTCGTAGCCCTTACATGATCGACCCCTGTTGTCTTCTGTTTTATTTGCTCATTTTTTTTTTTAATAGTCATTGTTTCTGCTTGTCTATTTGTTTGCTTGCAAGTAACTGCTTATGGTCGTTGGGCTCTACATACATATATATACGTATATATATGTAGCCGTTGACTACACATACACACCCTCACACATACCTGTGTCTTCAGCTTTCAACACTGGACACCCTTGAGATCTTTTTTTTTTTTTGTCTTTTCCCTCTCTTTGAGTCAGCTTCCTTATTGCTTCATTTTCACGTACAGTAAAGAACCGTTTTACGAACACAAGCACAATGGGCTACTATGTGTCGAGGGAGGCAAGCTTCACACCGATACCTATCCGTCAGGTACCAGGCTCGACGGCCGGCGTGGATTCCCACGCAGTACCGCCGCAGGCTCCGTACCCCACCGGACGGCCTGACGAGATAGTGCTCTCTGTAAGCAATGCTCATCGTGCCATGTTCACTATCTTTGGCAGTATTCCGGGCGTCGATGGAAGTGAAGTTGAAGCCTTGGAGGCGAGGCATACCCGGTCGGCCGGCCCGCCGAGCGAGCGCGGCCACCGCGGCGACGAAATCCAATTCTTGGCGGCGGTCGCACACATGGCAGCGATACTCCGACACATGGAGCAACACGAGATGCAGCACGCAGCGGCGCCGGAGGTGGTGCGGGCCATTCCACACCACGTCTTGACGAAACACCTGGTGCGTGCGCTGGGCTCGTCGGCACACACGCCCGACACGTCGAGCTGCACCATTTGCTGTCGCACCTTTGAAGAGATCCTCACAGGAGATGGAGCTGCGGAGGAGAAGGCGGAGGCAGAGGAGCCTGGTGTGATGCTGTTCCCGTGTCACCATGTCTTCTGCACGGCTTGTGCGACGCGGTGGCTGAAACAGTCGGAGGTGTGCCCGAACTGCCGGCACTCCATTACGGAGTGCGTGACAAGAAAATCGACGCCGAGTGTAGAGGGGATGACGTCATTGCTGAGCTCGCTGTCCGCTGATTCGCAGATCAATAGCGCAGAGTCGCCGCCGTCAAGCAGCGACGATGACAACGAGGCGGGCGTCGACCACGAGGCTGATCCTGCAGTGCCGCAGTGGTGGAAAGTGGCCACGCAAGAGGACGAGGCATCCGAAGAAAGCGAACGAGAAGGCGAACCACCTGCAGCAACGGCGGTTGCAGCCACAGCGGCAGCGGAGAAAGAAGATCGAAAGAATGAAGAGGAAGTGGTGCAGCTCGACAGGGCTAAAAACCAGCCACATTCACCACTAGCAGCTGCGTTAGCAAGTCCGCGAGAGTTTCAACGATGCAGTGTCCGGGACATCGTCACGGGTGCAGAAGCGACGGAGGGCACCGCAGATGACGACGTTGAAGTTCTCCATAGTTCGTCGGCCAGCTTCTCCAGTATCCTGTCACAGTCATCCTTGTGGTTGCCGCGCAGCTCCTCGCGTGTTTTGCGAGGGCAGCGTTTGGAAACGCGTCAATGGACGGCGAACGGCCGCACCGTAGCCGCCACGGACGCCGGCGCAGGCGCCCCATCGCAGCGTCGCTTGAGTGGTGCGCCGTGGCAAATGAAACGAGCTTTGCCGCCCCCTCCTCCTCCTCAGCAGTAGCAGCAGAAGCAGCGTCTGCCGCCGCTTCAGCGGAGCGATGAAAGACCTAGCGAGGATGCGAACAGTGACGTGGACAGCAATGATGTGCATGCGTGGGAGGAATGACGCGAGTGAGACCAGTGGGGAGGAACCCTGTCGTCGTGACATGTTTACGATGCCACCTTCGCCGGCAAGAAGAAAAAAAAAACGTCTCTTCTTTTGTTTTTTTTCCCCTGTGAGCTCTTGTTCGCATTTTTTAAAATGCGTTTTTATCCAAATGTACTTTTTTTTTTTTTGCTGTTGTTGTTGTTGTTCCTTGTTTCTGTTATGTTGTTTTTTTTTGTTGTTGTTGTTGTTGCTTATGTCAGTTTATTGAACTTTGTCTCTATTTCTATATACATATATATATATCATACGGCTCGTTTCACCGTTATGACTCCTTTTTTTTTTTCTTACGTTTTTTTTTTTTTCCTCTCTCATCTTCCTCTTGCAGTTTTTTTTTTTGGAGCTCATGCTAAACCACCATTATTCTACCGTCTGCTTCTTCAACGAAACGACTTGTCTTGTTGTTTTTATACGCTTTTTTTTTTTTTTTTTGCACAGGAAAAGGGGAAGTAAATACAATGTCACACATAAGCACATAGAAAACTCTCGTCCTATAATAAGTGGTTACTGAGAGAGCGACTTTCGTTTTTGCGTCTAGAGTTGCGTATTATTGGTACGAAGCCCTTCCCCCCCCCCCCTCCCCCCGCCCCCTTGAGTGTAGCATACGGGCACGGGCAGCCATAGAGAAGAAAAGAACAGAAAAAAAGGAGAGAAGAAGAAAGCAAACTACTTGCTGTGTCTCTGTTGCATCGATGTCAGGCATAAAAGAGGCTCTCGAAACCCATACGGTTGTTTTCGTTTTCCCTCTCTTTCTCTCTCTCTCTCTCTCGCTCCGTCTGCCTTTTTTTCTTTTCCCACCACTCTTTTTTCTTATCGTTTTCGGTCGCCTTTACATTACAACGAAGCAAAATACAAAGAAAAAAGAACTTCTTTTTTTTTTTTCAGGGAGGGAATTTGCGTTGAGTCGCCAGCGCACTCTCACGTACTTAGCTAAGTCGAAAGAACCGCCTTACACGATTATCAGCCTTTTTTTTGTGTTGTATAGAGTTTCTTTAGTAGCTTTTTTTTTTTTGTATTTAGGGGATTACTTCATAACGCTAGCCTTCATTATTATTATTGTTATTGTTCCTGCTTTCCTCTTTTCTTTTTTTTCCTTCCCTCACTCTCCCTTCCTCGTCCAGACATGTCACTGTATGGTGCACGAGAAAATGGCGCAGATGAGATGCTGATGCCCGGCATGAACGGCATGAGCGGCAACTACCTCAACGAGAGCAACTGCCAACGCTTTTGGAATCGCCTCATGACATGCGTCCGCGAAAGTCAGGAGCTCGACGTGCTTTACGACTGCCGTAGCCGCATGATCGACATGCGCGAGTGCGTGGTGCGCCACAAGCAGGCGACGTGGGTGATGCGGGAGACGATGGCGACGCTGCGCCATGAGGATGAGTTTCGCAAGTGGGTGCGCGATTACGACGAGGAGATGGGGCACCCGCCGTTGCTGGAGGCCGTCGCGACCATTCGCCGGAAGGTAGACGAGGCGGGCGGCGTGGACGTGTTGAACCCCTCCGTGTTCAAGGACCCGGAGCTTTACATTCCACGAAAGAAAAGCGCGTAAGCAGGGGAAAAAAAAAGAGAGAAAAAAAAAAAGAGAATTGTGGAGCTGTTGCTCTCAGAAAATGGGGAAGAGGTGTGTCATCAGTGTACAGGCGGTGTTTAGTGAGAAGAGTCCAGGAAGCTTGAGATCGGTTATATGGAGCCGCCATCTTGCCAATCGTCTAGTGTTTTTTTTTCCTCCTCTTTTTTGTCTCCCTCTCTCTTTGAGGGATTTTTTTTCTGACACTATTTTTCAAGTTGTTGTGCTCTTTTTTTTTTTTTTCGCTCCTGTCATCTGTCCGTGACAGTTCAGAAAAAAAAAAAAGAAAAACTAAATATGCATAATGATAATAGTCTATTACATGACAAGGTGCAATTGAGAGAGAGAGAGGGATGGGGAGAATCTGAATTTGAAACCCAGGCGACGAGTGCACAGGCAAGAAGGGTCCAGCTGGATGACGTTCGCCGCCAGTTCTGCCTCTGTCGTAGGACGCATTATTTGATTTTACTTGCGCTTTATGCTGAGTGTCGAACAAATAAGAGCATTGTGTGCATATCTATGCTTTTTTTTTTTTTAATGTCTCTTTACATGCTGCGCTTTCACGCTGCAGCTGGAGAGCATGGCAGAACCAGCTCGTCGTTTCTATGAAAAAAAAAAAAAGCACCAATGACTCGCAACTAAGTTGACGTGTTTTTTTTTTCTCCTTTTTCTCTCTGTTTTACGTTTTACATTTTACATTTACCCTAAGAGAAGCGAAGCTCTCTCTATCAAACTTGTTTTTTGTTTTGTTTTGTTATACACACACGTAAACACCAAAGCAGGAAGAGGTAATCAAGCACGATTTATACAGCGGAGTCTCTCTTCCCTCAGCATTTTTTTTTTTTCACCATCAAAAGCTCGCCATCGTACACAGAGAAAGCAAAAAATATATATATATATATTGAGAGGGAAAAGAAGAAGCTACTCGTGGTGTAAGGGCGCTCGTCTCACTTCAATTCTCTCTTTTTTTTTTTTTTATTTGTTGTTCTTTCAACTGTTTCGACTTCATTTTTTTTTTCCCCCCTCTCTAGACGACAAGCAGCCGCATTGTAACTCCCTTGTTCTCTCTCGCGACCCTTGTGCATACTTGTATTGTCTTTTTTTTTTATTTTTCAGAGAAGCGCCACTTTCTGCTCTCTCTCTCTGTGTCGATAATTCTCGGACTCTTTTTTGTTTGTTTCTCTCTCTTTCCACAGTCACGGCAGCATGTCCGAGGCTCCTGTAGAGTGGACGTGGCTCAACCCACGGACGACGGAGCACTACAACTACGCCCGTGATCCGAACTTCATGACGGAGGAGCACGTGGCGAACGTCAGCTCGGCCGGCATGCCGAGTGCAGCCGACATCGCCAAAAATAACGGCGTCCCGCCTATTGCCATTCCGTACATGGCGCTGCAGAATCTCAGCCGCCCTGACAACGCAGGCAAGCGCGTCATCGTGCCAATGGTGGTCGGGTTCGAGTCCACCTTTCTCGCCAACTCGCTGCAAGGGCTGCTATGCCTGCCGGGCTGCGAGTCTGTGTTCATGGGCGAGCCGGTCAGCACCGACACCGCAGCCACGGCCGTCGTACAAAAAGACGAGGACGGGATGAATGGAATTGAGGAGGAGGCGGGTGGCACCTCCGTCGACGAGAGCAGCGCCCCGACGCTGCACACCGTCTCGTCGCCACCGCCACCGCCGCCGCCGCCCGTGCCGTCGTCGAACGAGGTGGCTCGCTCGCACGCCTCCGGCAGCTCCTCACCTCGCTCGCTGTCGTCTGGCGGGTACGACATCAATTCCCTCGGCCCGTCCGGCGAGTTGGACACGATGACGGCGGAGGAAGCGGGGGACAACAGCACCGCCGCCGCAACAACGGCCGTCGGACGCGTTGATGCGGGCGGCTTCGTCCACACCGGTCACGGCGACGGCGGTGTTGGCGGGAGCAACGGGGACCGCAGGGCTGCACGGGTGTTGCGTGGTGGCATCCGCTGCCACGGCTGCGCGCGCGTCAAGACGGCCGTCTCGCGCGCTTACGCCGATTTCGTCCTGCAGCACCTCGACGACGGTGAAATTCAGCTCAAGACACCGGCGCCGCGCAGCACGTCGGCGGACGTCGTGACCGACCGGCAGCTGGATGACGCCGGCGAGCTGGAGACGCTGCGTGGGCAGACGCCCAACGTGCCACGTTGCCTGGCCCCGGTCGCCCTGCCGGAGGAGCGCCGTGACACCACGGCCGTGCTGCGAGGTGAGGCGGCCGCGGCGGCCTCGACAGAGTCTGCCGGGGGGCTGTCCTCATCGCCGCTGTCTCTACGGCACGCGACGGCCACCAACGCCCCCGCGACTCACCACACACACGACAGCACTAACAGCAATAGAACCAACAACAACAACACTGTTTCGATGGTCGCTACGTTGCATAGTACGGAGAAGTTGATGCTGACGACGTCGGAGCATAGCTGCAGCGACAACTCACCAACGCCGAGCAGCGACGAAGATGCGTATGGGTTGGCGGCCGGACACAGCAGCGAAGAGCGTGACCGTGATGCAGAGGAAGGGGAAGGTGGACAGGCGGCTGATTCTAGCCACCACGCCAGTGCAGCGGCGCACGCGCTGGCTGGAGAAACGCGCGTCGGCCTCCGTGTCGGCGCCCAGGACGGGCGTCGCTACACGTGCTTTGCCAGCAACAGCGTGGAGAACATGCCGGAATACCACTTCCCCCGCTTGGAGAGCGACGACTTGATCGAGCTGACGGCGTTTATGGTGGTGCGCAGCTCTGTGCAGCCGGACGAGGCGGTCGACCTCGACCTCGCCTCCCACATCCTGGGCGACCCGCAGAGTGTGGCACGACTCCCGCTTGAGGTGCGCAACGCGCTCATCAACCGGGCTGCTCGGTTGATGGAGGCGGCGGTGTTTCTCCAGATTTGAGACGGTGGTCTTGAATAGATAGCAAATAGATTTCCCTCTTCGTTTAGTTTCTCTACTTCTCTCTTTCCGCTTTTTTTTTTTTCGTCTTCTCGAATGTATCTGTGCAACGTCGGCTCGGAGTAAGATTAGAGAGATAGAGAGAAAAAGAGAGCCGGTGTGGCAGGTGAGAAGCGAGGAAACGCAAAGTTGTCGAATGCTGTTTTTGCCTCTCAGCCAATGTGTCCTTTTTTTTTTTGTTTGTTTGTTTGTTTTCCTAGGGGGTTTTTCTTGTCTCATGTATTTCTTTGTGTGCTTATTCTCTTTTTGCTCAACGTTGCTTATTTGTCTGTTTCTCGCTCCAGCTGACTGCCCTTCATTCTTTTTTTTTTTTTGCATTTTTGCCTACTTTGTTTTTTTTTTTTTACCTAGTTTCACGTGTTATTACCAATTAATGACGGTTTTTTTTTTTTGGTTGATTTTGTTGTTCAGTTTTACCTCTTTTCGGTTCAAAAAGATGTGGTACGGTTGTTGTTGTTGTTGTTGTTTTTTTTCTAGATATCTCATCAGCTCTCTTTTCTAGTTTTTACTTGGTGTAGGTACATCGACTCGCAGAGGCGTCAGTGGTGATGCGTCACCTCCTTGTTAAATGACTGTAGCACACAAGTCTAGCTATGTTTGTCTGATGGCGAAGTAGGCGCTTTTTCTGTTTTTTTTTCTCCTCTTTTCTTTTTTTTCTTCGTTGTTCTGACAACGAGATCCTTTTATTAAATACACACGTGAAAAAAAAAAAGGTGTGGAAAAGCAGCTTTGGCGTGAACTGAGGATGAGTGTACACGAACAAGTGTCCTCTCAGACAAATATGTTCATTTGAACGAAGTCAACGAAGCTGCATGGCGGCCTCATCTCTGCTTTTGTTTTTCTTTCTTCTTTCTATACCGCTGCTTCGTATTTGCTTGCTGCTTGTTTTGCTCTTTATTCAACCCCCACTTTTTTTTTTTTTTGGCTCTCCGTGTTATTCATTTTTTTTTTTTTGAGGTAGTCTTTTGGAAAGGAGTAGAGATAATAAGGGCATTGCTGTACATTTGGGTGCGTGTGCGAGTTTACGTCCATACACATGCCGGTATCTTTAGGTCTCTTGTGTTTTCTGAAGCCAGGTGGCTTCATGTTTCTTTTTTTTTTTTTTTCTTTCCAGTCGGAGGAAGAGCTAAAGTAGTTGACTAAAGCAACGGTGCTGTTAAACGTGAAGAAGTGCTTGCTTTTTTTTTTTTTCTTTCTTCCTTCCTTTTTTTTTTTTTTGTCGTTGTCGTTATTGCGATCTCCTGTTTTGTTGTGCTTTCAGACTTAAAAAAAAAAAAACTCTGAATTTGAACTGACTTTATGTAAACACTTAGCTGTTTTCTTTTTTTTTTTATTGTCTTTTTTTTTCCCCCTCTCGTCTTCTTCCTGCACCAAGCGAGAGGTTTTTGTGTCACTTTAAGCGAAAAGAGATGCAAGTGTGCTCTTTTTTTTTTTTCTTGCTTTTTCTTTTTCCTAACGTCATAAAGTGAATTTCTTTGACACGAGGATTCGCCCTGGGGCATGGTGTGACACTAGTACATCTGTGTTTGCCTTCCTTTTTAAACTCTCGACAGCCCGCGTCGTGGTTCCTTTTTCCCCCCTTTTTTCTCTAATATCCTTCATTGATTTTCTGGCAATAGAAAAGGTCAAGGTTCCTCTTTCCTGTGCTTCTGCTTCTCCTCCTTTTTTTTTTTTTCTTTTCCTGCTTCACAGCTCATCCAATTTCTCGAATCGCGCACCGCACGAGGTACGTCTCGACGAAAAACTCGGAGATCTTCACACAGATTTAAAAAGAGAGAGGAAAAAAGGCCGCACACAGGCTTATATATATATATAGGTGCATCGTCTTCAATTCCAACAACATCCGAAACTCCAAAAAAAAAAAAAGAAAAGAAAATGGTTGAGCCTCCCGTTGTTTCTCCATCGACTGGTACCGCCGCTGCCAAGGCGCTGAGCTACGTTGCCCTACGCAGCCACGACGGGAAGCGTGTCATTCTCCCTGTTGCCGCCGCCGCCGGCTCTCACGTGCTGCACGGTCTCTTTCAGGGGCTCTGCGTGATGCAGCTGCACCAAAGCGTCGCTGCACCGGCAGCAGCAGCGACAGTCTCTGCACAGGAGACGCAGAAGACGCCGATAGAATCGATCCCAGTTATCGAGGATGACGATGACAGCGAGGAGGACGGAGCTGCGTACTGCAGCTATGCGACGGCTTTTCCATGGAATGCAGTCTGTCAGCCACCCGCCTCGCTCCCTTCGTTGGCGACCTCCTCTTCCTCCTGTTCAGCCCCTGCCGGTGGTGCGGCCGCCGCATCGTTGCTGGAGGTGCCGATTCGCTCGCTCGAGATGACGACACTGGCCCGTGTGGCGGAGTTTTTAGTGGTGAAGTGTACGCTGGCGAGTCACCCACATTATCTGCATGAGGCGGACGTCTTTGGCGACTTGGATCGGACCTCGGAGCGGGATCAGCTGACGGCGATGCAGGTGTTACTCGGGGCTGACTTCTTAAATTGCTGATGTGTGTGTGTGTGTGTGTTTCTTATTGTTGTTTTGTTCATTCGCGGAGCCCACCTTGTTGAGGTGTGCGTCCTTCTCTCCTTTTTTCTCTCTTTTTCCCACCTGTTCACTTTTTTTTTTTTTTGTGCATGACGCTTTGACTGAAGATCGAGCTGACAGACTCGTGAAGGAGGCAGGCATCAGATTTGCTTTGCCTGCAGCTACCTTTATTATATATCAAGTATAGTTGATTAATAAAGAAAGGAAAAGAGAAAGCAGAATGCGGCGTTTCCGATGACTCTGCCTTCTGCTCGTGGCGTGCATGAACAATCACAGCCGTCTTTCCTTCTACCTTTGACTTGCAAGCTTTTTTTTTGTTGTTGTTTTCATTTCTTCAACTCCATCTTTGTGAGAGTGCGGTCGGAAAGGATGAAGTCGTACTTCTCTTTCACATCCACACACACTATCTACTTATGTGTTGTTTTCTCACCTGCACGGTTTCTCGCCTCACCTTTCGGACCCCCTCCCCTTTTTTTTTTTCTTCCTCTCTCACCTCCGTTTTCCCCCTGCGGATCCTTCAACGGAAACAAAATACACATATATATATATATATATATATATATATATATATATATTACGAACAAAAAAAAATAATAATAATAGTCTATTTAATGGTCGAGCAGAGAGAGCAACTCGAGGAAAGCAGCTCACCAGCGTACATTCACACACAACCATCCCTCACTTCCCTACCCTCCCCTCCCTCCTTCCTCCCTCTCTGTAGTGTCGATACGGAAGCACTTCTTTTTTTCTTTTTCTCTTGCTTTCGGGTGTGCTTGCTGTTGTTGGTTCCTGTGGACCATTAGCGAAGGGTGGGAACGGAGAAAAACAAACAAACAAACAAACAAACAAACACAAACACACACAAAAAAAAAAAAAAGAGCTCAGCGGGGTCGTACACATCCAAGAATTGAATGTAGCCACAAACATCCGTTAAAAACAAAGAAAGAACTTCCGTGCTCCCGATTGTTGCCGCTTCTTCTTCTTCTTCTTTTTTTTCCTGCTTTAGTTTGGTGTAGTGAGCAGCTGAGCACCACTCTAGCATCCGCATAGTTTTTTTTTTTTCTTGTTATTTTATTTTTTTTTTTCATTCCTTTGGTTTTCCTTACATTGTCACTGCCTTTCCCTCGTGGCCAAAGCATGTCTGCCAGGGCTGGCAACTCCATCCGCAGCTCGCGCTCACCTGCGGTCAATGCGGCGCGTCGCGACACTATCAAAGCGTCATCGTCCCCGTCCCACGCCCCCGCCAACGGAAACATCCTCCCTGCCAGCGCAGACGCCAGCAGCAGCAACAGCATCACGCCTCGCTCGCAGAATGGATCGTGCGTACAGCGCAATGAGCCACTTCCGGCTCCGTCCACCCTCCTGCGCCGTCCTGTCAGCCACAATCGTAATATTCCATTCCACACGGGCTCGATCCGCACCGCGCCGCCGCCGGCGGTGCTGCCGCGCCCGCAGCGTGAGGCCTCACAGCCGCCGCCGCCGCAACAGCAGCAGCAGCCGGGCGGGGCGCGTCCGCGTGCAAGCTCGTACGACGTGACCCAATACCGGCAGCCGGTGCAGCAGCAAAGCCACCAACACCCTTCACCGCGGCAGACATCCGCGCAGACGACCGCCAACTCCTCTTCTCAAACTCTTATCATCCACAACGGGGGCTCGGTGCCATCGTCAGCGCCGCCCTCGGCGCCAGCCGCCCACCCACTGCCGCGTGAGCGTGGCGTGTACCCAGCGCCGCACGGCGCCGCCCGTCCGTCGCCGATACCACACCACGTAAGCCGCAACGACTCCGACGGCTATCCGACCTACTCCACCAACAGCTCCGCTGTGCGAGACAGCAAAAGGCAACAGGAGATCAGCAGGGGTTCGCCGCACCAGCGGCCACCACCACCACCGTTGTCGACAGCGGTCCACAGCCAGGCGATGGACATTGCACCATACACACAGGAATTACAGCAGGAGCAACCGCACTATTCTCAGCCATCGCAGCCACGCGTGCAGCAGCGAGTTGGTGGGGTGTACTTGGAGTCGATGGATACGATCCCGAAGTCCACTACGCGCACTCCACTACGTCAACAACAACAACAGCCAAGGCAGCTGGGCTACGTGGCGACGGACGCCACGTCCACTGCGTTGACGCTGCGTCCGTCGCCACCGGTGGCCGGCCAGCCACGCAGGCGGTCAAAAGAAGACAGTTGCGACTGCGGCACGGGTACGGAGGACCTGGAGGCCTACGTCCACGCGGTACCGCCGCGTCGTATCCAGCCTCCACCACAATCGCCACGACAACAACAGCTGGAGGCCCCGAGACCTGCCGACTACTACTCCTTAGCGCCGTCGCTGCGGCTCGGTCAGCACCGCCATGTGCGCCGCATCGTCGCTGGTGAAATCAGCCGCGAGCCACCGCAGCCCTTTTACGATCCGCTGCAACAGCAGCAGCAGCAGCAAGAGTGGTGGGAAGACGAGCGAGAAGCCGCTCCGCGTGAAGACTGGACTCATGCAGAGCGTGTTGCGCCGCCTCCGAAGCGTGCCTTGCCCCCTCCACCACCATCCGAGCAGCAGCAGCAGCAGCGTCAACCATCACAGCAGTACTCCCAGCAGTATCCAGCACAACAGCAGTGGGTCCCGCCTCGCCAGCCCAGCCACACCGTGCAGCGCCCCGACTTGGAAAGCAGCAACAGTCTCATTAGTGAGGTAAGCAGCACGCACAGCAGTCGCACTCGCCAGGTCTTCCGCCGTCAGCAGCCCCAGCAGCGCCCCTTCATGACGGGTGCACTGCCGGCTGGCAGCCCGTACGGTGCGAAGCCAACCTACGCGGTGGTGATTCCGCGGACGCACCGTGTGCCAGCCGGTTTATACGCCCCGCCTCCCCAGTCCTTGACGGTGCAGCCGCCACCGCAACCGAGCTGGGAGGCGTACGAGGCACCCGTGGCGGACACCCAACCGACCGTGGAGGAGCCATATTACGTGCTGGACGAGGACAACGGTCGCGTGGTGGAATACGAACCAGATGCTCCACCACCGCAGCAGCGGCAGCTCCCGCTGCCGGCGCCGTCATCGCGCGCACGCACCGCCAGGCCGAAGGAGGGCGTGCCGCCGCCTCCGCAGCCGCAGGAGTACGCCGAGCGTCCGGTGCCCCTGATGCGCCAGATCATCCACTTCTACCCCAGCCCTCAGCAGCAGCCGCAACCGCAACCGCAGCGACAACAGCAGCCTCCGCTGAGCGACGCGTACAACGAGCTCACCCCGTCAGAGAGGACGTACAACGAGAACTCCTACAGCTACACGGATGACGAGGCCGCCGCGCAGCCACCGCAGCCGCCACCGCGACGTCGTCCACCACCGCCGCCGCAACCGTCGTCGAGGAAGCCGAAACCGAAGCGGCGCAGGAACCAGCCATCGGCGCTGCCTCCCTCCCCGTCGGCACCCTCACAGCAAAAGCACCATCAGGAGCACGAGAGTGGCCACCACCACCGCCTTGTCCACACGCTCTCAGGCGGCTCTCAGCAGGCACCTCCGCCGACGCTGCCGCCGCCGCGCCCGCTGTGCTCGAACGACGACTTCCGGCCTTCTCAGCTGGACTACCACCGGCGCCAGAATCAACACCATCGCGACCGCAACAGGGACGACTACGATGGGCGTGAGGTTAGCGACCGGCGCTACGCCAACATCCACCCAACGCGCAGCGATGACCATGCCGCCGCCGCGGGCCGTCGTCCACCTGCGCAGGAGCCATCGGAGCAGCCGTCGAGCGCGACGCTGGCTGCGCCGCTGCAGCCCGGCTACCGCCTCGACGAGCACGACCTCCGCCTGGATTACAACCTTCTGAGTGAGCAGCTGACGGCCGCTCGGGAGGGCGAGGACAACGAAGATAAGCAGATGCAACAGCGGCAGCACCAACAGCAATCGGCACACCCGCCGAAGCGTCCACAGCGTCGCAATCCATCGCCAATGATCTCTCGGGAGCGGCAGCTCCAAGAAATAAAGCCGAGGCCAAGGCCGAAGCTGTCTGCCACCGTAGCGGGTACTTCCGACGACGCCTACACGCAGGCCGCCGCGGCACACCACACACAGCCCCCACAGCCGGCAGAACAGCAGAAGTTAGAAGAAGGGGTCGGGAAGTCAAGAGACGAGGTACACGAGGAGGAAAAGGTGGAACAGGCGAAGCATCAAGACGCAACAGCGGTGCAGCAACAGCACCTGCATTCCACGGTGGGGGATCTCAACGGGAGTGAGAGCCTCGACCTGGACTCCTCCACTATCGACCCGGACGACCTCCTGGCCCAGCAGGAGGCAAAGAAGTTGGCTGCAGAGCTCGTACGGCGATCACTGCTGCCACCCACACCGTGCGCCACGTCGCAGCTGACGAAAGAGCAAGCGCTGTACAACGACGACAGCGAGGAGGAGGAGGAGGAGGAGGAGACAGCGGCTGTGGCAAAGCCAATGGTAGGCGCAACTGAAGTCGTGGCACCACAGCCTACACAGGATGGGACAGCCCATACTGCAGAGCAGCAACAGCAACAGCAGGCGACGGAAGTGGCGGCCGAAGAGGAGAGCACAGTAGACATCGCCGTGTCGTCGTCGACGACGAGCAGTGGGAAAGAAACGCAGAACGGCGTGGCCACGACGCATGCCAGTCCGACGAGCGCCAACAGCGAAGTGCCGCACTCCATCCACGCGATGCAGGGACCAGAGTCGATGACGGTGGAGGGGCCACTGGTGCGAAACCCCACGTTAGAGGGCCTCGACTTGTCCGCTCCAGAGAGGCTTACGGTGGAGGAAGAGGAAGAGAAGAAGGAGCACGACGTGCCTGTGGAGCAACAGCAGGTAGAGAAACTAGAAGCGGCGGAAGAGGAAGCGGCGGCCTTCGTGTCACGGCAAGGACAACAACAGCAAAGCAAGCAGCTGGAGCACCCGCTGGAGCGCGAGGCCACCACTGCGCAGGATGACGATGACAACCACGACAACCACGATGACTCTGTGCGAGAGCTGCGCCGGGCGTCGCGCGACGATGCGACAAAACAGAGCTCGGGTGTAAATCGATCCCCCGACCATCACCCCGACCACCACGAGGAGCAGTCACCAGAAGCCAACGTCAAGGATGCCGAGCTGGATCTACCGGAGGCTGAAGCGAGACAGAAAGTCAAGGAAGAGGAGAAAGAAGCCGAGAATGAAACGGAGGACGGTGCTGCTGCTGCTGCTGCTGCTTTTCCAGCTCAGCTTGCCACGCCGATGCCCCGGCCCCTGTCGGACGCACTAGAGGTCGCAAAGAAGCACCCTCAGCAACAACAAGAACAACAACCGGCGCAGCAACCCCCCGAAAAAACAGCCGTTCATCAGCTGGTGAAGCGGGAGGACGAATTGGCGGAGGACGAAAATGCAAGCAGGGTGGTCGAGCAAGAGGACGACGTCGGCGCGTCACCGCTGGAGATCGGGGAGCGTTACGGCTACGTGGACCCGCTGGACGAGGCGGCGATGGACGCGGCGTACATGCTGGACACCCTCGAAGACCAGTACGTCCGCGTCAACGAGGAGACAGGTGAGGAGATGGAGGACTTAGTCCACGTCGTGGAGTTAAACCGCTATGATCGGGCGGCGGAGCCGCGCTATTTTGTACCGAAAGGACAGTACTCAGACGTGTTGCCGCTGCTCCGCTACCCGGTCAGCGTCACCAACTCCGGCGCGGACGGCTCCACCACTGCAACTCCGTCTGCCGCTGACGCGCTGACGTACGTGCCGCTGACGGAGACCGCCTACTTGAACCTGTGCGCCGTGATCTGGCTCTCCCGCTTCCACAGTGAGGACGCGGCGCGTCTGCTGAGCCTCGCGCAGGGCTTGTCGCCAGCAGCACCGTCGCAGCAGGTGTCCACGAGTGAAAAGGACGCGTCGCTGCCGAGTCAAGTCTACTACTTCGACCACCCCTCCGCGCAGTTGCTGGAGGTGCTGGATCACACCATTGCCGGCCACGTCCAGTCCGTTGTCGACGAAGCCTGTGCGCAGTCCGGCGAGTCCGTTGCCACGACCTGTGTCCGCCTGGCGGACCGCAACAACCTTTCCTACCTCCCGCCTGCCGTGTGGCAGCAGACGACGACGGGGTCGCAGCTGAGCGTGGGATCCATCGCCGACCACGTGACGGAGGTGCTGCTCACTGCTACGGTTCCGCGGGAGGCCGCACGCCGACAAGCCGCTCGACGCCGCACGACCAACGAAGCGGAGCGGCAGGCGCAAAAGACGTGGCCACTCTTCCTCGGCGCACTGCCGTGGGACTACGAGGAGGCGGTCGAGACGGGGGTGTTCGCGGCGATGCCGACGGCGGCGGCACGGCTGTCGTACGCCTTCATGTTCAAGGCCCGCATGCACAACCTGCTGGGCGGCCTTGGAGCGCTGACCTTTTCGGCCATCACCGCACAAGTACCGGATACGGCAGTGATGGACAGCCTACTCATGCAGGAAAAGCTACGGCTCGCGCTGTTGCACAGCCACAAAAACGTCGCGGCGTGCTGTGCGTTGAGACGCTCGGCGATGAAGAGCCGCAACGTCTCCTCTTCGCCTGCGAACAGCCATGTCGCCGCTGACCACGACGACAAGGACTCCTTGCTGCGAGATGACGTGAACAACGCCAACAACAACAACGCGAACGCGAAGTGGAGCAGTCCCGTATTCTCTGCGTACCTGCAGCTGTGGGAGAAGGAGAAGAAGGTGGTCGCAACACCGACCGACTCCCTCCCGCGCGACCAGCACAGCAAGGCTGGTACTGCCACCTCGTCGCCGAACGCGATTGGGCCGGGTGACGGTGCGGAAGGAAATGACGACGAAATGATCGACCTCTACAGCGTTGCCGTGCAGCTGAACTGCTTTTTTCCGACAAAGACAGAGCGCGGCATGCACCAGCTCTGTGCCGCCCTCATCGAAGACCTCATCTCGATGGGCGCGCTGGTGGTGCCTGAGTCGGTGTGCACGCCCGAGGGGGCCGTGCTGACCGACTCTACCGCGATTGTGGACGCGCTGGTCGTGGAAGGGGCGCAGGCGATGCGGCACATCATCATGACGCTTAGCGAGCTGGGCTACACGCGCACCATCTCCACAGACGACTACGTCGACGCGGGTGGTCATGTGGACGCGGCGGGTGTGCGGGAGGCGATGGAGGGCTACCTCGTTCTGTTTGACCCGGGCGTAATGTACTTTCTCAGCACCCCCGTGCCGGTCAACGACCTCTTCCAGTACATCCGTAGTGACGGCCCTCCGACCATGCAGCCCCACTCGCTCGGCCGCAAGAGTATGTTCGTTGAGGTGCTGCGGCTTCAGCACCTCGCTGAGACCATCCAGTACGCGATGGAGATGCAGGACGCGATCCTGGTGGCCAGTCAGTACAACCACCTTGTCGCGCAGCACTACAAGCGGATGAAGCAGCAGCGACAGCAGCGGCAAACAGCCCAGCCAACGCCGCGCACGGTGGCCGAGGAGCTGCGGATGGATGCGGTGGTGGTGGGGCAGAGCATGGACTTGCTTCTCAACGCCGCCCCGTTGCTGTCGCGTGAGGCAGAGACGAACGCCTCCTCGCTGGCGGAGCTCTCCGGCGCAAACGGTGGGGACAGTGCGGATGGCGCTGCTGAAAACAAGAATGGCGGTGATGCGAGGAAGCGAAATGGCGGGCCACTGCACGGGGACGACGACAACAACGACGACGAGGCGGAGGACGTGATTCTCGGCCAGGACGGCGTGGAAGACGCGAACGCCGAGGTGGTGCTGCTGCGCGCGGTGCTCATCGCGCTGTGCTGCGCCGACCCCACAAAGCCACTGCAGGAGGTGCAGGAGTACCTGCGGCACCTCCTGGCCCTCTACGCCGAAGTCCGCGACGAGCACAATAATCCTATAGACAGCTCCGATCCGCTGCAGGTGACCCACGCCCGGGCCACGGCGGCAGAGTGGGCCACGGTCGACTGGTTCGGCCAGACGGCGGAGGGTGGGACCCTGCAGCCCGGCGCGGCGCCTGCCCGGTGTGACGAGATGCGGGTAAACTCGGTGGAGTTGGCGGCACTGTGTCCGCGCGTGTTGGGCCGGCGCGTCGGGCTCGCCAGCACCGCCGTGGCGGATGCCGCGGCGGTGATTTCGGCCTCGGCACAGGCACTGGCGGTGCGAGACGGCGCCCGTGCCACGGATGGGTCGAACAACGAGGACTCGGTGCTGACGGCAGACGCCTCCTCGCGACCACCGCTGGCTCCGCTGACAAGTCCTCACGCTACAGCTGTGCATTCACATGTCTTGCCGCCGTGAGGATGACTGTCGCGTTTTCTTTTTCTTTTTATTTTTAGGCAATGTGCATATTTGTGCTCTAACAACGACGATGCGCGCGCTCCGCTCCATCATTCACACGTTTTTTTTTTCTTCTTCTTCCCTTTTGAAATCTGTTTTTCGCGTTGATGAATTCTAAGATAGCTGTGTCAATTGTCTTCTGTGTGTGTGTGTGTATGTGTGTGTGTGTGTGCATTCTTTTTTCTTTGTTTTTTTCCATTCTTTCGTCCATTTTTTTTTTTCTTGCTTTTCGATTCTGCGCTAAGCAGCAAGCTAATGTGCCGCATGTATGCCGAAGTGTGTTTGGGGTTTGTCTTTGTTTGGTTTTCTTCTTTCTGTTTTTTTTTTTTCCCCTGTTCATCGATTACCACGATTTGCTAACGTGCGCTTCACTCGTCCTTTTTTTTTTTTTATTGGAAAGCTGTCGCCCTTTGGTTTCCCAGCTACTCAGTGAATCGCTTCATCTGTGAAGTGTTCTATCAAAGAAATCGAATACACAAGAACTATAAGAGAGAGAAAGAAGAAAAAGAAAAAAAAAACGGACGGGGAAAGAGAAGGAGATGAGCCTTCTACACGACGAGTCGTACTTGGTCACAAGTGGGCAGTGACGTTCGCCTTCAATGCCACTCGTTTGCTTTTCCTTTTTCAATCCCCATCCCCTGCTGTGTTCATGTGTGTCCTTGTAGACTCAAATCACGAAGGAGTAAGAAGGGGATGTAAAAGTAATACTACTTCTTTTCTGTCCATCTCTTTTCTGCACTCGATAACGGCTCACGCGGTGCACGGTGTGTGTATATGTGTGTGTAGCTACGTTTGCGTGCTCTGTGCACCAGACAACTTGACCTCTTCTACAACCCCACTTACCTTTCTTGTCCCCCTCTGCTTTGTTGTTGTTGTACTTCATCTACCTCGTCAAGGCACTCGATCACTTTCAACGTAGCTCAGAAGAAAAAAAAAAACGGAAGGTGTATTTATAGAGATAAAAAAAAAAAAAGACCAGTTGTTGTTTTTTGTTGAACTTTAGACTGCAAATCAAGTATATTTACGTGTTTATTATTTTTTTTTTTTAGCTTTATTGCCGCATTCACCTCTCGCGTAGGTCTTTCTTCTTCTTCTTCTTTTTTTTTTTTTTGTCGTTGTAGTCTCTTCTTCGCTTTCCTTGTTCTTGCTGACTCTGGCCTCTTCCTTCTTCCTAATCTAATCTTTCGTGTGGTTCAGCTGCTTTCTCGTGTTCGTCTTACGTCGAAAAGACAACCCAAGAAGAAAGAGAAAGAAAAATAAAAAAGGCAGAGCATGGGAAACGGCGCGTCAAGTGACGGTAGAGCCGAGTCACAGCGGCCCATCTCCCGCCCGCATTCTGCCGCCGCTGGGGGCGGCGCCCCACCCAAGCGGCAGGTGCTGGCCAACCAAAGTCGTCGTCGCTCTGCCAATAGCTTTCGTTCCCCTGCCGCCACTCAGGAAGCCGCGGCGTCGCGGCAAAACGCAGCCCGCAGCGCGGAGGCGAAGTCGGCGGCCCTGCAGCGTGTCGCGGCGCGACGCTGCGCCGCGGCGAACCCGACCGAGGAGAATGCCATCCGCGCGTTCACCCGAAACGCTGACCCGACGTCGCTGCGTGTGCTGCAGCTGATTCAGCAGGCGGACAACGTGCCATCGAGCAACCCGGCTGAAAAGCTGCGCTTGCTGCGTCAATGCTACCCGCTGCTGGAAGAGGTGCCGAAGGAGCGGTTTGACCAACTCGCCGTCACGGTGTACCAGCAGGAAGGCGACATTTATTACCAGCAGATGGACATCCAAAACGCGAAGGACACATTCAGCCGCGCCATCACGCTGGCCGAGAAGCGCGTGGCACGGCAGGACACGGACATGTACATGGTGCTGAAGCGGTACGTGCTGGCGATGATTGGGATGGCGCGCATCTGGTACGACCACGAGCGTGATCATCAGGGGTTTATGTTTGTGGACCACAAGCATCCGAAGGTGCCGGCGGTGGACGGGACGAGCACCGACGACGGCAGCTCCTCGCTCAGCTCCCTCGAGAGCAGCCTCTCGTCGGACGCGGGGAGCGTCTTCAGCCTCAACGAGGCAATTCTGCGTTCCATGGCGCCACGCCCGCCACGGCGGCAGACGGGGCCGCTTTTCAAGCGCCTCAGCGTGAAGGCCCCGCACACGCTGAAGAACGCGCAGTACAACCGTGAGGACGAGTTTGTGTTGCACAGCCGCATGACCCGTGAGCTGGTGGCGTCGCCGTGCGAGCTGCTGCTGCTGCGGTGCTGCGAAGTGGTGCAGATCGGCCACAACGCGCAGTCGGAGCTGCTCATCCCACCACAGATTGAACTGGCGCAAATCTACGAGGACCTCGAGCTCTACAGCCGGGCGCTGCTGCTGGTACGCCGCTGCCTCGGCATTCTGTGCAGCGTCTACGACTACGACCACCCGTGGGTCATCCAGCTCATGCAGCGCAGCGACCGTCTGAAGAAGCTGCAGGACGCGCAGCTGCGAAACGCCGCGGCGACGAAGATCCAGGCGACGTGGCGGATGCACAAGGCAATGCAGGCCCTCGCCGACGCCCTCGGACATCCGGTGAAACGGCACCAGTGGATTCCGCGGAAATACCGTACGACGCCCGACCTCGACTACCTCGGCGACGTGCCGGAGGGCCAGCCGCTCGGCGAGGACAGCGCGGCACCCACGGAAGAGGCGGCGGCTGATCCGCGGACGTGGGCGGTGGTGCCGCAGACGCAGCACATGCCGGAGGTTTCGCTCGGCAACGATGACCTTCGCCCCGACTCCTCCTACGAAGACGCGGAGCAACAGCCGCCCGAGGCGCTGGTGCGGTATAACCCGACGGAGCATCGCGAAGGCGGCGATACGTTCACGGCGATGGTGCCGAATGCGAACGTGATTGGCACGACGCAGGACACGCAGACGGACACGGACGTGCAACACACTGAATTTGGGGACGTGCTGACGGTGCGCACGACAACGGTGACCAAGACGATCACCGAAGACCTGGCCCCCAGCGATGATGAGGAAGAAGAAGAGGAAGAGCCTGGGGAGGATAACGGGGCGTTAGTCGCTGAGAGCCCACACAAAGCTACGCCTCCGCAGCAGCAGCAGCAGCAGCGGCAGCAGCCACAGCGTTGCCCACCCCCACCGCACAACAGCAGCCTTTATTCAGATGAGGAGGAAGACTACGACGACTATGAGGACGAGGAACAGCCGGCATCGTCGCCATTCGACACATCGACGGAGGCGCAGCAGCGGCGCCCGTCACGCCGGCCGATGCCGCCGCCGCCGCCGCCGCCGCGTCCCGCACACGGGACGAAGGGCACACAGGTGCAGCCGCGAGGGAATTCGACAGCCACGCAGACCTGCACATCGCAGCCGACAGAGTCGTGCCGGTCCACCGCGACCACGGAGTCCGAGAAGGTTTCAGACGCAGGCAGCAAGGTGGCCGCCGCCGCCGCTCCTCCTCCGTCAGCGCAGCGGCGACCGCCTCCGACGCCTGTCACCTCGCCGTACAGTCAAGACGACATCCCCCGCCTCGCGATGCATAAGAAATCGGCCGGCAATACCAAGACACCCTCGACTCCCTCGTCGAAGCAGAAGTCGCCACGGCGTCCAACACCACCGCCGTCGGAGCCACGACAGTCGTCCAGGCCCCATAGTTCGGCAGTGATGCACAACTCAAAACGCGAACCCTTGCGCGACCTCGTGGAGCCCAACGAGCTCTACCCACTCGACACCAACGGTGCGCCGGTGTTTCTGCCACCATTGCCGTACCGCGCCGGACTGGGCCCGAACGGTGTGCCGCAGCCGCCCACCGCGGAAAGCGGCCAGCTTGTTGTACACGACCCCAGCCGCAACGGAGCTATGCTGCTTTACGACCCACGCAAGATTGACCCGAATGCGCAACCTGGCATGCCGATGACGCTGCCCTCACCCGCCAACGGCTACCCGCGGCACGCGAACGCACCGCTGGTGCTGCCGCCACCGCCGAAGAAGGTGACACGTGATCACAAGATCATCAAAACACGTGTTACCCGCACCTACCGCCGTGGCACCGGCGGCGCAGACAGCGAGAACGATACGCTGGATGGAGAGGAGGATGAGGACCAGGTGCACGAGCACGAGAGTGGCAGTAGCTGGGAGACCAGTGGCAGCGTCAGCTGGGAGGCAAGCAGCAGCGGCAGCAGCAACAACGGCGACGCAGACGGCGAGAGAGGATCGACGAGTGACACGGGTGCGGCGGTGGCGAAGATCAGCCACGTTCATAGGAAGAAGCATGAGAACATGTCGCTGAATCTCAACGAGGCCGCCGCTTTAACGAAGCCGTGCAATGACGATGATGAGGGTGTGAAGCGGGAGGGTGTGAACACCTCGGTAGCACATCACGTCAAACACAGCCGTCGCTCCAAGACGACCACGACGGTGTGCCACGTAGATGACGCGAGCGAACTGTAAAGCACTCTTATTTCTTCTTTTTTTTTTGAAGTGCTTTTTGTGTAGACGGTTCACTCATTGTTTGTGCGAGGGTCAACACTGAGAGGGGGAAAAAGCGGTGCTTCTTTTTTGCTGTTGTCGATAGACAAGTGTAGATGAGTCAGGCTGTCATTTACAGCTTCCTTTTTTTTTTTGTTTGTTTGTTTCTTCCATCATAGTTATTTCTTTCGTGCTGTGTTTCCCACAGGCCTGTTTTTTTTTTTTTTTAAACGTCCTCTCATGTTGCTGTTGAGACATGGCACAAGTGTGTAGATGTTGAGATGAAGCACCGAGACCGCTCTCCTTCCCCGACAGTGGCGCCGGCAGAACAGCTCCGTGGTTTTTCCTGATTTTATTTTCCATTCATTTCTGTTTGAGTCTCAGCGCATTGCCGTGCGTCTTTTTTCTTTTCATTTTCCTCCAGCTGTTTCATTGTACTCGTAGTTTCTCTTTTTTTGTTGTTGTTGTTTTCCACTTTACCTTCTTTTTCGCCTGCGTGTCGTTACTGTCCGTGTGGCGTTTGCATGTCATTTTTTTTTTTTTGAGAACCTTTTCTTTTCGTAGTCTCTTTTTTTTTTATTTTAGAAGTAATGCTCAGAGGATCTGCGCTTTACATTAAAAGCCAACAGCGAAACCAAGAAACAAACAGAGAGTCGTTGCTCACTTGAGTCAGGTTGCATGTGCTTCTTTTTTTTTTTCCTTGCTGAAAGAACGCAAAGCGAAATTGAGGTAAGGGTAGGGTGTAATTCTCGAAAGCACGGCCGGCAAAAAAAAAGAGGAAAAAGTAAAAACACAGTCTGCTTTTTCCGCTGCTGTGACGCTGACTCCGCGAGTGGCGTACCTGCGCGTGCTCTGCTTTTTTCAGCAGAGGGATAACTGGCGGAAGTGACGCAGCTTTATTCTCTTTTTGCTGTTGTTGTTGCTGTTTAGTCTGCGTCTGTTCAGGAGCGATGAAGGTGCCGCGGCCGATGAAAACGCCTGTTTTTCGTGTTTTTTTTTTCTTTACCTTAGACGACAGACAGCTTTTTTTTTTTTCCTCTCTTTTTGTTCCCCCCCCCCTTTTTTTTCTCTGAACTTGTCAAAACCCGCTATCCGGCATCACAACACGAACAAACAAAATGTACAAAATACGAAGAAGAAGAAGAAATAAAATAAATAGAAAATACAGGATAGAATCATGCGGCCCACTCCCCATTATCCGCCGGCGCAGTCCAGCACTTCCGCGCGGAAGGACCTCTACAACGCCTACGGCGGCGGCAACGGTGACGCACCGCAAAACGGTGCAGAGTACGCCGAATACTACAACAACAGTGGTAAAAGAGGCGCCACCTCGTCTGACCGCTCCAGCAACCGACCGCGCCCTTCTCTTGGCTCGGCGCAGCAGCAGCAGCAGCAGCAGTCGCAGAGCGATGACGAAATCGAAGAAAAGGGCTGCGATCGTCGAGAGGCGGCTGCGCCACCGCCGCCGGAGCCACGACAGTCGTCCAGGCCCCATAGTTCGGCAGTGATGCACAACTCAAAACGCGAACCCTTCCGCGACCTCGTGGAGCCCAACGAGCTCTACCCACTCGACACCAACGGTGCGCCGGTGTTTCTGCCACCATTGCCGTACCGCGCCGGATTGGGCCCGAACGGTGTGCCGCAGCCGCCCACCGCGGAAAGCGGCCAGCTTGTTGTACACGACCCCAGCCGCAACAGAGCTATGCTGCTTTACGACCCACGCAAGATTGACCCGAATGCGCAACCTGGCATGCCGATGACGCTGCCCTCACCCGCCAACGGCTACCCGCGGCACGCGAACGCACCGTTGGTGCGGCCGCCACCGTCGAAGAAGGTGACACGTGATCACAAGATCATCAAAACACGTGTTACCCGCATCTACCGCCGTGGCACCGGCGGCGCAGACAGCGAGAACGATACGCTGGATGGAGAGGAGGATGAGGACCAGGTGCACGAGCACGAGAGTGGCAGTAGCTGGGAGACCAGTGGCAGCGTCAGCTGGGAGGCAAGCAGCAGCGGCAGCAGCAACAACGGCGACGCAGACGGCGAGAGAGGATCGACGAGTGACACGGGTGCGGCGGTGGCGAAGATCAGCCACGTTCATAGGAAGAAGCATGAGAACATGTCGCTGAAGCTCAACGAGGCCGCCGCTTTAACGAAGCCGTGCAATGACGATGATGAGGGTGTGAAGCGGGAGGGTGTGAACACCTCGGTAGCACATCACGTCAAACACAGCCGTCGCTCCAAGACGACCACGACGGTGTGCCACGTAGATGACGCGAGCGAACTGTAAAGCACTCTTATTTCTTCTTTTTTTTTTTTTTGAAGTGCTTTTTGTGTAGACGGTTCACTCATTGTTTGTGCGAGGGTCAACACTGAGAGGGGGAAAAAGCGGTGCTTCTTTTTTGCTGTTGTCGATAGACAAGTGTAGATGAGTCAGGCTGTCATTTACAGCTTCCTTTTTTTTTTTTGTTTGTTTGTTTCTTCCATCATAGTTATTTCTTTCGTGCTGTGTTTCCCACCGGCCTGTTTTTTTTTTTTTTTAACGTCCTCTCATGTTGCTGTTGAGACATGGCACAAGTGTGTAGATGTTGAGATGAAGCACCGAGACCGCTCTCCTTCCCCGACAGTGGCGCCGGCAGAACAGCTCCGTGGTTTTTCCTGATTTTATTTTCCATTCATTTCTGTTTGAGTCTCAGCGCATTGCCGTGCGTCTTTTTTCTTTTCATTTTCCTCCAGCTGTTTCATTGTACTCGTAGTTTCTCTTTTTTTGTTGTTGTTGTTTTCCACTTTACCTTCTTTTTCGCCTGCGTGTCGTTACTGTCCGTGTGGCGTTTGCATGTCATTTTTTTTTTTTTGAGAACCTTTTCTTTTCGTAGTCTCTTTTTTTTTTTATTTTAGAAGTAATGCTCAGAGGATCTGCGCTTTACATTAAAAGCCAACAGCGAAACCAAGAAACAAACAGAGAGTCGTTGCTCACTTGAGTCAGGTTGCATGTGCTTCTTTTTTTTTTTCCTTGCTGAAAGAACGCAAAGCGAAATTGAGGTAAGGGTAGGGTGTAATTCTCGAAAGCACGGCCGGCAAAAAAAAAGAGGAAAAAGTAAAAACACAGTCTGCTTTTTCCGCTGCTGTGACGCTGACTCCGCGAGTGGCGTACCTGCGCGTGCTCTGCTTTTTTCAGCAGAGGGATAACTGGCGGAAGTGACGCAGCTTTATTCTCTTTTTGCTGTTGTTGTTGCTGTTTAGTCTGCGTCTGTTCAGGAGCGATGAAGGTGCCGCGGCCGATGAAAACGCCTGTTTTTCGTGTTTTTTTTTTCTTTACCTTAGACGACAGACAGCTTTTTTTTTTTTCCTCTCTTTTTGTTCCCCCCCCCCCTTTTTTTTCTCTGAACTTGTCAAAACCCGCTATCCGGCATCACAACACGAACAAACAAAATGTACAAAATACGAAGAAGAAGAAGAAATAAAATAAATAGAAAATACAGGATAGAATCATGCGGCCCACTCCCCATTATCCGCCGGCGCAGTCCAGCACTTCCGCGCGGAAGGACCTCTACAACGCCTACGGCGGCGGCAACGGTGACGCACCGCAAAACGGTGCAGAGTACGCCGACTACTACAACAACAGTGGTAAAAGAGGCGCCACCTCATCTGACCGCTCCAGCAACCGACCGCGCCCTTCTCTTGGCTCGGCGCAGCAGCAGCAGCGCTCCAACCGTAGCCCGCAGTGTTCAGCTCCTGCTGTTCAGCAGCAACAGCAACAGCAACAACTCTACCAGCAGCAACAGCAGAATGCAAATCAAATCCCGTCCATGGACGACGACTACAACTCGGTGGTGTATACAGTGCAAGACACCCACACCGACACGCAGGCGCATGAGACGGACTACGGCGGCGTGCTGACGATTCGCACTACTACCGTCACACGCACGATCACGGAACGCTTGGTGCGCAGCGATGAAGATGAAGATAGCAGCGACGACGATGGCAAGGTGCACATGGAGCAGCAATACCGCACAAACGCTTAGGGCAATCGAAATACAAAAAAAAAAAGCGTTTCAGCCGACTTTCTGCTTTCTATTTAGTGTCTGTGTGTGTGCGTATGTGCTCGTTGTATGGTTGGCTGGCCCGTAAAGAAGCACGCGTGAGATGCCTCACTCTCCTAGCTTGTTGTTGTTTTTTTTTTTTTTTTAAATAAAGAGCGTTGACCTTAGTCTTCCTTTTTTTTTTTCTCTCCCAGACCCTTCGTTCTTGAGTGATTTATCACTGTTCTGCATTTTCGTGAGCTCTTTTTTTTTTTTCTCTTTTTCGTTACCTCTTTCGAAGCGACGCTGAGGTCTCTTCCCCCCCCCCCTTTTTTTTTACTCATGTTCGTCATCATCAGCACCTTCGACATCATCGTTACCTCTGTCGCTGTTCATCATTGCTCTTCATGTGTGTTTTTTTTTTTTTGATGTTGTTGCTCACCTCTTTTTTTTTTTCGGATGTGTGTAAAAAAAAAAAAAACTACAAAATAAAAAGTGGTTTTTTAAACCATATGTTTCATTATCGACTTCGCTTTGTGAAGAAACTAGTTCTTTTTTTTTTTTTACTGCGAAGCACTCGCAGGGGCAATAAGCTGGCTGCGCAGCTCCGTGTATACAGAAACATCAACGCAACAGAATAAAAGAGAGAATTGCGTTGTAAGTGAAGAATTGGGTGTGTGCATGCTGTCATCACTTGCGACAACTGCGCGTTCTTTCGCTCTCTATTTACCTAATCTCTCTTTTTTTTTTTTCCTCCCCTTCCTTATGTTCTCCCTCTCTTTTTATACTTCTTTTTTTTTTTTTGGATCTCGTTTTCATCCTTGCAAAATGATGCTGGGGTGCATGCCGCGCTTCCGCCAGAGCACACCTCAAGGAAAAGCAAGGTCTCAATATTCATAGCATACACACGCACACACACACAAAAAGCAAAAAGCAGCTGCTCAAAGGTGAGCACAAGCAAAATCCGTCAGAACTTGCAATAGCAGAAGAAGAAGAAGAAGAAAAAAAAAGCAAGAATAAAAACGCTGGCGTGCATTAAGAAAAAGGGGGCAAAACGCCATTTGGCATCGCTACCGTTATTCTCTCTGTGTCTCTCTCATTTTTTTTTTTTTTGTAGAGGTGTGAACGCTACAAATCGCTTTAAGTCTCTTTCTTTTCCGTCGATTTTTCATCATCTGTCTTTTCTTTTTCTCTTTTCTTTCTCTTTTTAGTTTTGTTTTGTCTATCTGGCGAGCTGTTCTCTGTTGCTCTCTTCTGATTCCACCTTGTTTATTTTCTTTTTTCCACCTCGCTTCTTCTTGTTCCACACCCAATTCGGGGCTTCATTGTTCTCTTCCTGTCTTCTTTTTTTTTTTTTTTTCTTGTTTGTCGTTTCTTCTTCCTATAATCTCTGTTTTTTTTTTTTTTTAACCCCTTTACTTGCACGTATATATAGGGACATTTATATATATATATATATATATATATTTGCATTTTTGGTCCCACTTCACTCCTCTTTCTCCCCACGTCGAACCCTTCTGCAAGAGTCCTCACTGAATTACACGCTGTCCCCCTGCATTGTTAAGAGGAGAGAGGGGGAAAAAAAAAACGCGTCGTTCATTTTTATTATAATCTCGTTGTTGTTGTTTTTTTTTTTTCCTTCTTCACGTCGCCTCACATAGGGGCTCCTGTCCGAGTGCAGGGGTGAAGATCGACCAAAGTTGAGGCCTAACAGCTCCGTAAGAGGGAAGCAAAGAGAGAGAAGTTACGTAGAAAACGGGATAATAGAGTTTTACACATTCAGATTTAACAACGAAGAAAAAAAAAAAGAGGAGGGGGGAAAGAAAAAAAACAAGTGTATAGTGCCTGTTTTTTTTTTTGTTTGTTTGTTTCCTTCTTCTTTTTGTATCCCTCTTCCTTTTAAATAGGTAAGGTACACTCACCTGTTCTCTGCGTACGGCTAGCCAGTCCCTCAACTCCCTTTGTGTACTTCTTGTAGGCTTAGTTTGGTCGAGTTGCCTTCTTCGCTTTTTCTTTTTTTTTTTTTCTAGGCGGAATTGCTTGCGACCACTTCTCCACATTTATATATATATATATATAGAGAGAGAGAGAGAAGGTTGCTGTGTTCGTTCTTTTCCTTTTTTTTTTTTTTGAATCGTGTCAGTCATGCAAGTCAACGCTTCGCAGAGCGGACGTACCCGCGTCAGTGGCAGCACCGCCGCCGCCGCTGCCCACGCTCCTCGCTACCCCTCCGACACCACAAGCCCCATGGCCAGCGCCGCCCACCTCGCCACCATGCGTAGCGGCCTCTACCCCGCACCGCCGCCACGTCACGCCCATTCGCCCTCGGCCACGAACGTCCTCTACCCCACCTCCTCCACCTCGTACGATGGTGGGAAGCGCTTGCATCGAGGCGACAGTGGGCCGCCCGCGCCGGAGCTAGACCTGAATGGTAGTACGAACCTCAACATGCGGCCGCAACGCCGCGGCAGCAGCGGCAGCAACTCCGACCCGCTGCGCGATGCCATCGTTCAACCGTCCGCCTCGCCGCAGCCGCCCAGTGTGTCTCAGCGACAGCAGAAGCAGCAGCAGCAGCAGCAGCAGCAAGGTGGGGTGCTGCTGGGCAGTCTCGCCGGGTATCTTCCCGCGTCCGCCGTAGCCCTCGCTAACGCTTCGGTCACACCCGCGCCACCACCGCAACCAAGCACAGGCGCACCGCACGCAAGCTCACCTCGTGTCAATGCCAAGCCACGCGGCGTGGACATAGGCACGTCAACGACAAACGGCGTCGTGGCCGCTGCCACCCCAGCAGCAGCAGCGGGGGGAGGTCCGCAGGATTTACACAGCAGTCGGCAGTCCATCACCGTAGTCCGCGTCACACACGACGGCGCGGCGCAGGATAACACCTGTCCGCCCTCCAACATGTCTATAAGTCTCAATGGTAGCAGCACGCCGGACCTCCTCGGCGGGCCGGCCGTGCCTCCACGCAAGGCGACACTGAACCAGGTCGGCGGGCAAAACAACAGCAGCAGCTACAACAACTACAGCAATGACGGACGGCCTCTGCCACTACGGCGGGTGCAGCGGGAGGCCATCGCGCCGATTCCGCTCTCGGACAATTCAATCTCCGCCGACTTCGCCGCTCCGCCGCTCAGCTCCCGCGTGAGCGCGGCTGCGGCGAAGCAGCCGCGGCCCGTCCCTCCTCCCCCAGCTACCCGGACGAGATCCTCCACCTCACCTCACCACATCCAGCATCAGCAGCATCATCAGCATCAGTCACAATGGAACGACACAAACGGAGGCGACCTCGTCGTGCGGGCGCAGCCACCTCGGCCATCGCCTGGAACGGCGCTACCACCGGCGGCGGCACACGGTACCTTGTCCCCCGCGCAGTACGCCAGCGGCCGCGGCGCCGTGCTCCATCACAGTCCCTCTCCTGCCGCCATGGCACGTTACGGCGCGAGCCACAATGGCAGCCATAGCAAGAGCAGTGCTGTTGTTTCCACCGAGCCAGCCACGCTTCAGATCTCGACGACCACTCTCACGAAGGCGTGCAAGAAGGTGCGCTATTTGTTACCGAATGTACCTTTCGATCCAGACGCACCGGACCCAACGGATAACGGCGGCCTGACACCGGCAGAGGAAGAGGCGCTGCTGGACCCGGTGAATTACACCCGCGCCGCGGACACCGTGGCAGGACGCTACCCGATGCTGCTGCGTCGACCCAGCGCGCAGGGTGGCGACTTACTGCGTGGCCCACGGGGGTCGGGCGGCGGTCAGCCGGAGACCGCCGCGGCGCCTCGTCCGACGTTCTTACTCGACGACGGCAACCACTGGGCCCGCGAGACCAACCGCCCCGCCCTGGCGACCACGCGCGACCCGGCCGGCTCCTCTCTCACACAGCTGCCCTCGCCCAGCATCTTGCAGAAAAGGCGAGCCAGCCGCCACAACGAGGCAGTCGAGCCGTTTCCGGCCTACCAGAAAACGGGCAAGGCGAGCGGCAGTGACGACGATGCGGCGGCGGGCGGGTATTTGCTGCAGCGTCACGTTCAGCAGATGGCGACGGGCAAGCAGCTGGTGGAGGGCACCGTCTTCCAGCCCCCGCCAATGACACAGCGCCAGCGAGAGCGGCGGCAGCGAGAGGAGGAGGAGAACCGACTGGATGCAGAAGCCGCTGCTGCTGCTGCGGCGGCGGCGGCGCAGCGTAGTGTTTCCCCCTCTCGGCTCAGGGGTAACTCGGCGAAGGCTCCTGTGGAGGCCTGTTACGCGAAGCCGCGTCGCGGCCCGGTGGACGGCCTCTACGAGGAGATCATCCGCAGGACAAATCAGAGCCGACGGGCGGCGCTGCCGGCGAAGGTGATGGCACCCCCCGCGGCGAGTACGACAATGCCGCCTCTCGCCCCATCGTCCACGACGGTAGCGACGGCATCTGGCCCTTCTTCACGCCCGCCCATCGCACCGCAAACGCAGCCGCGCGGTGTTGCAGCGGCCAGCGGCCGTCGTGGTCGTCCGCACCCGAACTCCGCGGAGCCCACGCCTGTACACAGTGGAGCTGGCGTGAACCCGTCACCGCACGAGCAGCAACGGCAACTTCTGCGTCCACCACCGCGGTCGTCGTCCCAGCCGTACATCACGAACGTCTACCCCGAAGGTACGCCCAACGGCAGTGACACCTCCGGCACACCGCAAGACTATTACAACTGCTACAACAACTACCGCACGGCCAACATACAGCCCGAGACCGGCGCCGGAACTCCGTTGCCTTTCGCCCCGTCACCGCCGCAGCGCAAAGCTGTGCGGCCTCCAATGTCCAACAGCAACAACAACAGCAGTAGCGTCCCGACGCAGCGCCACCGTACATCCGATGCGCGGCTGCAGGACAGCCCACCACCACGCCAGCAGCAGCCGTCATTGGAAGCCACACCGAACTACAGCGTCGCCAGCACCACACCAAGCATGCCCGGCTACACCTCTGGCCGCTTCAGCAAGTACAACCCACCAGGCTCCGCGCCGCCGCCACCGCCGTCCACGGCACCGCCACAACAACAACAACGGCAGCAGCAGCAGCAACAGCAACGGGCGCCGAATGTCCAGCGGCAGCAAAGGACAACCGCCGCACTACCTCCACCTCCACAGCCCAACGCAGCTTACCCGTCCCCCTACGACGACGACGATGCCTACGCTGAAGAGGCAGGCAACTACACAAACGACGAGGACGACTACGCGGCTGCAGACGCGGACGAGTTCCGCGAGGATGATCGCGCAACCCAACGTCATGTCGCCGGAAAGGTACATGCGAAGGAAGCAGTTTACCCGTCCGATGACGATGATGATGACGCTCCAGTGATGGATGCCGCTGGTGCCCGCATGGTGTATGGCGCTGGCAGTGGTCCGGTCCCGGTCAGGAACAACAACAGCAACAACAACGGCAGCAAGGATAACCACAACAACACGTCGTCTGGGTCAGCAGGTGCTGAGGTGCGCCGCTCACTCCTGGAGCAGTACAGCAACGGTGACGACGAGGTCTCGCAGGACACACCGCGTGGGACGCGGAGTTCGCAGAAACCGCAACAGCAACAGCAGCGGCGGCAAGGGCAAGCAACGTCAGCGGGTGCGCAACGACAGGTGGCACAGGGGCGGGTGCAAGCACCGCTACCACCAACAGCAACAAGAAAAGCAGCGCAGGCAGGCGAGGTCAACCAGTCGCAGGGCGCGTATGAGGAGGCCCCCAGTGTGTCTTCATGTGACACGGACACCCAGCCCGTCCCCGTCTCCGAACGCGGCAGCGATGAGATGAACGAAGAAGACGACTTGGTGAAGAAAGGGCCGCTGGTGTTGAAGCTGGGCGATGAAGTGTACGCTGCTGAGGGCTATTTCGACGAGGAATACGATGAAGAACAAGATGACAAGTACGAGGACGACGTGGAGGGTGGCGAAGGAGGAGAAGATTCGGAGGTGGGGTATTGGGAGAGTGAGCCACCACGCAGCAACCATGACGCGGAGGGCTCACGTGCGGGTGGCGCTGGCGCGGCGGCAGCGGCGACGACACAGCGCAGCGGCTCTGTTCGCTATGACGAGGAAGCTGGCGATGAGCTGTAAAACCCCATGGAACTGGGTGGGTGATGATCTGTTGTGTTCGTCCTGACACTTTTTTTTTTTTTGTGGGGAGCTCCCTTTGTGCGTGCTTTTTTTTTTTTTTCTCAGCGGCACATTTTTTCATAGTTATTTATTAGTTTCTGTTCTTAGTTTTGTTCTGTGTGCATTCTTTGTAGAGTTTCTTTTTTTTTTATTATTTTTCATTTTCATATTTGTAACCACTGGTGGCGTTTTTTTTTTTTCTACTTTTTTTTTTTTTTAGTGAGACGACTGCTGCGTGAGTGTGTTTGTCCTGAAAAGGGGGAAGAAGTTGTGGTATCGTGTCGTTTTTTTTTTTTTGTGTATGTGTGTGTGTGTGTGTGTGTTTTTTTTTTAAGGGTTTTTCTCTTGTTTTTCTTCGTTTACCTGTACAAGTATCGCATCTTTCCGTTGTACGACTCTCAATCTCTCTTCTCTCTCTCTCTTTTTTTTTTTTTTACCCCATATTTTCTACCAGCACTGCGCGTCCGAACCCGATAGCAAGTAAGAAAGGAACATAATAATAATAATAATAGAGGCCGATGGAGAACAGAGGCTCAAAAAAGAGCAGGGAGAGAGACGTTCTTTGCAGAGGACTCGGTACATCATCGCCTATCACACCGGCTTGTACATTCTTTGAGAGGCCTCTTTCCACATAGCTATCGTGTGCGAAAACTTGAGAAAACAAAGTGAAACGATAGAAGGCAGCTCCACTGCCAGTAACAATCAATCTTCGAGAGTCCATCTCACTCCCCCCCCCCCCCCAATGCCAAGCAAGATGTTACTAGTGTGGGTAGGATGACCGGTGTTTTTTTTTTTTTTGCTGTGCATAAAAGAGCGGAAGGCTCTGGTCCCCTTCGCCGACACGTAGATACCCTTCTCTCTCGTACTCTTTTCATCTCTAACTCTTCCTGTCTAGCGCTGCTGTCACACATACAGAAAAGAAGAAGAAGAAAGTAGCGATGAAACGCGTGTTCCGCTCTGCAGTGGCGTCCTCCGGCGTGGCAGTGGTCTCCGCCGCCGCCGCCGTCGGTGTCTGCCCTGCTGTCCGCTGCTTTCACCTGAGCGGGAGTCGCCTCGCCGCCGCAAGCGCCACCACCACCGCGACCAACGCAACGCCAGCCGCGGCCCCCTCCTCCACCACCGCCATCGCCGCCGGCCCGTACCGCCGCGTTGGCCACATCTTCATCGTCACCTGCGTCGATCACCCGTTCAAGTTCTCGTGGGAGGTAAATCGGATGCTGCGGGAGCTGCGCCTGGAGTTTATGGGACAAACCACCATCGTGCCGGACATCCCGCAGGTGCGGAAGCAGCTGTGGCGTGTGCGGCACATCGTCCGTGTGGACCACCTAGACCTGGACGAGGCCAAGGCGCTGATCGGCGTGCCAGAGCACATTTCGTTTAGTGACCTGGCTGCGCAAATTCCACCGACCTTCGGCCGCGGACGTGCCGTGGCGAACCCATTACTGCGGAGTAAGATGAACTTCATGCAGCTGCGTCGCATGCGTCTGCGTGACGTGATGCACCGCGACGCGCTGGAAAAGCGGCTGCTAGAGGAGAAGCGTCGCGCGCTACAGGCATCGCAGGCGGCGGGGCCCGCAAACGCGTAGATGTCGAACAGAGAGGCAGGAAGAAGAGGAAAAAAAAAACACATATATGCATGCATACATATATATATGCTGATGCGAGTGTGTGGCGACTTTAGGTAGCGAGCGCTGACGAGGATCGCTTAGTGTGTGTGTGCATGTGTGTGTGTGGTCATTCGCCATGCTGTCGGCGACGGAATCTCGTGTTGTTGTTGTTGTTTTCATTTATCTACGGGTGTCTTTTTAGTCCGCGTATGATCTTCACTCTTAATCGAAAAAGGAAAAGGGAAAAGGAAAGAAATGGAGTGCAAAGCATGAAGCACACCACTATTTGAATTGCCTGCACACACACACACACATCTTTTTTTTTTTTTTCTCTCCTAGCCTCGGCACACTGACCAAGTCCTTGAAGCCCATTTAGTGTGTCGAAGTGAGCAACGCGTCTCGCCACACGCATATGTGTTTGCATGGTTTTAAAGCGGAGGAGTGGTCACGAAAACTGAGTTTTTTTTTTTCGTGTGTGTGTGTGCGTTTTTGTTTACTCAGGAAGCAAGTGACCTTTTTTTTTTTCTGCCCTTTTGCTATGAAAGCTGCCAAAGTGATGAGAAAAAGAAAAGCGCCTTTCTTCTCTTTCTTTATTTTCTTCCTCTTCCTCTTCCTTGCTTTTTATTATTATTGTTACTATTACCTCCTCCTCATCTCATTATTGCACCACATAATATGAACTATAGTCGTTTGCACATTAAACCGCAGCTCTTTGTTTACCGGAGTCAGTGCGCGCACTCACCTACACGACGCACCAATCCATTTCGTGCTTGCGTTGTGTTCTTTCTTTCTTTCTTTCTTTTCCGCGTTACAGCTGTCGTTCGTCGACGTGTGCGCAACCATCACTAAAGAAAAGCTACTCACAGATCTTTTTTTTTTTTTCTAAGCCAGTACTATTACTTACTTCGTGTGCTGTTGTTGTGAGAGTTGCCTTGTGACTTTTCCTTGTAGACGGGTCTGCTCACGAGCTTTGGTTGTCTTTTTTTTTTTTTGCCGGTTTTTTTTTTTTTTTTGGTAGCGAAGTCTTACACGTACGTCGCCGTCAATGTCACCATTTGGCGCCTTTGCGATGCGTCACGCTTCGCAGCAGCTGGCGCAGCTGACCTGCCGCCCCTCGTCACTCCGCCTGTCCCACGCGGCGCTTCGTGCCTCGAAGACGCCGTACAGCACCCGCAGGACCATCGCTGCCTGCATGAGATGCAGCGCAGCCGCCGCGCCTCGCTGCACCGCATTCCGCGGCGGCGGTGTCTCGCTGACGAGCGCACTGCGCGCGCGGGTCACGCCGGTGCGCTCCTCCTTCTACGCCGGTGCCTGCCTTAGCTCAACGATGCTCAGCAGCTGCAGTAACAGTGGTGCTGTCTTTACTGCGCAGCGCTGCTTCGGCGTGGCGCGGCCCTCTCGCGTCACCTGCTCGCCGAAGAAATCGGAAAGCGCCGGCGGTCAGCTTCAGGGCGTGAACAACATCGAGAAGTACAAGAACGAGGAGGAGGAGGAGAAACAGGGGGGCGGTGAGCAGGAGGATCCCTTCAATATGAACTCTGGCCCGGGCTACCTGCCCTTTCCCCCGCCTTTCCACACCATCAACATCGTGATGATTCTGTTCATCGCCAACGTGCTCTGCTACGTTATTATGAGCTTCGGCAACGACGACTGGCGCGACTTCATTGTCGAGCACTTCACCCTCTCGCACGAGAACTGGACGCGCATCTACCCGCTCTTCACGAACGCGCTGTATCAGGAGAACCTGTTGCAGCTGCTGATCGACTGCTGGCTGCTTTGGCAGTTCGGTGACACGATGCTTGGCTTTCTTGGCAACACGCGCATGACCTTCTTCGCTCTGCTCTGCACGCTGGGCGGCAGCGCCATTCACATCGCCAGGCAGAAGTTCGAGCTGTACTACGGCATGGACGAGCTGGAGGTGCGAGGTCGCTGCTACGGCCCGAACCCGTTCATCATGGGCCTCGTGGCCATTGAGGGGCTTATCTTCCGACACCTGAACTTCATCCAGCAGCCGCCGATTCCTTTCCTCGTGTTGACGGCCTTTGTGATGGTGATTGACGTGTGGCGCATCTTCACCACAAAGCCGGAGGAGCACGGCGCGGCGACCGGCGGGGCGTTGATGGCCTACCTGTTCTGGGCCCTGCCGACCCGCATGCTGGGTTTGGACAAGCTGACCGCCACTCTGTGAAGAAGCTGGATCACGAAGGGGAAAAGAGTGGTTGCAGCTGTCGAGCTGTGTGCACTGCTTCATTTTTTTTTCTTTTGTTTTTTTTTTTCTTGTTGTTGTTGTTGTTGTTTTAACAGAGCCCGAATTTATGGGGAAAACATGTTCACAAACATACACGCATACACACTCTCTCTATTTGCTCTCTATGAAATAACGGTTGATCGATTTAAAAGGAGGTTGAGCTGACGAATTCAAGCTTGTCAATTTGGCAGTTCGTCCTAATTTTGGGGAACTTCTTTTCCACTGAAGTTGTAATGCTTGTTTTTTTTTTTTTTTCTTTCTTTCTGATTTTACGAAGTATAACAGTAATAAAGACAATGCGGAATGCAATTAAAAAAAAAAACGAATGGAAAAAGGTGTCGTGTTGCGAAGCCCCCTCAGGGTGCATAGCAAGTTAACGTTGTTTCTCAACCGTTAAGCCTCTTTTTTCCCCCCCCCCCCGAAGCAATGCGTTACTGTGGCTTTCTTCGTGCCTTCTATCCTGGGATATGCAGCCGTGAAAAGAGTCGTTTTTTTTTTTTAAGTGTGGCATTTACTAGAGAGTTGAACAGCCTTTTTTTTTGCACTTTTTTTTTGTCAGCGCCTCTCCAGGTCTCAGTGTTCTTCTGTGTGTCTGTGTGTCTGCGTCTACGCTTGCTTCTTCGGCGATTTAGCGGGTTTCTCGCCACTCCGGGTCCTTTTTCGTCGTCTTTCTCTCTCTCTCTCCGCTGTTTTTTTTTTTTTTGCTGTTGTTTTTGCTTGTTCTCGTGGTTCATTGAGCGGATTCGACTATATTATCATTGTTGTTACTGTTGTTACTAATTCTATTCCTCTTATTTCTGGTTAGGTGTTGGAAACTGGCGGTGCGTCATTGATCTCTGCATAAACACGCACGCACACGAACGCTGCGACAGCAATTCACACGAGCTAGAAGAGAAGAAAAAAAAGGAGGGAAAAAAAGAAACACACGTACAAGACTCATCCATGAGCTTGTCACCTCCTCATTACAAACAACAGTCGCAGCAGCAGCAGCAGGCTGCGCGGCGTCTGCGCCCCACCTCCACCACTGCACACGACGCCGCGGCTGCTCTGTACGATGAAATGAGCTACGCAGCAGCGTGCACCTCGAACAACATTTCGGCAGAACTCCGGCAGGCCTCACCGCCATCCCACCTAGGCCTCTCACCGGTTGTCTCGGGCATCACAGCCGCCACTTTAGCACGGCAGGCCAGCGCGGTCAGTTTTTCTGGTGTCCCGTCGGATGCCACCTCGCCGTCAAACAGCCTCACGACGATGACGATGACGACGACTACGAACGCAGCTGCGACGGCTGCCAGCGTCTCGTCTCATCCTCTCTTCTACGTCCATCGTTTGTCCTCGTCACGTGGGGGTCGTGGCGGCGGCAGATTCGCTGGCGTGGGGGGCACCGCCACTACGCCAGGAGAAATGCAAGGCGGCAGCGGCGGCGGCTTGAGTGTGATTCGTGGCACGTCGGCTTCGGTGACCGCCGCCGTCTCGCCTCAGCTCGGTGCCTCCAGCATCAGCAGTCTGGGGACCAATCCCAACAATCCAATGAGCAGCCTCAGCACGCCCCCTTCTAACACTCGAGGTGGCTCCTTGACCTCCACACCCTTAAACTCAGCTGTCGCTGCTGCCTGCAGCAATAACGTCAACAACAACAGCAGCAGCAGCGGCGGCGTCACGGCGCCGGTGTATATCCGACACACCGCGGCATCAATGTCCGCCGCAGCCCCGTGGCTGCGATTGCACCGGTACGGCGGTGGCAATGCAGGCTCCAGCATCGTCGCAGCGAACGTGGGAGGCGCGACGAATTTCACGAGCGGCGTGAACAGCAGCATCAACGCCAACAACAGCACGTCAGGCATGGGGCTAGGCTCGCCTAGCGCGTCGTCAGCGAGCACTCGCAAAGCCTCTAACGCGATCACCGGCCCGCTGGGCAGCGCACCCTCTGCTACGGGTGGCAGTGGTGGCACACCAAAGGCAGCAAACGCGCTCAGCAGCCCCACCCCTACCATCGCAGACACCCCGCCCGCCTCCCTAGATTCAGCCTACAACCCGAACTCCGAAGACGAAGTCACGCTCGTCTGCCAACTTTGCCAGCGCCTCAACTGTGTCTGCGGCTGCGGCGGCGGTACGGGCGAGGGCGGCTTCGGCGGCCTCGGCTCGCACGCCGGAGGCTACGGTAGTGGTAGCGGTGATGGCAGCAGGACGCCGTGGAGCACCGTCATGGCCCTCCAGCAGCAACAGCTGCTGCGCCATCACACGCCGTCACCCGCCGCCGCGGTGGCGGCGATCGTGCCACTCAGCCTCGTCCCACCTTTCCGCACCGCACGCGTGGAGAGCGGCGTCTACCGTGGCGCCTACCCCGTCCTGCGCAACTTCCCCTATCTACGACGGCTGCGGCTGCGCACCATCGTCTCGCTCATCCCAGAGCCGCCGACCTATGACTTGAGGTGTTTTGCGGAGGCGGAGCACATTCAACTGCACCACATCCACGCAGAGCGGGCAAAGGGTGAGGTACAGCTGCTGCCGTCTGAGTTGAGCGAGGCGCTGCAGCTCATCATGAACGTGGACCTCCACCCGCTCTACGTGCACTGCCTCGACGGTCGACACGTCACCGGACTGGTGATCATGGGGGTGCGGAAGCTGCAGCTGTGGGACATCAAAGCCGCCCACGCCGAGTATCTCCGCTTCACCGGGGAGGAGGAACAAGACGAGGTGGCGTTTATCGCGGATTACACGGGGCCGCTGCTCGTACCTCCGCACATCCCTCCCTGGCTCTGGGACGGCTCCCTCTACGACTCGGCCACCGGGCAGCCGAAAAAGCTGCAGCCGAGCACGATGCGCTTTCGATTGTCTACGGCCGTCGCCGGCGGCATGGCCCCTCCTCCGTCCGCTTCCGGCGGCATTAATGCCGGCGTTTCGAACAGCGGGAACCCGTCCACGGCGACGGACGGCGTCGCGCGAGCGTACGGCAGTGGCCACCTCACCACACGCAGTTCGAGCATGAGCATTGCCACGACCGACGCCAACGACGCTGGCGGTGCTGGCGCGCGGGACAGCGGCGTTGGCACGCATCTGCAGACCGGCGCTGCTGTGCCATGGATGTCGGTGCCCTACGCGGAGGTGATGGCCTCGGATGGACAGCTTTACGTGGATGTAGACCGAGTACAGGGGACGGCGGCGCTCTACAGCAGCAGCAGCACCAGCGCCAGCTACAGCAACGTGCCCATGTTGTTCTCCTTCGAGTACGCCGCCGCGGCGAAGGGTGGGGCAGCGGCAGGCGGAGGCGGCGGGACTTCAGCCTCGTGTCCCAGGACGCGGCGAGGTCAGAAGTCGTCTCCGTACTCGGCGTCCGCTACTACGCCGTTTCAGCTGCCGAACAACAACAACAACACGAACAACAACACCACAATGAGTCGTCACTCCACGCCACCGAGCAGCGCCAACGGCAGCATGGCTGGGAGCGGCAGTGCAGCGAACACCCGCAGTTCCTCGCCAAGTTCGAAGTGGGTTACGATGACGGGGCCGCTGAGCACGTTGCAGCCGCACCTCAACCCGAATCTGATGCCGTCGCAGCCGCCACCCTCGCCGAACCCCAGCGGCGCACCCGCGATTGCCAGCACGACAACGACGACAGCGTCATCACCGCTTGCAGTCGCACCAGCAACCAGTGGTGGTGGTGGTGCTGGCGGAAGTAACGCCGCACTGTCCCTGTCGCTGCAACGCGCCTCGCCAACGCCGAGCAACGGCAGCAGCAACGCCAACGATGGCGCAGGCGCGACCAACAGCAGCAGCAGTCTCTTTGACAACCAGCTCAGTTCCCTCATGTGGACCTCCGGCCTCACCACTACGCCCTCCGGGCCGCCGGTGCGGAGAAACTCAACGCTGGCGTCCATGGGTGCGCTGACAGCTGGAGGCGTCGGTGTGGGCGGCGCAGGCGGTGTCGGTGTTGGTGGCGCCAGTGGAAACGGCGGCGGCGGCGGCAGTGGTGTTGGTGGCCCCACCGCGGCGGCTGGAGCTGCCGCGACAAGTTCGGGCGCCCGCAGGGCAGCCGGCACGAGTGGGACTGCAACTGGCAGCAGCGCAACGTCGCGTGCGGTGAAGCGGAGCTTCTCACGTTAACACGAAATCTAAAAAAAAAAAGTTCAAGTCTGCATCAGTGGCGTGGCGCTGTTGTTTTGTTTTATACGCTTTTCTCCGTTGCTGCTGGTTTTACTCCTTCCCGTGTAGGTGAAAAGAAAGGCCTCACAAAGATGGAAGTGGAAAAGAAACTCGCCTCTTTTTTTTTTTTTTGCTTCATTTGTCTCTGTATAGTGTTGTTAGATTCAACAAATAGTGAGTGCTTTAAGCGCGACAACATGTGCGTCTGCCGTTTCTTACTTCATGAAATAACGGGGTCTTGGCTCTTTATTATTCCTCGCTGTTCCACTGCCTTTTTTGTGTACGTGTACGTATTGATGTGTGTAATATGTGTTGTTTTTCATGGTTCCATCTCGCAGCCCCGCGACACTTTTCCTCTTTCCTTCACTTCGCTGCACTTCACTTTACCGTTCTCAAAGCAGTAAAGCAGTCGACTCTGTGTCTGTGTTTTTCCCCCCTCCCCCTTTTTTTTTGTGTGTTTTATCGTTGTCAAAAAGCAAACCAACAGCAAAAAAAAAAAAAGAACAGATCTGAGCACTACTTGCGAGGCAAGCTCAACCCCATAATTGTTGTTGTTGCTGTTGCTGTTGTGTGTTTGTTAGTTTTTCGTCTTCTTTTTGCATTAATTCATACTGTCTGTCTCAGTCTGTCTGTGCCTGTGTCTGTCTGTGTGTGTGTGTGTGTGTGTGTGTGTGTGTAAGTAAATCTGCTGTTGTTGTCCATGAGCTCCGAAAACGCTCAAAGTGTCCCCCAGCGGACGAGCGTCGAGGTTGAGTCTCCATCAGCCAGCCGGCACCACCACCACCATCACCACCACAGCAGCAGCAGCGGCAGTGGCCACCGCAACGGCAGCTCCCACCGCTCTTCACAGCTGTCGATACACGAGACTCTTATGCAGAACAACATCGGCAGCGAGGAAATGATGGGCCTGCAAGTGGAGCACCGCGTCACCTCTCGCCGTCACCACAGCCACCACCACCGCCACCGCCACCGCTCACATCACAGCGAGCCACCCCCGGCCAGCGCGCAGTTGGTCCACCACGAGGAGGAAAACAACAAGGAAGCCTTGACTGTCGGGGAACAAAAACAGATTGAAGAAGGGAAGCAGAAGGAAACGGCAGTGGCGCACGAAGCCCCAGAGACCAGCCGGGCGAGCACGCGCAGCTCCCGTTTGCCGGCGCGCCGCTCCGAGCGCGGCTCCGTCGCGGGCCCCGGCTCGACTTTCGGTAACATCAGCTTCCATGAGGTGACGCACCCGACAGGCGAGGGCGGGGCCGCGGCTGAGCAGTCCTCCCGCAAACCGTCACAACTCTCCGTTGCCCGATCCTCGTCGGCCAACTTCCCCTCCACCAGCGAATTGAGCGCGATGATGAAGAAGGACAAAGCTGTCCCTGTTGTTGCTGCTACAGCAACAGCAAAAGCAAAAGCGAGTGCAGCACCTGCAGTGACGCAAGCGCCGCAGAACAGCGCCACGCACTCGATTTCCTTCTTTAGCTCGTCTCACGACGGCGACATCGACTTCCACACGGAGACGCAGAAAAAAACGGGCACCGCAGCCGCCACGGGTGTCAGCCCGCAGCTGTTCACGTCCCATACGACCTCCTCCGTTGACTTCTTTGAGTCGTCGCAGGACTCCGCCATGCAGCCAGCCGCTGCTGCTGCTGCTGTTGCTCCAAAAGATGCCACCATGTCAAGCAAAAAGAGTGGTCACCACAGCCGCTCTTCGCAGCCGCAACTGCGACAGTCGATGGATGTCAACTCAAAGCGATCGCGCACGGACGATGGTAGGGCGGCCTCAGCCAACGCCACCGCCATCGCAGACAAAGAGAAGGAGCCGAGCGAGCAAAACAGGACAGCAGCCAGCAGCACCCAGGCAGACGTCCGTGTTGCCTCACTCAACTCTGTGCCCTCGCCTCTCCCTGCCGGAGCCGCGCCGGAGTCCCCGGCACCGGCGTCGTCAGCTGCTGCTGCTGCTGCTGCAGCGGCGTTGGCAGCGCTGCAGACAACCCCGCAACCCGACGCCATTGTCCGTTCATGGCAAGCCGACGTCACGCCGAACCGGCACGACCCACCTTCGTCGTTGACGTCGTCAATATGCCGCGGGCGGGATGAAATCGCCACCGCTATCACCGACGATCACAAGGAGCATCGCAGTCACCGCTCGAGGTCGTCGCAGAAGCCGGCGGAGCATCGCGGCTCCAATGCGAGCCCAACTGGCCGGCAGGCGAGTGAGAACGGCGCTGCTGTGCCCGCAAGTTCATCCCACCGGCACCAGCATGGGCGGTCGAGTCATCACCGTCGCCACGCCTCGACACCACCTGCTGCCACCGCTTCCAGCCTGCACCGCGACAGTCGCAGCTCCTCTCACTACGACAAGGCGGTGTACCCTCCACCACCGCCATCAGCCTCTGTGAAAAAGGAAGACGATGGTAAGGAGAGGGAGGAAAGTAAGTCCAGTGCGGCCGACTCACCGGAGCAGCAGCAGCAGCGTGGTTCGCAGGCTGCAAGTGAGAAGCCCTTCGCGGCGTCGTCCGTCGGCAGTCGCCCAGCGGCGTCCGCAAATGGGCGAACCCCGCAGCGCACGCGCGCCTCCAGCGCCACCGCGGGCCGCCACTCCACTGAATTCAAGCCTTTTCAGCTCAGCACGGAACGCCGCAGCACCGTCCGCCGCGTCTCGTCGCCGCAGGCGTACGTGCCACGCGACCCACTCCTCGCCATGCCGAAGGAAGAGCGGGAACGTCTGATGGCGCTGCCGCACGACGCGCTGAACGCGCCCGGGATGTGGCGGCTGGACATGCGGTACGAGGAGGACAGGAAGGAGTATTACCGGCAGACGCACCTCGTCGACCCGATGACACGCACCAAGCCCTCCACGCGCCAGTTTTACATTCCCGAGCAGGCAGACCTTTTCGGCATGTACCCCAACATCCAAATGACGACGGACGAGGAGGGAAACGAGGTTGTGGTGCATCTGGCACCTGTCCCGATTCGGGGGGAGAGCTTCGTGAAGGAGCGGAAGCCCTACACCCCGCCACGAGCCTCGCCACCGCGTAAGTCAGCGATAGAGGAGAACCTTGCCTACCCCCCACCAGAGCCGGCAGCCGTGGCGGCCAGCCTGGCTGCGGAGAGTAAGTGTGACGCAAATGCGACTGTCGGACAACCTGGGAGTGGACTCTCCGGTTTGGTCTGGGGCTACGGGGAGGAGGCACGTGCACGCCCGGGCGGCCTCACCCCACCGCGTGGCCGAGTCGTGAGTGACATCACGGCGCCGTACCGTCGCAACCCGGCGAAAAGCACAGGGCAGATCGGCCACCTCGGCGGCGATGGCACGCTAAACATCTTCCGCGTGTCAGCATCGGCGGAGAATGACGGACACGAATTTTCACACATGCGCGACATCTCGCAAGCATCGACCTCCTTCGCAGTTATGCAGCCGACGCCCTCCCCGTCGGTGCCCACCACGACCAACAGCGACTATGGGCAGCAACAGCAGCATCAGCAGCAGTCCCCGCACTGCTACGCAGAGGCGTCATCACCGCCGCCGCCGCAGGCCCCATCAAACGACGGCGAGCGCAGCCGTCGAGAGGGGCGAGAGAGTGGGGCAGTCGTCCTTCAGCCCTCAGTCGGCGGCAACAGCGACAGCCGCAGCCCCAGCGACGGCGTCTTCGCAGTCCCGCAGGGGGCGGCGGCAGCGGCAGCAGTGGTGATGCCGATGGCCATCCAGACCGGCGGCGACGCTGACGACAATGACGCCTACTCCGAAGTGAAGAGCGTCGAAAAACAACAACAACAGCAGCAGCAGCAACCAAAACAACCATCTGCACAGGAAGTCAAGCCAACGGACACGGACACAAAACCGCAGCCTGAAGAGCAAAACGCGTCGGAACGCTCCAGTCGACGGAGAGAGCAGGCCAGCATGAGCGGCGAACCGACGACCAGCGAACGCTGCAGCCGAAAAGACGGAAAGGCGTCTGCACCCTCCGAAAAGAGCACGTGTTCCAACGCCAAGCTATCTTCCGTGGCTGCTGCTGCTGCTGCTGTGCCAGCGTCGAAGGAGAAAAGCAAAGCGGACACGGTGGCTGCTTCAAAGCCGGAGTCCGTTTCGTCGTCGTCGCACAAGCCGTCAAGCAGGCACGCCCCAGCCCCGTCGTCGTCGTCGCTGCCGTCCACCAAGGCGTCAGCGTCCGCAAAGGCTGAGCCTCATCTCGCCGCTCCGCCGCCCGCAGCTGCCGGCACCGCAACGTCTTCGAGCTCAGGGCTGCATACCCCCACAAGTGCGATGCCGGACGCCGCCTACCCGCTGCCTTCTCCCACCCCGCTGCTGCCAGTCTCTGCTTCATCGCGCGCGTCGAAGGAGCGAAAGAGACGGACGGACAGGCGAGAAGACGCGGACAGCCACAACAGTGCATTGAAAGCCGAGAAAGCGATGAATGAGGTCAAAGACGCAGAGACGTCGAAGGAGCGGCGACGCAAGGAGAAGCCGTCGCGGGCGAGCTCGTCCACTGATGTCCCGCCGCCCCTGCCCCCACCGCCGTCGGTGCAGCGGGCAACCACCACCACAACAGCAACGACTAAAGCTGATCCTGCTGTTGCCACCGCACCGTCATCCTCTGCCGCCCGCACGCAGGAGGCGAGCGTCTACATGACAGACGTCGCCAGCGCGCGCGACGAGCACTACGACCCGACCGCGACGAGCGAATTAAGGGCACCGGCGGCAACGACTGCACCAGCACCCTCCGCTGCCCCCGTCTCCGCGAAGACCACCTCCACGTGTCGCAGCAGCAGCAGCAGCAGCGTGGCAGTGGACGCCCTACTCACCACCACAGTGGCAGGCAAGGCTTCGTCGGAAGCGAGGGAGAGTCGTCCTGGCGGCAGCAGCAGCAGCAGCCGGCTCCGCCATCACCGCGCCAGCGTGAGCAGCGCCACGAGTGCCGCGAGCAGCTCAGCGCCGGAGTCGAAGGCGCCGTCGGAGGCACATTCCTCTGCCTTCTCGCACCCGTACACCTACGCGAGTGAGTTGAACACGCCGGACTCGAGCGTGCGGGAGCCGCGGGGCAGCTCGGCATACAACGGCAGCCATCGTCACAACAACGTCAGTGCTGGTGGTAGCTTTCAAGACAAGCCGATTATGTCGGAGGGCGGCACGCAGACGGAGTTTGTGTTTGTCCTGGATCCTCTGCAAGGCCGCCAGTTCCTCCAGCGAGAACAGGAGCTGGTGGAGCAGCTGCGGCAACGCTCGCAGAACGTGTTGTACATCACCGACACGCGTCGCAACTCTTCTGGCATTTCTACGAGCCTGTCCACGCCTCGGCAGTCGCAGGTACTTCCGCAGCAGCAGCAGCAGCAACGGCTGCAGTCTGGGGATCGCAGTGTTAGCCCGTCAGAGCAGCGAGCCGCGGGTATCTCCACTGGTGTCTCGCCGACGCATATGCGGCGCACGAGCTACGCGAACACGTCGACCAACGTCCGAAACTTGCTGCGGTGGACTTGATAATGGACGTATTTTGAGTAGGGCAGCTACGTCTATCATGTCCTTCCCTCCCGTTGTGGGATGCTGTTCTTTTCCATTTTCTTTTTTGTTTGTTTGTTTGTTCGATGGAAACAGCATTGTTCTTTTATCGATTGTTTTGGTTTCTCTTCTTTGTGATGCACATGATCACCGTAAGATCTGTCGTTTTTTTTTTCCCCCTCTCCATGTGTGGCTTGTCGTATTGATGTCTATTGATTAATTAAAAAAAAAAAAAAAAAGAACTCTCGTTGCTGTTTTTTTCTTTTTTGATCATTCTACATCGTTATTTTGTCTCTTGTTTTTTTTTTTTTTGCATTTCATTTTCATTTCGTCAGTGAACAGACGTGATGAAAGCTGCGTCTGAAAACTCCTTTTATTACTGGAGTTGGTAGATTTTTTTTTTTTTAATTCGCTGTTTTTTTCTGAATTCTCTTTTTTCCCTGTTGTTTTGCTGTTTTGTCCGTGTGTGTGTGTGTGTGTGTATGTGTGCGTGTCTATGTGGAATTCCCAATCGAAACGGTGTGTGTGTTTACATCCGTCGTAAGACCCTGCCGTTTTTTTTTTCTCCTCATTTTTTTTTTTTCTACGATACCTCTTTGAAAACAAAAGCGCTTTCTTTTTCCCCCTCAAACTTACCCCCTTTTTTTTTTCTCTCGGTATTTGTGAGTGTGAATCAAATGTGTATATAAACAGTGGTGTTATATGGTGAGCTTACCTATTGCTGTTTTTTCTTTTTCTTTCAGCATTTGCGCTTCAACTCTCGTCCTACATTCTTTTTTTTTTTTTTTGTGTGTGTGTGGTATTCCGTTTCTCCAGGCCGGTGAAAAAAAAAAAAGAAAAAAGAAAACATGAAATTTGAGAATTACTGTTGTTTTTTTTTTTTTTGGTTTTTACATACTGTATTGGATCGCACTTATGCCTCCAACGCGCTTGGCCCATCATCGTCGTCATCACCTGTCTCCTCTCTCCCTCCTCTTTGTTTTTCCCTCGCTCACATCCTTCGCCAGGCCTCGGCTGCGCTTTCATTACTCAAGAAGAGGAAAATAGAAAAACCAATATCACCTTCCCACTTTATTTCATCCACTAATTAAGCCCAGCTGTCATGCGTCACTGCCGTGCAAGTGTCGTTTCTGCGGCGGCGATGGTCGCCATCCGACTTCACCACGGCGGCAGGCGCGGCTGCCACAGCAGTGCGTCCCTCCTCTCCGTCTCACCACTCGCCTGTTCCTCCTCGACCACGAGCACGGTCGCAGCTACGACTGCTGCTGCTTCTGCTGCTGCTATTGCTAAAGCGCCTGTTTTCATACAGCAACGTCAGTGCAGCAGTAGTAGTAGCAGCAGCAGCGACGGTACGTTTGCTGACGGCGGGCGGCCGTATGTCGCCGGGCAGACGGTACAGGAGAAGTACCCCATCGTGCAGCTCCCGGCGCGGTCGCTGTGGTGCAAGCAGTACGCCCTCGATCCTCGCCGCGTGCGCGAGGGTGAGTACGACGAACTCATCTCCCAGGTGAAGGCGGCGCGGCATTACTACCAATACCCCTCGCTGAGTGCCCCGCAGAACGGCTGGAATGTGCAGATGTTCACTCTTTTTGATAACTCCGTCTATATTAACCCAGTGAATTTGGACGAGGAGGAGTGGAAGGCGGAAGCGGCGCGGCAGAAGGTGCCGTGGATCGCCTACGAAGAAGAAAAGATGCGGGAGCTGCGGGCGGCAGGAAAGACGGGGTTCGCCTGGGAGCCGTGCGCCAGCAGCGGCTTCATGCTGCACTACATCGAGCGACCGCTCACGGTGCGCATTCGCGCGTTGGACGAGCATGGAAAGGAGTTCACGACGCAGCTAGACCGCATGCGTGGCCGCATGGCCCTGCACGAGCTTGATCACCTGCAAGGCGTCCTTTTCACACGTCGCGTGGTGGACACCGACCACGTCGTGCCAATGGAAGGCTTCGTGACAATGAGCGACTGGAGCGACGACTACCCTTCGCTAGAGGCGAGGAGCACCTTTCTCTACACAATCTTCACCCCACCCTACCACTTCGTGACGGACGCGGTGGAGGACGGCAATTTGCTGGATCGTAAGTTCGAAGACGGCATTTACCCCGGCTGTGAGCAAGACCGGCAGCAGCGCATCGAGTCGGCGGCACTGGAGGAGCTCCAGCGAAAGGCGTGGCGGTCGGAAAAGAAAAAACAACAGCAGGCGACGTCAACAACGACGCCGCCGGCAGACACGCACGCTGAGGCCGAGACCGACGCCGACGCCGCCGCCGCTGCGCCAGAGAAAGAGTGAGAAGGGACAGTGAAACGGCAGAAGAAAGGGCAGTGAAGGGTGAATCGGCAGTGTATAAAAAAGAAAGACCCGCTCACTTGGCTGTTTTTTGTTGTTGTCGTTGTTGATGTGAGCAGTTCCGTGACGGTGGTGGGGTCTACGTCGTTGTTTTTTTTGTTTGTTTGTTTGTTTGTTTGATTAGCATGTTGCATAGGCACATGGGTGTTTTTTCACAGTACTTACTTCAACCTGTTTTTTTTTTGTGAAAATTGTAATAATTAATGGACATAATAAAATGAGGGAAAAACAAATGATGATGTTCTCTTTTTGTTGTTTTACGGCTGCTGTTTCTACCTCGAGCACCAAAGTCGTGCTTACAATAGGGGGGGGGAAAAACTCTCGATGATGTTCTTTTTTTTTTTTTCCTTCATTACTGGAAATGGTGTTTGACTCATATATATATATACATATATAGGTTGGAGCATTCCAATGAGCTTCCTGGTCTTTCTGAATGCCCGATGACTTTCAAGCCACTTCCGACCCCACGCTCCTCCATCACCAAGCTTTTTTTTTTTAATTATTTTCCTCCCATTACTCTCGTTTCTCTCTGATTATTGTTTCTTATTTGTTTATTTACTCATCTTTAAAAAGCAACGTGGCAGCGTCGTATAGTTCTGCAGCAAAGGAACGTAGGAACGAAGCGGCAGAATTATCTTTTTTTTTTTCGTTTCTCTCTCAACCGGTTAACCTACATTGGGTTGTTTTGTTTTCATCTGACCTCGCTTCATCCAGACACAAACTTATATACACATAAACTAATGGCGCACAAGAAGCAGGCGTGGGCGAAGCGTGTGAAGAAGGAGCGCTTCAAGAAGAAGTACCTGACCCGCATGCAAGCCACCCGCCTTCTCCAGATGGAGTCCATCCAGTTTCGTCGTCTCTGTATTCTCAAAGGCATCTACCCACGCGCGCTGACCCGCAGCAAGCAGAAGCAGAGCGGCAACGAGAAGCAGTACTACCTCGCACGCGAGATTAAGTGGCTCGTGCACGACCAGATTGCGGAGAAGATGATGGCCTACCGAGCATGGGAGAAGAAAGTGAAGCGGGCGGAGGCGATGGGCTTAACGGAGGACCTGAAGGCGCTGAACAGCTCCCGCGTGAAGCCGCGCCACAGCCTCGTCGCGACCATCAAGGAGCGCTACCCGTACTTCATCGACGCCGTCCGCGACATCGACGATGCCATGTCCATGATCCACCTCTACGCCTTCCTGAGCCCGGAGATCAAGTCCGATAGCACGATTGAGATTCACCACTCGCTCACCTCCGGCCTGAGTGAGAGGGCAAAGGAGATCTGCGAGCGCTGGGACCGCTACGTGGCCCGCGCGCACACGTTAACGAAGGCCTTCATCTCGATCAAGGGCTATTACTACGAGGCGATCGTGAAGGGCGAGCGGGTGCGCTGGCTGTGCCCGCACGAGTACGCCCACCGGTTTCCCCCAGGCATCCAACAGTACGTCTTGCTGAGCTTCCTGGAGTTCTACCTGGAGATGATGAAGTTCGTGCTGTTTAAGTTGGAGTCGGATCTTGCGCGTGACGAGGCCGATCGCGAGGCGGTCGAAGACGACGGCGAGGGCGTGGCGCGGGCCAACGCGGAAGACTTCGCGAGTGGCGCCGCCCTGACTGTGCTGGACGTCGGCGCAAACCCTGCGCAGGCGAAGGAGGTACGCGAGACGGCGACGAAGCAGTCGCTGCTGGAGGAGGAGCTGCGTAAGGTGCGCGGCCTCTTCCGCGGGCTGACCTTCTATCTCTCCCGCGAGGTCCCGGCAAAGCACCTGGGCTTCGTCATTAACGCCTGCGGTGGCCGCGTGGCGACGGACTACGTCCCATCGAACATCACCCACGTCGTAGTGGACCGCCCGGCCCTGGCGCCCGGCATGGCGAAGTACGACACGCTCGAGTACGTGCAGCCGCAGTACATCTTTGACTGCCTCAACGCACGTCTGGTGCTGCCGGTGACGGGCTATCGCATGGGTGAGGAGCTGCCGCCGCATGTTTCGCCCTTCTCCGTCTCCATCACGAACGCCGCGGAGGACAACGCGGCGGTAGAACAGGTGAAGAAGGACCACCCGAAGATCGTCGGCTACGTGCCGCAGCGCGTGCACGAGATCCGCAAGCTGATCAACCCGGCCTACTCTGCTGTGGACCCGGAGGGTAAGGTGGCGGCGCTGGAGGAGGAGTACAGCGACGACGAGGCGCACGTGGCCGTGCCGGAGGTGGACCTGGAGGACGACGTCTCGCTCTCCGGCGACGAGCTTGCCAAGGCACGCAAGAAGCCCTCCTGGGAAGAGGAGGAGGTCACCGAGGAGGTACAGCGGTCGACGCTGTCGGCGCTGAAGGTGAAGAAGCAGCGCGAGATGAACCTCATGAACGCGCCGACGAACGAAGTCGTGGCGCGGCGGCGGCAGGCGCTGCGGAAGTCGCAGGAGCAGGCCCGGCAGAACGAGACGTCCGAGGCACGCCTGCGCCGCAAGATGGGCGAGATGAAGAAGCAGGAGCAGGCAACGCGAAAAATGCAGCTGCAGGTGGCCCGCAAGAAGGCGGCACGCTTCTACAAGATGGTCAGCGGGGTCGTGCACGGCGCGGCAAAGAAGGCGGCGGCGCTGGAGACGAAGGCGAAGCACATCAAGGAGGGCAAGCTGCAGAAGACACAGGACGGCACGGGGCTGGCGAACACTCGTGTCGAAGCGAGGCGGCAGCGGGCGTTGGCGAAGGGCAAGACGCCGAAGGAGAAAAAGGTGGACAATCCGTACAAGAAGCTGCCGAAGTGGGTGCGCTAAAGGTGTTTGAGGAAACACATTTGACGCAAAAAAAAAAAAGAGGGGGGTTTATTTTGTGCGTCCGTACATTTCTAATCTTCTTTTTTTTCCCCCCCCTCCTTTTTTTTTTCTTAGTTTTTACATCTAAACGATTAAAGCGTGAAGAATGACGACAGGTGCGGAGAAAAGGGAGAAAAAGGAACGAAAAAGTGCAAGGGAGACTCATGAAAAGGGGACACAGAAAAACAAACAGCACCAGAGGCACTTTGCCTGCCTTCATTCCCTTTCTTTTTTGTTGTTGTCCCTTTTTTTTTTTCTTCTTCTTCTTCTTCTTCTTCTTCTTTGCCTCGGTTGTTCGTCATTTGACGCTCCTTGCTAATGATGTGTAGTTGTTGTGTCTTCTCGTTAGCTATTGCTCCTCAGTTTTCTGCTTACGTCTGTTGGAATGGGCGGGGCTTTCTATCTTTTTTTTTTTTTTTGATGTTTGCCGCGACTTGCTCCTCCTCGTTGTTAACCCTAAATCTACTCGTTTAAAAAAAAAAAGTGCTTTGCTTTTTTTTTTTCTGTGTTTATGTTCAGCGGAAGCGAAACGCATAAAGATACGTTAATTAGGCTGTTTTTTTTTTTTTTTAATTTACTTAACGTTGTTATTTCGTTGTCGTTAAGTGTGTATATCCCAATTGTTAAACTGGGGAAAAAAAAAAGGTATAATGGCAACAGAGCAGCATTCTTTTGCTGGTAGTTGACAAGCTGTAAACGATGTTTGGTTGACGCAGTTGGCAAAAAAAAAAAAAAAACAGGGGAAAAGTCTGTATGTGTGTGTGTGTGTGTGTGTGTGCGTGCGTGCGTGCGTGCGTGTGACAACGTACTGTACGGCTTCCAAAGCAAAAGAAGCAGTAAAAAACAAAAAAAAAACGAAACCTGCAATCAGTTCCTTTTGCTTTTAAGTGAGCTTTTTGTTGTTGTTGTTGTTGTTGTTGTTGTTGTTTTGGCAGCTGCTCGATAAGCAACCGAAAGTAAGAAGAGAGAAAAAAAAAAAAAAGATCTTCTGGAGAAGCGGCTTCCATCGCATTATCAGCATCCATTTTTTTTTTTCTCTCCTTCAATCTTCACTCTATAGCTGCGTTGTTGAAGCACTGAATGAAGCCACTGTTATAGACATATACGTATACACATCTTCAGCTTTTGGGTTTTTTTTTTCGAAAGAAAAGGGGGAAAAAAGCAGTTCTTTCTCCTTAATACAAGGCTCATCTTTTTGTTTTTTGCGCTGTATCCACCAATGGATCCTTATCACAGCAAGGCGCAGAAGCCCTACGTGCCTATCGACACGTGCAGTCCAGGCGGCACCTGGGTCGAGGAGCGCCGCTACAATCGTGTGCGGCCCACGGTCGCGGAATACGTGACGGCCACGGCCTCCGCCGCTGCCGCGTCGTCGTCATCGTCGTCCTCTGTGCCGACCGGTATCGTTGACGGTGAAGACGGCAGCGAGGCCATGAGGCGGCCGCGGCGGGTGCTGTGTGGCAACTGGCAAGAAGAAGATGCCTTGGAGCGTGACATCCTCGCCATCCAGGTAGCGCAGCAACAGCAGAAGCAACAGCAACAGCCAGACCGAGCGCAGATCGCTGTGCCAAGTCACATACAGTCTCTTCTGCAGTCTGGTTGGAATCCTTCCGTGACTACCGAGGTGATTACGCAGAAGCCGAACGGCCGCTACACTGGCGGGCACACTAGCACCCCGTACCTCACGTGCGACCCGCAGCACCCGAACCTGCGCGACCTGGACACCACCTACCGATCCGACTACAACGCAGCGAACAGCGACGTCAGTACGCAGCAGCGGCCCCAGTTGGGCGTACGCACTCAACGGCTGATGGAGCAGGCCATGGCCGCCGCGAGGGCGCGGAAGGCGGAGGACGACTCAGCGCGGCAGCAGCGGCTGGCCGCTGCGGAGGCGAGCGTCGCCAACGTCAGTCACGCCTTCGGGCCGAACGTGTCCGAATACCGCGCAACGATGTGCGACGCGCAGGAAGTGCTACCAGAGGTGGACGCGTTGGCAACGGACTACCAAGACGACGAGCCAATCACCCTCTACACGGGCAACCCGGAGACGGGGAAGACGATGACGGTGCACGGCAAGACACCGGTAGACCCGATGAGCGCGTCACGCTTCGGCAAGCACACTCACTTCACCGAAAACAAATATGCGTACTAGAAAAGATATGCTAGGTCGGTACAGTACTGCTTGTTTAACTCTTGTGTTTTTTGTTTTGTTTTTTCTTTTCTTCCGCGACGCTTGCCTGGCGTTGAGCGTCGATGTACAATACCATTAAGCGTGACGTCAAACGAGAGGATGTGTTGATTTTCTTTTTTTTTTTTCATTTTCTTTTTTCCTTTAGTGTGCCAAGTGGCGATTGTCGCTGTGCTGTTCGTCGTTTTCCACGGTCTCCTGTTTTTAACCTCCAAAGTGCGCGCACCTGCACGCACGCACGCACACGGCCATGCAGGTTTCTGATAGATGTAGTCCATTATTCTCATACCACTACGTTGCCATTCCGTTACTCTATCCAAAGCCCTTTAAAAAAAAAAAAAAACATGTGAAAGGCAAAAAAAAAAAAAGGCGCAGGAAAGCCTAGTTGATGTAAAGCACTCACTTGGCCCGCTTGAGGGCAATGAACGAAACGCTACCGTCCCTGCACATATATGCGTATGCGCAATGCACTTGTTACGTTGTTATTGTAGCTCTTCATAAAAAAAAAAAAAGTAGAGCGTTCCTTCGCCCTCTTCCGTCTTAGCCATAACTCTAGTTGTACCTCGTGCTTTTCTTCAGTATCTGTCGCCACAATACGCACACATTAAAAAAAAAAAATAACTCAAGCGCTTTCTGTCGTTGTGCTTTTTCACTCACAGCTATTCCCTCCCTTTTTTTTTTTTCTTGGGGAGAAAGTGGTCAGTTGCCATTTATACAGCTTCAAGTACTCTTCTTGGAAGCGCTATCGGCATTAGAGCCTGAGACAAGCAAGCGATTTATTCCAATAACGCTTACAAAAGCCTCGTCTTTTTTCCCCCCTTTTCCCCCCTCCCTGATTTCCCTCCTCTGACCCTCACCTTACATAGACAGTTGTACCTCTTCTGTGGTCTCTTTCTTTTCCAGCTTTTTTTTTTTTGGTTTTAACGTCCTCTGTTATTTACCTACTAGTAGAAACATATAAAATCCTCACACATACACACACACACACACACACAAAAGAACAAAAGCGTAAATGGGCAGCGATGTCTCCGTAGTGCTGCACCCCGAGGCTGCCGTGCCAGATGTGGTAATCACGACTCAACGCAAGGCATCGACGTCGCCTGCAGGATGGCGCGCACCCACCGTCGTGCGGCGCTGTCCTGCCGTACGCGTGCTTCAGGCCAGCGCAGCGGAGAAGCTGGCGGGTGGCTCCTCCGCTTCCACCATGACGTCCACCGCGGACCTGCACCCGCTGGACCAGCCAGTCCTCCTCATCCGCAACTGCGCGGAGTTAGACGCTTTTACGAAGTCACGCACCTACCTACCGGTCCTGCGGGCGATTCACGCGCATCTGGAGGAACGAGACCGCCAAGCCGCGTCGAAAAGCAAGTCCGGCGTGAGCGGCAGCAGCAGCAGCCACAACCACAAGAGCACTTTCAGTCGACCAGTGTGTCCGATTGGGCTCATCTTCGATTCCTCCCTTGCCTTAGGTGGGCGGCTGACCACCAACGAGTCCCGCGCGGCCTGCGCGCAGAACTTGAAGCTCTTTTTTGTCCACTTAATTGCCGCGCTCGAGTACGTGCAGGAGTCGGACGACGCGGGCCACACGAAGTGGCCCTCATCGCCGGGCGTGCAGGCGCTGCGGGAGGGCTCCGCCGGATCCGCGTCGGCGTCCCAGTCGCCGCGGCTCTCCCTTTTATATCTCGATCTGCGTGCCTCGGCCATGGATGACGCGGTGACGCGGTGGTTCGCCACGAGCGTGATTCTGCGCGCGGTGCGTCGTGCACGGCCGTTTATGTTGGTTTCTGCCCGAGGCCGTGCGGCGGGTGTGGGGGCCACCGGCGTGGCAGGCAACAACTACATCAACGGCAGCGGCAGCAGCAGCAGCGGGAACGAAGCGGGAGGCGGGGACACGTTTTTGAACTACTACTCTCCCGATGTGAAGGCGGATATGATATGGGCCTCGCTGCAGCACATTCTGCTGACCGAAAACAGCGCGATTACCCCAGAAGGAGCGAGGGTGGTGCTGGAAGAGTTGCTGACCACGGATGCCACGCGGGAGGTGATGCTGCGGCAACAGGGCGTCGATCCGAAGGCGCAGCGCGCGCAGGCGGTGGCGGCAGCGCTGACGAGCGACCGGCTCGCGCCCTGTCCCGACTCCCAGCTGCTGCCACAATTATATTTAGTCGACATCCTTCGTCAGCCGGTTGGGAGTGCACAAACGCAGAAAGAGGCGGAGAAGACAACAAAGAGCAGCACGGAAGGCCTCTCCCCATCGACGCAGCTTGAGAGCACCGTGAGATCTGCGAAGGCAGACCTGAGCACGGCGGCGTCGACGCCATCCGCCGCCGCTGCTGCTGCCGCTGTGGCCGCCTCGATCCCGCCTTCACCACAGCTCCGACCTCCGCAGCCAACGGCGCGCACCACCAACTCCACGCCGGCACCAGCAACGCAAAATGCTGCCACCGTCACCGCCACGACCACCGCTGTCAACAACAGCGTTGCCGAGGAAGCAGCGAACCACCAGCCGCTGAAGCCGCACCCAAGCATAGACGGCGAGCCGGGAAAACAAGAAAAACAGCCGCAGTCACCGCGGCAGAAAGAACGACCACGCAATACCGCGGCGCCGTCGCGCCCGCTGCCGCAGCTGCTGCGTCGACAGTCATCGCGGATGACGAGCCTATCCGACCTACCGGCGACGATCACGCTCAAAACGGCACCCGTGTCCGCCAGAAAAGGCCGCGATGCGGCGAAAGCGCAGCCCGCGGCACCCGCGCAGCGCGTCGTGAGGATGTCAAAGCGAACGTCATGGGTGTCGACCGGCCCATCCCCATCGCACTGCTCCGACCCAGGAGTGACTCCTCCCCCTCCCAGCTTCACTCCTCGTGCGGAGGCACACGGACGGCAGCCGCTGGAGCTGGACCGCGACGCCGCGGAGGCGAAGGAAGAGGAAGAACGTCTGGCAGACGCGGAGGTCGACCTGCAGAACCACTCAGCACACGAGACACAAGCATACCAAACATCTCATCATGGACAGCAGAATGACGAGGAGCCCTGGCTCGACCACGCCTATCCGATCAAGCATGGCAGCCACCAGGACAGCGCACGGCCGCAGCGATCCAGCACCGTACACCACCGCAATGGTGTCATAAACACGCCACGCAGCGCACGACGGCGCTCGTTCGACATTGCGGCGCTTGACTCGCCTGAGGAGCCCTACGTCACGGCAGCCGCCAAAGTACCGCCAACAATGTGGGAGGAGGGCGTTCGCAAGCGCCACGAGACTCCGGCGGAAGTTGCGGCACGACGGGAGCGCCGCAGCGCGTCTGCCCATGCTAGCCGATCACGATTTCACGGCAGCTTCAGTACCACGGCGCGTGGTAGTGGCGGTCTCCGACACGGCGCTGACGCGGACGTCCAACCCCGCACGGGCAACCAGCGGAGCGGCGACAGCGTGGCGGCGGCGAAGGCGGCCTACGAGGCAGCGACGCTGGCCGAGCAACGCGCGCAGCAGAGAAGACAACGGCAACATCGAGAGCAGATTTTGCGCAGTGACCAGGTGCCGGTGCGTGGGGCATCGCTGAGGGTGGAGGGAGAAGTGCAGTCTGTGCACGACACACCTTTCTTTCCTCCTACGAAGGCGGACATCGACGTAGATGGCGGGGATGTGGGAAACAGTTCACCCTCGCCCGCGCCGAACAGACCAAATGGCGTGCACACCCCGTCCAGTCTCACCAACACACCACTGGGTAGAGCAGCAGGCACAGCCAACGGGGGCGACGGTGCCCCGCAGCCGACGTACTCGAAGCGTCGTCTTTCCACCGCTGTCCCGCCCGCCATTGACCCACGCACCACCACCACGAGTCAGCTGCGTGCTGTGACGAACCACCGCCGCCGTCGTGCGTCGGAGGTGACGGCGGAGATCAGCGAGTACTACGCCGCGACATCGACGCCGCGCCGCGACTTCCGCGGAGCCGCCGTAATGGCCGCTATGTCGTCGCGGCAGCCCACACGCGAGGAGGTGGCGGCCGTGCAGGCGGCCCAGTTTGCGGCGAATGACCGTCGACAGTCGCTTGGAAGTGGCTACCGCGGCGACTCCCGTCGGCCAACCGGCGTCGGCGTCGGCATGAACACGTACACGCCGATGAACACTTCGACGAGTAACGACGTGAGCAACCCCGCCATGAAGGCGCAGCTGCGTGCGCAAGGCGTTGTAAGCCCGTCCAAGACACGCTTCTCCGTCCAGCAGCAGCAGCAGCAGCGGTGGACGCCTGCATGTCAGCGCACGAATGGACAGAGTGCGCCAGAGCAACGGGGGAATAAGGAGGACAGCAACGACTCGAGCTTCGTGCCGTCGCTGTCGCCGTGGGGCACGGCGGACTATCAGGGCTCGGTGACGCGGCAGGACGAGTGGGATCGTGTGTCGCCTGACGGCACTGCTGCTGAAGTGAATGAAAATGGAGTGCAGCTGGTGCACCAGGTGCTGCGCACACAACACAGAACGCGCTACTAGACGTTCTTGTCAGCTCTTTTCTTCTTCTCTTTCTGTTTTTTTTTTTTTTGAAACAAAGATGCCCTTTTGCTTCTGTTATGTCTTTGTGTGTGTTTTTTTTTTTTGTGTGTGTGTGGAGGGGGGGGGGAGTTGGGCCGAAACACCACAATGATCTGCATTGTTGTTTCTCTTGCGCCTTTTCTTTTTTTTCCCCCTCTTGTTTTTTTTTTTCCATTGTGAGTCAACGCACTAATCGATTGTAATCTGTATTTGTACATGGATATCTATCTCTATCTCTATCTCTCCCCTTCCGTCACGCTGTCTCTCAGGTCCCTTGAGCTTGCTTCTTCTTTTTCTTTTTTTTTTTTTCTTGAGTGACGCTAATTATCATTTTTTTTTGTGTGTGTGTGTGTGGAATTGTGTCAATTCGTCAGCATTGCTTTTCATCTGTGGAATAACTTAGACAACACACTCACAGGACCAAAAACTTGAGGGAGCTCGTTTTCAAGATTTGCAGTTGGCGTTCCCACCTTTTCGTTTTGGCTGGAAACAAGAAAAGAAGATAGAAAAAGGAAGCACCTGTGTGTACACGTACTCTCCGCAGCGTTCCCCCTTCCCCGTAAAAAAAAAAAAACGAACCTCGACATAGTTCTGATTCCGTTGAGGAAAAAAAAAGTTGCTCTTTTCCGTCTTCTCTCCCCTATCCCCTTCCTTTCTCGCACGAGACATACACTCTAGCTTTTTCCCGAGAAAGGCATTTCAGGGTTGCACGTCAACACACACACACACACAAGCACAGATCCCCAAAATACTGTTGTTGCTTTTGCTGCTGTTGTGAATCGATTCCTTCTTCTTTTTTTTTTTTTTGCTGTCTGACAACTGCTTTTTTTTTTTTCTCTCTTGTTCTGTTTTTCTTTTCATTTTCATCCACGCTCTTGTTGAAGCGTAACGATATATGTCCATACTCTAAAGCCAACAACAACAAAAAAAAAGTCGGCTTTGAGTGTGTTTTCTTTTCTGCTAGCTTTCTGTTGTGTGTGTGTGTGTGTGTGTTTTTTTTTTTACCGTTGAAGAAGAAAAAAAAAAGAAACTCAAAAAAAAAAAAGGCGAACATACCAGTTCACAAATCGATGCTTCCACGCGCGTGCAGCGGGGAGTTGTACGAGGTGCTGGAGCTGGACAGCCAATGCACGACCGCGGAGGTCACACAACAGTATCGCCGCCTCGCCCTTCGCTATCATCCGGACCGCAATGCCGGCACCACAGTCGAGCAGTTCCAGCGAATCGAGGAAGCGCACCGCGTGCTGAGTGACCCGCAGCAACGGCAGCTGTACGACACCGTCGGCCGCGATGGGCTGAAGCAGCTCGGCGACTACGGCGGGGGCATGGTGGGCAGTCTTCTGCTCGCGGTGGGCAACGTGGCGGCTGGCTGCCTCCTCGTCGGAATCTTCTCCGCTGCCCTCTTCGTATCCCTCCTGATTGGGTGCTACAAGATCGACGAGCCCACGCACTGGCCGTCGTGGGGCGTCGTTCTCCTCCCCGTTTGGTTCTTTTTACCTGTCTTGGTACTGGCGAGCGTGACGGTCATTGTGGCGAGCGTAAAGCGTGGCCTGTACGTCCTGCTGCTGCCCAGTGTGCGGCTGCTAATGTGTGTCGTCATCATCGCCACGACGGCGGCCGCGCTGGACCACCGCCTCTCGCCCATCTCCGCCTTCATTCCGTGGGTCATTTGGTACGTGCTGGGCACGATCAGCGACGTGGTCATGATGGTCCCCACCGTGTACCGCCGCACACACTCGCAGAGCTTCTCGGACAACGCGGCGGCGACCAGCAACTCCTCGCAGGACCCTTTCTTGCCTCGTGGACCGCAAAGTGCGGCACCCGCCTCTGCGGCGAACACACGCAGCCAGGAAGACAGCGGCATGTCGCCAAGTCAGCACGTGTCCTTCGCAACGACGCCGTGGCGCACCCGGCGGTACTGGCGGGACCTGGCGGAGCTTATCCTGGAGGCGGTCTGCGTGTACGTCTTCATCGCCTTGGCCTTTCGGCGCGCATTGCAAGAAAGGCAGAAGCGGCAAGGCGCCGAGACTGCCTCGTCATCGTCCGCCGCGCCAGACAGCTCAACTATGAGTTTCTGGGTCATGTTTGCACCCCTGTTGGTTTTCTTTGGTGTGTATCTCCTTGTGAACGCGTGGGAGGGCTTCTTTGCGTCGGCGTCTGATCCTGACAACGCCAGCTCGCCGTCTACGCCTCTCACCGGAGGGGCTGCGTTTCACGGGACTAGTAGCGACTCACAGCAGCAGTACCAGCCACACCATCGCGCATCATCAGCTGCCGCCCCCTCCTCCTCTGCGAAGCACCAACGGCCGCTAAGCTTCGGCGAGCGTATCGCCAGTGTGTTGATCCGCACCTTCCCGGCTTCGTGCGGGCTCTACATGTCCGCCATGTGGGCCGCCAAGATGGAGTACGAGTACAACGGTGTCCGCCGCGGCGTTGACCCCTCCGCCTTCGTTGCCTTCTTGCCGATCCTCGTCGTCCTCGGCGCCCTCGCGTTCTTCGTGTGCTGTGGAGGCTGTCTGGTGGTGTGTCTAGGCGGTGCGTTGATGAACATGGACGACGCCGCCGCACAGCAGCAAGAAGAAGAGCAACAGCAGCAGCAGCAGCAAGCACACTCGCCGGCGCAGCGCAGCAGTGGCCGCAGCTCGCCGAACCTGGCGCGGGAGGAGGGCTACCGTAGTACGGCAGCACGTACGCCACGCGCACAGGCTGGCCTGACCGCTGCATCAGGGACAGTGCCTAGTGGCGGTGCGGCGAGGGACATCGCTATCGAGCAGATTGATTAGCCGTATACGCGAAGAAGGCAAAGATGAAGCTATTTTGCCCTGCGAAGCGTAATTTAAGAAAAAAAAAGAAAAAAAAAAAAGCAAGCTCAGCGCACATCGCCATGACTTAATATGCATCTCTATTGTGTTTTGTTTTTTTTTCAATCACTACCCTTTTTTTTTTCTTTCTTTAGAATGAACATGAAGTAAACCAAATAGCGGTTGTCCACACTTTTTTTTTTTTATTATTTATTTATTTTAACGGCTTGAAGCTCTTCTCTTGACCTTCTCTTTTTCTCTCTGTTTCGAGCACTTTGCTGTTAGTGTTAGGTAAGATCGCTCTCTATTGAGTTGTTTGATTGCTTGTTTTTATTACTCTCTTTTTTTTTTTTCGCGTTCACACGTGATACCGAGCAAACAAGAGAAAAGGAGCACGCAGTGTTGTCATTGTATCAAAGAACGACTGTTGTGGTGAGATGTGGTTGTTGTTGCGTTTCTTCCCCCTGCTTACGTGCTTTTTTAGTGATTATGCCCTGCTTCGATTTGCAACTGGACAAGCAAGATGAGTCGTGTGCACAGAAACAGCCATAAGCAGCTGTCCTCTGCCTTCCACGGAGACAACGATTTGCGGGGAAAAAAAAAACTTTCACTTCACAACCTCCAACGCATATTCCCTTCTTTTTTTTTTTGTTGTTGTTGGTGATATGGCATTCTCTCCCGACATGTCACAACTTTTAACGCTCGCGGGCAGATTCCACAAGTTGCTCTCAAACCAGCCTCCATAGCTTTTTTTTTTTTCCTCCCGTTCCGTCGAAAAGCACGCACACACACCTTCCGGACACACACATTTGTCATCATGTCCGCCGAGGAAGCCCAGAACGCCGCGGCCGTGGCTGCCGACGACGAGGTCCCGACGCTGGAGGCGGCCGAGGTGCCGCAGAACGCGAAGCAGTCCAAACGCTACGCCAAGGCCATGGCCAAGATGGGCCTCAAGCCGGAGCCGAACATCACTAAGGTGAACATCCGCAAGATCGGCTCACTGGCCTTTGCCATGGTGCAGCCGGAGGTGTACCGCTTCCCGGGCACCAACACCTTCGTCATCTTCGGTGAGGCGCAGCTGGAGGACATGAGCGCGCTGGCCCAGGAGGCTGCCGCCCGCGCCGCCGTGTCTGGTGCAACGGAGGCATCCGATGACGCCGCGGCCGCCGCGCCGGCCGCGAAGGAAGAGGACGACGACGAGGAGGTGGACGCCGGCGACCTCGACGAGAAGGAGATCAACGTGGTGATGAGCCAGGCGAACGTGTCGCGCAACAAGGCCATCAAAGCTCTCAAGAACAACAACGGCGATATCGTCAACACCATCATGGAGCTGACGATGTAAGAGGTCGAAAACAATTAAAAAAAAAGAAAAAGAGTGAGCTAGTGCTCTTTCTGTACTTGGTCTTTTCTTCTGTTTCTCTCGTTACACCTATATAATCTGTCTTTTTTTTTTTTTTTGTTTTTGAGGGGTGCGTTAGTATGGATTACATGAAATGGCTCTCTTTCTCTCCCTCTCTTGTTTTCTGCCTTCCTGTGATCTTCTTCGTTGTTTTTTTTTTCTTATTGCTGCTGTTGGCGAATGGCACCTGTGTGCGTGTTTCGAAGTAAAGGGAAGGGGGGATCGTCTTTTGGTTGAAACAACGGCTAGCAGCCCCGCCTTTCTACTACCGCAGCAATGCAAAGAAGATGTAGGAAGGAGTTGCACGATTGCTTATTATTATTTTTTTTTCTTTTTTATCTGTCGTGTATGCCGCGGCAGATTGGGGAAAAAAAAAAAAGAGAAAGTGAGGCAGCAGAGGGAACAAGCGACTTGTAAAAAGGAAGTTGAAGGAGGAAGAAACGAAAAAAAAAGAGAGAGGTAAACAGGAACAAGAACAGGCGGGTGAGACTGACAGGACAGCAAGGCGTCAGAGAAAGAACCACAAGGAGCAGAGTAAATGTTCTTTTTTTTTTTGCGCCTTGTGAAAAAAAAAAAGAAAAGTGTTTTCTGATAGAAGAGTTCGATCGTCTACTTTGGAATCGTGTTTTTTTTTTTTTTCGTTGCGTGTCGTCATGGACAGTGGAGCTTCTTACGTAAGTCATCTCCGTACGGCCATCGTCACTCTCGGGCATGGGTTGGCGCACCTCTTTCAATTGCATAAGAGCAAAGCTCGCAACTTGAAACCTCCGTGGTGTGCGCGTGTTTTTTTTTTCCCCCCTCCTCTTTTCTCTCCGTTTTTTGTTCAGCACTTTTTCCCTCTCGTTGGCCGATTTCTATGTTCATCCAGCGTAGCCTCTTTCCTTCCTTCTCTGCAGTCTTGCAGAGCCTGAGAGCAATCTACAGTAAAGCAGTTTTCCCCCCTACAATGATAATTAACAACGACAGCAAAAAAAAAAAAGAAAAAGAAAAAAAAAAGAACACATAGAAGCAAACACATTTCAGAAGAGGTGCATGAGCGGCTCTCCGTGATGATCTCCGAAGATGCTGCACCTTCGGCACTTCAGCACAGCACACCGAAATGTGCCATCTACACGCACTTCCTTGTTGTTGTTGTTGTTGTTGTTGTTAATTTTCCTTTTGAAACGGCGCAGTTGCGTCGGCGGGCGTCGCAGATTGCCTTTGACGCTGACCTCCTGAATGTGAAGATTCTCACCCACTACAACTTTCCTTAACTTTGCTTTTTTTTTTTTAATTATTTTCTCTTGATGCAAACCCTCTTTCGATTTTCTTATTGTTTTTTTTTTTTTATTCTACTCTCTATTCTTTTGTTAATCTCACATCGGCTTGCTGAGGACCTTCATCACCACAGCGTGTAGCGCAGTCTCACACCCCCCACCCCACCCTCACAACTCTCCTTCACTCAGACACACACATTTGTCATCATGTCCGCCGAGGAAGCCCAGAACGCCGCGGCCGTGGCTGCCGACGACGAGGTCCCGACGCTGGAGGCGGCCGAGGTGCCGCAGAACGCGAAGCAGTCCAAACGCTACGCCAAGGCCATGGCCAAGATGGGCCTCAAGCCGGAGCCGAACATCACTAAGGTGAACATCCGCAAGATCGGCTCACTGGCCTTTGCCATGGTGCAGCCGGAGGTGTACCGCTTCCCGGGCACCAACACCTTCGTCATCTTCGGTGAGGCGCAGCTGGAGGACATGAGCGCGCTGGCCCAGGAGGCTGCCGCCCGCGCCGCCGTGTCTGGTGCAACGGAGGCATCCGATGACGCCGCGGCCGCCGCGCCGGCTGCGAAGGAAGAGGACGACGACGAGGAGGTGGACGCCGGCGACCTCGACGAGAAGGAGATCAACGTGGTGATGAGCCAGGCGAACGTGTCGCGCAACAAGGCCATCAAAGCTCTCAAGAACAACAACGGCGATATCGTCAACACCATCATGGAGCTGACGATGTAAGAGGTCGAAAACAATTTAAAAAAAAAAGAAAAAGAAAAAGAGGAGACGGCAATCGCTGTCGTCTTTAGAGCCTTTTTTCTTCTTTTTTTTTTTTCCTCTGCGCCGTTGCGCGTGGGTGAATGCAAAGGGAGGATGCGGCTGAGCCAATCACGTCAGCTTTGTGTTCAGTGTGTTTCCTTGTTTTTTTTTTTTTGTTCTTTCATCATTTCCCGTGTAAAAAAAAAAAAAAGAAAATAGAGAAGATGGAAAAAAAAAAAAGAAATCACTTTTTTTTTTTAATTCCAACGCATTCCACTCTAGCCGCTTAGTGCGCAGAGGGGAAGACGATGCGCGAGTATAGGATGCTGAATACGCGTATGATATCCACTGCGGATACTCGTGCCCCACTGTGGACGTGCTAGGGTTGTGAGGTTGTTGTTCATAGTGGTTCCCACGCTTGCAGCAGGCTCTGGTTTTGTATTTATCTGTCAGGAGAGGGTGAACGCAGTTGCTCTCAGCTCTCAGCTCTCAGCTCTTTGCCCTATTGCACCTGGCACACTCTCACCTCGTACTTCTTCATTCCTCCCTTTTTTTTTTTTCGTTTTATTGTTGTTGTGTTTCCCCTACATCTCATTGCAGAGGTCGACTCACCGCTTCGAGTTCTTTTTTCTACCTAGAAAAAACTCCACAGACACTCACAGTCGCAACCATGGCTCGCCGTCCGTCTCGCTGCTACAGGTTCTGCAAGAACAAGCCGTACCCGAAGTCACGTTTCTGCCGCGGTGTGCCGGACTCGAAGATCCGCAACTTCGACATTGGCCGCCGTCGCGCCACCGTCGATGAGTTCCCGGTGTGCATCCACGTCGTGTCGCGCGAGCTGGAGCAGATCGCGTCCGAGGCGCTGGAGGCGGCCCGCATTCAGGCTAACAAGTACATGACGAAGCGTGCGAACAAGGATGTGTTCCACATGCGCACCCGTGCCCACCCCTTCCACGTGCTCCGCATCAACAAGATGCTCTCGTGCGCCGGTGCCGATCGTCTGCAGACCGGTATGCGCGGTGCCTTCGGTAAGCCGAACGGCGTGTGCGCGCGCGTTCGCATTGGCCAGATCCTGCTGTCCATGCGCACCAAGGAGGCGTACGTGCCGCAGGCCTACGAGGCCCTGCGCCGCGCCAAGATGAAGTTCCCGGGCCGTCAGATCATCGTGACGTCCAAGTACTGGGGCTTCACCGACATCCTCCGCACCGAGTACGAGGCCCTGCGCGATGCAGGCAAGCTGGAGCAGCGCGGCATCCACTGCAAGCGCATCGTCCCCAAGGGCAAGATCACCATGCGCAACGTGATGGCTTAAAGGAACGGGATTTTTGTTTTGTGCGTTCTTCTTTAAGGCGGCGTTGTTGTCTCGACTTAATGCGTGTGTCTGCGTTGACGGTCGCATCCCTCTTTCTCTTCTCTTTTCGCTGTTTTCGTTTTTTTTTTCTCTCTCCTTCTTTTTAACGCTCTTTTATTTTTTTTTTTTCCTTGCTTTGAGCTGTTGGGCCATGATGATACTTATGTGTTGTCTGGACGATGCTCGCTGCAACGTGAAGCGTTCTTGAAGAAGGCGTGAAAAGAAAGAGAAAAGGAAGGAGGAAGGTTCTCGACCGTCTGTGACGCCTCTCACTACCCTCTTTTTTTTTTTAATGTTCCTTTTTCATTTCCCTCCAAAAAAAAAAAAGTGAATTAAAAAAAAAAAAGACAGAGAAACGAATGTGAGGCAAAGAAAAAAAAAAGTCATTTACGTCCAGGTGGTTAAAACCTGTTCGTTTTACTGTTTTTTTCGTCCCTCTGGAGTTACGTGCTGATATGGCGAGAGCACCTTCGCCGCTTTTAGGGGTGTTGGATAGTCACCTGGCGTCTTCGGGCCCTCCCCCCCCCCCCTCCACTCTCTGCGTATTCAATTGCTTATGCAAATGCTCTTCACTTGAAGTGTGGAATGCAGGTTAATAGAAGCTCCGCTGTTGCTCTTGCCTCGTTGCGGCTGTTCCTGTGTGTTTTTTTTTTTTCTTGTCGTCACCTTGCCTAGATGACACGCCTGTTTTTCAGCCGTTACGTGTGTGCTGCTCATGCGCTACTCACTCTCCACTGGTTTCCCTCTTTTTTAGCACCGCCTCTACTGTTGTTCTTTCTTTTCCTTTTCCTTTTCGTCTTTTCTACCCACCTTTGTTTACTCCTTTCTTTCGCCCTGTGCCAATCACCGTGTTGTATTCGTTCAACCTCTTTTTTTTTGTGTTTATGTGTTTGTCCGTGTGTACCAAGAACAGAAGTTTTTTTCTTGTTTTTTTTTTTTTGACAACTTACACACAGACACACACACACACACACACGTTATTGCTGTTCCCCATTAATTTAAAGGATCGTTAAATTGTCAACACAGGTCGGAAAAAAAAGAACCACATATTGCTGACACTCTGTCAAATATCTATTTCTAGTGCCGAGTCAGCACATCCAAGTGTCTTTTTATTTTTTATTTTTCTTTTTTTTTTTTTTGCTGTCCTTATCGTCTTCATTGCCGTTTTTTTTTTTTTTGAACCTTCGCGCAAGCTCATTTGGTGAGCCGTCTTTTTGATGCTTGCCATCCGTCTGGTCTCTTCATGTATGTTTGTCGCTTGAATGTCAACACGAACACGCACACACACACACACACACACACACAGAAATATATAAAAAAGAAACTTCGAAGTAAAAAAACCTAAGATTCAGTTTTCCACGTCATGGCGTCCGCCGCGGTCGGGGCTGTCTCGTCCCCTTCCGCTTCCCACGACGGAGAAAGCGGCAACAGCAGCACACGCAGCAGCAGCAACAGCAGCCTTAACTCAGCCCATGCGGCGCGTGTGGCCTACGCCTACGACAGCGCTGCTCTCGCCGCCGTCCCGGGCCTCGTCGTGCCTCTCGTCCCACCCGCCAAGGGTGGATGTGCCGCCTTGGCCGGAGCCGTCTTTGCGTTGGAGCAGTTCACGGAAGTCATGGACACTGTGTTGGCTCGGCTAGATCGTACCGCCGCGACGCGTCTTCGTCGCTTGGAAGGGCTGCAGTCCCGCATCGCTGCCTGTGCGGCGACGATTGCCCGCATGAAGAATCGTCGCGCGTCGACGCTGCTGGAGAGCAAGCCGCGCTATCCACAGCCCGCGCCCTCCGTCAACCCTCTTGCTGCCGACGAGAAGCACAAAAAGAAGGGGAGGATAGGTGGGCGTGGCGTGGATGGGGCAGGCGCGCTGGCCCCCACCGCCACCGTCTTGTCGAACATCAACGTCCCGTCGTCGGTGTATGCTCCGCGCAGTGATCGCTACTTGCGGCCGCGTCGGTCGTCACCGCTGCCGGCAGTGGCGCCGAGCTCCTGCAGCTCCTCTTCTGACGCAGGTGACAGCGACGACAACAGTGACGAGGCCAACCCCTTGCCCAAGCCGTCATATCAGCGACCGCTACGCAGCGTCACCGCCGCTGTTGCCGCATGCGACGGTCGAGGTGCACTTCCGTCGTCAAACACGGCGGCGGCGTTCCTGAGTCGTCAGCTGCGCACTGGCGATGGTCCTGCGCCGCCGACCAACCCGATGTCGCTCATCGCCCTTGCAGAAACCATGCCCCTCGAGGCTGTGCTGTGGGAAGCGGGGGACGACGGCAGCAGCGGTGGCAATGGTGCGGCGGCGGTGATGATGATGACGGGGGACAGTGTGGCGACGACAGCAGCGTCAGCAGGCGGCGGTGGCGGTAGCAACAGCAGCGCTGTACCATTTTGGCAGCCCCGCTCGCTGCCCGTCACCCGCGGCGGACAGGCGCTGCAGGCTGTGTGTGAAATGCCCGCGACGACCAGCGCGCTCGTCAGTTTTCCCGCCCGTCGGGTGGCGTACCGGCACCTCGCGGCCCCACCACGAGATCCTTTTACGTTGGCCCAAGCGATGGGGAAAAGGGGCAAGGCAGCAGCGGGCGGCGGCAGCGGTGCAGTTTTGCGCAACACAGGTACGCACGTGGACCCGTTCTTCGGCAGTGGAGGGATGAATCGTGCCCACGACTCCCACCGCAGCCGCCCGGGTGGTTCAGACGCGACGTCGCGGGGCAGGCGTACGGTAAATCTGCAGCAGGACTTCATTTCGCAAGCGCAGGCGCAGGAGTACGCGTTTGTGCCTGGCGGTGCGGCAGCGGCGGCGGCGTCGCAGGCGCTCTTGTCGGACCTGCCGCGCAACCTCCCGCTGGAGAACATCGCCGCCGTGCGTGGCTGGGATCAGCAGAACACAGCATCGTCGCACAGACACCGTCGCCGTCGTGGGAAAAGTAGTGACGAAGAAGAGGACGACGATCGCACTGATTATGACGATGATGATGAGAATGGCAGCGATGAGTCTCGTAGCAACAACGGTGGCGGCCGTGGCGGTAACCGCGACGTGAGTTTGCTGGAGGGCTTCACGCCGAGTCAGCAGCAGCAGCAGCAGCAGCGACGGCAACGACGGCTGTACGCACAGCAGCAGCAGCAGCAGCGCGGGCGAGGGCGGAAGAATCGCCACAGCCGCTCGCACGGGAGCAGCGAAAACAACAGCGCAGACGACGACTCGAAAAGCGGCAGCAGCAGCAGCGACGAAGACACACGGCGGTCCTACAAGGGCCGGGTTGGCACCGGCGGTGGCGGAAAGACGGGCAAGGCTGCGAGGAAGCCGTTATCCGTGAGCAACGTAGCGAAGCAGAGAGGGGGTATGGCACCACCACCACCTCCACCGCCAGGACTGCCTCCTCCATCCTCGACCGCACCGCCTGCACCACCACCACCGCCGCCAGGTATTACCCGATCGACCACCGCGCCACCGCCGCCGCCGCTGCCGCCGGCGGCGCTGCTGCAGGGCCAGCCGAATCCGCCGATGTTCTCAGTCAAGCCGAGCAGTGGTGCACCGCCACGTCTGCCCCCGCCTCCGCCGCCGCCGTCGTCGTCCGCTGCGGAAGGTCGACCACCGCAGAAGCCGCAGATGAAGGTGCTGCAGGTGACTCCGCCAGCAGGCTTGCCGCCACCGCCGCCACCGCCGCCTCGTGGTGGTGGCTCCTTGCCTCCCCCTCCCCCTCCCCCTCCACCAGGCAAGGCGGCACCGCAGCCGCCGCTCGGCGTGCGTCCAGGCGGAGGCCCTCCAACCGGCGGTGGCGCCTTACCTCCCCCTCAACCGCCGCCGTCGTCTACTGCGCCAGGAGGACTTTCATCCTTGCTTGGTCAGCGGCGAAAGGTGTTGCAGGGCGACGTGTCCAGCGACGACAGCAGCAGCGATTCCAGCAGCAGCAGCGGCGGCGTGGATAGCGGGCATGATGGCAAGGCGGGAAACGCCGCGGCGCCGGTGACGGGTCCGAGGAAAGGTCTTCCGCCACCGCCGCCGCCGTCGTCAGGGCCGGCTCCGCGGGCCCCACCACCGCCGGTCGGTGGCGACTCTTCTAGCAGTGATAACGATTGGTGAGGGAAAAAAAAAAAATTGGTACTCCAAAAGAAAAAGTTAAGGTGACGCGACGAAGAAGGATGGAAACAGGCTCAGCTGCTAGCTGTTTGAGTGTGCATGTGCTTGATGACGTGTTTAAGGTGCTGTTCCTTTTTTTATTATTATTATTATCTTCTGTAGCCTCAATTCGTTCAACTTGGGTCATATGCGCTTCTTCAACTACTTTGAAAGAAAAAAGACTAGAGAGCTTCTTTATTAGAGTTTATAATGATGCAGGTGTTTAACTGAAAGGGAAAAAAAAACAGGAAAGGCTGCACTTTTTTTTTTATCTGCAGTCCTGTTGAGGATCATGGTGACTTCTCTCTAGTTAGGTGTCTGAGGTGTGTTTAATCGGAGCAATTTGCCTCCCCCTCGACTATCAACAACAGTTTTGTGTGTGTGTGTGTGTGTGTCTTTCAACGTTTTTTTTTTTTTTTGGAAGGGAGGGTTCCTACTGGCTGTGTGTCCAAATCTCTCCGCACTTTTCTTTTTTTTTTTTTCTCTATTCCCTCTCCCTTTTTCATTTTCATGCATTTCGCATCATAGAAGCTCACCAGAGCTTTTGCTCGCTGCCTGCAGTTTGTAATCGTTGGCTCGTGTGTGTTGCAGGCGTGTGTGTGTGTGTGTGTTTTTTTTTTTCACCTGTTTTTGCTTAATTCTGACTTGCCCTAATTGTTGTCGCTCTATATTGGAAAAAAAAAAAGAAATAGGTAAGAGAGAGAGAGAGAGAAAGCGGAGCAGACGACAGCTGTCACCATGCGCATTGGAGCACCGTCCTCGACCAACGCGCAGGGCGCCACCGGTCGCATCAGTGCCGCCGCTGCTCCGTCCTCTTCCGACGGTGTGGAGGTCAACAGCGCGCCAAGGCCGGCGGCCGCCGTTGCCGATGCTGCTGTCGTTGCGGCACCACCGTCCGTCGCGACCGCGCCGAACGGCACGCTGATGCTCGTCGCACCGCTGGGGCTGCAGGCAACGGTGCTCTCGCAGCCGTTGTTCTATCCCTGTCTGGGTGAGGACATGGGTGACTTTGCAGAGGAAGGAGATATTCTCTTTCCCGTTCTGGGTGACCCGTGGCAGCGCGTGCGGCGCCATACTCATGACACGAAGAAGGAAGCTGCTAGTGACGATGCACCCGCCGCCACAGCTGCGGCCACGACAGCGGAGCTTACAACAGCAGGGATAGCGGAAGACACGAATGAGGACGCCCTGGACACGAGTCCCTCACCATCCCTTGCGCCGTCTGACACCAACACCACCATCACCACCACCACCACTACCGCGGCGTCGACTCGCCCCGCCATGCCACAGCTGACGTCGACAGCCGGCACCTCGGGCATCCGCTACCCACTCTCCAGCAGCCTCTCCTCTTCCTCATCCACGGCGCTGTGCGTGCGGCCGGTGCTGACGCTGCCACGCAAGATCGGCGTGTCCCTCGCCGGTGAGACGTTTCGTGCCTTGTTGTGCTTCCATAACGCTGCTGCCTACTCGTTGTCGCAGGCGCGCCTCCACGTCGACGTGACGCAGCCGCAGCCACCCGTGTCACCGCGGCGGTCACTGCTGCGCCGCACCGTGCCGACGCTGCCGCCCAAGTCAAACTACACGTTGGTCGCGGCGGTGCCGCTTGGCGCGGCCGGTGCGCACTCGCTCGCCGTGACGGTGGACTACACCGACCCCAGTGGGCAGAAGCGACAGCTGTCGTGGAACAGCACACTGAAGACGGAGCAGCCGATGATGGAGGTGCAGCCTCGGCGCCTGACCTTTTTGACGCCCGCCATTCCAAAGGCAACGCTGCAGCTGCGGCGGCCAGGACCTGAGTCCCTCGCGGCGTACGCGCGATACCAGCTGACGGTGGGCCTGAAGAACATGTCGAGTGCCGCGCTGATCATGACGTCGTCGGAGCTGCTGCTGCCGACCCTCACCTACCACGACGGGAAGCCGCTGTTCCGCCACTTGAGTCCCGCTGCATCGCCGTCGAACGGAGCAACAACAACAACCATGAGCACCGCAGCCCCACCCGAAGCCGAACCGTCGCCAGCGCTCCTTATGCCGGGAGACACGCAAACGCTCGTGTTTAACGTCGGGGTGTACAAGGAGGAACTGCGGCATGCGACGGTGTTGCACGCCCAGGGCGGTGTCGCGACGCGGCTGCTCAGCCCACGTTTGACGTCTTTTGGTCAGGTACAGTGGACGTGGTGCCGCGAAAATGGCGAGACGGGCACCGCGCGCAGTGCCCCACTGCGTGTTGAGGAGCTCGTGGCAGAGCCGGATGTCGTGCTTCAAGTGGTCGCCGTCGTGCCAGCCAGCTCACCGGCGAGTAAACCCACCACCATAGCAGCAACGCAAGGAGAGGCATCCGGTGCGGTTGCTGCGGCTGCTGCTTCTGGTGGTGGTGGTGGTAACGGTATGAGTGTGACGACGACATCGGCGGAGAACCCACCGCTGTCTGCCTTCGCGGAGGAACCGTCGTCCCCCGCCCCCGCCGCCGCTGTCGCCTCCCCCCCAGGCTTGCTGTTGGCCGGATCGCCCGTCACGCTTCACTTCAGCCTCGCGAACTACAGCTCCCTGCACCGCTACGACGTGGCACTGAAGGTCCGGGTAGAACGTCTGGCTCCGCAGTGGCTGTACACCGGGCCGACGGTGCGCCCTCTCGGCCCACTCGAGTCGGCCGGCACGCTGAACTTCTCCGTGACACTGTTGCCGTGGCAGGCGGGGTGGCTGTCCGTGGCGCAGTCGGCGCTGGAAGTCGTGGACGCGCGGACACCGGACGCGGTGTTGTGGTCGCCGTCGTCCACTGCCCTGCTACAACCGGTGGAGAGGCAAAGTGTCAGCATGAGTAGCAGTGGTCTGCAGACTGCATCAACGGAGGCGAAGGACGGCGGGGACCGGCCGACATTCGTGGCATCGCTGTCTTCGGTTACGCAATCCGCCATGAAGGTGTCGCTGCCCGCCGACGGGGGGGTGTTGTGTGAGGTGCTCGTCTTGTAGAGGACTTTACGTAGATGAATATACACACACGCACTCACATACGCACCGCTGTGCGGAAAAAAAAAAGGGGGAAAAAGCGAATATGAAAAGCCTCCCTGCTTGTTGTTATAGTTTCATGTGTTGCATGTACGTGCAAGCTTCGCCTCGAAGAAAGAAAAAGAAAGAAAGAATGAGGGCTCTTTGTTCTTCTTCGTGTTTCTCTCTCATGTTGTGAGGTGGTTCACTTGTGTGTAGTGTTTTTTTTTCTGTTGTTGTTGTTTTAAAAAGGACACATACGTACACATACACTCGCACAGATACGCAAACGCGTTGTCTACATGGTTACTTACACAACCTATCGAACGAATGAAAAAAAAAAATGGCTTAAAAAGAGAGAAAGAAAAAAGAAAGATGTGAAAGAGTGCAGCTGCAGTATGTGGTTTGGTATGTTGCCGTGCCTCTGCTTGCTCGCCACACTACAGCACAAGAGCCCTCAGGGTGGAGGAAGCTGTTGCAACACCGTTTTTTTTTTTAACGCCAAAAAAAAAAAAAAAGTTGTACTTGGAGTGCTGACGTGTTCATGTCGTGTTGCCTAATCGTTATAAAAAGAGGGTGAACGAGGGAAAACCCGTTTTTTTTTTTTCACTATCAATGCATCTATTACTCTCTCTCTCTCTAAATCTCATTCTTCTTTTTCTCTAAATGGTATCTTATCGTTTGTTGTTGTTGTTGTTGTTACTTCTAATCCCAAACATGCACTCCTCTCTTGTTGCTTTTCTCTCCCTAGCTAAAGAGCTAACAACGAGAACTCCCTTCTTGAAGCCTTCTCCTTCTTTTTTTTTTTTTCCTTCCTTCCTTTTTTTTTTCTTTTACATTATATAAATGCATACATTTTATTAGTTTTGTTTGCCGCTTGTGTGAGTAAGTACCTTTTTTTTTGTTTGTTTGTCAGTGTTCTTTTTTTTTTTCTTCTTCTTCACTCTTGTGTCCGCTTCTGCGTGCATCGTTCATCCCTTTTTTTTTTCTTCTCTCTGACCTCGTTTCTGATTTTGATTTCTTTCGTTCTTTCTTTACCCCCCTCCTCCTCTGTTTCTTGTTGTGTTGTTTCGCTGTTATTGTTTTTGAAGTGACACATCGTTAATACATCCTATACACAATATACTTCTTCAGGTTCTTAACCACAGTAGAGCATCTATTTCTTTTTTCCTCTTTCTGTCCTTCTTTTTTTGTTTTTTTTTTTTGAGGGGGCTTTTAGTACTTTTCTTTTTCTTTACCAGAACAGATTTGCTCAATTCGACAAGTTCCTCCTCATCTTTTTTTTTTTGTTGTTGTTGTTGTTGACTCTTGTTACTCTCTTGTTGTGATAAAAGCCTCCCCGTATGTTCTTTGCACAGAGCAGTCACCACGAGAGTTCCAATAACGCCTCTCGACGAAGTCAGGGCTTTCACCAGTCGAGTCCAACAGGCACTCCACCACCACCGCCGCCGCCGCAGCAGCAGCAGCAGCAATCGCGCAACCACGCAGAGTATCGCTGCCGCCCACACGTCGTGGTGGCCCTTGCGGCGGGCTTCAGTGCTTCCCTCAGCACGAGTAGGTCGCTTTCCTCCTCGTCAACGAGCTGTGCGGTCGCCACGGACTCTGCCGTGCACTCCATCACGCGCTGTCTGCCCGTCGCCGCCGCAACAGCAGCGGCTGTGCCGGCAATGCCGTTTACGACCTCACTACTCGACGCGGATGCAGACGAGGGCAACCTCCAGGCCACGTCGATCAGCGTTTCGCTGCCGCCAGTGGATCACCGCGCGGTACCCGCGGCCCCGGTGGTTCCTCCGTTTGCCTATCGCGACCTTCCTCGGCAGGCACAAGCGACAGCGCCAGTTGCCAGGCCAGCCACGTCCCCAAACACCGCGGCGTCGTCTTCGCTGTCCGGCGTCCTCGTGGCAGCTACGAGGGATTTGAGCAACCGGGAAACCACCCTAGCCAGATCAACCAGCCCGCGCGGACATCCACCGCTGACCCACGACAACGACAACGACGACGAGGATGACGATGATGACGAAAAGCAAAGAAGAAGCTCAACGGACGGCGTCACCGTGAGAACGCCGGCGGTCGTGACTGCTACGCCCACCACGGCATTTCCTGCTCCCGCCATCTCGCCTGGACCTCAGCCCTCCTCTTCCTCCTCTCCAAGCAACCCCGCCGACGATAAAGTCGGCTCGTTCGTGCGCGAGGCCATGAACGAGGTGGACGTGCCGCCGGGGCTATTGCGCTTCCTGCAGGAGCGGAAGCAGCAAGAGTCACCCTCAACGACCTCCTCGTCCCCCGCGACGACGACGATGCCGGTTATACCGGTCACCGTCTCCACCGCGCCCATGCACTCTCATCCGTTGATCTTCGCCCGTCGGCCATCCACCAAGGAGGCACCAGCAGGGCCACGTGGCGCCGTCGCCGGCGGGCCTGCGCTGACATCCCTCGTCGCGGGGCAACAGCAGCAGCAGCAGCAACAACCAAAACAGCAGCAGCAAGAACAACAACTGCAGCTGCAGCTATTCTCGCTAGCGGACGCGACGTCCACCGCTGTTCGCCGTAGTAACGAAACGAGCACGACGAACGCGTGTACCGACACGCCGGCTGCCGTCACGGCGGCGCAGTCGGAGGTGCGCGGCCCGCTGGAGCTGGTCATGTTGGACCAGCCCGTCTCCCGCCCGTCCCTCGACCTCAACAGTGCATCGGGCGTCACCGTGGGGACCATAGCGGGTGAAGGTGTGGAAAGCAGCAAGACAACGAGCCGCACGCAGTGGACGCGCATGCTTAAAAAAGGCAGGGCGAACAGCGGGCAGACGAGCAGCCACGGTGAGGAGACTGCCACGACGACGATGCACTCCCTCTGCACGGCAAGCCGTACGGCGCATCCGGCTCGCCTGTCTGCCGCGCAGCCGGGGGACAACGTGCAGGCGTCGTCAGAAGAGGGCAGCTCACACCACCCCTCCACCCCCTCCCCGTCGCCTAACCCTTTCTGTGCAGTCGCTCGGTGCCGTGGTAGCGGTGCTGATCTGGAACGCAAGGAGGTCTCCCCCTGCCTGCAGCACCTCCGACAAGGCCTGCTACAGCCAGCAAGCGGGGGCGGTGCGCAGGGCTCGATAACTTCGTTTCCCTCCCCCGTTGGTCGGGCAATGACACCGCTAGCAGCAGCAGCGCCAACAACGAACTTCGCCGTCAGCCTGGCCAGCTCACCTCCTTTCTCGATGCCCCTCCCCACCACCACCACTGCAGTTGGCAGCGCGCACAAGCGCAGATCTTTACTCGTAGTACGCAACATGGAGGACGCGCCGTTTCTCATTCAGCAGCACCACCAGCAGATGGAGCAGCAACAGGGAGAAGAGCAGCGGCAGCAGCAGCAGCAGCACTCGCCGCAGCATTCTTGGCAGTTCGCCCACCGCCGTTCACCGCCCACGTTCACCAGCAGTTGCACCGCTGGGGCGAGCTTGCTCAGCGACAGCCCAGTCGGGATGAACTTCGTCGACGGCAGCGCGATGACCTCGCCCACCCCCGCCGGCGACCTCGAGCCGCCGCTGACGGCGGGTGTGGCCTGGATGGACTCCTTCTCTCCCTACGCCTCCATCGTATCCCCCACCGCAACGCAGACGACGATGGCCACAAACTACGGCAGCACCGTCTTCACCGGCTCCTCGACACAGAGCATTGGAGTGTTGTCGGCAGCCGCGCTGACGCTGGCCGAGCGCTCCGCGACACGGCCTGTGCAGCCGGGTTTCGGCTCGCCGTCGCAGTCCGCCACATCGCGCCAACGCCGTCCGCAAGCGACCGCCGTCACGCCGCTCACGACGGGTCTCATGATGCTGTCGAGCAACGTGGGCCACATAGGCCCCTCCTCGGCCGCCCTTCACTCCCCAGCATCATCGGACAAGTATAGCGGGCGGCAGAACTCGCACGAGCGCCGTAGCCTTCTCTATCAACAACAACAACAGCAACAGCAGCATCAACACCCAAGTTAGATTTCAATGTTGAGCCAAATGCGCAGTCCATTGACCTCCATTTTTTTTTTTTGAGCTTATAAATTTCTTTTTTTCCCACTTATGCCTCTTGTCATTCCTCTATCTGTGTCTTTGCAGCGTCCACTAGTGTATAAAGCTGGACTGTGTGCGTTTCTTTTCCTTGTACTGTACTTTCATTACAGCCACAAGCATGATATATATACATTTTTTTTTTGTTCTCAAAAGAGCGGTTATGTTTGTTTTTTTTTTGTAGAGCTTATTGTTAGCTTCCTTCTTTTTTGTTGTTCTTGTTCTTTTTTTTTTTTTTAATGTCTGCAGAAACTACAAAATGTCCCAAACCTTTGGCAACCCACCAGAAGATAGGTCAGTGCGGCAGCGATGTCGCTAAATAAAAAAAAAAAGAACCTAAGGATCGCCGGCAACAGGTTACTTACGAAGCAAGAGCAACAGCAGCATACCCGCTTGCATGTTTCTTTCTTGTTTTCATTTTTTTTCTAATTATTGTTTTGTATTATTATTACTGTTATTTATATTAAAGTGGTTGTTTGTTTGTTTGTTTTTTCTGCTCATTTTTCTTTTTTCTCTGAATCAGAGCAGTGTGTTGTTTCCTTTTTTTCTCTATCATTTTTTTGTTTTACTTTGTTGTCTTCTGTTTCAAAAGCAGCGTCGAGGTTTTATTCAACGCTGCTTCCTGGTAGATTTTTTGTTATTGTTGGTGGTAGTTTCTGCACTTCACTGAAAAGACGGCAGAAGTGTCGCCTACATGAAAAAAAAAAGGGCTTATTCTGCAACCCGGTTGAGAAGCTCTTGTTCATGTGTGCCTCCACAAGCGCATGTGTGTGTGTGTGTGTGTGTGTGTTTCCTGGCATGTTTCTTTTCTTTTTCCTTTTTTCTTTTTTCTTTTTCATTTTCTCTCTCACAAAAGTCTGATTCTCACAGAGACTCGACTCTTACACCAACAGTATTCTAGTGCTTCTAATACTCTTTTTTTTTTTTTACTACTCCTAATAAACACATGTTCTTTTTTTTTTTTTAATGTGTGCTCTTGATGTCAACCGACAAATCGCTTCTCCGTATAAAAGACTTTTTCTGTTTTTCTGCATTTAAATCTGACGTTTATAAACTCGCACTTCAAGCCCCTTTTTTTTTGGGGGGGAGGGGGCATTGTTTTTTTGTTTCAAGCTTCAGTTTTCATTTTCGGTTGAGTACGTTTACTTTCTTTTTTTTTTTTTCAAGAGCTCACCGCTTTTTCTTTTTTTTTTCTTTTCTTCTTCAGCGTTGTGTTCTACAGACGATGTACATTGCTGTAAAACACACACACAAAAAAAAAAAGCGTAGGAAGAAAACAATAAGTTCTTTTTTTATTGTATTTTTGCTCTCAGCTAAACCGTTGTTTGTTGTTTGTTGTTGTTTTTGATCTTTTTTTTTTTAGTCTTTGTTTTTTGTTTGTTTGTTTGTTTTTCTTTATTTTGTTATTGCTGTCTTGTCGTTGATGTGTCTGTTTCTCCTCCTTTTCTCTTTTTTTTTTTTTTTGATGGAAACTTCGCGGTTGTACTATTCATCGATTAATAATGATAATAAGAGGAACGTGAAAGGACAAAAACAGAGAAGCGCCAGTAGGGAATGCCGACCCGTAGTCGCAAAGGCGGAAGGGGCCTCGGAGCGCCTGACGCCTCACATATTGCTCGATCACCTCCAGCAGTGGAGGCGAACGGAAGAAAGAAAGAGAAAGTGTGTGTGTGTGTGTGTGGAGATGCCGAGTGATAGGCAGGTGAAGTAGTGTACAGTAAATGCGGGCTGCACCGCAACAACTCACCAACCAAAAGCTCGCTATCATTTTTTTTTTTTTTATCTGCTTAAACAACACTGTTTTTCTCTTTCTTTTTCAAGGATGATGTGACTTCGCGTCCTTGATGGATCTTAAAGTGTTCTTTCCTTTTTTTTTTTTTTATTATTAGCTGTGACATAAGTAAGTCCTTTCCACTTTTCTCTTCATCCTGTCTCCTTTTTTTTTTTTGTGTGTGTGTTTTTCTTCTCAGAAAAGAGTGTCCTTAATCCTTGTTGTTGTTGTTGTTGTTTTTTGTTTAGTTCTTCTTTTTTTTTTCCCCCGCACGCTCATTCGCACAATGCAGGAACGCAAAGAACACATCAACATCATCTACCCTGAGGAGGGCAAGCGATACCGTCTCAATGTGCGCACCACCGTGAGCCGACTGACCATCGGCAAGGTGAAGCAATGTCTCGCCGCCGCCAGCTCGTGTCCGATCCCGCTGGATCAAATGGTCCTGCATCTGAACGGCGTACCGTTGAGCAACGACCGCGATGTGTGCGAGAGCCTTGGTATCGGCAACGGCGCCACCCTCTCCGTGGAGGCTCGCCCTGTCTCCCCACAGCACCAACGACAGAACGAAGAGGCGAAGTGGCGGCAGCCGTCTACCTTTGCGCGTCACAACAACAGCAGCAGCAGCAAGCTTGACAACGGTGTGCTGACGACGCACGAGGAGGACAACGGCGTTGCCGCCGACACTGCCTCCGCCTCCCCGCCTTTCCCCTTGTCAGAGCAGCGTCGGCTGCTGGAGCTGCAGACGCTCGAGCAGCAGGACGCGATGCTAAACAAGGACGTCGTAGTGCGCGACGACATTTTGAAGAGCACGCTGCGCCATGTAGATGACGAGATGGACCACGCAAGCCTGCGTCGGCGTCAACTCGAGCGGCAGCGGGAGAGCGCCGAAGAGGAGCTGCGTCGCATGTGTGAGAAGGAGGCGGCGGCGGCGCGAGAACGCGAGCGGCTGGCGACGCTGCGCGCCCAGGAGGCCGCGCGGGCGACAGAGCGCGCTGCCCAGCTAGTCGAGCGCCGTGAGCAGCTGCATGCGGAGCAGGAGGCTGCGCGCGCCGTCGCGCTGCTGAAGTTGGAGAACGAAAAGAAGAAGGCGATGCTGGCACAGCAAAAAGCGCTGCTCGAGGCGGAGCGGGAACGGGCGTTGCTGGAGCAGGACAGCTACGAGGCGTCAACCAAGGCGCGGGAGCTAGAGCTGCGCAGTCGCGAGATTGACATGGAGCACCAGCGTCTGGCCCGCATCCGCGAGGCACGCGCGCTCGACGCGGACAGGCGACTGGCGGTGCAGCAACGCCTGCATTACTACGACCGTCTCGGGGTGGAGCCGCCGCGTGCGCTGCAGCGCGAAGCAGCCACACTGCTTCTGCACAACGGCGATGCAAAAAACGACAGTGACGACGAGCTCACTCTGAGGGAAGACGCGGAGGAAAGAAAAGCGGTGAACGGTGGGGCACAGAAACGAGAGAACGGGCGCAAGAACGGCAGTGCGACAACGACGAAAGTTACCACGAATGGCAATGCGGATCGTCATGCCGACCGCGATGACCTCGTGCAAAGCCGCGGCCCGTCGCACGCCTCCACCGCCCCGGGCTCGTCCACGCAGCCAGCCAGCTCACCCTCTATCCCACACACCACGGCGGAAACCAGCAGCAACAACAACATTAATAATAGTAATGGCAATGCACCGTTGACGGTGCCAGAGGGCGGCTTCTACGATGCGCGTGAGAACGCCGAGGCGAACCTGCGCCGCCTGGGCGATGACTTGGGCCTGTCTGCTGAACTGCGGTTCGATGAAAGCGACACCTGCGTCATCAGCATTGATGGCGAGTACACGCTGCTCGTCACCTACGACGCGGCGACGGAGCGGCTTTACCTCTACTCCACATTGCTCGCCACACTGCCGCCGGTCGTACAGCAGACACCGGAAGGCCGACTGAAGCTGTACGAGTTTCTGCTGGAGGCGTCCCTGCTCGGGCGCGAGATGTGCGGTGGCGGTGTTGGGGCGTCGATACGGAACAACTTCGTGCTCATGTCTGCCAGCCTTTACATGCCGACAAGTCAGCCATGGTCGCTGCGTACCGTGACGCCACAGTTTCTGCACTGCCTGCAGCACTGGCGGGCGAAGTTGACGGAATTCCTGGCGGCGTTGGAGCGGGAAACGCTGACTGAGCCGCCGTCCGCTGCTCGTGTGAGCCCTAGTCAACCCGTACCCGAGCCCGCAACGTCATCGTACGCCGCCGATGGTGTCTCTCCGCCCTGGCCGCGCACCGGGGAGCCCTCGCCTCAGCCCCACGCGATCGATCCACGTTGGATGCATGGTGCCGCCAGCGTCAGCCCCACCCGCAGCCACGTCGGCTCTGTGTCCCCCTCTCAGACCCCGCTACATCAGCAGCAGCAGCAGCCACAGGCGAACCACCGAACGAGCCCCACCACCGGTGCAGCGAAGGTGGTACCGGTGCTAGGCTTGGAAGTAACGGGCACGGTGCTTGTCAATGGCATGCCAACGCACTACGACAACGGTGTTCTCGTCGTGAACGCAGCTGGGCCGTCAGTGCTGGCCGGGATTCAGCCAAACGATTTTGTGGAGGCGTTAAACAACGTGCCGATCCGCAGTGTGCACGACTTCCGTCGTGTCGTTGCGGAGCAGCTCACGCCAGGGATGTTGGTGCCGGTGCGAATTAACCGGGGCGGGGTGGCCATGATCGTGACGGTGCGCGTCGAAGCTGCGTGGTCACTGTAGAGAGAGAGAGAGAGAGCATTATGTGACTGACTTTTTTTTTTGTTGTTGTTGTTTGCTGTTTGTTTTTGCTTGGAAGTTGTAGGTTTTTGTGGTGGTGCCATGAGATGTGAAAAAGAAAGATGAGCAAATGAGATGTAGAAAGCTCCCTGTTTTTTTTTTTTTGTGTGTGTGTGTCGTTGTGTCTGGTAATTTATCGTAGAAGAGAAGAAAAAAAAAAACAGAAAAAGCAAAACAAAAAACGAAAATGGTAGGCTGTTTCGCGTTAGCCAGAGCTCTTTTGGTTTTTTTTTTTTGGTTTTTGCTCTTCCTCACATTGTGTTTCTTTCTCGACCCGTTTTTTTTTTGTTTTTTACTACAACGATTAGATTGTGTTTTTCTACACTTTTTTGTTGCTTTCCATTACTTACACCCATCCATCCTTGAGTTCTTGTTCTCTGTTCTTTATTTTTTTTTTTTTTAGAGCTGCAAGCAACTTGATACAAAAGCAAAAATGCAAAAGTAGCGCACCAAAACAGCTGCCTTTCCGTGGCGTTAGTTTCTTCGTGTTTGTGTGTGTGTGTGTGTGTGTGTGTTTTCCGCTTGTTCAGCGTGCACTCCCTCCACCCCATGCCTGCAACGGGGCAGTGGAAGGAAGTGAAGATCGCTGCAGGTCACGTTAACTTCAACTCTCTCTCTCTATCTCGTTTTGGCACATTTACGGTCCTACTTCTGGCGTTGTTTGTTATTGTTTGCCTCGCATGAATTGCCTCCCTCCCCCCTCCTCACACACACAAAAAAAAAAGTGTATATATATTTATTTATTTATTTATTTACATCAAGACGCACAGCTTTCATCCACAAACAGTGTCGCGCTCCGGTTTTTTTTTTTTTTAATTCTCTTTCGCCTGTATCCTCTCCGCATTACTTGGTGGGGTGGACAGCGTAGCCATCCACGTGTTGTTTTTTTTTTTTTTTCCTCTTCACAGATTACAGCAGAGATCAGAATGCCATTGTTTCTTCATTTCGTTTTTCCTTTGTTGTTGTTGTTGTTGTTTTTCTCGTTCGCGAAAGCTGAAACATGAAGCGGATGATCATACCACGCAGAAGCGGGATATCTAAAACATCCGGGGGGGGACAGCGAGGATGTCGAAAAACGGAGAGGCCAAGCTGCCTCTCGTGGAGTCAGCCTTGTTTGGCAGCAGCAGCAGCAGCAGCAACAGTGAAGACGGCATCCACCTTCTTGCTGAGGAAGACGTTTTGAAGCTGCAAGAAACACGGCGCACACGCGCCTCAGGCCGAGTCTCCGCTCTACCAGCCACGGCGGGCGCGGCTGACACGCCCACCAATGAAGCGGTTAATTCTCCTCCACAACGCGCGTGCGAGACGCCAGCGAGAAAAGTGGAGCAGGGGAGTTGTTCGCCGCTGCTGCCGACAGCAGGAAAAGGCGCGCCGTTCACTCCTCTCTCACCTCGCGCTGCAGAGCCTTCTCGTGCGTCTTCTCCGTTTCTCGCTCACACGCAGAAGTCCACCAACGTGCACTGGAGCAGCACCGCACAGCCAGATGGCATTCCGCCGTCGCTTGCACGGTTGCTGCGGCAGTATCTGCCGTCCTCTCCTTCTTCTACCCAGCCCGTCCGGGAGGAGGCTCGTCAGACAGGTGGAAAAGCAGGTCAAGAAGGCATCAGTACTCCTGGTGATGTCAACAGCAAGAGCGATCCTCTTCAAACAGAGCAAGCCGATGAGCAAGGCGCGTGGCACCGCTTGCTGCCACCGCAGTGGACGTCGCCAACGGCACGTCCACACACAGCATCAGCACAGGCGGCCTCAACCGACAACCATCACGCGGTAAACCAGGCACAGCTGTGGTTCCTCCTCACACGTTACCCGCGCGATGCTAGCGCCTGCCTTGCGCTCAGCTGCAGTGTCAGCCATGTGTTGAACATCATGCGGCAACACCCGCCACCCGATGTGGTCTTCGCAGGCACCGAACCGTTAGTAGACGTTGCAGCAGGCGCGCACGCGCGTCACAGGTTCGAAAAGGTGGTCGCGCCTGCATGCGCGGTGAGCTCAGCACCAACCTGTCCATGCGGCTGCCTTGTGGGCGGTCGTTACGTGGACGTACCGCTTTGCCGCTTCCACTGGAAGATTTATCTTTCTCACCTCCCGTTTGAGCGAGTAGAGGGCACGGCTCCACAGCCTGGCGGAGCGGATCACCTTCGCGATCGCGCTTCTTCGCCACTCGTACAACCGACGCACGCACCTGTCGAAGTTCAGCCTCTTCCCTCGACTAGTCCAGTGTCCGCACCGCCGACGCCGGAGTCGCCACAGCTGCAAAACGCGCGGTTGCGGCTGACCTCGCTTCAGATGGAGTTGCAAGTCGCGCTGATGCCCTTGTTCGCCGTTCAGGCGCTCGCCGCATTCGTGTGGGTGAGCAGCGAGCAGGAGTGCGCGCAGCGGCAGCGCCGTCTCGTCTACCGCGGCAGACGCTCGTGCGATGAAGCCGACAAGGAAAAGAAAGGACAACAACAGCAACAGCAACAGCAACCGCCACGGCACAGTGCGGTGTGTCCGAACACGGAGGGGAGGCGGCGTTCGCCGGGCGACTCCGCGGACGCCGTGCTGACAGCCGTCGGTGCACCCTCACCGCAGTCGAGCATGCCGCTCAGTACGGGTCCTGACTTCGAAACGGCATACACGTCCTTCTGCGGCAAGAGCACCCGGTTGTTGGCTGCCATGGCCTGCGTGCGACTTGCATGGAGTCACCTGCAGCGAAGCAGCGACACCGCCATGTTTGTCCCTCGTCTCGAGGTGTTGGGTCCGTCATCTCCTCCTCCTCGCCCACAACTTCCAAAGGACAGGCAACGACAGAATCCAATGCACCAGCAGCAGCAGCAGCGATTCTCGGACTTGCGCCGTGCCGCCGCCGCCACAGGAATCAGATCGTCTGATGCTCTCGCGCACTTCCTGCTGAAGAGCTTAGCAAACGCCAACGGCGCGACCCCGTCGAACCCGCACGTGGACGCTTTTCATCGCTTGCGCGTCCGACTGCTAGCGCAGGTGTGGGACGGCAAGCGTGTGCAGCCCGCCCACGACGCCGACGGCGACGACAGGACGGAAAAATTGCGAGGGATGGAGAGACACGTGGAGCAGGTGCTGCTGGGGCGGACGGCCACGATGCCGCTATGGTGCGCCGTGGCGGTCGAGATGGCGCAGCTGTACACCGAGGAGCGTCAGCGGGAACGTCAGCTGCACCAGTACGTGATGCACCGCGACGCAGAGATGTCGCAGCGGTGCAGCGTTGCCTGGGCGTGTGTGCATGGCCTCGGTATACAGCAGCTCGTGCGGCTGCTCGTACAGCTGTTGCTGCTGCCCACGCTGTGTAGCACACCGGAAGTAATTCCAGCGAACAGCGCATCCCCTCCCCATTCTGCCCAGGCAGCGCCGCCGCGCCCACACGGCGTGGGATGTACGCACCAGGGCCGGCCACCGCTCGCGTCTGTTTCGAGTGGGTGGACAGGCAGCTCAGGTGTAAGCAATGACTACGCCCCTGTCGCAGCAGCGACCCTGAGAGAGATCCTGCCGCACGTGTCGCAGCACATGACGCGCCACCCTTTATTCGGAATAGCGGCGGCGGTGCAGTGTGGAGCGGTGCCGCTGAGTTGGGCCGTGACGTGTGTGGTGGGGACGTGTGGTATGCCGGCAGCATCGTGCTCGCGGGAGACAGACGTGCGGAGGGAGTTGACGCGGGTTGTCGAGGACGTGCAGCGGTGGCTGCGCCTGGCAGAGGGCTGCCTCTGAGACTTTTTTTTTTTTTGTTGTTGTTGTTGTTGTTTTGTTTTTCTGTGTGTTTTTCTGCTTATTATTACTAATGCTATTATTGTTAAACCTGCTATGATCTTTCCCGGCACTATCTTTTTTTTTTTTTTTCCTTCCTCTTTCTTTCTTGGTAGAGTATGCACTTGACCAGAATAGGAATCAATGGAAAACGCAGAATGCAAAGTCACTCGCCGCAAAAAGAACCGTGTTGATGGAAGCGTCTCAGGACCGGCCTTTTTGAATGTGATAAAAGGTTGCTTTACAACGTCCTTTTTTTTTTTTTCTGAAAGCTGGCCCTCCTGTGTTTCATCGGGCTTCGTTCCACTTTGCCACTTCGCCACCTTTCACGTCTCTCAACCTCTTACTCCATTTTTGTTCTTTTTTTTTTTCTTCTTCAAATAAAAAGAAAGGAAAGAACGAACGAAGAGAGAAAAGAAAAAAAAAAAAAGAGCACCTCCAAATCAATTTTGTGTTAAATAACGGTGTTCCACCGACAGGGTGTTGCTGCATCAGAAGGGGGCTCTTTTCACTTCTCACACATACTCTTACAATCTCACTCTCACATCAGAGGGAACACTGTTTTTTAGCGACGCATGCGGGCAATAAAAATGCGAAATAATGGGCAGTGCAACGCTACTGAGGCCGCCAACAACAGCAGGGCCAGCAGCAGCAACGGTTGTGGTGGCAATGCCGCGGACAGTGAAACGCCCCATCACGCGAGTGGACATCGTCTTCGCGCCGCAGACCCACCGTCAGCCGCCGACAGCCTGGCACCGGATAGTAAGAACGCGACACTGACCCCCGCGCAGCTCCGCTGCCACACGAGCAAAAACAACGGCAGCAGCAGCAACTACAACGCCAGCTCCGCCGTCAGCAGCGTCGGCAACAAAACGGAGACAATGGATGCACCGGTGGACTTCGAAGACGAGGATAGCCAGTGCCTCCCCGGCAGCTTCGACCCACTCGCCGATGCGGTGGCGCGGGACGCACCACTGACCTTCACCGCCCGCGACGACCCTCGTGTTGTAGCCCGCCTTCCCTTGACCTTTCGTGAACTCCTGCCTACCATCGATCAACAACTGCTCTATCGACAGCGGCAGGACGCGCACCAACTCGCAGTGGAGGAGGATGCAGTCGCGGCGGCAGCCACGCTAACTTCTTCTACAGCAAGCCGCGTCAGACCAGGGGAGTATCCGCCTGTCTCCGACTTTCTTCGCGAGCGTCTTCCGCTCGCCGTTGGCCGTGTGCCGGGTTGCAGGACAAAAATGGTCCACGCCGTCGAGGAGACCGACACGCCGACGTCCGGTGCAGCAGGCGGCGCCGCGAGCCGAAAAAGTAATCGGGTGGCGCATGAAGAGCCGCCGACGCTGGAGGAGGAGCAGCGGGTGTATCGCGAGCAGGTGTCGGAGGAAGTACTGGAGTATCTGCTGAGTCCCTGCTTGCCACGACGTTGCACCCCTCTCTCAGACGGAGCCGCCGACGAAGGCCAAGAAACGGAGGGAGACAGAGATTCAGAGCAACAGCGCCGACCAGAGGAGGAGCAGCGGTACGCCCTCGTGGAAAGTTGTCTGAGCGGCCTGCGTGAAGTCCCGTCTGACTCGGTGGAGTACGGAGAAATCCTCCGGCGACTAGTTCGCGTGACCGACACACGTGCGGCATCCGTCCCACAGCAGCAGGAACAGCAGGAACAAGAATCACAGCAGGAATTCGGCGACAGCGCGGACCTTGAGGTCGACCTTCCCGCGTACGCCCGCCAGCTCCTTGTCGGCTGCAGTGCTTCCATCCGCGGTGAAGGTAAAACAGAGAGGTCGCTGCTGCTGGCGGGTGCGGAGCCGCGTGCGCCGGTCGTCGCCGCCACGCTGCGTGCCGCGCTAGACGCAGTGCTGCCACCACGAATGCTGCTCTACTACATTGTACGCTACGAGACCGCGGTCGAGCTGCAGCGGCAGCGGCGTGCTGCACAGGCGCAGCAAGAAGCACTTCGCCAGGCCGTACAGGAGCACCCGGATGATCGGTCGAGTCAAGCGGCGCTGGAGGAAGTGACGGCGCTGCTGTCGGACCACTACACCAAGGCGCCTGTGGGCATGGTGCTGGTGCTGCTGGAGCGCACAAGCGACGTGCAGGCTCCACGGGAGTACCTGAACGGGCTGGAGCGCTCCATCGACGACGTCTTGGCCCTCTGCCACGCACGCTGCTGTGGGCGGCCGCTGAAACTGTCGACCAGTGCGCAGAACGCACAGCGACCTGCGACGATCACGGCCCCCGCAGCTCCGAGTGCGGGTTCCCCCACGCCCACCCGCCCCGCCGAGGAGAGAAGGAAGAATCAAAAAGGGCAGCTAAAGAGTCGCGCCGGGGCCACCACCGCAGCCACGACGACGACGATTCTCTCCACCGTGAAAAACCCTGTCTGCACAAGCACCACAAAGCCACTGCCGGCCCGCCCCGCCGCCCTGACATCGAGCGGCGGCGGCTCGGCCAGCGTTGCTACGACGCTGCACGTGCTGGAGCTGAACAAGCAGCGTTGCCTGGTGCTGTTCGATTTGCTCGGTGAGGAAGTTCTCCGACAGATCACCGTCGACCTGCCCGAGCGTGGCATACTCCTGCGACGCCTGCTCGACGAGGCGCAGCTCTCACTCGACGCGCGGGCGGTGCTGGCACGCGAGCGGGTACATGCGACTCAAGAAGGCTTGCGAGACGGCCAGGACGATCGCGAGGCCCTCGCCGCCGCGATGGCGACGTTGGAGGTTGAGGCAGCGGCGCTGCGGGAGCGACTGGCGACCCTGCAGACACGTAAGGCGGGGCTGGAGGCGTGGGCGGAGGAGCGAAAGGTGCGTGCGGCGGCAGAGCGCGACGTGCGGCTGAGGTTTGAGGAGCGGCTGCAGGAACGGCTGACGACGCACACGGAAGCAATGAAGACGGCGCATGAGGTGACGCGGCAGAGCGCGCTGGCGTAAGGCTACACAACCATGTCTGAGAACAGCGAAGTTGGAAAAGGAGCGTTCGCGTTGCTGGTGGAACGGCGACCCTGTGAGCGTAGCCTAGCGCTGCTTTATCAATCGCTTTCCTTTTTTTTTTTCTGCCGTCGTTGTCATTGTCGTTTTTACATGTGTTACGTATGTGTGTGTGTGTGTTTATGTATACTAACGACTTCGTTTCTCTTCTTTTTTTCTCTGTTCTTTTAGAGTCCTTGTTGATTGTCGTGACGCGATGCGACTGCACGGGTCTTGAGGTGTGAAGTCGTTCTCTTCTGGCTCCGTTCTTTTCTCCCTCGCTTCACTTTTTTTTTCCCCCATATGTGAGAAAGAAAGAGAAAGCAGAGATAGCCAGAGAGAAAAAAAAAAAAAAGAGACTCGTTTTTTTTTTCGCCTCTACGAGCGTGAAAATTATATTACATCTTGTTGTTGTTTTTCCACAACTTTTATGTACAATACCAATGACTTGACGACGGAAGTGTCTTTTTGCGTAGAGCTTATTCGAGTTTTGCCAATTAGAGAAGAAAAGAGAGATTCTAGAGCAGTTTAGGAAGCGTTGTCCGACTTTGGACGCTGTGTGACGTATACTGCTTTGTTCACGATGTATTAAAAAAAAAAAAGAAGGAGAAAGTGGGAAACGGGTGCTCTACATTGCGAACATTCCCAGCTGTTCCTCGTATTCTGCGATCAACTGAGTGTATTTGAGTAAGTGGTGCTACGTCGCGTTGCGTGTTGCAAGGTCCCTTTCTGTTTTTTTTTTTTTTTTTGCCCATGGCCCCTATACCTCTGATCGCAATCCTCGCCACTGACTGCTGTAGCCCGTCTCTCATCTTCTGTCTTCATTCAACTCATGTTTTACTCGCTTGCGCCTCTTTCCCTCTCTTTTTTCTCTTTTTCCTTCATTCTCTCTCATCATTTTTTTTTTTTCCCCCCTGTGTGTGTTTGTGTCAACATCCGTATTCTGTTCTGACTCGCAGCTCACCGTATTGTTTTCTTTTTTGTGTGTGTATACTGTTGACTGTGGCTTTCAGTTCCACTTTTTTTTTTGTGTGTGTGTGTGTTTTCGCGTTTTCACTGTTGCTTTACATTTCTGGTTTTTTTTTTTTTAGTATTCCAAACCCCACACACGGGCAACTCTCTGTCGTCTCTTTTTTTTTTTTTTTCTTCCTTCCCCTTTTTAAGTGGCTTTGCTTATTTCTCTACGTGCGTTTTTTTTTTTTGGCGGAGGAAAGAAAGAGTCTTTTTTTTTTTTGCACTAAAGCGAATAGTAGTTAGCTAGCAGCTTTTTTTTTTTTTCCCCTCCCCCCTGTTGTTCTCTCGTGTGCGTGAAGCACCGCGTGGTCCTTGTCGGGGTTTTTCTCCCTGTTTTTTTTTTTTTTTTCTCTGTCCTCTTTGCTGTTGTAGGTGTGTGGGGGGTTATCTTGCACGCGTGCACTGTCGTTATAAACCGTAGCCCCTTTCACCTACCCCTTTATTCTTCTCCATATCGTTCGCCTCTTTTTTTTTTTTTTTATCTTGAGCCGGTCTTCTCTCATCGGAAAAAAAAAAAAGGAAAGGAAAACGTAAAAAAAAAAAAATGTTGACTACTCGGATTATCAAGGAGACGGAAAAGCTGCAGAAGGAGTGTCCGCCGGGCATTACCGCGACTCCGACGAAGGACAACCCGCGTTATTTCATGGTGACAATTCAAGGCCCACCGCAGTCCTGCTACGAGGGTGGTCTCTTCCGCCTGGAGCTCTTCTTGCCAGAGGAGTACCCGATGAAGCCGCCGAAGGTGCGCTTCCTCACCCGTATTTACCACCCGAACGTAGACAAGGTGGGCCGTATCTGCCTCGACATCATCAAGGACAAGTGGTCGCCGGCGCTGCTCATCAATAAGGTGCTGCTGTCGATTCAGATCCTGATGTCGAGCCCGAACCCGGATGATCCGTTGGCGAACGACGTGGCGGAGCACTGGAAGGAGGACGAGGCAGGTGCCTTGCAGACGGCGCGCGAGTGGACGCGTATGTACGCGAAGCCATAAATAATATACAAAAAGAGAGAAAGTGCACGAAAGAAAGAAAGAAGAAAAAAAGAAGCACAGATGGCATGCGTTTGTTCACGGCTGTATGCGAAGATGTCGTTGCTGTGGTTGGCTTTCGGTTCTCTGTCGTTCTGGAGCACACCCAATAATACTCTTTCTCCTCCTAGACAGGGCCACCAACTCTCTTCTATTTTTTTTTCTTTCTCTTTCTTTTCTGGTAGTCTTTTTTTTTTTTTTTAGTAGGCGAGCAAGGATACGGGTGTTAACTGAAAGCGCTCGCTTTCGGTGGTGATGGTAGAGTCACTGTTTAGACGGTGTGTGTTTTTTGGTGTGCGCACAGGTTGTTTTTTTTTTCTTGTCGATGATGCCTCCTTCCTTTTTTTTTTTTTGTGTGTTTGTGTGTGGTGTTCCTCTCCCTTATATTGTTTTATTATGGATGAACTTGAAAAAAAAAAAAACAGACGGTGTTGCACGTGTGTGTGTGTGTACTCTTTTTTTTTTAGCTGGTCTTGCTCTGCCTCGCACTTGTTCCTCACTTTGCCTTATATATATACATATATATATATATATATATTTTTTTTTCGTTCTTTTCTGTTTTAGAGTTGTCTCGTGTGTGTGTGTGTTTGTGTGTGTCGGAAAAAGCTGCGACGGAGAGAACAGGGGCACGTTTCATTATTGTTTGTTTATTGGTCAGTTATTTGTTATTATTGGTGGTGGTCTTGTATGGGTTTTTTGTTTCCCTCATGTTTTCTTTCTTTCTTTCTTTTTTTTTTTTTCGGGAGTGTATGCGGACGTGTCTTCTTCTGTCTATCAGTCAATCAATCATGTTACGAAACAACACACCACGTGATAGAACACAAGACATGCTTTTGCTTCTGCAAGAACTGGGCGTCACTAGACTGAGTGTGTGTGTGTGTGTGTGTGTGTGTGCGCATACCACAGCAATATGTGCGGAGCATTAAGTTCTTTGCTGCGATGGTTCCTCACTCGCGTAACTGCGGTAAGCGGACCAGGACTTCTCCAGGTGCAGCTCACTGTAAAAAAAAAAAAAAGAGCTTAATGCTCTTTAAAAAAAAAAAAATAAAGGCAGCCGTTTACTGCTCCGTTCGTCCTGCCACTCGTCAAAGGAAAAAAAAAAAAGAACACTTTTACTCCTTCCGGGTTGTGTTACTCCGATCTTTAGTTGTCTTGTAGACAAGAGGGAAAAAAAAAAAGGGCTGCTCCGGGGTGCAAGTCTTACTCATTCACTTTTTCTCCCCATCCTTTCCTCCTTCTTTTTATGGTTTGGTGTTTTCTTTTTTGTTGTCGCTTGCTTGTTTCAATGACCACTCCGCACGCCTTTCAACCACAGATCTTCACATTCTTTTTTTTTTTTTCCACCTTCTCCTTCCGCTAAGCAGACGATCGCCTCCTCTCCTTTTTTTATTTCTTACGACTATTTTCTCTAGCCGCTTTCTTTCCTATTTGCTCTGTTTGTGTGTGTGTGTGTGCTTCACACACGCCACTGCTAGTTACATTTTACAGAAGAAAAAAAGTGTTTTTTTTTCCAGTCATGGTTCGTTCTCATCCAGCTCCGTCGTTCAATCACAGCCACGGCCATGCCTCGGCTCCACCGCCGAAGCCGGCGGAGCCGATGCACGCGAACAACTCAGCTCCGCACCCACCACCACCGCCGCCGCCCCGAACGGAAGTCACCAACATCTACGTACAGCGCGCCGCACCGGCTGGCGGTGGCGGCTCTGGCATGCTCGGCACGATGGCTGCCGTAGCGGGTGGTAGCGTGATCGGCCACGGCATCAGCAACTACCTCTACGGCAATAACAACCAGGCCCCAACGCAGCCTGCGGAGGCACAGCAGCTGGCGCAGGCTGCGAAGCAGGAAAACAACGCCTGTGCACCGCAGCTGATGGGGTACTCGAAATGCCTGGAGGCGAACTCGGAGTCGGCGGACTCGTGCAAGTGGGCGTGGGACTACTTCCTGCAGTGCAAGCAGGACAACCCGGCTCAGTAGAATAAGTGAGAGAGCGCGAGCCGTTATTTACGGTCGAGGTACTGGATGACAGCAGTGTCAACCGGCAACAGAGACAGATGAACTTCGAAAAAGCGCGCCTTTTTCCCTGAAGTGCACCTCCCAGTTCCTCTTTTGGTCCTTGTTTCCCACCCACCCACCCCCCTATCTTTCCTTTTCCGTTTGGAAAAAAGGAAATGAGGAAGAGTGAGATGGCAACTTGCATCGAAAAAAAAAATGCGCTAGTGAATCGTCGTGTTTCAAAAACACTTTCGTCTTTGATTGCTTTATTGCTCATAGGGATATATATATATATAGTCATATTACCAAATGAAAAATCCTTGGAAAAGAAAGGAAAGGGTGTGTTTCTCCTCTGTTTTTTTTTTTCCTGTTTTCCCCAGATCTTTATTATTATTATTATTATTTATTCGGGCAGAATCTAATCGCTCTTATAGTATTATCACTACTTAACCAAGCAGGAAAGAAAAGGTAAAGCCGTCTCAATGGGCCACGCATGCGCAAACGCAGAAGGCGGAACTGCGAAGATCTCATTTTTTTTTGTGTGTGTGCTTTTACTATGTTCTGCGCAGTGGGCTGATGAGTGCTGCCGACGCCGCTTCAGACGAAGTACTCACGCGCTGTAGTGAAGAAAGTGCCTGTTGAGAAAAAGGTTAGTGTCGATTTACTCACTCACTGTTTCTTTGGTCATGCTTTTCGTTCGCTCCTTTTTTCGTTTTTTTCTTTCTTCTTCATCTTGCCCACTCAACGCACTTGTTTGCGAGAGAGGTATGTCCTGAAAGTGTTGTTTATTTTTCTCTCCGCCTATCATTTTCGTTCTTTCTTGTTCACCATCTCTGATCATCACCCGTGTGTTATTGTTATTACCTACCGTTATTCCGTCGCTTATATTCCCTCAAGTTCTCCGCACTCTCAAGTCTTCAACAAAACCCGTCGAAGTAAAAGCAACTACGCGCCGCACCTTCTAAGGTGGTGTCGTCTCTATCTTTATATATAATATTGCTGTTTTATTTTTTTTTTCCTCTCTCTTTATTATTGCTTATTTTCACACATTTGATTGCTTACATTTCTCTTTTCACATACTATCTTCTTTTTTTTTCTATCTATCTTTGTTTTTTTTTTTTTTTCTTCTCGTTCCACCGACACCTCTCACTGTGGCGTTGCCAAACACTTTTATAAAGAGCAGGTTCAGAGGTCTGTTGGCTTTCTTTCTGCTTGTTTACTTGCTTGGTTTTTCTTTTTCTTTTTTTTTTTTTACTTAGTTACAGCTGTTAATTCTATTTTTCCGATAGTACGTTGACGTGATGGCCGAGGAGCACGCGACGGGCGTCTCCAGGCCGCAGTCGCAACAACAACAACAGCAACAGCAGCAGCAGCGCCCAGCGCAAGCCCCTACTGACACCCAAGGCTTCTTCAATGGCTTGTTCAGCCAGCTCTACGGCTCGCCACGCAGCCTGCCACAGCGAGACAGCAATGTGGGCTTCGACGCCTCCGCGACCCCTTCTGTATCCTCGCAGGATGGATTCGGGGGACGCAGCTCCACCACTACGACGCCTTCCGCCTCCCCGACCACGGCCACACCCAATGCGCCCCACACGGCGGAGTTCAACTCCGCACCGCTGTCCCTCGCAGCGGTGAACGAGAAGAAGAACCGCGTACACAACGGCTGCAGGAATGGCTCGCGACAGAAACCAGTGATGGCGAGCGCGCTCGACACGGCCGCTGCCGCCGCAACAACCGAAGCGAACGCAGACGTGGCGGCGTCGGGACAAAAGAAAGCGCCGTTCAGCTACGCAGCGCCCCCACGTGGCCCTGGTGTGTGTGCGCCTCACATGCTCGGCTACCGCCAGTGTTTGGAAGTAAATCCAGATTTCAAGACGAACTGCACGTGGGCGTTGGACAACTACATGCGGTGCAAGGAGGACATGGAAATGTAAAAAAAAAAAAAAAACTATACAGAGGTTTTTGCATGTATTCTCTCTTCTTTTTTTTTTTCTCTCTCTCCCCTCCCCCCTCTCTCTCTCTCTCTCTCTCTCTCTCTCTGAGACATCGAGGAAAGAACAATAATAAAAGAAAAGCACATGAGCTGCTTTAAGAGAAAACGCGCTCTTTTCCCTCTTCTTTTGGGGGGGGGGGGGGGGGGGGCTTTTTTCTTCGTTTTATTCGCCGCAACATCCCGAAAGGAGAGATAATCCTCCTACGGAGAGAGCTCCCTCCCACTCTGATGGCCACCTTTTATGAAAAATGTCGCCCCATCGTGGCGTGAGCCCCTTGTAGTCGAAGGGATATGGTGAAGCTGGTGAACTCTGTCAGCCGTTCGTTTTCTAGAGGTGTTTTTGTTTTTGTTTTCTTTCTTGGAGTTTTTGGAATTGTGGGGTACGTTGATAAACGAAGAACTTCTTTTTTATATATTATTAATAATAAACAAAGTGATATTGCTTTCGCATCGAGCCCCTGTAACTTTAGACAAGAAGTGGGGAATTTCTTCTTCACAGTAAGGCGTTGTTCTTATTTGTTCGTTTACTATTGTGGTTGTTATTTAAAAACTACGTGTGAGAAAAGAGAAAGGCGTTACCGAAACAAAAACCTTAAGTGTGGTGCTATTCCTCTGGTCACTTTTCTCTTTTCCCTCTTTCCTGAACACATCATTCGTAAAACACAAAAAAAAACTGTTTTTTTTTTCTTTTAATAGAATTCCTCCAGGAGTTTAGCAAGCCTACAACCTTCCAACTGCAGAACACGTAAATCGATTTCTTGGGCTAAGACCACTTATCTACTATATATAAGTCCGCTACTTCGCGTAAAACAAGGCGAATCAATGGGTCGCTCTCGCAGTTCCTCTGGCGGCTTCGGTGGCTTCGGCGGCTTCCGCCGCTCCTCGCCACACGCTTCAGCTCCGCACCCACCACCACCGCCGCCGCCACGCCGGACGGAAGTCACCAACATCTACGTACAGCGTCCGATGTACGGCGGTGGCGGCTCTGGCATGCTCGGCACGATGGCTGCCGTAGCGGGTGGTAGCGTGATCGGCCACGGCATCAGCAACTACCTCTACGGCAATAACAACCAGGCCCCAACGCAGCCTGCGGAGGCACAGCAGCTGGCGCAGGCTGCGAAGCAGGAAAACAACGCCTGTGCACCGCAGCTGGTGGGGTACTCGAAGTGCCTGGAGGCGAACCCGGAGTCGGCGGACTCGTGCAAGTGGGCGTGGGACTACTTCCTGCAGTGCAGGGAAGAAAACCCTTCCGCCCCGGCTCAGTAGAATAAAGCAAACGACACAAAAAAAAAAAAAGAGAGAAAAAAGGTGACGAAAGTTAGAAGGGCAAGGAGCCGACAGGGTGCACGCAAGTAGCGTCTTGTAGTGGATGATCTGCGCTTTGAGCCTCGCTTCTTCTTTTTTTTTTTTTTTCTGTTTGTGTCGTTTCTCACGACAGTGTATGTATTTTCTACTGACTTCATTGTCTTTTTTCCACCTTAATGCTGTTTTTTTTTTTTTTTTGATTGTAGGAGCGTTTTTTTTTTTTTTGTGTGTGTGTGTGGCAGCGCCTTTTCTGTTATGATCTTTTTTTTTTAATTTGCTTCCGTTTCTTCCTCCTGTCTGAGTGTTTTTTTTTTTTTTTTACAGCCCTCAAGATGGTAGACACGAGAAAGAAAGGGTGACAGAAAAAAAAAAAAAGCACGGGTTGCGTGTCACCCTATTACTCGATGTTCTTTTTTTTTATTTTTGGTTGCTTCATCGGTTTCTCCCTCTTACTATTATGATCATTATTTCTATTATTATTACTTGTATTTTCGAAATTCTGTTAACAACAACAAAAAAAAAAAAAGCAAGAGAGAAAAATGAGGTTTCGACAGCTTGGCAGTTAAGGGGAGAAGCGAGCAGCAGGATATGTGACAATATTCTACAGTCTTTCGTGTTGCTGGGGGCTATATCGGATGTCAACTTTTTTTCATTAATGCTACACACCATAGCTGAATAGAAAAGAAAGAAACAAAACGAGTGAATTCTCTCTTTTCCTCGTTCTTACCCTGTTCTTGTTTTAAGCAGCAGCCGCATGAACTGGTAGTTTTATATATATATATATATATCTAAGCTATTAAATTCTCATCTTTACTTTTTTTTTTATCTTCACCCAAGCGTTCCTTTTTTTTTTTCTTCAGCCTCTGTAAGTGTAGCCGGTAGCTGCGTTCAGACCCACCATGCACGCACCCCCGTCGACGACACAGGGAGAAGATGGCGTTTCTCCGGACTCTCCCTCCACTCACTCGCCGCTGGTGTGGGGAGTGATGGCGGCAAACACGGCCCCGACACAAGGAAATGGTCTGCTCACTTATGCACGAACACGTTACGCCGCACTGCAGGCAGCTCCAGTAGTAGAGGAGGCTGTGCTGACGTGGCCAGGCGACGCGTGGCTGTTTCGTCACTTGTCAGCGGAGCAGCGCCCCGCTCACTTCCCGGTGCAGCGTTCGTCCTCGCGGGCTCGTCAGCACGTGTCGCACGCACACGAGCCCAGCGACGAGTTCGAAAAGGACGAGGCGGGCTTGTACGCAGCGCTGCGGCTGCTGCTTCCCCTCTGCAGCCACGACCAACAAGGGCAGATGACGATTGGCCGCCTGCCCAGCAATGACGTCGCCCTCGTCGCGAATCCGTGTGTGAGCAGCGTGCATTGCTCGCTGTCCTACCAGCTTCACAGCACCCGCGAGGTGGATGGCTTCGGCGAAGAGGCGGAGTCGCAGCGCGCGGCTCAGGACACGGCTGTCGCCGTCGCGCGTGCCGTCGCGCAGCACCACGGCTACGCTATGAAAGCAGCGGGGGAAAGAAGCGAGGACAAGCCCAGCCATCGTGAGGACAAGAGTAAGGCGCTCTTGTCTGGATTAAATCCAATCCCTGCAGCGGACAAAGTGAGCATCCTCTTGTCTGACTACAGCACGAACGGGTGTTTAGTGAATGGTCAGCATGTCGGCAAGGGAAAGTCTGCGCGGCTGCGCAACGGGGACACGGTCGAGTTGATCAACGCCGGGCCTCGCCACACCACCGACTACAACCTCTCTTTCACTTTCTTCACCGTGGAGGGTTTCCTAGATTGGGTAGCACCGCAGGGAGGCCATGGCGCATGCAACACCGTCACGGCTGCGGAGAAGAGCAGCATAGACGCTTCACAGCGACAGCGTCCGACCGCTGCTCGACGGCACGCGCTGCTGTGCAAGGCGCAGTGGAATGTGGAGGCCCAGGTGCGTCGCATGTACGGCCATCGTGTGGACGAGTTCTACACGCTGGACCGTGCCCAGCCGCTTGGCGAGGGCAGCTTCGGCGTTGTGTACCGCGCTGCGCTGCGCAGCGATGCTGCCGCAGCACTGTCTGCAGGGCCGTCGCTAACGGCCTTGGTTGAGCAGCTGCTAAAAAAAGCTAGAGTGGACTGCAGCAATGGTGGTGGGACGACGACAACACGACACAGCCAGGGCTGGGCAGAGCAACAGCTGTTCAGCACCGCGGCAGCCCGTGCGTGGACGACAAGTTCGCTCGACGAGGCGCAGTTGGCCGAGGCGTACGTTCGCGAGAGGGAGCAGCGAGCACCCGCCACTGTCCTTCGCGCCGTCGCCGCGGCTGCCACGACGCAGACGCCTCTCTTTGCGGTGAAGATCATTCGCAAGCAGCGCATGCTGCTCGACGTGCTTCAACAGCAGCAAGAGCAACAACAGCAACGACAGCAAAACAAGATAAGCAACAACGGCACGACCGCGCGGGAGGACACGCCGGTGCCGTCCACCATCACCACGACAACGACCCCGGCGATGTCGGCCGCCGAGGCGGCCGTCGTTCAGCAGCTGGCGCTGTTGGAGACGCAGCCGGATGACTTGGCTGAGCAGCGGCGCGAGGAATGGATGGCGGGTGCCCTCGCCAGTCTGCAGTTGGCCGACGCTGCTGGGTTGGAGGGTGGCAGTTTTTTCACGCAGGACAGCTGCAGCGCGGGAAAGAGTCTCGACGCCACCACACCAGCCTCACCAGCGAACTTGCAGGACGCGTATGTGGACGAAAAACGAGGTGAGGAGGAAAGGGAGAAGCAGCAGTCTGTGAAGAAGGTGCCTACAGCCGCCGCAGTTGCGAACGGAGCGTCTTCGTCGTCGATGCGGCAGATCGGCATTGCCAGCTCCGCCGCCTCGGCGCTTCGTCAGCAGCGCGAGCAGCGTCGCCGCGAGTTGCTCTGCTGCCTGCCCGAGCCGCTGCGCCGCTCCTACCAGCGAGAGCTGCACCACCGTCGTCGGCAGCAGTGCGAGATCAATATCCTTCTCGCCGTGCGGCACCCGAACGTGACGACGCTGTTCGAGGTGTTTGATCAGCCGGATCAGCTGGCCCTGGTGATGGAGCAGGCGACGGGTGGCGAAGTCTGGGACCTTCTCCAGCCTTATCAGCGGCGGCAGCACCGTCTCCGACAAGGACGAGCAGTGAAGCAGCCGCGTGCAGAGGACGCAATCGCTCCAGAGAAGGCCGACGTCGCACAGTCGGACGAGGACGGAAGCGGGGCGACGTGCGACAGCGACGACATCGACTTGATCGGCGTGGGCGGTCCATTGCCGGAGTATCTAGTGAAGCTGATCATTGTGCAGGTGCTCGAGGCGGTTCTGTACCTCCACACCATGGGCATCATACACCGCGATTTAAAGCTGGAGAACCTGATGCTGCACCGCCCCTGCGACCGCTACGCGCTCAACGCGCTGCAGCTGCAGCTGCTGTTGCAGCAGCTGCGCGACTACGACCACCCGACGTCCAGCACAGGCGGCCGCTCAGCGGTGAACAGCAGCGCTGCCGCAGCGGCAGCGTGGAGCGTCGATGAGGAAAGGGAGTTCAGCAACCCGCTTTCTGTCCTTCACACGGTGCACATCCCGCGTGCCCTATGGCCGGTGGTGAAGGTGACGGACTTCGGTCTGTCGCGCGTGTTGGACCAACTGCAGACTCGTCCCGCTTCGTCGTCGTCGTCCGTCGCGGGCACGATGGTCGACACGCTGCATGGATTGGAGGCAGCGAATCGCGCATCTGACGCTGTGCCGGAGCGAGTGCGTCTCATCTACTCCCGCAATGACGCCACAACGAGCTGCGGGACACCGATTTACGCCGCGCCAGAGGTGTCGCACCCGTCCTTGCGGCCCAACAAGGTCGGCTACAGCGCGGCGGTTGACATGTACTCGGTTGGCGTCATCGCCTACGCGCTGCTGACGGGGCGAGCGCCGTTTCCATCGAAACGGCACCCGCGTCGTCCTGACGGGCCGCCCGTGGTCGACTACGACGCGCCGCTCAGATTCCAGCGACAGCGGCGTCCCCCCACGCAGCAGCAGCAGCAGCAGCAGCAGCAGCAGCGACGGCACACTCCTGCGTCGGCGTGTGCGGATGAGCCTTCCGCCTGCTTGCCGCCACTCGCGATCGTGGAATCGGTGCGTGTTCCCGTCCCAGCTGGCCTGCCGTGCACCTCCGGTGCCACCGCCACGGCGCATTCGCGGCAGTGGCGCCTACACGCCGAGGCATTGGCAGCCCGCGTGCGTCGTGCCGAGGGCGAAGGTGCGGCAAAGGGACAGGCCAACAGCAACAACAACAACAACGTCAACGGTAGCAGGTGCGATCACCGTGGCACCTCCTCTCTGTTTTCCACCACCGTCCACCAGCTCTCCCGCGCTTTGGCCAGCTACGCGGATGGATGCGCCTTCCACAAGACGGAAGTGGATCTGGACCGTCTGGTGTACGTGTCGACAGAGGCAGCGACTGCACGCGGCGGTGGCGCCGGGACGACGGCGCAGAGTCCGGACAGCATAGCATCTCCGTCGATGGGTCGGACGACGGGGGCGGACGGCCTCGTGGACTGTGTGGCGCTGCCGCCTATCTCCGCTCTCGGCGCGTCGTTTCTGCGTGGACTGCTGGAGAAGTACCCGTCGCAGCGGCTGACGGCGTACGAGGCGCTGCAGCACCCGTGGCTGCGCGAGTGTGTGACACCGGAGGCGACGTCTGCCACTCCCTGAAAGGAAGATAAGGGAGAGGGGAAGGAAGAAGAAGAACCCCCCCCCTAAAAAAAAAAAAAAGAAGAAAGACAGCACAGCCGCTGCCTTCTGCCGTGGGGTCATTTAGCAAAACTGGTGGTTTTTTGATCTTTGCTTTCGACAACTTCACTCGTGTTCTGTAGCGAGTGGGTGTTTATCTAACACGGAAATCCACGACTTTCCTTTTTTTTTTGTTTTTTTTTCGGCAACAGCTGAGAGCTTAACGCCTTGTCAAAATGAGGGACGACCTTTGAAAAAAAAAGAAAGAGAAAAAAGAAAGAAAAAAAAACAGACTCGCAGGCGTGACATCTCTTATCGTCGTTGGCGAACGTTTGCTGCTAAGCCTTAGTACTTTATTGTTGGAGCCTTCTCTTTCGCAGCCCCTGCTTCGTAAGCCTTGCCAACCCTCACCATGTTCTCCTCATTTCTTTCTTTATTCTGTCTCACATTGCGCGGACGCTTTTTTTTTTTTTTTTGAAGAGAGCGCACACTATCTCGTTCTTCTCTTCCGGTAATCTCTCTCTTTTTTGTTGTTGTTGTTGTTTTGTTTTGTTTTGTTTGTTTTTAATCCCCCCCTTCCATTTGTGCGACACCGTAGCGTCACCAACCGACCACCCACGCTAAAACATGTTTGTTCTCTTTACTCTCGACGCTTTACCTTGTTTCCATCTTTACTAGTTCGCAGCGTTGTAGTATTGTCTTACTTGGTTTCACGTTCTTTTCTTCCTCCTTCAGCTATCCTGGGTTTTTTTAACTCACTTCTTTTTTTTTTTTTCCGATTGCTTTCCATTCAAAGTGCTGAAGGCGTCTTTTTCACGGCTGCGTCCCAGCAGGTCATCCACCATTCACCTCGCCTTCCTTCCCCCTAGCCACCCATATATACATATATATATATATATATATATAACCGTTGGAGACCGAGAGCGTTTATAACCGTGAAGCGCATCGTCAGCTTTTGGTTCTCTTTGACTTAGGGGTTCTTTTTTTTTTTGCTTTTGCTTTTGCTTATTTGTGTGTGTGTGTGTGTGTGTTTTTTTTTTTTTTCTTGTTTTACTTTTTGCTGTTCTCGAATTCAACGAGCTTTTTTTTTTTTTTCCTTCTTTTGCGGTTCTTTTTTTTTTTTGTTGTTTCCCCCACCACCACCCCCCCCCCCCTCCCTTTTTTTTTTTTTCCACTCTTTGTGCAAAGACAGCTCACAGCAGCAGACCCCCAGTGAACGACAGCGAAAACCCCCGCTTACGACTCAAAACGCTTGTATATATTGTGTGTTTACCCCCCCCCCCTTTTTTTTTTCTTTCTTTTCTTTTCTTTCTTTTCTTTTTTTTTTTTTTTTTAGTGCCCCCCTGAAAACGTCTTCTGTGTTATGTTCTTTTTTTTTTTTTTTTATCTCCCCTGTTTGTCTGTTTGATTGTTTGTTTGTGTGAAATACAGTAATCTGAGAACGAAAGGTACAAAAAAAAAAAAAAAGAAAAAATGGAGCACCGCCCAGAGCCGCAGCTGACCTTTGCGCAGGCGAGGTACGCGAACACGTCTCATCCGGTTGCCCCAACCTTTCCTGCTGGCTGTGACCTATTTTCTAGCTTGTCCAACGGCAACTCCGTCGCCCGCATCTCTTTGCAGATCGCCGTGCCGACTCTCTCCATGGTACTGTTGATCCTGTGGTTGGCACGACTCACGGTGAGCCGGCTCCAGTGGCGGCGGGTGGCGCACCTGGCGCAAAGCTGGGACACCCTGCCGAATTACGCTCAGGCGCTTGAGGTGGCCAACGCGCTGCGGCTTCGTCAGCACCATGAGCACACGCGCAGCACCGCCGCGGACGAGCACAGCTGCACCATCTGCTTTGCAACGGACATCGAGCATCCCGTGGCGCTGCTACCGTGCGGACACCAACAATACTGCGCGCGCTGCATCGTGCAGCTTTGGGAGCATACTGGCGTGTACCGGCAGTTAAAGTGCCCGCTGTGTCGACAGCCCGTGGAGCTCATGTGTCCGGTGCAGGTCGCCGGCTCCACGCCCTCCATCGACGACGCTCTTCTTCTCCAGAAGTACAACGGCGGCTTTTGCGGGGCGAAGAAACACTCGTTGCTGGACAAGTGGGTGCTGCGGCTGCGCGCCGTGACGAGTGCGCGGCTGCTGCCCTTCGTGATTGGTCTCCGCATTGCTGTCCTGCACGCCACCATCTTCACCTACATCATCCTGCCCCTCTTCGCGTCCGACGCTGCCGACGCTGCAACGACGACGGCCGCGTCAACGGGCGTGACAGCGGAGGTGGCCACGAACGACTCGGTGGTGGTGGCGGCGTGTGCGGCGGCCGTGCGGGTGATCACGGCGGTGCTACACTACGCCGTCACCTATGCAGATGACCTCTTCGTCGTCGCCATCAGCATCATCCTCACGGGATCGTTGCTTCAGTGCACCCTGTTCAAAGATCTGAAGCTGTAGAACGGACGCGATAGCGTTGTTTTTTTTTTTTTTTTTCTCCTGCATGTTTGTACCTGTGTGTTTTTATGTGGGTCGGTTGGGGCTATGTGTGATCAACCTTGTTACCCACGTCCCAAAACAAAAAAAAAAAGTAATAATAACAAAGAAGAAATCGCTTGTTTACGTTGTTTTGTCGCCTCTGGAAGGAAACATCAAAAAAAGAAAAGGAGAACATAGGTGTATTTAACCAGTTGAAGAGCTTATGCCTTTCCACGTTTCACAATCAAACCTTCGTGCACATTGCGGAGCGGAGCTACGGAAAAGGAAAAAAAAAAAAAACCACAGCCCACCAGGTTCTTCTGAAGACTATCCGTTCTCTCTCCCTCATCCTCCCTCATCTTTCCTCGCCCCCCCCCCCCGCCCTGGCCTTGCCTTGGCGTTTTCCCCTGGGTCCTTGGCGTTCCCCCAACGGCCGGGCAGTGCGGCCCGAAGACGAGCCGCTATACCCTCCCGGGAAAAGACGCACAGCCCCCCCCCCCGCCACCCCTTTCAGGAGAGGAAAGTCAGAAAGAACCAAGGGGCAAGACAACAAGCAGGCAACGACTCATACTGCGCATCGTTCCGCTCTCGCTTTGCGAACAGGAGTCTTTTGTGAGAAAGAAAAAAGCGCTCACTGCGATCAGCAAGGACAGTTAACGGTGTTCACATGCGAAGCAAAGAAGCAGTTTTCTTTCCGTTCCATTTCAACGCGAAAGCCGCCACTGATAAAAAAAAAAAAAAAATGCTGACACGTCCACACAGCGCTAAAAGTGGCCGCAGCAACGGATAAGTTCAACTGGGCTGTCTAGTGCCGCATTCTAATGCGTAATAGACGGCGTGCAAGGTTCTGCAACAGCTCTTTTTTTTTTTTTTCAACTTAGCAGTCATTGTTGTCAAGCCAAAAAAAGAAAAATATGTACACGAAAAGGCTAAAGAGCTTAATGTTCTTTTTCGACTTCATAGTGCTATTGCACTGAATATTAGCAATTGTTCAAGTTGTGCTTTTTTTTTTTTTCCTCCAAGATAGATAGTAAAGAAAAGGAAAGCTAACTGCCCTCTCGACTTGAAACTCAGAAGGAAAAGTGGTTTTATCTGCCGCTCATTCGCCATCTTTTAACGATCCTTCTTTTTTCTTTTTGAATATGGACCCCGTCTTTAAACAGTCTCAGTCACTTCTTCCCGCCTTTTATTTTCTATTTTACGAAATTCACTTTAAGCGAGCCAGCTATATTAAGGTAATCCAGAGCACAAAACCAGTTTTCCACTCGCCAAGATGACGATGAACTTTGGTAACATGACCCTCGGGGGTGCCATGGCCACCTTCGGCGGTCAGTCCAACCCGATGTGCAACTACACGAGCCCGCTGGCGAAGAAGTTCGTGTACAAAGAGATGGGCAAGGTGTACTACCCGCTGCGCCGCCATGTGTTCCGCACGAAGGTTCGCACCGCGGCTGAGATCCGCTTTAACGAAATCGTGAAGAACTACATGAAGGACAAGATGACCTTCAAGAGGGGCTGCTACGCCGCCACCATCACCAACACCGTAGAGCTCGACCACATGGGAAGCATCATTCCGAAGGACGAGTACGAGGTGAAGCGCCTGACCAGCTACATGACCAGCAAGAAGATGAGCAACGACTACAAGAAGCACATGCAAGAGCTCTGGACACGTGTGCTCTTTGTGTGCGAGTCCACCAACCTGGTTGGTGTGACCGAGAACGCCATGACGCAGAACTCCCGCCCTGGTACGGATGAGGAGTTTATGTCGCTCATCTGGTACTCCTCGTTCGCCACCACGATGTTTGCGTTCGTGTTGACGCTTATCATCTGGTGGTACCGCTACGGCCAGGCTCCTCAGTACGCTGAGTTCAAGTAATCACTGGAGAGTTTTTCATAAGTCAAAAATAGTTTTTTTTCAGGTTGATTTTCGTCTATTTTCTTTTTCTGGTCATCTTGGTTATTTGTTCTAAGTCGGATTAGGAACCTTAGGAATTAGGAAGATTAAAAGTATAGTTCTTTTCTTTTTCTTTCTTTTGAGGAGGCGGATACTTGGGAAAACAGAGCTGTTGTGTGAATGGGTTCGACTTGGTTTCCGTGCTCTTCGCAGTATCTTCTCACTACCTTCATTTGAGCTTATTTTTGTTACACGTATTTATAATATGTGTGTCAAGAGTAAAATAAAAAAAAAGAAGGCGTCGAGCCCACTCAGAATCTAACTGCTTTTCTCCCCACAAGCAGATTTGAGCAACGAAGCGTGAAGGCGTTCAATGCAAAACAAAGTAAGAGTTGTTTATTCAGCTGTGAAACTGTCGCTTTTTGGAGCTGTCATGTTTCCCTGGCTGAAACGTTTTTTGTCACCAAGCGCGCGTGATCACTTTGCTCGCGCGGAAGTGCCGATCTACAAGTCAAATACTAATCATGCATTTATGCAAACCGCAACGCGCATGGGCTGGTTCACACTTTTCTTGTTTCTTTGAAACTTGAGCTTTTACGATTTCACATTAACAAAAGGAATCACTTTTTTTAATGGCACGTAAAAGTCGAGAAAAAGAAAAAGCTCCTTTTTTCTACTCTATGCGTCTCCTTTCCTATTGAGCTTTTCCCCTTTTTTTTTTTACTTTTACATTTTAAGCAAACAAGCAAAATAGCGTTTCTGTTTTTCAAGTGTGTCCTATGCGCCACATATCAACTACACCGTTCTCAATCCACAGCACAACATAGCGTTAGGAAAAAAAAAATGCTATTAAATGAAGCGCGCAAAAAGCAAGTTGTTATCCTCTTGCAAACGCTTAAGTGCACGTCGGTGCCACGAAGTGTGGACAGTGGCGAGGCGATCACATATCTAGCTCTCAAGGATATCATTCTGGAAAACGCCATTGGAATCCTTGGCACGTCAGAGCCAGTCGACGAAACGAAGCCCCTAACGGAGCTGTGCGTTGATCACCAGCAGCTGGCGAACGCTGTTTTGGAGCGCACGTTCGACGCGCACGTGCAGCTGCTGCGGCAAAAGCTGAAGAAAGCTGAGGAGGAGGCCGACATGTGGCGGCAAGTCACGCTGTTTGGACGGCACAGAACCTTGCAGACCACAAGCACAGAAGTAACAGCTGTGCTGTCCACAGTGAGGAAGCATAGTCGCTGTCAAGGCACACAAACGTGCTCAGACGATGCTGTGCTAAAGACAAATTCCTCCGCGATGTCGTTGCTCCTTCAAAACGACTTGGAAGCAGTAGAACAGTGGTTTACTGAGGACATTGAAACTTCGATGGCTTTATTAGACAAAAAAGTGGAGCTGTTTTGTAGTGCCAGCTTCACCCCGGCACCCGAGAACAAAAGCCCTCTTGAAAATATCCAGTCGAAACCAGCGGCCGGCCTCGGCACTGAGTCTGGCAACTTTAGTCACTCTTTGCCCGAGGCACCCGTCGCCAACACCTGTTCATCACTTGCAGAAATCCCATTAAAGGCGAACCACGACACGAAATGTCGAAAACCGGCTTCCGCCCAGATCGTTCCCATTAAAAGCCCCACAGCCAGGAGCCCAGTGGGACAGCCGAGGAATTCAGCGTTATCGTCTCGCAAGCAGCATGACGGCAACGCTTTTGCGAGACAAGGCACAGCGTCGCCAGATTTGGCCACGCAGAGTTTTAAGGGTGACAACTCCAGGGAGCCTCTGTATATCCTGCAAGCGCTGCAATTAAAACCGCGCAGTAGCGTTTCCTCGAGTAGTGCTGCACACTTTACCCAGAATGATAAGTGTCAACTACCCTTTCAATTGCCGCAACTGTAAAACGTCATAATGAGGAATTGCACGCGCAGCAGGATACATAGTTGTATATAGGAAATATGAGGTCCTTATTATTTGGCAAAATGCCATCGCAAACGTCAAACGATCGCACTTTCATGCGAGCTGTGAACCACACGTGTTGCTATCACTGCGGTTATTATTGTTACGGACCATTTACTTCTTTTTTTTTTTTCTTTTATTATTATTTTAAGCCTTTTTTTTTTCCTTTTAATAATAGCATGTCAATTGCTTGTCCTTCCATTGCATGTATCGATAGTTTGTAGTTGTTTACACCTACTAACCTTAACCAAAAGGAAATCTATAACTTCAGTCGCCTTTTTTTTTTTTTTACCTTTTCTCCATCCAAGAGGAAAAGAACTTTTTGATCATTTTTGTTTACTCACGTTTTTGTGCGGCTCGTTGTTACTTACTTACGTTGCTGTTTATGTTCTGCTAGCCTCAGTCCCTTCATACCTTCGTTTTTTTTTTTTTTTACTCTGTATATTAGTCATTATTGTTCGTCTACTGTTTTTTTTTGTCTGTGGTTTTTTCCCTGTATGTGGCGCTTCATTTTTGAAACGTGAAAAGGGAAAACGGCAGCTGGAGGACATTTAACAAAGCAGCTAGCAGCGATATATGTGCTCCTCTTTCACTATGTTTGTGGGAAAGCACCTTCTCCGTGAATTTCTGCGTCGCTGCACGGGTTACGTCGCGAGAAAACTGACTACACATGTAGTGAATAGTCAGTTCTTTCTCTCTCTGTTTTTTTTTTTTTTTGACTGTTGTTGTTGTTGTATCGACTGCAAACTCAAATTGTCACTCTCCACACCTTTCCGACGTTTTTCTGCTACCTCTGCTTTTAGCCAAGGTCAGTTTTACTTCATGTTCTTTGCGAGTTACTCTTCTTGTATACCTCAATAGGGCTACTGTTGTTGTCATTTGTCTTTGTAGTTTTTGTTCGCTGTTTACACGCGCTCAAATAATGGGATGCGGTGTCTCACAAGCTGTGCTCCAAGGCAACGATGATGTCTCCAAGTCAAACGCGTTTATTCGCTTGTGCACCGATGAAAAGAACCCGTTCGCCATACAGCTCAATAACTACTTCAACGCCCTCATGTCGGAGTGCCTTTACAAAAGTCAGGGTGACATGAACGGTTACGAGCGGCTGTTAGCGAAGCGTCCAGAGAAAATCACCGTCAATCGCAACAGGCTTGAAGCGCAGCACCACGGCATCGGGCGCAAGCCTCTCACTGTTGACGGAGTCAATGACATCATGAATCTTTTCCTCGGCCACGTGATCAAATCTCTTCAACAACGCAAATGGAGCGGGAGCTTCAACTACGTCATCATGCAGCCGCAGCCTGACTTGAACGCTACTCGCACCGACGGCACCCAGGGCAACCCGTTTTCGGCAACTTTGAGGAGCGCTTCGCCGAAAAATTCAGCGATGAGGAACAGCACCACATCTGCCACACGCAAAAAGGAGGTGGCGGCGGCAGACCCTCCGGCGGACTCGCCGGCAACGGCCATGCCCAGTTCACGTAAATCGAGTCAGCCGACTTTTAATGTTACACCATCGATCACTGTCCGTGGCAACGCCTTGGTGTTCGTGGATCAAGGAAATGGTAGTCGTCGCGACGACGATCCAAGCTGGCAGTGGCGGATGGAGCTGACGGGCAACATCACGTATTTTTCCGTCGACGGCGCGCTCACGCTGATTTGCGACTGCAAAGTTGCCTTTCTTTTCTTCACATGCGATACAAGCCTGCCACCTGCACAGCACAACACCAATCTCAAGGAGGGGTCGCCCTCGTCGAGTCAGAACACGCCACTGAAAGCTTCTTCCGCCCCTGCGTGCCCGTCAATGCCGACCACAAACGCTGTGGAACACCTGGGGCCGGTGGTCCAACCCGCCTCTGTTCCTGAGACGGAGGGGAGAACGCAGGGCAGCCCCACAGGGCCGAATGCGCGGAGCGACGAGCGGGTGGTGCAGGATCTACGTCAAGTAAAGCCGATGGACAGCACGCCAATCACGGCGGCAAGCCGAGCACAGCAGGGCGAAATGTCGAATACCGTCGTTTAACGATATTAGTGTTTCTTGTGTCTTTTTTTCCCCCGTTCGATGTTCTGACGTGTTCCCGTTGCCAAAAGAAGAAGGAAAAAGCAGGATTCATGTCTACACAACAAAAAAAAGACCTTACTTACCTCTTTTTCCTTCTTCATTTTCATTTCCGCTTCGTTTTTTTTTTTTTGCTCTCTTTTTGTTGCTGCTGTTCGATTACGAAAGAAATCAAAAGACGCACAGCTGGATCTTGTTTTTTTTTTTTTGTTTGTTTAGCCGTTTTTTTTTTTTTTTAAGTATGTCCTCTATGCGCTTGCATATGTTTTACATGAATGCTAGTGTGTAGCAGATGGACAGCAATCAGTAGAAGAGGGGAACTGATAGAGTTCTTTCATTAGCGGCCTCGGTTTTTCTCAAGTTTTTTTTTTTCTTTTCCCAGATGACATTCTTGTAGAAATGAAAATCATCACCGCTTTCACAGCACGTTTTTTTTTTTTTTGTCCTCTATTGCCTTTTTTGCTTCCCTCTCCCTTGCTACAGGAATGTGCAGAAAGTGGGAACTAGTGTGACTGTTTTCCTTTTTTTTTTTCTTCTATCCGTATGAAGAGTGTGTGTCGAGTATTGCGGTTTGCTTCGCTGAAGAAATCTCTTCTGAGGATCTTCGCCGTTCTCTTTCCACATATACTCTTCTTTTGTTTCGTTGTTCTGAGTTTTCTCTCTCCTCTCTCTCTATATATGCGTGTGTGTGTGTGTGTTTTTTTTTTCTCCTCTTTGAAGTTTCTTTTTGCGTATCCTTGTTTTTTCCCCTCTTCAGCCGTTCGCGGCGTTTTTTTTTTTTTTTCTTCCTCATCTGCGGCTTTTTGAACGTTACGCAAATTTGTTTTCTTAACTACCCTAGCATTTCTTTTTTGTTGTTGTTGTTGTTGGTTGTTTTTTTTTTTTTTTTTGCTCTGTGCTTTGATTCGCTTTTGTATGCGTTTTCAAGCACGCATCTCCCCTTGTTGTGTGTGTAATATCTATATAAGCCCACGTAAGAACTGATCCCATACTGGACGGATTACGGAGCTCAATTACACACCGCACTCTTTCTCGAACTCAACGCATCAGCCAAGTTTGATTGCCCTAGCAAATCCCTTTGCTGTCCTGTTTCCCCTTCCCTCCCCCCCCCCTCCCGGTGCTAAATGCCACAAGTTGTTATTCAAAATGTACTTTTCTTCTCTCTGTTCTCTCTTTGAATTTGTTGACGTTGTCACACGCTTCATTTGCACATGCTGCAGTCATTTTCTTTTTTTTTCTAGAACGTTTATACGCTCGCATTTAAAAGCGGCAGTCGTGATAATGATGACAGTTCTCTCTTTTTCATAGTTTTTTTTTCCCCCTGTTGCTTTTTCTTTTTTTTTTTTTTTTTAAGTCATCTGCTAACTAATGTGTAGTTTCACATATGGAAACTCTGTCTTGACTTCCTTGTCTTGCATTACTGTCCTCTGTTCCTTTTTTTTTTTTGTGTGTGTGTGTGTGTGTGCGTGTGTGTTTGTGTGTGTCTCTTTCTTTAGGTCTTACTAACTGACTTTGTGCTTCTTTTTTTTTTTTTTTCATAGCATTGAAAGGGTTCTCTTTGCGATGATGTACTTCGACTCTGTATCGGGTGTTCGTGGCGCAGACAGTTTTCAAAGCGACTCAATTTTTACTCTTCTATTTATGACGCTAATAACAACCTCTCTGGAGATGTTTGTTTCTTGTATTTCAGAAGCACCTCTTTTTCCCCCTTCTTCTGTGTTGCATCTCTCATGCTGTGATGGCCTACTTATAGGGGAAAAACGAGTCCTTTGTGGCTCTCTTTCTCTCTCTCTGCGGCAGTGGCAACTCTGGAAGACGTTCCCTCAAGGTTTTACTTCTCATTCTGTGTCGTTTTGAGTTTTTTTTTTTTGTAGCGAAGGTATTACTTCTTCTATTTCTCTTCCTGTCCTCTCCTTCCCTCCGTGTCCCGTGTTGAAGAACACTTTATCGCGAGTGTCAAGCTTCTGACAGGTTGGCATTTCTCTCCTCTTTTCTAGACGTTAGATCCCATTCTCTCACACCTTTTTTTTTTTGTTGTTGTTGTTGTTGTTTTCTCTTTATGCCTGTCTGAACTTACAAGCATAAAAAAGAATGAGTTCTCAATTTCGCTGCCCCTTGCACGTTTCAGCAGCGGCACGGCAGGTGAATCAAGAACCTGACGAGGAGATCGCCGTGGTTCACGCGACAACCTACGCCCTGTGGGAACAGCTCTACAGCCCATCCTTTACCTCGCTCAGTCTAGAGCGACTCATGTACCTTCGCGCGACGTCTCACGACGTCCTGGTCGGCGGTCAAGCGTCGCCAGCGCCACCGTGGGTGACGTCTTTGTGGAATGCGTGCAGCCCTTCCCCCACCGCCGCCGTAGCGAGCGCTGCACCACCTTTGCTATCTGCTCCCACAACTCACGTGGTGAACTCCGACAGCGCCGCCGCGGCGTCGCTTCCGTGTGAGGCGAAGCCAGCGGTGATCCCCTCCACACCGCAGAATACAGAAACGGCGGTGCAGGAAGAGGTGTGTGCTGCTCCTCTGCCAGCACCGGTCGCAGGCAGCGAGGGCGTGAAGCGTCAGGACGCGGAAGACGCCCCAGCACAGAATCGTCGGCGTGACTCCGCCCACTGCCGCTTTACGCCATCGCCTGTAGTCAGCAACTCCACAATGTCAGTGGCTGTTGCAGCGTCGCCAGAGCTCGTCGTGTGTCTCACTGGCACAGCAGCCGCCGTTCTTGACAGCGAAACGGCACACACCTCCCTCTCTCGTCGACAGCACGACGACGAAAACTGCAGTAACAACGAGCAGGAAGGTTGTCACAACCAAAGCAGCGGCAGCGGTGGCGATGGCAGCTCACCACAGCTGGCGCACTCGTCAACCCCCTCGTCATCTCCGCTGGTGGACCGCGACGGCCTTGTATTCAGCCCACCACGACGGCGGCAGATGCAGCAGCGACTGCAACGACGACGGCGTCAACGGGAGCCGAGCGTAGGCGGCAACGGGAATAACAACAACACTCTTCACGATGTATCCAGCAGCGGCACCTCCCCGCTGTCACCTGCACCGCAGCCCCCAAGCCTTCCGATCGCATGCTCGGACTCTGCAACGCCGCCGCCGTGTGCCCGCGAGGAGGACGGCGACGACGACGGCGCTTCTCACGTATGGGCAGCGGAGGCGGTCCAGGTGAACGGAAAAGTGAACCGGGCTGCTACGCCGCTGCAAGAAGAGGAACAGAGCAGCGGTGAGGAGGCGGCTGTGCTGGGCGGCAGAGCAATGGAGAGCAGCGTCACGTTGCCGGAAGTGCCCTCGCCTTTTGGTGTAGCAGAAAGCGAAGCACCAACAGTAGAGTTTCCACGCGCCAAGATAGCAAATGATCTGGCGACAACGACGACGTTCACGGCAGAGACAAGCCACAACAGCTCGTCAAACGCGTTGTCGGAATTACCACTGGAACAGCCTTCCTCCCCTCAGCCTGGCGTTAACACCGTACATGTCGAGGCAACGAGTGCGACCGCGCCGCGCGCGGTGCAAATGGGGAATGCGCGGGTAACCGACCACGACAACGGCGAGAACAGCACGACAGTTGAGTGTGTCTGCGCCTCTGGCAGCTGCAGCGGTGCGGGTGTGAGCCGCACACCCACCGACATCCGTCACACGGCCGCCGCCATCGCAACCACAGCAACGACGGCAGACTCCGTCGATTCTCAGGAGAGGAGCGTTCACGTGACTGAGGCGTTCCATGAACGCTCCACGTCTTCCGCTTCTCCAGCCCCGCGACGTACGTCGCCGTCCCCCTTCCCCGCAACCACCTCTTTTCCGCCAGAGGCATCCTCCCCATCGCAAGACGGTCCGCAGCGACGTTCCATTTCCACGCTGAACTTTGCCTGGGCCACCGAGGCTGAGGACGCGCTGCGGCGGCAGCAACGACGACTCTTCTCGCACTCGCTCGCGAAGGGCTGTCGCAGCCCGAACGTCACCCACCGGTACGCCCAACTTGAGGGTAGTACCTATGGGAAAACACTGCTGGTGGGCCCGCATGTGTACCGGCCCCTGCCAGAAGGTACCATTGGCCTTATGACGCGGTCGGTGAGCGCGGAAGCGCCCGGCAGCCCCACAACGTGGAGCGTGTCGCCGCAGCCGCAGGATCCGCGCGTGCGCTTTGGTCCCACGGCGTCTGCGGAAACTATAGTCTCTATAGCACCATCACCACCACCACGCAGCGTCCTGACGGCGGTCAACGAAGCTGTCGCCTCACCCGTGCGTTTTGCGACCTCCTTGTTGTCATCGTCACAGCAGCCGTGGTCGCCACGGCACGGGCGGCGAGAGGGGCAGGTGTCTGGCGAGAAACGAACTCGCGACCCGCACAACGACACAAGCGACAACGCAATAATGGCAGCCTCCCGTGACAACGCCAAGGACGCATCGCGTGAGCAGCGCACGACTGGATCGGACGCTTTCTCACCTTATTCAGCCGCAAGCATGCTCGGCGGCAGCAGCAGCGGACGTGACAAGCACGCGACGACGCGACGCGGGCGCACTCGCCTGAACGCATCGGCCTCGAACACCACCACTGCCACAGCAACAGCAGCATCAGTGACACCTGCTCTAGTGAATGAGTTCGTGCTGCCGCGGACGGTGTCAACGGAGCCGGTGTCACCTGTGGCTGCTGCGACAGACAGATCTGCGTCCTCTCCTTTGCAGCCGTGCTCGGTCAACCGCTCACGTCACCGCGGCGGTGTCTCCTCAGCGTCGCCGTCGTTAGGGAAAACCGGAACGACAACGGCGTACGCAGCTGTGTCGCCGAAGCGCAAGGTAAAGACAGCGAAAAAGGCAGATCAGCAGGGCCAGAGCGGTAAAGCCGTCGTTGGGCGTCGAAAGCCATCGATCGTTGCGCTGAATCAGAAACGGCGGTGGGCAAAGCAGTCGAAGGAAAACTGAGAAAGGTTGTTGTCATTGCGCGTCTTCACCTTTTTTTTTTTTTCTCTCTCTCTCTCTCTCCTCGCGAGTCACTGCCCTATTTCCTTGTTTATCACAATTACTCCGTCTAGACGCTTTTTTTTTTTTTTCTTGTACTACCCCATATGCACTTTCTTTCCCCCCCCCTTTTTTTTGTGTTGTTGTTATTCCTACTGGATAGAAGGTACTTCCCTTGTATTACGAAAAAAAAAAAAGAACATAAACGCCAGCGTTCCCTGTCCAGAGCTGATCTCATCTCCTAAACAAGAGACCCCAAAAAAAAAAAAGATGTTATTCGTACGATTCTATATACAGATAGATAAAACGTTTCATTATATCTGTGGTTTCTTTTTTTTTTTTTTTAAACCTCATTGACTTGGTTTAAACGTCTGTTTCACTAGGCCACGGCACAAAGTGTTTTCCTTTGAACATTGAACTCGTACTCTCTTCTTGTCTTTCACTTCTTTTCAACGCTGAATCCCCCTCCTTTTTTTTTTTTCTTCTTCTTCTTCCTTCATTTCTTCGTGTTATTCTCATGGCTAGAGCCTTACGATGTCGGACTCATCCTCCACGCCTTCCCCGCCGCCGCTCACGCCGGCGGAGAAGGCGGCGCGCGACGCGCGACTCCAACGCGAGCACGAGTCCTACATCCGCGGTATCGCCACTATGCGCTCGCTGCCGCGACTTCGCTCTACCATCGCCGGCGCAGGTGGCAAAACTAACACAATCACCCGCATCGCCGAGGAGCGGGAGGAGCTGCGGCAGCAACACCTGCGCAGCGTCGCTGAAAAAGCAGCCGAAGTACAGCAGCGACGCCGGGTGCACCAGGAAAAGGTGGAGAAGCTGGAGAGCACACAGGCAAGGAAGCGACAGCGGCGCGTCGCGAAGCAGCAGCGGAAGAAGCTGAAGCAGCAGAAGGCAAGGGAGCGGGCGCTGAAGCGGCAACGTGGCGAGGGATCTGTATCGCGGAGCTCAAGTAGCAAAAGCAGTAGTGAGGAAGCGTCGTCGTCATCATCTGACAAGGACAGAGACGACTCCGCGAGCGTGTCCTCCTCTTCGTTGTCTTCCTCATCAACAAGCTCGCATAGCCGCCATTAGTTCCGCTTTCTCTCTCTTTTTTTTTTTTTTTAAGTGCTTGCAACTGTGAGAGGAATAGAGTGAAATGAACGTTGTTGTTTGGCTGGTTGGTTGTTGTTATTATTATTCCTGCCATCGCCCCTGTTGTTTCGGCATCTTTTTTTTTTTCTTCGGCTTTCGTGTACAATAAACCGGCAAAGATCATTAATAACTGAAAACGAAATGTGCGTTCTTGATTATTAGCTCGTCTTGACATGCATTCGATGTTGAGTACTTTGTATCTTTTAGTGTAAGCTGAAGTACTAAAAGAAAGAAGAGGGGGGAAAAAAAAAAAGCAACGTGTTGCCTCTGGGTCATTGAAATTGCTGGCTTGTTTTTGTTTTGTTTTTCTTAATCAGCACGGTCATGCTGCAGTTCTTAAACCTTTTCCCTTTCTCATCACCCTCATCTTTTCCTTTTGGTCAAACAGAGTGGCGTTTCGTGCCGGGTGCTTAAAGTGGCACTCTGTAGGAATCTGCGCGTTAGAAAGTCACGAGCAGCGAAACACACACACACACAAAAAAAAAAAAAGAAGCGGAAAGGAAAAAAGCTCTTTTTTTTTCGTTTTTCCCCCTTTTCCCCTCTACTTTGTGAGTAATTTTGCTCAATTTCTTTCGTTGTTGCTGCTGCTTTTTTTTTTTTTTTAAGAAAGTCGACGAGAAAAATACACGGACGCGCCTTCGTCAAAAAGAGCTTTACCAAGCTGTGTCTACCAAAAAAAAAAAAAATGACAGCAAGAGGAAACGCTATTTTTACTATTTAGCATATCCTTTTTTTTTTTTTCCGGTCGGTGAAGACCACTTACCCTCTTTCAAGTCGATTCGCGCGATTCCAAAGTCTATAACTTGACGGTTGCGCCGCTCTCTTTTTCCACTCTTTTCATAGTTATCCCTCGCGTAAACAAGCCGAGCATTAGTACTTTTTTTTTCCCCCTTTTCCTTTCACGTTCTCCCGATTGTTGACTGAAGAGTGCTTCGTAGGCACAATTTACTGAAGAGCGGATCAAAGCTACACGAGACGTGCAGCACACACACACACACACACGCACACAGGTGTACGCACACAAATCATGCACTTCCACGCACACACGATCTTCAAGCTTCGTTACTACATATATACATGTGTTAACGCGTGGGTTTCAAGACCTTTTTTTTTTTTTTTACTTGCTTCGTTATTTTGCTTTCTGAGCTGTGCTTAAAGTAGAGCTCGTAGCTGCTGTAGCATCTACGTTGACCTGTGGAGCGTTTTCTCTTATTTGTATTTGTGTTTGTGTTTGTGTTTGTGTTTGTGTTTGCTTCTCGCTTCTTTCTGAGTTCGCAGGTCTTGATTTTTTTTTTTTTGGAGTGTTTAGTGGGTGCGCATACACATACACACACACGTCACTTTTTAATCTTCCTCTTTTGCGACTTTGGGGTTTTTTTTTCTTTTTTACCTTTTCTGACATCCTATTCAGCTTTCGGTTTTTTTTTTTGTTGTTGCTATTGTGCTTTTTTTTTTTTTTTAATAGGGAGAGGGGCTTTCTGGTCAGTTCGTGCTTTGCTGTTGAAACTGTCTAAATAAGTGAGCGCAAAACTGAATTAAAAAAAAAAACTCTTGTGTATTTGTTGTTGCTGCTATTATTGTTGCTGTTTATTATTACTATTATTATTATTATTATTATTAAATCCGAAATCCAACTGTTTTAGAGAAGTTACATAAATAAATAGCATACATAAAATAAGAAAAAAAAGAGAGGGGGAGAAAGCGGATCGCTGAGACCTAGAAATGGTGCATATTCTCTTCATCAGCATCGCCGTGCTTTCCAGCTACCTCGTCGTCCTCGGTTTAGTTTTGTATTTTCTCGCACGTTTTTCGTGGTTGAGTTGCGTTCGTCAAGTGCGGCCACGACGGTTGGGGCAGCACGTGACATCCTACGGCGTGCTGCTCGTTTACCTTGCTTTGTGTGCATGGGCGCACCATGGGTCGTCTTTCTTCGGCAGCGAGTTAAGTCTCGCTACGTTGTCCCCGTCTACATCCGCATCAACCGCAGCAGCAACGCTCAAGCAGAATTCAAGAAGCAGCAGTACTGTTGGTGCTGACGTTCTATGGCTGTTACGAGCCATCGACGTCGGCTGGAAAACGCTTGTAGCTGCTTTTCAGCGTCCGTGGATGCACGCTCTCTCTGTTATATCTCCAATAGCAGCAGCAGCAGCAGCAACAGGAGGAGGAGGAGAAGATTCGTCGTCGTCGTCTGTTGCTGCAGTGATTTTTTTTAGTACATTGGGAGCGCTTGCCCAAGCCGCCACCGCCACCTGCTTCTACGGGACCTTTGCCCTGTGGTGTAACGCACGCTGGCGCTACGCCGCCCTCCGCACTGTTGAACAGCACGCCGACCTGTGGACGCTGCTGTTCAACACTGGCTCGGCGGAGGCGGCCTTGGTGCGGGAGATGGTGAGGAAACAACAGGGACGACAGCAGCAGCAGCAACCATTAGACGGCTTGACGGACTCCCTCATGCGGGGTTCGCTGCCCTCACTGACGCCGCCGGCCGGAGCGGGGTCGCGGCGCCCCACGATGCGGCGTGCAAGTCGGGCGAGCATTATCACCGCGGCAACGTCGCGAACGCAAGGGCGGCGCGGGCGACCTCAGGCACGCAGTCAGTCGAGCCTTCCCCGCTTTAACAGCATCACTGGCATGAGCATGGATCATAGCAGCAATGGTGGTACTATCGCAGTAACGCGTGGTAGCGGACTCGTTCTACCGCTACATCATGGTGGGAGCGCCAGCACCGGAACCACAGAAACAACAACAATGGTAGAGGAGCACCAACAACGACGAAGCCTGCTGCGTCTTCGCCAGCGATTCCTGTCCGCTTTTTGGATGACGGACTCGACGTTGTTGCTGCTCACCTTTGGTTTCTTTAATAGTCTCGCCGCGAGTCGCATGGCGGTGGCGGTGGCCGTCGCCTTCCTCGCATCACAGGGCTCTCAGACCACCACTGTGTGGACGAGCGTCACGCCGTACCCTACCGAGGGCTACGTTGCCGTGATCGGGCTCTGCTACCTGGCCCTGCTGCGGCTGCGACTGCGACGCCAGCACATCTGCCTACAGCAGCTTCTCGAGCTTGCTTGCAGCTCCACCTACTCCGCGCGGAGGGCGACAACAACGACGTCACGCCGCGTGTCGAACTCCTTCACACCACTCCCCTTTTCACGACTGCGCCGCTCACGGCGGCAGCACAACCGGACAGGCGGCAGCGGCTTGCGCACATCCCGCGCCCCCGCCGCCGCCACCGCTGCGTCGCTGCCGTTCTCGCCGCTGCCGCCCACGTCTGCCACAGACGTGTTGTACAAGCCGGGTTTCGATAACGCAACTTTCTCAGGAGTGGTGTCGCCCACGCCGCAGAAGGAGGCGCAGCAGGCGTTGCCGCCCGCCTCGCTCAGCAGCACGCAGAACGCCGTGTTTCCCCTCAGCCCCGTCGAGCGCGCAGCTCGAGCAAATGAACTCAGCAGCAACAGCAGCAGCGGTGGTGACAACGCGGCGGCCTCGTTTCATGAGAAGGTGGCAACACAGCAGCAGCAGCAGAAATCGGTGTCCTTCTTTGCACGGTGGAGCTTCCGACTGCTGCGGTCAACGGCGTCGTCGAATCCGCCGCTTCACAACTCCACCACGGCGGAGTCGTTCGCCGCGTCGGCTTCGGCGTCGGCGTCAGCGTCAGCGTCGGCGTCATCTGCCGTCGTTGCAGGGGCAGCAAATGTAACAGACACAACAGCAGCTGCCACTTGTGCCGCTGCTGCTGTGTCTGCTGCTCGACCGCCCGCTGTCCAGCCGCGCGTTCCGCCGTTTCGATTTGTCCTCTGCACCACTGTGGCGTTGTTGGCGCTGCAGGTGGCACCAGACGCCACTGGTGTGTGGGCGACAGTGCTGCTGACTGTCAGCAGCGCTGCGGCCGCCACCGCCCACCACGCCCTTTGCGCGCCGTTCCTCTGGATCACGATGAAGTATCGCAAGGTGTTGCAGTGCTCCTGGTGGACCCTCTTTCTCTCCCGCAGCTTCGACCCCTGCTCGATGGATCTCTCCAAGGCGATGCACGGGCTTTCGCAGCAGCAGCGCCGGCACCTTATGGTGCTGCAAGCCTTCGGTACCCATCGACACCACCTGCCATCCTCCACGGTTGAGGAAGATGAAGACTGGGTCACGGAGGAGGCGGACGGCTCCTTCGCTGCCAACGCGCTGGTGCAGGCAGCCCTCACCACACCACCACCCTCACCTGCTGCTGCACGAACCACCGCCAGCACCACGACAACGATGGCGCCTGACTTGACGTCGTCGTCGCGCGCGGCGACAACACGATCCGAATCCGTAGACACCGTCAGCCTCTCCACCTCGTCCGCTGCCACCGCAGTCGCCATCCTCGGCGGTGCCGAAGACATGGCAGTAGGTGGCGTGTTGGCGGACTACGACACCCCATGCGGTCGCGCGGTGCGGAAAGGCTACCACGACGGCCTCCACCTGGACGACCGCGCGTACGGTGATGACGCCGACGCCGACGTGAAGGCGATCTCGCCTGCGCAGTTTTGGCACGGTGTTGCGACGAAGGTACTGCAGCGGTCCGTCGCACAGCACATCGACTCCCCGTGCCACCGTGAGTACGGGTTAGAAAATGGCTGTGGCGTGCATGGCGGGGGAGCACTGACAGGCTCGTTCGCCGGTCCAGCCTCCACGACGCTGACTAGCTCTTTTTCGGGGCTGCCACCCTTGCCTGGTATCGGAGCAGCAGCGATGGCCCAGACAGGTCGAGCTGGCCACGACGGCGCCAGAAGTGAGCCCCGCGGCGGCGGCACCACCACCATCGCGGCCGAGTTCACGAGCACGAGCTTCCTCGGGGTGATGGACCCTTTTCGTGTCGCGGCGACGCCGTCCGTAGCACCGCTGCCAGCCCCAACCACTTCATCTGCTATGGCGTTTGCGAATGCGCTGATGCCGGTGACGCCCGGGCTGGAGCTGGGCAACGACGTCCGCTCCGGTTTTAGGAAGGAGAAGATGAAGGGATCAATGCTGTTGACGGCGCCGGCAGCCGCGCGGGTCGGCGCGGCAGCGGAAAGAAAGGCCGAGGAGGAAAAAGAGCGCGTGCGACTGGAGAGGGAGGAGGAGGAGGAGGAAGCTGCGGCGCTGGCGGGGGCGTCCGCAAGTGGCCCAAAAGAGAAGAGTAGCGAGGACGGCTCTTCGCACCTCCCTCCACTAGCCGACGCACGGAACGGCAGTCAGTCGCTTGCGTCGTCGGAGGAAGGGTGGCTGTCCCGCGCGTTGGCCACCGTCGTGCCGGACATCGTCGGCGGAGGTGGTGGCAGCCCTGACTCATCACACGCGGATAATAAAAGCAGCAACAGCAGCCACCCTTGTCTCGAGCCGTCCTTGCCCAAGGCTGAAGAGCCCTTCACCAGCGAGCTACCTGCGGAGGTGGTGCACAACATGTCCATCGCAGGCAGTTTCTCCGGCGCCACCTCCGTCACTGCTCGGGCACTGCTACAGGGTGAGGAGGGCTTTGCGCGCTTCCTGCGCTGCGTGCGCCGGGACGGCGACAACACCTACAAGTTGCAGAGCATGCTCGCCTCGCACGGGCACACCTACGGCCGTCGCGTAGACGCGAAGGGGCGCAGTGCGCTGCACTACGCCGCGATGGGTGGCTTTGTGAACGGTATTTGGTTTCTCATCAGCATCGGGGCGGAGCCGAACCTGCTTGACAAGGCCGGCTACGCACCGCTGCACTACGCCGTGCTGTACCACACGGCGCACTGTCTCTCTCCCATGATCACGGATGAAAGCTCGAGCCGGGCGGTGCAGCAGCCGCGTCGCATGCTGGGGATTCCAGTGGTGGCGACGGCGGCGGTGCAGGCGCCCAAGGCAGCCCGCAAGCGTCGCCAGCTGCGGCAGCAGAAGCAACGTCGACTCATGCAGCAGCGCATGCAGGCCGCCTACAGCGCGAATACGAGCATGGGCGACGACAATGACAATAACAACAGCAGCATCACCAACAGCGGTGCCTCCCTGGTGGACGATGACCGGCACGATGACGGCACACCAACGGCGGAGCAGCGAAAGGCGTCGTCCTTCCAGGGCAGCAGCAACAGCAACAGTCATCACCCTCGCAACAACAGCACGCCGCTTGGAATCCCAGGCAAATGTCAAGAGGAGGCGGGAAGCGACCCGCGTGGCGCGCTCTTAAGCCCGCTCCCGTCAGGGATGCCGGACAGCGCAGAGGAGACCACGGCGGAGGAGGAGTCGGTGTCAAGCGTGGCCGCCATCGCCGCTGCTGCCATGGCGCAGGAAGAGCGTGGGCAGTGGTACGGCATAGTCGGCAGTCTGCTGCGCCTCGGAGCCCGAGTCGACTTCCCAACCTCGCACGGCCTCACCGCTTTGCACCTGGCAGTCTTGCAGGGCGCCATCGGACTCATCAACACGTTGCTTCGCGAGGGAGCCAACCCGCTGCTCGGGTCGGAGTTAGAGACACCGTCGTTTCTTTCCACCGCGAACGCCGCGCCGTGGGACGAGGAGAGCGCTGACACGGATCCTCATCCGCCGCAGCCACAGCCGGAGCAAAAGCCTGTGACCGCAGCCGGTGCAGCAAGCAGCAAAATGCAAACGGAAGAGGAGGAGGAGGACAGCTCTCTTGCGTTGATTGCGCAGATCAACGCAGAGTTTCAACGTCCCGCCGTGCCGCATGCGTCCTCCTCTGGCCACTCGCACGAAATCGCCAGCGCCGCGGCGTTGAAGTCCTCCACTGCCCAGCGCACGGAGTGGGTCGACGTGCACATCACAAACGCTGGTAATCCGATTGCCATGGGCTACTGCAAGTCTCCGCTGCTACTCGCAGTGGAGTTGGACGCCGATCTCGCGGTGGCGAGCATGCTGCACCACGCCACCCTGCAGGCGACGTCGGCCTGCGTCATGGCGGAACTGCCGGTCGCGAGCCTCACCAGCAGCCACAGTCACAACAGCGGGGGCGGTCGCCACAGTGGCGGCAGCACTGACGCGAAATTGGTCTCGTTGAGCAAGGACGAATGCTCCAGCATGCAGTCCACGTCCTCCACCGTCACCGTCGCGGGCAGCAATATCAATACGAATGATGCATTGTCGTCAACGACGGTGATGGCGGGGACGCCGAACAGCCATGGCGCGGTGGACATCCTATCTTCGGCAGGGGCGGCGGCCGAGACGATCGCCACGACCGTCACCACCCTCGCTTCCACCTGGGCTCGCGCATATTGGGAACGGCCCTGCGCCCACGCCTTCAACGCGATTCACGTCGCGCTTGTGCTGGGCAACGCGCAGGTGGCGCGGGTGCTGCTGCTGCGTTGGACCTACGACGGAACGGCGCGCGGCGGCGGTGTTACGCCTGCTGCGGCAATCGCTAAGGCAGACTCCATGACTGCCTCTGCAAAGGGAGTTGTCGACAGCAGCGCGTGTCGCCATGACGGGTCGGTTGCGGGGGCGACGACGACGACGATGCTGGGGCTGGGCGAGGCACTGCAGTCCACCGTGGCACAAATCACGGTTCCTATCCTCGACGAGGGCGAGAGCACGGCGTTTGTGAACCAGGCAGACACAGCAGCAGCACAGGAAAAAGACGGCCCACCTCAGCAGCAGCAGCAGGCATCTACTACTCCACATCATCCCGATCACCACCACGGTCACGCTGCCGGCGATCCAGCAACGGCCACGCTCTCCCTCACCACGTCGATTGGCGTCTCGGCCTTCTGGGTCGTGCCGCTGCGGCTGAATTTCTTTCACCTGGCCGCAATTGGCGACTCTACCGAGTGTCTTGCGTACGTGCTGTGGTGGCGTGGCGTGCCAGATTACATCCCATGCGCTCTCGACGATGCCTTCCGCGACGAGGTGCTGGCCGAGGAGTCGCGACGGGAGGTGAACGTCGTGCCGACGGCTACTGCGGCGCAGGACGCCTATCACCGTCGCCGCAGTCACCACCGCGAACAGAAGCGCCAAGGCAACCGCCACCACAACACGCGAGAGTTAGCGGGTTGCATCAGCAGCACTCTGAACTCCACCGCCGCCTCGCCGGTGGCGTCGCTGGAGCAGGCGCCACCACTGTCCCCCGCCACCACGGCGGTCAGCAGTGAGAGGAAGGATGGGCGTGGCGCCGAGCGGCCGGCGCTAGACCCGCTGAACACCCACACCGAGCTCGTCGCATTCAGCACAGCCGCAGAGCCAAGAACGCGTGCAGGCGTCATGCAGGATAGCTTCCCCGAAAGCCCCAGCAGCAGCACCTCCAGCACACGAACGGCTACACCAACAGGCGGAACGACGGCGGCAGCAGCGGCGGCGACGCCCACGCCGCGGACGGTACGAAGCGAGGCCGGCGGTGACAAGAGTGGTGGTGGTTTCATCTTCTCCGCCTCCTCCCTACCTCACTTGGTGGACCTTGTGACGGATGCGGACGCACCATCTGCGGCAGCGGCGGAGCTCACGGCGGTGCTGTCTCCGGCGTCCTGCCCCTCTCTCGCCTCCACACACAACGCAGCCGAGTTCGCCGACGGTGGCAGGGCCCTCGAGCCGACCACCAGCTCCAGCACGCTCTCCGACGCCCTCAATCACACGTGGAGCAGCGGGCGGCCGTCGCGCGACACTGCGTCGTCAGAGCCGCCCGCGGTCGTCGCCGCCGCATCAGCAGCGGCGCAGCGCCTCGCAGGCGCGGGCCACTGCCCTGGCTCGAGCTCGCAGGTGCTGTCGCGGCGACTGCGGCGAATGCAGGCGAGACAACGCATGTTTATGCGCACCCTTGTCACGCTGCTGCAGACGAACATCCGAAGCGACGCGGTGCGACGGCGGGTGCACGCAACTGTATTTGGCCGCGGTGGCGCCGTGGCCGCGGTGCTGCGCCGCTACACCGCCGCCACTGCTCTGGACGGTAAAGCGGCGGGCGCGTCTGCTGATACAGCTTTCATGACGGCCAATGCGAACGGCAGCGACGCCGCGACGGCGGCTTCAGCGGCGCTGTCTGGAAAGCAGAACAGCGTGATGGCGAAGACGTGCTTTGGCTCCGCCGCGGCCGCCACCGCGCTGCACACAGGCATGGCGATCTGCTACGCCACGATGAACAACCTACTGCACCAGGAGCGGCACCACGACGACGTGTCCGACGGCAACGATGACGGCAGCAACAGCAGTTTCAGTGAAAATGCGAGCGACAGGCCAGCAGCTGCAGAGTCCCAAAAAAAAAAGGACGGGACAGCGCAGTCTACCGATAAGGTGGTCGCCAGCCCTGTGCAAAGCCACGGCAGCCAGCAGCAGCAGCAGCAACAAGAGCACGCACGCATGCGTCAACTGCGGGAGCAGGAGCGTCTACACCACCTCCGCCAGCAGAGCCGCCGTGCCTTCATGTCCGCCGTGGCGAAGCTGCGACAGTGCATCGTGGGCGTGCCCATCGACATCGCTCACCTGGCCGCGGTGGAGATGGCGGTCGATCGGGCCTGTGTGGCGCTACCTACCGCTAAGGCACGGCGCACCCTGCAGCAAGCGCTACTGATTGTTACACGGCGACTGCAGAATCAAAGCCGGCGGCAGCACCTTGTAGACGGTCTACGTCGCAGTGCAGCAACAGCAGCAGCAGCAGCAGCAGCAACAATAACAGCCTCATCATCAGCAAGCACGCCATCCGCGGCAGGTGCACGACGTCGCAGTGCGACACGCGGTTCCTCGTACGCCAGCCAGACGGACGAAAGGAAAGGCAACGACACGTACCCGGCCACCACCCCAACAACAACCGCTACAAAAGCTGACACCCAGCACGTCTCCAGCACCCGCGGCGCGCCAGGCGCAGAGGGCTCGTGTCAAGGGCGTAGGCGAAGCCGCAGCAATAGTCGCCACAGCAACGGTGGTGGTGGTGGCGCTGAGGCTGCGGACAATGACGCCGAAGCGTCGTCGAGCGCAAACAGCCTGACGCAGCAGCAGCAGCAGCATCGTCGTGCACGGCCGCCGTCCATGGTCGACTCTACACCCTCTTACTACAGCACCCTAGATTCGTGCACCGAAGGTGATTCAGTCGAAAACGGGGATTGGGGCAGCACGGAGCACGACGAGGACGATAACAGGGAAGACGCCCACGTGAAGGCCGCGTCGGTAGAGGGGCGACGCCGCTTCCAACGGCAACAGCGACTGCTACGGCTGCTTCGTTCTTTGGCAACGGAGCTGAGCGCGGTTGACGCACGCGGGCTGACGCCGCTGCACTACGCCATCGCTAACCAGAACGCCAGCATGGTGTACTTGTTGTGTGCCTACGGGGCCACATTCATCTTTGCCTCAAAGCAGACAGAGGAGCATCTTGTCGGGCATCCGGTGGTGGAGGTGGTGGCGGCGGCGGCGCTGGGGGGCGGCGCTGGTGCTGGGTCTGGTGGTGCTGGGTCGTCCTCCATGGCGAGTGGGAGCGACAGAGACAGCCTACGACATGCCGCAACCACCAGCACTGTAGTGGTCTCACCCACTACGCCCTCCACCACCGGCACCTTCATGGCAGCTCGTGGCGAGAAAGGGGCGAGCGCGTGGCCGCACGTGAACGCGCCTCAGGCGCTGTCTGCCACCGTACCTGCGCCGGTGTTTGCCACGACGATCGGCGGCGATGGTCGGGGAGGGATAGGTCTCGGTGCCACAGCAGCAGCAGCTGCAGCAGCCCCGAGCATCCGTGCCGCCACGGACGTACTCGCCTACTTCAGTGAGTATTACCACGCGCAGCTCACGCCAGCGGCCCAGGCGGCATTGCATAAGACGGCCAAGGCCGGCAGCGCGGAGTACTTGCTGCTGCATCTGCCCACTCGCGAGAAGCGAGAAGCTGAGCAGTGGACCGACTTGCCACCACGGCTGCTGCATGCCACCCTGCCGCCCATGACACCCACTACGGCAGCAACCAGCAGTCCCACCAGCCCATCACAAATGACGGCAGCTATGGCACCTGGGTCAATTGGAATGCTGCAGTCGCCACCTCCATCTTGCGGATCCTTCGTCTCCTCTCAGCAGCACACAACGATGGCTGCCACGCTGATCGAGGCGCTCGGTCTGGGCAGGGACGGCAGCTTCACGGCGGCGGCGCCGGCGGCGACCAGCGTGCCAAACGCGTTGGGCGAGATGGGCCAAGATGCGCGTGACACTGCGTCTCCCGGGGAAGCAGTGCTGTCACTGACTGCTACTGATCCTGTTGCTCTTCCTGCAGCAACAACAGCAACAGGAGAAGCGGTCCGCAAGGAAGATGAGGCGCCGCAGCAGAGAAGAATGGTGGGTACGGCAGCACCAGCAACCACAGGACGTGCCACCAGCACGCGTGAGGCGACGGAAAGCGTGGTGTGCGACTTGTTAGAGCCGCACGATGTCTTTCTGACGCATGTAGTGCGCAACCCGGCGAAGGCGGACAGCATCGTGCGTGCGGCGATGGAAGGGACAGCTCTGCGGTACCTCTTCCAGGCTTCACTGGCGTTGAGCTCGACGGAGAGATGTGAGAGCGGCGAGTGAGCGAGTGAGTGAGTGAGTGAGTGAGGGCGAGGCGGGGGAGAGGACGCTTTCTTTGCAGTGCAGTTGCTTTTCGATGGAGGAGAAAAAACGGCGAGCCTGCTTTCTTCTTTTTCTTTCTTTCCTGTTCAGATGCTCTTTTTCTACACGTGTGTGTGTGTGTGTGTGTGTGTGTGTTTTTTTTTGTCCTATTTTCCATTTTCCTTGGCTGCTCTTTCTTTATTTAATTTATCACTTTGACCCATCGAACAGATAGAACTTCCACACTAGCATACACAACAACAACAAAAAAAAAAAAAGAGGTTGAGTACAACGAGGAAAAAAAAAAAGATAAGAAACGCGGCGCTGTCTGACGGATTCTTCACGTACATAGAAATGTCGTCGATGTAGCAACTTGGAGACGGCCTTCTCTCTTTGTCACACGTATTCTCTTTTTTTTTTTTTTCTTCTTCTTCTTTTTCTGCTCGTTGTCTGACTTGGCGGAAGCACGAATCCCTCAGTTTCGGATCAAACAAAAAAAAAACAGCAAAAATAACATAAAGTAAAATGGGCTCATCTGTGAGCAAGCGCAAGGAGGGGCCGATCCACATCCCCGACCCGCATCGCCCCTCCCGGTATTTCCTCCTGCGCTCACCCGAGGTAATCTGCTCGATTCTCGTCATGGCCGCCAGCTACTTTCTTCTCCTCACTGGCACGCGCAATGACCACCTCAACGGCTACAACGGGCTGTGGCAGACCTTCAACCGAAAGAGCCGTGCCCGGATGCAGAGCCGTGAGGCGGAGCTGCTGCCCGAGCCGCCCACACCGATCAGCGCGGACATGGTGCTTGGGGTGGTTTGCATGCTGGCCTGCAGCGCCTTCCTCAGCGCTTGCGCGCGTGTGCTGTCGCAGGAGCAGCGCCGGCTCGAAGAGGAGGAGGAGGCGAAGTCGCAGAAGGCGGCCGAGAACCCCGAGACGCGGGCGGAGGCCCTGGCGAAGAAGGCAGCTGCTCTGGCCGAACGCATTAAGGTGTGGGAGGAAAACGACCAGCGCCGCGCCGCGGGGCGTCCGCTGAAGCGAGAGCGAATCATTGAGATCGACGTAATGGCTGACGAGGTGCTGACCAACGTCATCGTCGTCGCCACGGTCATCCTCACTGCATTCACTGGGTACTTTATTCAGATGCAGACGCCGAACCCGATTCGCGGCTGCGCTGCGGGCGGTATGCTGTGCGTATTGGTGGGCGGCCTGATGACGTGCGGATCTGACCGCTACCTTAATGGGTTTCGTCACTACTGCAACTACGTGAACATGTTCTGCATGGTGTGCCTGCTGGTGCTCTTCGCGCGTGCGACGTTGCTGGCAAACTAAGCACAAGCAGCGCGAATAGTTCGCATTTTCTTGTTTCACGTCTGTCTGTGTGTTTGCTTGTGTCGTCAGCTTTCCCCGTTAATCTCATAACATGTTGCGTCTTTTTGTTTTTTTTTTTTCTCTCTCGTTATTACTACTGTTATTACTATTTCATCAAAAGTGGGGTCTCTGGTAGTACCTTGTTCTGCTTCTTTTTTTTTTTTCTTTTTGTACTCCATTCGCAGGCCTCGTAATACTAAACAACGATAATATAATGACATGCTAGAGCGTTTTCTCTTCCTTGTGCTTGATTCAAACCAGCCTGAACGAAAGTGTGAAACAAGGCGTAGTTGTTGTTGTTGTTGTTGTCTCTCGAGTTTAATAGCTCCACAAAACTGATTATGACCTTTGCACAACGTCAGTACCGACCTGATTTTATTTTTCCTTCATTTCCCCAAACCGAGCTTTATTGCTCACCATGCATGCTGTATAGTCGGAGATGATTTGAGTATATTATTGTTATGTAGGTCGTCACTTTTTTGCGTTATGAACCCCCCCCCCCTCCTCATTGGCATAAAACAACTCTTCTTCTCTTTCTTCTATTTAGTGCTTTTTTCTTTGGCTTTTCGTGTTCGTTTTTATTATATTTAAAAAAAAAAAAAGACGATTCAGACCCTTCAGGGAAAACTCCCACATCTACAGAGTTTATCTAGCACTGGATCCTTTTCTTCTGTTTTTTTTTTCCGAATACTATTTACTATTACTCGATTAACTCCTAACAGCTATATAATAAGCAAGCAGGCAAGCAGAAAAAGATGCCCGGACCTGGTCTTCTGCCTGACGGATGGTTCCGTGAGGAGAGCTCGATGTGGCCCGGCCAGGCGCAAGGTCTGAAAGTCGAGAAGGTCCTTTACGACCAGCCGACGGAGTTCCAGCACCTGACTGTCTTCGAGTCTGATCCGAAGGGCCCGTGGGGCACCGTCATGACCCTCGACGGCGCGATTCAGTTCACCGACTACGACGAGTTTGTGTACCACGAGATGCTGGCGAACCTCTCTCTTACGACGCACAAGAAGCCAGAGCGTATCCTCGTCATTGGCGGCGGCGATGGTGGCGTGGTGCGTGAGGTGCTGCGCCACAAGAACGAGAAGGAGGGCATCGTGCAGTCGATCGAGCTGGTGGACATTGACGGGGCAGTCATTGAGCAGAGCAAGATTCACTTCCCGCAGATCGCCTGCGGCTTCGCTGATCCGTGTGTGACCGCCACGGTTGGCGACGGCGTGGCATTTGTGAAGAACGCGGCGGACAGCTCCTACGATGTGATCATCATCGACACGACCGATCCAGAGGGGCCTGCGTCGGAGCTGTTTGGTGAGGACTTCTACAAGAACGTGCTGCGTATCCTTCGTCCGGGTGGCATCGTGTGCAACCAGGGCGAGTCTGTCTGGCTGCACCGCCCGCTGATCGAGAAGATGATGGGCTTCTTGAAAAAGGACATTGGCTTCGCCACCGTGAAGTACGCCATGATCTACATCCCGACCTACCCGTGCGGCAGCATTGGCACGTTGGTGTGCGCCAAGTCCGCGGAGACAGATGTGACCATGCCCGTCCGCCCTGTCGAGTCCCTTGGCTTTGCAAAGGACCTGAAGTACTACAGCACGGACATGCACAGGGCCTCCTTCGTGTTGCCTCGCTTCGCTGCTTACCTGAACGAGTAGGCCTGAAAAGGAAGAAGATCGCTGCGATTCTGTGAGAAGCAAAATGAATGAAGGAAAGAAGCCGAACAGAGCAGGTAAATAGTGATTGGTCTCTCGTTTCTTGTTCTGTGTTTTTTTGTTGTTGTTGTTGTTGCTTTCTTTTCTTCTGTTTGTGGTGGTTGATGCGAAAACCTCAGTGAGCTTCTTCTTCTTTTATTATTTTTTTTTCCCTCTCTCTTACAATTCACTTGAGCTTTTTTTTTTTTTCTGGCAATTGTGTGCGCATGTGTGTGCTTTGTTGCTGCAAGCTCGAAGTAACAGAGAGACAGGGAAACAAAGAAAAAAAAAAAAAGAAACAAATATATAATTAAAAGAACATTTGTGTGTGTGTGTGTGTGTATAGAACTCGGTGGGAAGGGGGAGGAGTGGAAGTCATGCGAGGGAAAGTTGCGTCTCCTTCAAAAAGAGCTGTGATAGTTCTACTCAAGGAGCCGAACGACAGTATCTGCGCAAGAACAGTAAAGTTAGCCTTTTCGGGGATATCCCTTGTTCTTTTTTTTTTTTTTTCTTCGATCCTCGCATATCTGCTGTTCTCCTTCTTTGCCTCAACGTGTCTGCACATTTGGCCTACAGTGATTCTCTCTCTTTCTCTCCTATTCTTTTTTTTCTGCTCGTGTCACAAACTACCTCTCTCTTCGTGTAAATGGAGAAGTGTCAGCATAGGGAGAACGGGGAAAAAAAAAGCACTTGAAATACGAAAGCCTCCTCAATTCACACTCATTTCCTCATTCACACCTTTTTATACGACAATATTGCTAGCTCCTCTTGTTATTACCGTTTTTTTTTTCGATTTCTCTAAGCCAAAATTATACCTGACTGAGCCACTGTCCTGTTTTTTTTTTTTTCCCCCACGCATATATATATACACGTTGTTACACACCACGCACTATACCCATTCCGGCAAGTTTTTTTCCCACTTTTTTCGCTCTTTTTTTTTTTTTTCTTTCTCGTGTACTTGTATCTAGTTCTTATTGTCTATTGCAGGCAACGTTCGAATTTGTGCCAGGACTTCCACAGGGTGGTTCTGCGAATTGTCTTTTTTTTTTTCTTTTGAAAAAGAAGCACTCTTGTTAGCCAGAGGTGCAGTAAAAGCTCATTTTTTGTTGTTGTGTACGTGTGCTCGTTGCTCAGACTCTCGCTTTCCCAACCTCCTTGTGCTTTGTTTAGTTGTTCTTTGTATATCCAGGTGTACGATATCAGAGAACACCAGCCTTCGGGGACCTTTTTTTTTTTTCGCTTGCTACATCGTTTCTTCTGTTATTTGGTGAACGCCTATAAGCCTTCTTTCTTTTTTTTTTTTTCTGCGTATTGTACGTTTTGTGTCTTTTCTACCTCCTCGTTTTTTTTTCTTGTTTTTTCGAAGTGTTCTTGAGTTTTTAGAAGTAATCCTTGAGCAGCTCTGTGTAAACCTCTCTGCCCAACTTGTTGTTTTCTCATTATATGAAATGGTTGGCGACAGCGCGAGCGACGGTGTTCCCCTGCTCACGCGGCTCCTCCTCGTCCGCGCCACGGTGCGGTTCGACCCGTCCTTCCCGAGCGACACCCACCGCGTCTCCTCCGCCCCTTTCTCCCTCCACTCGGGGCGGTCGCCCACCGCGGCGACACCGCCCTACACGGCCATCGGTGCCATTCATGCCCGGCCGAACCTGCGCATCGTGGCGCACTATGCACAAAACGCAAAACGCTGCGCGAGTGTAAGTAGCGGAGCTGCTGCTGCCACTGGTGGTGGTGATGCGGCGCCGCTGCCCGCGTCATCGTTGCTGCGCCGCGCCACCAGCACGCCGAAGGAAGATGCCAACTTCTTCGCGGCCCACGCGTCGCTGCATCAGCTGCTCACCTCCCTCGCCACGGATCGCCTTAGCGAGAAGGTGAAACTGCGTCAGGTGCAAACCGATGTCGCGCGAACGGCCGTGAAGCTGGCGAGAGTCACGGCGAGTTCCCCTTCCGCTGCCGCCGCTGCCGCTGCCGCAGCCGGCACGAGCGTGCCGTCGCCAGACGGCAGCAACTTCTTCTCGAACTCCTTCGCGGGAGCTTCTCTCTCCTACGGCACCCCCAGTGGCAGTGGTGTTGGGATCGCTGGTGATGCCCCGCTGAGGGTCGGTTCGCGCGTGAGCACCAGCAGCATGGGCGACGAGGACAGCCAGACTGGCACCGGCACCAGCAGCAGCAACCAGCAAGTCCAGCAGCAGGTGCAAGGGATGCTGGCCGCGGCCACGGCCACCTTCGCCGAGGACGCCGCATGGCGCAGCCTCACCACGCCCTATCGGCCGCAGCTGAATCCGTGGAGCCTCATGCCGATATCCGACGAGGGCTGCTACCTCTCGCTGCCTTCGCCTGCTTACGTGCACTGGTGCCAACTGCAGGCGGCGCGCTGCTGTGCGTCGGCGACGGCGGCTGGCGGGTCGGAGGGGATTCCAACCGAGCCGGAGGTGCAGGGCGGGCCGATGCAGTACAACGACGTCGTGCACTACGCCAGCGACGACGGCATAGGACGACACCGCACCGGCAGCAGCAGCTATCAGGACGGCAGCTGCGGGGAGGAGGTGGGCTATCTGCACGGCTACGTCTTCGTGTTGGATGGCGCGGTGTTTGCCGGGTCAGGGGAGCCGAAGGAGGCGACGACGCGCAACGCGCCCTTCTCCGAGAACGATGGGGAGATGAGCGTGCTGCTGTGGTGCGTGCTGAGCGACGCGCCCGTCTTCAACTTCATGCGCAGCCTCACGCTGGAGGCTGTGGCGGCGATGAGTTATGTGGCCCAGCGCACCTATCTCGCCTCCGCTGAGTCGGCCACCGCGTCACCGTCGAGCGGGCCAGCCAAAGCCAACATCCGCGCCGACGTATACACGAGCATGCTTGACAGCCTGCTGGACGAGGAGGTGGTGCGCCCTTTAGCAGCAGAGCTGACCATGCACGGCTCCGCGTCCAGCCGCACCTTGCCCGGTGGCACCTTCACGGTAACGCTGCCACTCACACGGGGACAGCAGTCCGGCGTCTCCGCGCGACCGCAGACGTCGTCCCTGTCCGGGACGCTCACCTTCCGCCGCCCGCTCGACCTCCTCTTCCCCTTTGCGGACGTCCCGCTTCCGGTGCTGCTGCTCAGCTTTGGCGAGGACGCGCTGCGGGTGCTGCAGTCCTTGCTGCTGCAGGAAGAGCGAGTCGTCGTGATCGGCGCCACTCCACAGCACGCCTCGGCCTGCGTCGTCAGCCTACTCAACCTCATCGCACCTTTTACGTGGGTGTCCCCGCTCGTGCCCTACCTGCCCCCGCACGTCGCCGCCCAGACGGGTCTACTCTACACGCTGCTATCCACCCCTTACGAGCAGCAGCAGCAGCAGCAGCAACAGAGTCAACAGCAGAGTAATTACAGCTCTCCGGTGGCTTCGCGGCCGGCGCCGTACGCGAGCGGAGTGGCCTCGCAGTCCTCGCGACAGATGGAGAGCGCGGGCTTTCTCCTCGGCAGCACGGCGGGGATTCGCCCGTACTTGATACTGCTCTCCGCGTTTGGCGTCGCCGAGGACGAGGGGGACCGGGGCGGCTGCCGTCGCAGCGGTCGAGCGCCGCGGGTATGGATCGCGGACGCCCGCACCGGTGCCGTGGGCGTTTGTCCGACGGAGCCTATCGCGCCCTACATGCTCGTCAGCGACAGAGCTATGACGCCTTGGCATGCTGCAGCTGCGATGGAGGAGGGCAACACCTCTACGAACAACAACAACAACAATGGCAGCACGACGGTTGACCGCAGCTGCACGGCGTACGGTGGCGCGAGTGCGTGGACGCTCCCCGCCTACCTCGACCTTCGCACCGCCGCACCTCAGATGTTCACGTATGGCCCCGGCAGCGGCGGCTCCCGCAGCAGCTCCCGCAGCCCGTACGTCGTCTTCAACGCGGTGCGTAACACCCTACGGACGGCAGCGGAGGTGAACGTGACGGACGCGGTGCCACTGGACATGCTGCCACCCTTTCATGACGACCTCTGCGAGGCACTGCACCGCGCTGCTCCTGTGGAGAAGCGACGCCAGTTCCGGCAAGCGCTGGAGGAGTGGAGGCAGCATTGCAATTTGCGGCTGGACAGTTTAGCCTCCCTGGCTGCGCGGCTGACGCGGGGCCTGCGACACGCACGGAGGGCGTCTGCCGCCGCCGCCGCCACCGCCGCCTCCCTTGCCGACTGCACTCGGCAGAGCAGCTTCAGCGTCGACAGCATTGGCAGCTACAGCCGCAGCAGCAGCAGGAGCAGCAATGACACCGACAGCGATGACAGCGGCAGTGAGTTGGAGACGGAAGAGGACACGTTTCAGCTGGACGAGAACGCGTCTTTCCGCGCGGTGACGCAGGCGGTAGCGCAATCGAGCTCCGTAGCCTTTCCCGATGCGGCCTCTGCCTTTCACGTCGCCCAGTTTCCCACGCTGACAGCGCAGGAGACGTGGCAGGTCCAGTCCGGCTTCCTCGGCTACGTTGTCGGGCGACTCGCCGGTGCCTACCGACGCGGCATCATCGTCGTCAGCGGAGCCTCGCATCGTAGCAATGGGCGCCGCCGCTACATGGAGGCGTCGGTGTTTCTCGCACCAGGGCTCGACCAGCATTACGCGTTGGCGGAGACGGTGGCACGAACGCATCTTTTTCGGCAGTTTGAGTGTGCGGTGCTGGCGGCAGAGATGATCGGACTGCGCCGCGTGCTGCGCGGCAGCAGCCTAGAAATCGGCCGCAGCGGCAGCGGGACGGGCGCTGGTGAGACAGGTGGACGGTCTGGCGAATGCCACATGATGATGCGACTGGTGCGACCTCTTGCGATGTTCGCGATCTTGTGTGATCGTGCGCGTCTGCAGTTTCCCGAGCTGTACGCCGACGTCCCGGAACTGGACGCAGTGGGCATGGTGTACGCCACGCTGGTTGAGCGGTGTTTCGCCCACCGGCCCGGTTCGCTCGGCTCGGCGCAGGTACCGCCGGCCATCCGCAGCATCGCGGGCAGCAGCTCCGCCGCCGACGTGAACCGCGCCGCAGCCGTCACGAGCAGCAGCAACGGCACCTACAGCAGCAGCGGCTGCGGGGGCGGCTTCCGCGGCTTCCTCTCCAAGGCAGCCAAAGCGATGAAGCTGCACAGCAGCAGCAGCGGCAGCGGTGGCAACAACGCCGGCGGCGGCGGCGGCGGCGGCAGCGGGGGCGGGCGTGGGCTGCCCGTACTGCACATCCCGGCCTCGGTGGCCTGCATGAACAGCTTCGCCGTAGCCCTGTTCTCGGACCAGCTCGTCGCCCCCGAGTCGTTCCAGATAATAACGTACGACACCGTGGGGCCAGACGGTGCACCGCGACGGCGCCACAAACATCAGCGCCACCACAGCCTCCACCACCAAAGCAGCCGCAACGACAAAAAGGCGGCGGCGCGGCGCTACGGCAAGCACCTCGCCGGCCTCTACGCCATCCCTGTCAAGCCGAAACGGCAGCAGTGGGCGCGGCAGCAGCAGCACCAGCAGCGCACCGCCATCGGCATCGACTTCACGCTGGACGACTGCGCGGCGGTGGCGAAGCAGCTCAGCGGGCAGAACGGCTCAAATGGCTCGATGGCATCGAGCTTCGCCGCCGCCGCCTCCGCCGCCGCCGCTGCCACGGCGGGAGTTACTAGCGGCAGCGTCTTCGTCAGTGGCGCAGGCGTCGACGCGGAGGTGCTCACGGCGCTGGCGCGCTCTGGCGGCGCGCGTGGCGGCGGCGGCACCGATGCGGCGATGCGGGTGATGGCCGAGACGTCGCTCAGCGTCTGCCACGCCCTGCCGCTCGACGTTGTGCACCAATTCGACGCTTACGAGCCACTCCTTACGCCGGTCGTGTCGTCGACTGCTTCGACGGGTGACGGCGCGTCAAGAGTGGGTGGTGGTGTCAAGCTGGTGACAGCAGTGGCCGCCACGCTAGGGGAGGACATGATCAGCCCGGTAGCGTATATGAGCGTCGGGCTGCTCTGTCCGTCGTGCGTGAACGTGTGGCGCGAAGGCGAGGCGCGGGCGACGCAGGTGCTGCAAGAGCGACAGCTACAAGCACAGCAACGGTCGCCGTCGCCGTCGCCGTCGCAGCGCAAAGCGGTCGTGACGCCGCCGCCGCCGTCGCTGCCACCGAAGCCGGTGAAGACGATGGGCGCCTCTACACCGCTAGAAATGCACTCGTGGTCCACGCCGCCGCCCACACCGCCCCTTCACACGCAGCTGCTCACGAGATCGACCCCAGCAGCAGCAGCAGCAGCGGGGGGAGATGGTGGGACTGGCTCCAGCAACAGCGCCCACGCAGCACCGCCTGCGTCGTGGGGTGCGTTTACCTCGGGTGCTCCGCACGGCTACCACCCCATCGACAGCACGTCCCGCAGCTACCCCGCAAACAACAATAACAATCATGTGCTGCAGTCGCCGTCGGCGTGGGGCAATCCCCCTTATGCCGCCTCCCAGGACCTCTCGGTTACCTTGGGGAACAACTCCGCCCCGCTGCTGGCCGCCGTCGCCAACCCCGCGCCGTCGCTGACGCACGCTAACGCTCATCAAGACGAGTGGGAGAACTGGGGTGTGCAGGCGCCAGTGGTTGTCAACACGCCAAACACGGCCGCTGCTGCGCCCCCACCTACACGTTCTGCTGCCGCGGAAGCAGCCACGAAAACAACAGCCGACGCCGCCAAGTCTATGTCGGTCAACGCGAACAGCAACACCAGCGGCAACAACGCGGGCGCGGGCAATCGCGAGATGATGCCGTCGCTGCCGTCGACGCTGATGCTGTCCTCTGTGGCACTGCCGATTACCGCGCCGGCGCCGGGCGATGTGATGGATGAACTGTTCGCCGGACTGTCTAGCTACGACACGGGTGTGAGTGGGAGCAACAGTGCGAGCAACACGAACAACGCTTTACCGCCACAGCAACAGCAGCAGCAACCTCGACGTCAAACGCTCGATGATTTCTTTTGAAACTCTCTCTCTCTTTTCGTCATACACAGCTAAAGTTCTATTTTTGCTATTTATTATTACGGTTTTTTTTTTTTCTCGATGCGGCTGTATTTTTTTTTTTTTTTGGTATGTGTGTGTGATGCTCATGGAGTGCTGTTTACTTATTTAAAAAAACCCTATGCTGAACTGCTTTTTTTTTTTCGGTTTCTCTTACTTAATTGAAACCGAAGTGAAGGTACAACTACATATAAAACAAAGAAAACGCTTTTTTTTTTTTTGCTGTTGTTGTTGTGTTACCTCCTGTGAACAATGCGCGTGACGCTGGGGAGCTCCAGTGCAAGTGAACTCGTTATAAGAAAAAAAAGGGGGGAGAATTGTGTGAATGGCGTTCGAGTGCATCGGAGAGAGGAACTTTTTGAAACGGGCGTGAGGCAACTCGCTTTTTCCGTGAGCAGCGTGCTCGTTATGCCAGCGTTCAAATGGACACCGTCGTTTTCTTATTCCCTCATACTATTTTTTTTTTCTCTTATTGCTTCCTGTGAACAACGCCGCGTACGAAAGCTGTCCCAGTGCGTGTGTGTGTGTGTGTGTGTGTGTGTGTGTGTGTGTGTGTGTGACATGCTGCTTAGCGTCTTGCGTGCGTGCGTCTGAACAAGTTCACGGAAGCGCATACCACTACACGAGTGATAAAGTCATTTCTCCCCTTTTTCCTTTTCCTACATTTTTTCCCTATAGCTCATTTAATTATTATTATTTATTATTATTTTTAATCGAGTGCTTATGCGCCGTAGCATTGAAAAAAAAAAGGCTTAGATAAGGCTGATTTCACAGCACCGCTTCACCTCATGGCCTCCGCCTCCTCCTCCCCGCGCGAGCCGCTGGTGCCCACCATCAACTTCTCGATGGTCTGCCCCGGCGTCTACCGCAGCGGCTACCCCACCAAGAAGAACTACTCTTTCCTCTGTGCGCTGCGCCTCCGCAGTATCCTGTACCTCTGCCCGGAGGACTACGCGGAGAGTAATCTGAAATTCTGCGAAGAGAACGGGATCCACGTGCTGCGCTTCCCCACGGAGGGCAACAAGGAGCCTTTCAATGACATTTCCGAGCCCCTCATGCACCGCATTCTTGGTGCGATCTGCGACACACGCAACATGCCCCTCCTCATTCACTGTAACAAGGGAAAGCACCGCACCGGCACCGTCGTCGCGTGCCTGCGCCACCTGCAAGGCTGGTCGCTCGTCTCCATTTTCGAGGAGTACAAGCGCTTTGCCAGCGACAAGGCCCGCGTGGGCGATCAGCAGTACGTGGAGCTCTACCACCCGATTGTGAAGCTCACTCCGCCTTTTGTGGCTCCGTGGGTCACCATCACACCGCGCGTGACGCTCGTCACGTCGGATCGGGAGCTGATGGAAGCGGAGGCGATTCAGCTCGGCTCGAGTCTTCTCGCTCCCGACAAGCCGCCCAAGAAGGCTGGAAAAGCTGCTAATGCTGCTGCTGTTGCAGTGACAGCGACGGTGCCACCACCAGCCGGACTACCGCTGGCCGCCACCGCAGTTATGACCGCATCACCGCCCATCAGCACGACGTCGGCTGGGCAGGCAGCTGCCACTACCACTTCATCTTCCCCCGCAGCGGCGGCAGCAGTCGCGCAGCCCCCGCCGCCGTCACCGAATCTGCAGTCCTCACCTCCGGTTGTCACTGCCCCGGCTACACCGGCGATCACAGCAGCGACGCTACCTTCTTCTTCGGTTGGAGTCCCCAGCGCCATGGGCGGCTCCACTGCAAGTCTGCCGCCCGCCGTATCGCCGCCGCCAACACCGCCCGGCGCGAAGCAGCAGTCGGCCACACTGTTTCCTTCACACATCACTGTTCACAACGCGAGCACCACGAATACGAGTAGCGCAGCAGGGCTAGCCGCATCAGGAGCCCCCTCTACAACGACCACCACAACCAATGTCATGACTAACACAACCTCTGCCGTAGCAAGCGAGAGCGTGGCCCCGGCGACATCAGGCACGGGACACGCGAGTACGAGTCAGTCCAGTCACGGCGCCGGTTCGCCAACGGGCGGCCGGGCGACGTAGTCTTTTCTGCATCGCAGCACTCCCTCCTGACGTCAGCGTCGTTGCCGATGCTTGCTTCGCGAAGAGAGCGCGTGCGTGTGTGTAATGCGCGTTTGTACAGTGAGGCGTGTTGGGAATCTTTAAAAGGATCTGAGAAGGGGAAGGCTAGGCAAACTGACCTGTCAATTTCGGTACTGTCCCATGCAAGTGTATTTGTGTTTTCCCTCTTTTTTTTTTGTGTGTGTGTTTCTCTTCTTCCTTGCTTTACATATGGATATAAAAAAAAAAAGTGCTTTCGTTGACACCTATGTCAGCAACTCAGCAAATTATATCAGTCTTCTTTTTTTAAGTTGATGTTGCTGTTTTTTTTTTTTTTTTTTACTGTGAGAGTATCTGTGTTTCCTCCACGTATGTTGACTTTTTTTTTTTTTGGAGGGGCAGTATTTCTAGCTTCCACACACACACACACACACACGCCGTGCGATACGTTACTAACTGGAAAATAACAAAGTAAACAGATATATATGTGTGTGCATGCGTTTGGATTTTGCCTGCACAGAGCTGCGCAAATCGAGGAAGTCAATGACGTTGCATTTCGAGTCACAGAAGAGAGAGAAGAGAGAAAAAAAAAAAAAAAGAATCCTGTTCAGCTGCGGCATTAGCGCTGCCCGCTGCTCTTTTTTTTCCCCCTTTTTTTCCCCCTCCCTATGTGTATTACACATCAAAATATGCACCCATTTCGACTGCGGAAACTGGGTGTTTGTCACACCACCCCGCCTTCCATCCCCCTCCCCTTCCTCATTTCCCCTCTTTTTTTTTTTTTTGTTTTCTACGTTATGTAAGACGAAAATACACGGTCATCAGCATGTTGAACCATTTCGTTCAAAGTCTCGTCGTTTCCTTTCATTTCTCCATTTATGATGATCTTTCCTCGATCACTGTCTTCGCTCCGTAGACGCTCCGTGCAGTCGAACAAAACTCATCAGAGATAAAATAAAAAAAAAAAGGGAGAGACGAGCAGAGCGAGAGCGAGGGGAAAAGCCTCTCGATGCGCCTGGGAGGTTGCATTCTGCGAAGGGAGGCTGCCCAACAGCTGACGACGCATGATGAGACCTGCACCTTAGCATCTTGACGCTAGCCCTTCAATCTGATCGTTCTGCCTGACTGATGACTTTAACTTTCGCTTGAACTTCATTCCTGACTGAGGTCATCGTCAGGCAGGCTCTCTGTGTTTCCAGTGTTTGCGTAGCCGTGAAGGGCCTTCTCATTCTCTATGGGAGTGGCAACGCTTCTTTCTCCGCCGCAATAACGTGCTTGTGTAAGCAGAGTGTGCAAAATCAATTATACCCGTTGTGCACCCTGTGATAGCAGTGACGAAGATATGTCGGTGACTCTTGATTTGTACTGCTTCTGTGTGTTTGTGTTTGTGTGTGTGTGTGTGTGTAGCCTCGGGCTCTGCCTGCCACGCGGAAGATGGAATGGCACTCCCTTGCACCGCCCTCCTCTTGTTCTTCTCTCCGGTGCAGCCCCTCGACAGCCTCTCGCACACAGATATACGCACACGCACACACACACACGCCACCTTCGCTTCATGTGATGCAACGACATTTTAGCATTTGAAGTTAGCCCTTCAAGCTGACTCTCCCACGTGACTGATTGCTTTACGTTCTGGTTCATTCCGTCTGAAGAAAAGAAGGCGCGGCGTGTGTGTGTGTGTGTGTGTGTGTTTGTGTGTGGACGTGTAGCAGTGCATGTCCGTGTGGCGTAGAAGCTAATTGACCCTCGATCCTTGTGAGTTTGCTCGACCATTAAGGATCGCAGCTGTGGTTTTGGGTTCATCTTCAAAAGGAGGAAAAAGGAACGGCGTGCTTGCACAGTGCACGAAGCCGCAATGATGATCTTTCCTCGATCACTGTCTTCGCTCCGTAGACGCTCCGTGCGGTCGAACAAAACTCATCAGAGATAAAATAAAAAAAAAGGGAGAGACGAGCAGAGCGAGAGCGAGGGGAAAAGCCTCTCGATGCGCCTGGGAGGTTGCATTCTGCGAAGGGAGGCTGCCCAACAGCTGACGACGCATGATGAGACCTGCACCTTAGCATCTTGACGCTAGCCCTTCAATCTGATCGTTCTGCCTGACTGATGACTTTAACTTTCGCTTGAACTTCATTCCTGACTGAGGTCATCGTCAGGCAGGCTCTCTGTGTTTCCAGTGTTTGTGTAGCCGTGAAGGGCCTTCTCATTCTCTACGGGAGTGGCAACGCTTCTTTCTCCGCCGCAATAACGTGCTTGTGTAAGCAGAGTGTGCAAAATCAATTATACCCGTTGTGCACCCTGTGATAGCAGTGACGAAGATATGTCGGTGACTCTTGATTTGCACTGCTTCTGTGTGTTTGTGTTTGTGTGTGTGTGTGTGTAGCCTCGGGCTCTGCCTGCCACGCGGAAGATGGAATGGCATTCCCTTGCACCGCCCTCCTCTTGTTCTTCTCTCCGGTGCAGCCCCTCGACAGCCTCTCGCACACAGATATACGCACACACACACACACACACACGCCACCTTCGCTTCATGTGATGCAACGACATTTTAGCATTTGAAGTTAGCCCTTCAAGCTGACTCTCCCACGTGACTGATTGCTTTACGTTCTGGTTCATTCCGTCTGAAGAAAAGAAGGCGCGGCGTGTGTGTGTGTGTGTGTTTGTGTGTGGACGTGTAGCAGGTCAGATTGTGCAAGTACGTTTTTTTTTTCTTTTCTTTCTTACGTGGTGTCAGCCGCCGTAAAATGTCGCAGCGTTGATTTAAAAAAAAAAAAAAAAGAGAAGGTGACGCAGTCATTTCCATGTGTCATTACAAGAAAAAACGTGAATGCTCGGTACTTGGGTTTTTCCTGTTTTTTTTTTTTTTTTTTGAATTGAACTGATGTGTGTTTTAATAGGGAGGGGAAGGGAGAGGGAGAGAAGGCCCTTGTCTACTATGTCTTCAGCTTACCGTTTGACTTCCTGCCTGCAAACTTGGAAGACACTGTACATGGGCGTGATCTATTCTCTGTTTTGTTTTGTTTTTTTTTTTTTCTTCCCCCAACCGCTTTGTCGCTCCTTCTCACCTGCCCCCTTTATCTTTGCTTTACACCTGTTCGCTCTTTCAAATTACCTTGTTGTTAATTTCAGCTCGAAAGGAAATCAAGCTCACCTGCTGATAAAGGGGGGGCGCAAGAACGTCCTCTCCGTTCGGCGTTATTAAGAGGTTTTTTTTTAAATCTCGCGTTGCTGCTGAGTCACTTTTCCATACTGTATCACCTTTAGAATACACGATATTTAGCTTATCATGACCGACACGGTCACGCGCACCAACTATGCCCTCCTCCTTTTCTACGTGCGGGAGAAGTATTGGCACCACGCCGAGGAGGTCTGCCTTTCCACCATCCAAGCCACCGACGACCACATGTTCCGCGTGTGGCATGCCCTGACCTTGGATCAGCAAGGCATGGCTAACGACGCGATGCGCGAGTACAAGGCGGTGGAGTCGCGCCGCTTCACTGCTGTCCCAGCGCTCATGGGCATGCAACTGATCTACAAGCGCAACCGCGACCAGGAGGGTGTGGCGCAGACCGAGACCAAGCTCGAAAAATACGAAGTGATGGAGTTCATGGGGGGCTGGGTGCAGGCGGCGGCGCTCTGCTGGGCTGCGGGCGACATCAACACCGCACGCGACCTGCTGCTCAAGTTCACGGATGTCGAGGCAGCGATGGCGTACCGGGACGAGTACACGAACTACGGTACGATTCGTGCCTGGGTAGATCTTCTGTCAGGTCGAGGAGCGCTGCTGGAAAAGGCCGGGACGACGTTTGTAAAGATGCTCGAGGCCGAGGAGGCGGAGCATGCCTTCTTCGACGGCGGAGATGCGCGCGGTGACGACGGCAGCGGTGGCGGCGGTGGTGGCGGCACGGCAGCCCCCCATAGCCCGAGCGGATCGCTGAAATGGACGGATCTGAACGCCGCTCTTGGCTACGTGGCATATTTAGAGCGCAAGACACAACTCACGAAGGCGCAGAACATGCTAGATCGTCTGGTGGTGCTCTACCCCAATTGCAGTGTGCCGCCGCTCGTTGGCAAGGCGCGGTTGCTCATGCAGGCCGAGGACTGGGAGCAAGGGATTGAGGTGACGCGGCGCATCCTGGCACGGGACAAGGACAACGTCGAGGCCCTGACGCTAGAGGCGCTGTACGCACTGGTGAAGGACACACGCTACGACGCGGCGACGCTGCGGCTGCGGCGGCTGCTGGAGGCGGTGAAGGCGAAGGAGCCCCGCAACGCGGTGCTGCTGCACCAGTTCGCCCTCGTCTTCTCCCGCCTGTCGGGGGATCGCCTGGACCTGCTGAACATAACCATGCAGCTCTCCGAGCTGGCGTGCAGCCTAGAAAGCCGCAACGGCGATGCCCTGTGCGGGCTGGGCTACCAGCACCTCTACAAGCATGACTACAAGACTGCGACGACGATCTTCAAGAAGGCGGCGACGCTGACGGACAGCCTAGCCCCGCTGCTCGGTGCGGCGGCATGTCTCGTGCAACAAGGCGACTTGGAGGAGGCCGGCAAGCAATTAGCCTTCTGCAACGAGCTGCAGCCCGCGAACCAGCGAAATGCGGAGCTGAGTCTGTTGAACGCGCAGCTGCGGTGGCGCTGCCGCCGCGGGATGGAGGAGACGACGCCGGTGCTGCGCCTGCTGGAGCAGGCAGCTGAGGCCATCAAGCACGACGTCGGCGCGCACGCCGGCACAGGCATGGAGGAGTACGTGTACCTGAACGCCCCGGTCTCGCTGGCCATCGCGCACGAGTTCCTTCTGCACTGCCGCAATGAGCCACCGGACCCCATGTTTCGCCAGACGGACGTCGTCGGGGAGAAGTGCGCGCGTCATTTAGAGTTTATTGTCCAGCACCTACCCGCCTGCATGGAGGCGCAGCTGATGCTGGCCAAGGTGTGGTTCGTCACTGGCGAGGTGCGCAAGGCACAAAACCTGCTCAAGACGACCCTCATCGTCCAGGAGCAGCCGCTGGCCGAGGCTTTCCTCCTCTCCAGCCAAATCTGCCAGTACATGGGTGACGTTAAGCTCGCCAGTCGCGCGCTAGAACAGGCTCTCACGCTGGACTTCACGCTTCAGGAGCAGCCGCTCTACAACCTGTTGCTCGGCACCGTGCAAGGCACCATGGGGAAGTCGGCCGAATCACTCGAGTCGTTGAAGCGCGCATTTGAGATGGTGAAGAGTGGTGGCGGCAACGCGAATAACAACGGCGTGACCACCACGTCGTCTGGCAAGCCGATCCAGCCGCTGAGTGTCCCAGAGCGCGTGACGTTGTACCTGCAGCTGGCGCAGGCCTACCTGCGCGTTCGCGACGTCGACGCCGCCCGCACGACGCTCGCCGAGGCGGCCGTGCAGTTCCGCGACTCGGCGCAGGCGGGCCGAGTCGCCATCGCGCAGGCGATGCTGGCCGCCCGCACGGACGTAGATAAGAGCATCGAGCTGCTGCGCCAGGTGCCAAGCACGAGTGAGTACTACATCTCCGCCCACTCCCAGCTCGGGAAGCTCTTTCTCACGCAGAAGCACAACGTCGCGCGCTACATTCAGTGTTTCCAGGAGATGGCCGAGGCAGTGCCGTCCGCGCAGAGTTACGTGGAGTTGGGCGAGGCCTACAACACCATCCAGGAGCCAGAGCAGGCGATTGCGGCTTATGAAAAGGCGAAGGCGCTCTCGCCGTCCAGCAGTGAGCTGTCGGTGCGGGTGGGGCGCGCGCTGGTTGCCTCGCACGACTACTCCAAGGCGATCCGCTACTACCAGGAGGCGCTAAACGCCGACCCGCAGCTGTCCACTGTGCGCGCTGATCTCGCCACGTTGATGTGGCGACTGGGGCGTGTGTCGGAAGCGCAGGAGGTGATTACGCAGTCACCCGTGTACGAGCAGCCCGCCGCCGCTGGAGCCGCAATGCCGCCGGAAGAAGCCGTCGCCACGGCCATTGAACGAGTAAACCTGTACCTCTTGCTGTACAAGGTCCTGCGTGATCAGCCGTGGAGGCTGCCCTTGGACTCCGCCGCGGCGGGGTCCCACAACCAGAACAAGAGCAAAGGCGGAGACACCGCTAAAGGAGGTGACGGGGAAGGGGAGAGTGAACAAGAGGAGGACGAGGGAGGCGACGTGGCCCTCGCCGCCCTCCTCACTGCGCGTAGTCTACAGCAGAACTTGATCGACCACCAGCTGCGCAGTGAGTCAGCGGAGGTGGTGGCGGAACAGCGAGTCGTGATGGCGGCCATCTGCACGGAGCTCGGGACCCGCTGCATCCACAGCTGCCCCACTCCACCGTCCGCGGCGCTGTTGATGAACGACAAAAAACTCGAGGCCGCCGCAGCCGTCGCCCTGCAGTCTGCCCTCGCTGTGCGGCTGACACAAGGGAAGGAGTACCTGAACGAGGCGATCACTTACGACGCGTCGAACGAGCAGGCGCAGCTGCAGTCTGCCCTGCTGTGCCGCCGCAGCGGCGACGTGGACGGCTGCGAGAAGCACTGCACGACGCTGTTGCGCATGGCTGGCGGCAGCGCCAGCGCCGAGGAGGCCGCCACGCTGCTCGCCAACCTCTACACCCAGCAAGGACGACTCGAGGACGCGATTAGCCTCTTCGACTCACTGCTGAGCAGCACGCCGCACCACTACGAGGCATTGGTTGACTTTATTGTGCTGCTGCACCACGCCGGTCGCGTCGAGGACGCGAAGCCGGCGCTGGACAAGGGCACGGCAGCCATCCCGCAGGGCCAGCGCGCGGACCCAGGGCTCAGCTACGCTCGCGGGCTCTACGAGCACCTGCGCAGCAACAACGCCGAGGCGCTACGGCACTTCAACCTGGCTCGGCTGCCTGCGGACAACCCGTGGTGTGAGCGGGCGCTGGTGCGCATGATTTGGATTTATCTCGTGCCCATGACACAGGACCTGTGGGTGCGGGGCAACAGCAACAGCGTCGCCGCGGCGGCGGCGGGCAGCCCGAAGCAGCCCGCGACGACGCGTGGTTCCCTGTCAAGCGCGACAAGTCCTTCCATGAGGACGGTAGGCAGCAACGAGCTGCACGACAACATTCGTTACGCAGAACAGTTGCTGCTGCTGCTTCCGGTGCAGAGTAGTCAGCGGCAGGTGCTGCAGGCCTACTGCACGATGGCGACCCAACGCCCTGAGGAGCTGGAGACCGCCATGCACCTTTTTCTCGAGTGCATCGTCGCGGCGGAAACCGGCACCAGTAAAACGGGAGCCGAAGAAGGAGAGAACGACCTTGGTGGTGGTGGTGGTGGTGGTGCTCCCCAGACCAACAACAGCAACGCCGCCACCACGGCGGCGGCAGGCAAGGCCAAGGCGAACAAGGTGGTGAACGACGACGACGACTCGGATGACGAGGACCTTCAGCTGCTGGCCGAGATGCACTTCGCGGCAGCGGACATGGCGCAGCGCAGCAGCGCAGGCAGCACCGCCACGCTCGCCTTCGCGCTGCAGTGCAAAGTCGTCTACCCCGCCGCCTTCCTTGGGTTGGCGATCAGCCTTTTTGTGTCCGATCAAACAACGGCGGCGCGCAACGTACTTGCGCGCGTTTTGGAGGATGCGAAGGTGCCGCTGACACCACCCGCGGTCCTCGAGAAACCCGCCGCTGCCGTCGCGGTCTCGCCCGTCGATGGAAATAAAAGTGCCGCTGCAGCTGGTGGTGGTGGTGCGGCTGCTGCGAATATAGATGCATCTGCTACCACGGATACCTCACCGCCTGTGACACCGCCCACGGCGCTGCTGACGTGCTCGGAAGATGAAACGCTAGAACGCGCAATGCTGCTGCAGGCGTACATGGACGCACAGTCGGATCAGCTGGAGAACGCCCGTTTTATGCTGCTGCAGGTGCTGGCCGCCAACAAAGGCTGCGGTGCTGCCTGGGACGCTCTTGGGATGTTGTACGAGCGGCAGAAGAAGCATAAGGATGCGTCGGAGTGCTACCAGAAGGCGTGGATGCTACTGCAGGAGTCGGACCCGGCGGTGGGGTACAAGCTCGGCTTCAACTACCTGCGAGGCAGTGAGCCGGTGAAGGCGATTGATGTGTGCAAGCAGGTGTTGGCGCACCACGCCGCCTATCCACGCATCGAGGAAGACGTGATGGACGTCGCCTATTCGATGCTGCGACCGTAAGGGCGAGTACAAGTGCGTGAAAGCAAAAAGGCATAAATGCCCTCCGCTCTGTTGCATCGTTGTTCTGATTACTTCTTTTTTTTTTTTTGCTAAGGTGGATGGCTATCGATAGATGTACACGTCAGGCTTTTTTTTTTTCTTTTCTTTTTTTTTTTTTTACGCGAACACGTAGCTCCATTGCTACGCTTACATGTGTGTGATGTGTGTGTGTGTGTGTGTGTATGTATGAGTCATGTATGGTTTGTTTGTTTGTTTCTGCACGAGCACGACGCTGATGGCTGTTCTGTTCTCCCTGATTGCTGTCCCTCGATTCGGGGACTTTCGTGTTAGTATCATTATTATGTCTTTCTGTAGATTGACCCGATGTATGATCCTCTTTTTTTTTTTTTTTACTTCTCTCGTCTAGTTGGCATTGTTAGTGGCTTCGTCCAACTTCTTAGCACCACTCAAACTAGCCGCAGTGCGAAGAGAGTAAATAATAAAACGACAGAAAGAAGAGGCGAAGGTAAGAGCCGGAGAAACGTCTTTTTTTTTTTTTTCTGCTACGTTGGATACGGAGGTAAGTAAGAAGCCTGATGATGAAGGAAACGGATGGAAGAGAATTTTGTGTATTTGGGCGGAGGAGGAGGAGGAGGAATGACCGCGGACCCAAAGTTCTGCAGCTCCTCTGCCGTGTAGTCAACGTTCGTCGCGTTTGAATAATAATAAAACTATAAAAAAGTGTTTTTCTTTCTCCTTCCTTTTTCGAATCTTCTTTGTTTTTTCTCCTTCTCTCTCTCTCTCTCTCTCTCTCTCACTGCTTGTTCCCTCTCCGCACCGCAAATCGCGCGCTTGTTTTTCTTTTTTTTTTCCACCCGCTAGCAAGTTTGAAAAAAGTGGAGTGTTGACAGCATTAAGAGCCCGTGGTCTCTTGTCAATCCCGTGGTTCCTTCTTTCTTTTCTTTCTATCAAAGCACTCGAACAGTCGATACCTTCTTTTTCTTGTTGTTGTTTTAATATCCTCGATACGCAAACTAATCTAATTGCACGAAAAAAAAAAAGGTGCTCGGGAGATTGATTGGCATGCTTCAAGTTCGCACAGCAGCATCCTGGCTTCTTTTGCTTTTGTATTGATCATTGTTGTTGTTGTTTTTCCCCGTGCGTGCTGCCCTACGTGTGCGTATATGCGGGGTTTTTTTTTTCCCCAGCAAGGTACTTCTCCTCCTTTTTTTTTGTCTGTTTGGTTGCCGTTCATTTAAAGTAGAGAGAGAAAAAACGAGAAAATGGCGTTTGCACAGCCGCCGCGTCAGTTCACGATGGTGCCTGGACAAGACATCGACCCACTCTTTCTCTGTCCCATTTGCCAGGATTCCTGGGCTGACCCCGTCGAGCTCGTCCCATGCGGCGACATCTTCTGCCTGTCCTGCATCAGCGCGGCACGCGCGCAGCACGCGGCGCAGCCGATGATCATGGAGAACTTCCAGTGCCCACAGTGTCATACTGTCGTGCAGAGCGAGAAGAAGCCGAATCGAATGCTGTTGAACACTGTGTTAGAGGTCGAGGTGGAGTGTCAGTACTGTAAGTGGCGTGGCACGCGTGAGATGTCCTCGCAGCACGAGTGTGAAGAGGGGGAGAGGCAGAAGAAGGCGGCGCAGGCAGCAGCGGCTGTGTCCGCCCCGCCATCGCAGCAGCAACAGCAACGACCCGCATTCACTTCCCTCGCAGGAGATGGCGCGAGCACGTCCCCCTTTCTTCAGTCTTCCACTGCTCCGGCACCGTCGGAGGCGGACGTCCCACAACGCGCCTCGGGCAGCTCGCAGCAGCCGGTGGAGGCCGTCATGTCTTCGTCGCCTGCGCTGCGTGGACCACGACGTGCCGTGCAGGAAATTGAGGGCGCCTTCACTGCCATTGAAGACGATCCGACTTCAACGACCCTCCGCACACGCACCGCCTCCGCCGCGACGGCGGCGGCGAGCGGTGGTGGTGGTGGTGACGGCAGCGCCTCTCCCGCAACCTCCTACGGCTACGGCTTTGGTGTAGGGTGGGGAAGCATGTATGGTGGTGCTGTTAATGGTGTTAGTAGCGCTAGAGCGAGAGATCAGGACCAGGTGTTGAGTTCACCCATGGCCTCTGTCGTCGGGGGTGCACCGGCCTCGCCTCCGTCGCCGTCGCCGTCTGGGGCTGTGGCGCCGCCCATGTCCAGCATATCAAGCCCCCCCACCCCTTCTTCCGCGATACACGCAGCGGAGCCATGGCGACGCTACCGGCTTTCCCAAGTGGATTACGACCAGATGGTGGGCATCTACATGATGTACGACGAGGGTACCGGCCGACTCACTTTTCAGCAGCTGCGAGATCTCTGCTTCTGCATGAACTTCGTGCAGCGCGAGGAAGATGCGCACATAATCTTCCGCTCCATGGACGTCGCCCAGAAAGGCTACGTCACGCAAGACGACTTTCTGCTGTGGCTGAGCACGCATCGCCCCGACCCGAGCGCGCTCTTCGGACTCACGCAGTTCGAGTACACCGATGCCATCCTGCAGTTCCGCTCCGCCGATCCGGAGTATAACGGCGTCATCGACGCAAACGAATTCTGTGCGCTGTGCCTCACGAACGGCTACGCCAGCAGCCTCGACGAGGCGATGCGCTACTTCCACCTGTGCGATGACCATCACACGGGCTACATCAGCCTGCAGCAGTACCTGCAGCACCTGAAGGCGATCAAGTCGAGCAAGAAAGGGTTGCCCTCGCAGTTTGGGACAAATCAGTACCCACTGCCGCCGCAGCAGCAGCAGCCACTGGGGCATGTGTTTAGTGCAGCCTCGCCCAGCGGAGCTCACGCCAACACGGGCGACAACTCTGGCGGCTCCTCCACACCACCGTCTGCCAGGCAAGTCTCGCCGGGCTACCGCCAGCCCTACCAGGCGCTGCAGCAGCAATTTGGCACGCCGGACCTTTACCTTTCTAACGGAGCTGCCAACACGGCACCACAGCAACAGTACTCGCAGATGGGACGATCCACCATGCCAGTTAACCCGCAGACGCCGTCACCGCTGCCAGGCTTAGCACAGCAGGGACGGACAGAGTCGCCGCAGTCGCGCTTGTATCGCTCATCAACCAACGCGCAGCGCGATGAAGAATGCACGATGATGTAAGGACTTACATACATGTGTGCGTGTGTGTGTGTGTGTATGTCCAGGAAGGTTAGTCTCAGGGCTGCTCGGTTGTGAAGCCAATTGCTGAATGGACACAAACACACACACATTCATTTTTTTTTTTAATTCCTCTTCTTCTTTTTTTTTTTTTTGCTTTCTTACTAACGTATTGCACTCCGCTTCTTGACTACAAATTACTGGGGTTTTTTCTACGTTGCTGAGGTCTATCTTTTTTTTGGGGGGAGTAGGGCGGAATTCCTCGAGCGTTGATGGAATAGCGTTAAAGCCGTTTGCTATATTCCGTTTGACAGGTCACTCCCTGTTGTTGTTGTTGTTGTCGTTGTTGTTATTGTTGTTGTTGTTATTGTCGTTGTTGTTGTTGATGTTGTTTTGCTTGGCACGTCGATTGCATTTTCTCGATTATCACTGTTTCTTCTTTTTTTTTCCCCCCTTCCCTTTCAGCTGCGTGTTTGCTCCTATTTCCCTGGTGAACGTTCACTATCGCCTTTGTTTTTTGTGTTTTTTTTTTTTTGTATTTCTCTTGCATGAGTCTGAAGAAGCGAGCGAGGACACCTCCCCTCCCTCTCTCTCTCTCCTTGCCCAGACGACATTCTGCTTTTTTAACCTATTGGTCACGTGTCTTAGTTGCTGTTTTTTTTTTTTCCCCTGTGCGTGTGTATGTGTGTATGTTATGTAGGTGGATAAAGAGAGAAAAAAAGAAGAAGAAAAGAAAGTAAGACTGTGCCTTGTACAGTGCTTTGCCTTACTTAATATATTGGCCGTTCTGTGTTTCTTCTTCTTCTTTCCCCCCCCCCTCCACTCTCTCAATTTTTTTTTTTTCAACGTTGGCGGCATCGTTGCCTTTATATGTATGCGACGTGCACATGGATTGCCATGCAGAGTGCTCTTTTTAAGCACGCGTACTGTAATTATGGATCTTCTCCTTCCTTTCTCTTTTTTTTTTTTTAATTTCGTCAGACGCTTCCGTAGAGCTTTGGCCGATCAGCTAAAAGACGTGAAACACACTACTAAAAAGGGAGAACGCGCAAGACAATAGGGAAGAGAATACCCCGAGAGATAAGCCTAGGAGAATTAAAAAAAAAAAAATACAAGCTCACAGAAAACAAACTGCGGCTGTGTCTGTTGTTGTTTTCTTCAATACTGCTCTAGCGGAACGTAACGAGCCGTTTCTGTTTCGCCCGACACTCAAATGCTGGCACTAATGAATGAGCAGAGGAACCTCTTTTTTTTTTTTTTTTTAAGATTGATGTCATGGAGGAGCAGTCATGATGTACTTGTCTTCACGTCTACTTTCTCTCTCTCTCTCCTCCCTTCTCTATCCGTTTTCGTGTTCGCTGTTCTCTCTACTTTTTGATAAAAAGAGCAAACGCAAAAGTAGCGAACCAAAGAAGAAGAAGACGGAAAAAAAAAAAAAGGCTGCTTTGTCGTTGTGGTGCACTTGCGTTTCTTTTTCTTTTTTTTTTTTTTCAGAACTGCGTGTGAGCTGCTCCCTTCTTTTTATTATTGCTATTGATTTGTTTTTTTTTTTTTGGCAATCGTTGAGACGCACACAGACACACAAATATATATATGGGCATCTGTACTGGCAAGGCACACAGAGGTGTTGCGGAGCGGCAGGACGACGATGCAGGATTGGCAGCACCGCCGCGGACGTGCAGTCACCTTCATTCTGCGCGGGAACACGACGTGGCATCCGCGGTAGACAGAAAGCAACACAAAAAGAAGAAGAGCGGCGCGAGTAGCGTTAGCAGCGGCGTGGGTGCTACTGGCGGGGTAGCCGCCACCGGAGCAAGCACACCCGGGCCGTCGCCAAACCTACCAACAGGCAACGCTGTGAACGATGCCACACAGGACGATCGCAGGAAGCATCACCACCACCAGCGGAAGCAATCGCTCGATGGCCAAAAGTCACCGCCGGACCACGGTGCGGTTGGTCATGATGCCTCCGCTGCGCCACACGTCCCTGAGAAAGCTGAGATGGAGGGTGACAACAGCAGCGGCAGCCCACGAACCTTCAGCGACATGCATTCGCCTTCGCGTGACAGCATCGCAGCACGAATCGAGCAGGGCAGCACGTACGTCTGGCTACGCAGCACGTACTCGAACCCGAACCTGAAGGCCTCGCCGCTACTCACGATCGACTGCATGCGGGCATTGCGGAATAAAAACGTAGCGTTTCAACATCTGTGGAGTGTTTTGGGGGAGTCGGGGTGTGTCATTGGCCCGTACGCCGCTGCACCGTCGCTGGTCTCGCTCCCCTCGTTGCGGGAAACAGACGACTGCAAAAACAACAACGGCGTGGAGCCGTCCCTCGTGAACGACGAGGCCCGGCGCGGAACGAGGGATGCCGCGGACAGGCAGACTTCAGCAAACTCAGCAGGACCATCGTCGCCGCCGCCGCAACAGGAACAACAACAAGCACAAGCGTTGCAGCAGGCGGATGATGCGAAGAGGACGGACACGAACGAGGTCCGTGTGCTGAGTCAGCAGCACATCAGCATCGAAGGTGACGAGACGCTGCAGCACCCCATCGTTTGCTGCGGTGCGGTCTGTAGAGGCAAGTACTTTTGGATTCACAAGTTGCGCTCGCGCTGCTGCTTCATCTTTGCGCACACGAGCGGGGTGGACTTACGCGACTGCAACGATGCGTTAATTGTATTGGGGCCGACCGCTGGCGTGGTGTCTGTGTCAAACTGCCATCGTTGTCTCATCGTCGCCGCCACGGCGCAGCTGCGGGTGCTGTCCTGCAGCTCCCTCATCCTCAGCGTCAACGTCGCCGGCTTCCCCGTCATTGAAAAGTCGAATCGAATTGGAATTACATCGCTGCTGGGCTGGTACGCCTACAGTAGCCTCCCCATCGACTTTCGCCACGCTAGTCTATCGCTCTTTACGAACAACTACTCCACCGTGCGGGATGTCACGCCGCCGCCGCCGCCGCCCCCGACGTCGACGACGACGACGTCGAACGCGGGTGCTGCACCGGTGCAGCCTGCCGATCCTGGTGGAGCAGCTCTCCTGCTGCCCGCGAGCAACTTCGTTTATGTGGATCTATGGGAGTTGGAGATGGCGGTGTGGAAGGCCATGGCGGAGCAGCGGTGGGTGCAGCTGATCTCAGACACCGACAATGCAGCCGTGACGGCGGCTGCCACGCGGAACCTGGACGGAGAGAAGCAGGGAAACGCTTCACAGCAAGACAGCAGGGCACCGCCTGCCACGGACGCGACGCCTGCATCGCCTTCCATGGGTGATGTGGAGAGCGGTACGGCCGGTGCACATCGTGCACCCCACGCGAAAGCGAGTGGGGGGAATCTGAAGAACGACAGAAATAGTCACAACGACGATGCCGATGACGATCTGGTGCACAATGACAGCGTCTACGTGGATTTTGATACGAGCCACAACACAAAGCACGAGAATGACGGCAACTTTCACTCCATGATTTCATTTGGCCAGTTCAGCCCCTCCTTCACCTCATGCGCCAACAATAAAGGCAGCGGCACAGCGGAAGACCTCAGAGAATTGAGTCGCAACATGCATCGTGACAAGAGCGCGTTCCCAGCGAGTGTACTGGGCGCCTCCTCGACCGACAACTCCGTCCCTCCGCTGCCGCGCTGGCGTCAGTCCGGCTTCAACGGCAACGTCGCGACGGACGGAGCACCGCCGGCGGTGCACAACAACGCAACTTTGCGCAGCAACAGTAACAGCAACAACAACACGCAAGGCGCTCGTAAATGTAGCACGATGCACGATGCGATGATGCAGCAGCGGCGCGGCTCAGCCCGGGACGCGGAGCACCTCGTGCGTGAGGTCCTGCGCGCCGTCCCGCTGCTCCCGCTTTCGGCGCTGCATGAGGCGTCTCGGCTGCTGCTTGGCGACGAGGCAGACCTCGCTGTAGCAGAGGACGACACGTCGATTCGCACGAGCGATACCGCGAAGGGAAGGAAAGCGACGGACGTGGCGACCGCGGATCCTGCTCGCAAGCAAAAGGCGCTGACGTCGTGTTACAACCCGTTGGAGCTCGCGTTGGCCATCTACACGCACACGTGCGCCGTTCCCGCCACCTTCGGTGCGCAGCTGATTCCAGCGGACTTCTTCGAGCAGGCGTGGAAGCTAAAGTTGATCGTACTCACCGTGAAGGGTGGCGGCTACGATGTGGCGCGCCGCATCATCGGTGATGTGGAGGCGTCGCGGCGGCGGTGCTTCTTGGAGACAGTGCGAGCAATGCTGCACGCGCCGCCGCCGCCACCGTCCCCGTCCCCGTCCGAGCAGGTCGATGGAGCGGCGAAGGGGAGTAGTACGGGAAAGCAAGCGAAACAGAAAGTCGCTCTTCCGCAGGGTGATGATGAAGAAGACATGTTTTCGGAGGTGCTGTGGCATTACCTGCGCACGACCTCGCTCACGCAGCGCTGCGGCTCCGTACTGTTGCTGAATACGGTGGAGCTGCGTTGCACCGAGACGACAGTACGTGATTTCGTGGCACCGGTGTTTTTTAAGCTCTGCGAGCCAGCGACGACGTCGAAATCCGCCAGCGCGGCTGCAAACGGAAACACAAATAATACCAACAACATCAGTCGAGGCTTGCATCTACCGTGGAAGACAGGCAGCAGCTCCAACAACTACAACAGCAGCCCAGAGCAGCAGCAGCAGCTGGAACATAATGTGGAGATGCGTCGCCTCTTCGGCACAGCCATTCAGCGAATGACAGGCCAGACTTGCATCGCGCTGCTGGCCCTCCTGGCCCCAAAGAGCGTGCCGCCGTCCTTCCAGCGACCACCAGGCACCGGCGAACGCAGCATCGGTGGGGCGTTGACGCCTGCCGAGTTGGACGCCTGGGCCATGCGGGCCGAGGAAGCACGGCGCATCTTCACGCCGAAGAAAGACACAACGGAAGCTTCGCACGTCGCGGGCGGCGATCCCACACGTCACCAGCCTCCGTCGGTGCCGCGTGCGAGTAACGACGAGCCCACCGCGGCGGACACGCTGGTGAATGAGCGCGACAAGAACCGCAGCCGCGGTAGCAGCGAGGACGCTGAGGCGGCGGAGGCGCAGAAGCAGGTTCCGACGTTCGCCCCGCCGCAGGACGGCGAGCCCGTCCCGCAGTCGATGGAGGAGCAGGTGTGGCCGAAGACGGTGCTGCTGAACGTGACAGTGCCGCTGCGCTTTGTGTCACTGCTGCAGGGGACGCTGTTTTTCAAGTCGCAAATGCACGTCGCCGCTACGGCCGGTGCACAGCAGATGCGGATGCAGGAACCTCGTAAAAAAGCCTAAACGTTAGTGTCATGGCATCTGTGCGTGTGTGTGTTTTTTTTCCCCCTTCTCGTGCGCACGACCTACTGTGAGTGTAATACGTGTCAGCTTCTGTTCTCTTTTTTTTTTTTCTTGACGCGTGTCACTTCACTGTTTTTCATACCGAAGTCTGTACCTTTACCTTTTTTTTTTTTTTCTCATACTGTTGTTTATTTACACCCTGCAATATCCCTCCCCCTCCCCCAACCACACCACACCACAGCACCACGAGAATGCCGTTGTCGTCGTTACACCAGCAGCTATCCAGTTTACCTCTTTGATCTCGTTGCGCACTTTCTCGAAATAGTAGGAAAAAAAAAAAAAGACGGAACAACGCCTTTGTATTTATGCATGTATAAGAGCGTGTATATATGTATATATATATACATATATATATTACACACGTGCTCTAGCACAGCATCTAAATACTGCTGTTTTTTTTTTCCCCCTCTCTCTTTTTTTTTTTTATAGTGTAGGGGATAAAGAGGGGGTGTTGATAAAAACAGCTTCACGCCTTTTTTTTTTTTTATTATTATTTTACTTTTTGTTGTTGCTGCTTAGAATGCTGCCTGAATGAGGGATCCGCCATCACTCACAACTCCAAGACGGAAGTTATAAAAAAAAAAAAAGTGAATGGGGTAGGCTAAAGAAGTCGAGCTCACGAAAGTCAAGGCGTTGAAAGTAAGAGTCACGTCTTTTCCTGCTCAATGAATGTTGATGGCTGTTGTTTGCAACTTTTTTGTTGTTGTTGTTGTTGTTTTGTGTGTTCCTTCCAACATGGCGAGAAAGCAGACTGTCACCTGTGATTTCAACAATAAGGTATGTGCTGCTCTCCTCACAATCTTCTCTTTTCTCTGTCTCGTTGTGATTCCCTCTCTCTTTTTTTTTTTTTTTTTCTTCGACGTTTAATCGTAATCAGTATTAGCACACACATATATATATACACACACACATACACACACACACATAGGTACACGAAGAAAAGAAGCGCAGATGCCGCCTCTGACGTCCACCTCTTCCACCGCCACCGCCACCGCCACCGCCGCCGCGGCTGTCAGCACGTCGCCCTTCGCCGCCTTCGTGCTCGACAGAGCTGCCCACAACCCTTTCCTCATCAACGAGACGCCACACTCGTTGAACGGCAGCAGCTGCAGCAGCGGCAATGGTGCACGCACGAATGTCGTCCCCTCCACACTCGACCCGGCACAGCGCGCCGTGCTGCTGCAGCCCGCGACGACAACCCCCAGCGCTGCCAACGCTGCCGCCGTGACGGCCATCCTGCAGCGAGCCCTTGTCGACACCCCTCTTCTTCCGTGTGGCGGTGCGCACACCGTGCATGAACTTGTCTGGCCGAGCTTTGTCGCCTGCGCGGAGGCGGCGAGGCAAGTTGGCTGTTACGCCACGGCGCTGGCGCTGCACGACGCACGCGCCATGTCGGAATCCGCACATGACGCGAACGCGGCGACCACCGCTGCCCAGACCCCCTTCGCGCCAACGATTAGGCCGGAGCCGAGCCTGGCGGAGAGTCCGTTCGGTGACTCACCACTCGCCATAGGATCGCCAGCTGCCTCGCCGACATCATCCTCTCCGCAAGGCAAAAGCAGCAGCATCAGTAGCAGCAATCCTGCCCGCATCCTTTTAAGCCCTGAAGAACTGAGCGTGTCGCTCTCGCGGGATCTGCTTGTGGCACGCCACGCACAGGCGCAGGCGCGTCTGACGGAGTTGAAGGTCACGCTGCAGCGTAGCGTGGCGAGGCTGCGGCGCGTGGCTCATGACCTTCACGCGTACGATGCAATGACGGTGGCGGAGCTGCGGCGGCAGCGGCAAGCGACGATGCAGGAACTCACGACGCCGGTGGCAGCGGTGGAGGCAACGGTGCCGTTGTGTCAAGAGATAGCGTGTGCTGAGGAAGGCGGTGCGCAGCATCGCAAGCGGCAGCGAGCAGCGGAGTAGAAAAACAGCAGAGGAGGAAGTTGTGTGTGCGTGCGCGTGTTAGTGTGTGTACTCTAATTCTCGTCTTCTGTGTATGTATGTGTGTTTGTTTGTTTGTTTGCTTTCAATGGGCGGTAATATTTCGAACACACAAGGTTTTTATTCGTTCACTCGCAAGTTTCCCTGCCTTTTATTTGTTTTTTCTTCACCACCCCCTCCCCTTTCCACTCACCCCCTGTTGTGCCCACCACGACAGAGATCTTTGAAGGAGTGAGAATCCCTTTTTTTTTTTCTTGTTGCTTTTTTAAACGCTTTTGCCATCTTGTGAGTTGTCATGTAGTCAATGTTGTATTTGAAAAAAAAAAAAAAGAAAGCACCCCAATAGCATTCGCGTGCGATCGCCAAGTCGCGTTATTTGAGACGCCTGCCTAATGTCGGTGTCGCATGTGAGTTATGTATATTACCGCAAGAGCATGAACGAGAGTGGGTGGGTGGGGCGGGGTGGATTGAATGCCACCAGGGGTATGCTCAGCTTGAATCCAGTCATAACTCTCACGCATCCTTTCTTCTCCACTAATGGCAGTTGTGGCACAGAGTTGTTGTATTCATCATTGTTGCGGATATATACACTCAAGCACACAGTTTATCTATTCTGTTTTATTATTATTTTTCTTTCTTTATGGATGCAAGCGTGAAAGAAGATCGTACGCAATGCAAGTGTTCCGCGACGCGATAGCGAAAAACGGCGGCCCTCTGCCGCTCGCCTACTACCTCCAGCCGGACGCGGGCGGTGCGCCAGACGCAGGGCCGCAGCAGTGTTCAAGCACCATCGACCTTTTGAACACTCGCGTCGACCGCCGCTCCTTCTTTGAATGTCTCATGCACGACAAGAATTTTGCGATTCTCAACACGTTTTTGGTGAGTGGGGTGCCGGTGAACGCCGTGCGCGCCGAAGATGGCGCGACGGCACTCCACATCGCTGCCGCTGCCACGCTAGACATGTTGGACGACGCCGCGTTGGCGGGCGTCCGAGGCGACGGCACGACTGCGATGTCAACCGCCACCACCGCGAGTGCCATGGATGCCTCCGACCTTGAAGAGGACGCTCGGCATCGTGCCGACTGCGTGCTGAACCCACCGTGTCCGAATCAGCTGATTATCAACTTTTTAATCGACAACGGGGCGAATGTGAATGCACCGATGCAGAATCAGCTGCGGCAGACGCCGCTGATGGTGGCCGCCGCTCGGCAGAACATCAAAGTCGCGAAGCTGTTGCTGGCGAAAGACGCGGACATGTCCGCGCAGGATGCGCTGGGCCGCACCGCGCTGACCTACGCCGCCCGCTACCCGCTGCTGCTGGAGGCGTTTCGGGTGTGGATGGGGGAGGAGAACTTCTGCAAAGCGGCGGCGCAGGAACAGCTACTCCACACCGTGTGCCGCACCGTGGGGAATCACTACGCGGCGTTGTACCTTATTGAGCAGGTGCACCTGGACGTGAACGCGAGGGACAGTGTCGGGGTGGTGCACGGCGGCACCTTCAATACTGCTGCTGCTGCTGCTGCTTCTGGTAGTGGCAGTGGCGCTGCTGCAGGCGCGGGTGCAAACCGACCGAGTTCGCCGTCTCCGCCCGCACGCTCGTCAATTCCCGCCGCCACCGCAGCAGGGGGAGCAGCCACAGCAGCGTCCCCGGCGGTTCCTGCGTCGAATGGAGGGCTGAGCGTAGCGTTGCTATCCCCGAGAAACGGGGCTGCCGGGCGAGCCTCGTCGGCCTCCGCTGGCAAAAACAGGAACACCAACAACACCAGTAGCAAAAGTAGCAGTAGCGTGGCGGAAATAGTGAACGTGGCAGCACTCAGTGGCGATACCCCGCTTCACTACGCCGTCGGCAACAGCGACGTGGCACTCGTGCGGGCACTGCTAAGCAAAGGTGCTGACGTGCACGCCGAGAACGGCAGCGGTGTGACGCCGCTGCGGCTGACCCAGTCGCACACGCAGGTCGGCCCGTCGCGGAAGCAGTACTGGAAGGAGGAGCTGCTGCTACTGCTGCAGCCGAATTCCCCCGGTGCCCTCGCCGCACGTCGACGTCGTCGTGACCAGCAAGAGCGCAACCCCGCGAAGGTGCGGGCGATCTTGAACGCGTACAACAACGCCACCCCCGGGCCCTCGCGCGAGAAGGTGCTGCAGGAAGAAACGGCGCAGTACATTTGGCAGGTCTGCACGCCGATGGACTACGCGCAGTTTGCGGCGACGGTGCTGCTGCCGCACCTCGGCTTCTACCTGTGCTGCTGTGTCCTGCGCAACTTCTTCTTGCTGCTGTGTCTGCTGCCGCTGCTGTACGGGTCGTACATCGGCATGCAGCGCCGCGACGGTCATCACCCACGCAGCCGCCCGCTGACGGGGATCGGCTGGTGCTTTGGCTATGTCGTGATGCAAGGGATCTGCCTGCCCCTCTTCACCACGCGCTACTATTACCAGTATTACAGTTTCGACTTGGAGGATCACGCGGCGATCAGCTGGTGGCTCATCCCGTCCGCCGTTCTCGCGTTTGTGCTGTTGGTGTACCTCGTCCTGTTCTCCTCGCCCGGTGTGGTGACGACCACGGAAGGACAGCGGAAGGGCATCTACGCCAGCCTGCGCAATGCCAAGGGCAACTACCCGAAGGAGCTGCTTTACGGCATCGACCTACGCACCATGGTGAGGAAGCCGCTGCGGGCGCAGTACTGCGTGGAGCTGCAGCGCGTCGTCCTCCGCTTCGACCAGTACTGTGCGTACCTCAGCACTGCGATTGGGGGTGGCAACCAGCGCGTGTTTTTCTTGGCTCACGTGGCGCTGCTCGCGCTGCTCAGCTGCTTCTACCACTACGCACGTGAGTACAGCCGATTGATGAGCCGCATCGCAGACGTCGCGCGGACCTCCGGCGGCGCTGGCGGCAGGGCGGACCAGGCGGTCCTTAAAAAAATGGCTGTCATTCCCTTCTCCACGGCGGAGCTGCGGTTTGGCTACATGTACACGCAGGTGATTCTGCCCATCATGATTCTGATGGTTGTGTACGCCCTTTACAATCAGCTGTGCCTCATCGCCCGCAACCTGACCGCGTACGACCTGGAACACGCCGAGCAAGAAAGCAGCATCTACTGCTTTAACCTCGGTTCTACCACCTACTCCCTGTACGATCACGGGATCTGGGCAAACGTCCGGGAGTTTTTCGGGTGGTCGTCCTTCACGCAGCTTGTCTACCGCGTTCCGCAGATTAACCCGCACCTGCAAAAGATCATCGAGGATCACCAGCGGTGGCAGCTGACGAGCGGCGATGGCGGCTGCGGCTGCGATGACGGGCATCACGGGCACAGCCACGGGCAGGGAAGCGCCACCGCCACCGCTGCGACGGACGGGGAGCAGATTGGCCCAGCAGAGTATGGCGACGATGAATCGACGCGAACACAGCAGATGCTGGAGGCGAAACAGCGACAAGCTGTTGCGGCGGCGCAGTCTAACATGCGTGCCGCTGCTGCTGGTGCTGCTGCTCCTGCTACCGTGACTGCTCTAGCCACGGGTGCACCACAGCCCCAAGCACAGCAACAACGCAAATCAGCCGCCGTTGACGCTGCACACGCACCCGTGTGGCAAGCAACGGAGAAGGAGGAAAAAGAGAGGGAGGCCGTAGAGGAGTCCTACAAGGAGGGCGAAGAAGAACAACAAGACGAGGCAGCAGCTGCACACTCAGCACTGGTGCTGCAGATCTTTCAGCAGATGGTGCGCAGTGGGTCCACCGATGTGGGCCGCGGCGGCGACAACGTTCAAGGCACTGCCGCAGCTTACGGTGTGGTGCCGGTTAATAATAACAGCGGTAACAACAGCGGCGGTAGTGGTAGTGGTGGTGGCGGTGGCGCGGATGCGGAGACGCAGCGGGAGTGGGATGCCGCAGTGCTGCAGGCACGGCAGATGTTCGATTTCTATCGCCAGTCGCTTGGTGCAGAGGGCGAAGACTGAATATATATATATATATATATATATATATATATATTCAAAAAAAAAAAAGCGAGTGAAATGGTCACACGGATACCGCTGGTCGAGGTCATACGTAGCAAGCACGTACACACAGTTCATTTAATTTGTCGCAGCTGTGTGTTTCCTCCTCCTCCCCCCCCCCTCCTCCTCTTTTCTCCTGCTTTCAATAGCAATCAGCTTCCACACCTTCTTGTTGTTGTTGTTGTTGTTGTTGTTGTTGTTGTTGTCCTAGTCTCTACCGATCACTTTGGTTGTTTTCGAACTATGTGATCGATTAATAGAGTTCGATGCGCTTCTTTGTACTATTCGTTATTGTTGTCGTGTGTCTGTATGTATGTATGTGTGTGTGTGTGTTCTCTCGTTTTTTTTGTTGTTTTTATGTTGGCAACATTGCCCTTTGGGGTTTAACACACACAAAAAAAAAAGAACTTTCTTTTCATATCGTTAACACGCTGGAACGAGAACATCAGTGCAAGCGCCAGCTTACCTTATGCTTGCGTAGCTGTGTCGCGATCGATGCTATTCAGACAGCCTGAGTAGGTCTTTCCTGAGTTTTTTTTTTTTTTTTTTCTAGGCGTGACACTCACCTCCGTCCCCCCCCCCCCTCCCCCTCCCCCTTTCCCATAAGGACCCTCCAACTGAGTTGCAATTAAAAAAAAAAAAAAAGAGAAAGCAGACGATGTTGTTGCAATTTCTCTCTCTTTCCCCTATTTGTGTTTACGATCTAAAGCACCCACTACCTCGTTCTCTCCTCTTTTCTTCTCTTCACCACTGTTTCCTCCTTCCCCCCTCTTCTCTCTCCCCCCCCCCATCATACACATTCTTGTTCCACAACGACTTTTGGCAACTTCTACGTCAACGCAGGAAGCTCTCTCTCTCTCTTTTTCCATTTTTGTTTTTCGTAGTTTTTGTCGTTGTTTTTGAAGTGAAAGAGGGAGTAAATAAAGTAATATAAAAAAAAAAAAGAGGAACGCGTGCTCAGGCTACGCATAACTTCAGCACTTTTCATTTTTTCCCCTTGCTCTCTGTGCTGCTCGCGTCACGGCCCTTCTCGTCCATCTTTGTTTGCCATCCTCCTCATATATCATAGAGAAAGTGGTAAAAAGCAGTTGTACGTTGCTGAATCGTCTCCTCATTTCTTGAAAACCCTTTCTTATTGACTACTACTGTTTATTAACACTATCATCATTATTCTCCACTCTCCCACTGAGGTTTCTCAGTTTCGGGAAGGCCTACCCTCCCCCCTCTCCTTCACCACAAAGAAAAAAGACACTATACGGTATTTTAAAGTGTTCTACTACTGCTTTCCACTATAGGTGTTGCTCTTGTTGTTGTTATTGAATAAAGCAGCATCCCTACTCTTTATTATTATTACTACTATCAGTTTCCGCTGTTTTTACTTTGTTCTCGTTTTTTTCCCCCTCTCTTTTTGTTTTACTGCGCTGTATAGGGTCTGCTTTTTTTTTTTCTATTTCTTCTTCCACCTTTTCAAATTATGGTAGTTTAAGCGGATTTCACGCTTCAGCCTTAATTGTCTGCTTTTTTTTTTTTTTCAACCGTTTTGCACCAAAGACAAATAATAGTTTCTTTTCAAACTAAAGTTCTGTCTCCTGGTAGTGTGTGTATGTGTTTGTCTGCCAAACACGTGAGACCTCCAAAGTGCAAGTAAGCTACGAGTCGAGGAACTTCTTTTTTTTTTTCTCCATTGTATGGTTATTACTGTATATCTCTGTCGAATTTGGTATCGTTTCGGCGTTCCTTCGACGCCTTCGAGTCTTCTCTGGTTGGTTGCAGTTCCCTTAATTTTGGTGTTTTTATTATTCTGATTTTTGCTATTTGTTTTACATTTTTTTTCTTTTTTAATCGAAGTGCGTTATCATTTTTTTTTTGTGTGTGTGTATGTATTCCTGGCTTTTTACATCTTTCATTTCGTCCGTTTTTTTTTTTTTCGATTCGCAGTTTTCTTTGCAGTGTTTTTCTTCTCCCATCCCCCACCCCCAAATCAACTGTCGCTGCTTGTGATTTTTGAGTTTTTTTTTTTTTTAGAAGTTGCGAAAAAGAAATACTCGTTTTTCTCCTTTTAAAATCAATAATCGTCTTGTAGGCTCGTCTTTTGTTGTTGTTGTTGTTGTTGGTTGTTCGTTTACTTGCTTTTTCTATACTTTTTGCTTTTTTCTATACTTTTTTTGCTTTTCTCAATTCCCCCCCCCCCCTTCCCTCCCGCTCTCTCCTTCTTCCGCTTTACAGCTTTGAATGTGGCTTGGTTCTTTTTCTTTTTGTTCAACGTTGTAGTTTACTATTTAGCTGCGTTTATTAGTATCAGTTTGTGTGATTTTTTTTTTTTTCGTTAAAAAGGCATTTTCCTCACGGACACAGCGCCTTCTTGTTGTTTTTTTTTTTTTTCTTGCTGCTGTTGTTTTTTTTTTTTCTCGTTTTCTAGAAGCACAGTATTCTACATCTCTATTTTTTTGTTGTTGTTGTTGTTGTTTATGTGTATATATTACATACATACGGATTACAGCCTAAGACTCTTTTTTTCCTGTATTAAAGCAAGCAGTGTTTTTTCTGTCTGTGTGTGTTATTTTATGTGGTCCTGCACATTTTCAACAGAAGTTCTAACACTTTTTTTTTCCTCATCGCCCGTTTACCACTCACGTTTTTTTTTTTTTTTTAGTTTTTTTTTTTTTTCATTTTCTGCACTTGTTTCCTAGTGTGTGTGTGTGTGTGTGTGTGTGTGTTCGCGCAAGGTTGTCAAACCAGCCCCTATTCTAAGTAAAGCCTGTTATTCAAAGGTGCATTTTTGTTTGTTTGTTTTACAGAGCATTTACTTTTTCTCTCACGATTATTATTATTGTTATTACTATAGTGGTCCTTGTTTGTATTTGTGTGTAGGGGTGTTTCTGAATCAGTCTCGAGCTCCCCATTCGCGCAACGCCGTCTACCGCCACCACCATGATAGTCATGAACAGCAATTCGCGTTTCCAAACGAGTGAGTCGAAGTCGAGGCCTACAATGGAGAAGTTTGACGCCGTGGTGGATCGCAGCGGTGTGGAGAGCAACAGCGGTGCGATGTCGTGTGACAACGTCACCCTGCATGCAGCATGGGCGTCGAACAGGCAAGTCTCGTCCAGAACGCTGCCCGCGGTGCGTGCCTTTACGCAGAAGCCGAGTCCTCAGCAGGTGCGTGTGCCCAAATCGGTCAATGGCACGGACACCTCTCTCAGCAACTGCCGTAGCAACGGAAGTCTGTGCTTTGACACTCAGCACGGACACTCTACTGAATTGTACCAGCACCAGCAGCAGCAGCAGCAGCAGCAACAACAACAACAACAACAACGACAGCTGCACTTGGACGCGAACAGCGTTTTGGAGGCGGCAGTTTCATCTTCCGTCCTCTCCTCCGCACGGCCCTCGGCCGTCAACACGCCCACCTCCGCTCTCACATCTCCGTTTGTCGCTTACGGTGCAGCCGTCGCAAGCCATACGTGCAGCAGTAACCACACGACGAGTGCCAGCGCTGGTCCTCGCGTCACGCCGAACCAACTCGCCTACGCAGCAGTGCTGTCCGTGTCAAAGCCGACCGCCCGTCTTGAACAGCAGCGGTGGCTGCAAAGCACTTCGAAGCAGGAGAGTGTCGTGGACGACACCAGCAGCAGCAGCAGCTTCAACCCGTCGCTGAAGTCGCTGACCGCCACCCCGCAGTCCAGTGCCCTCCAAGGCGCCCTCCGCCGATCGTCGCTGCAGGTCAGCACCAGCAACGATGTGTACAGCATGCCGGTGTCGCCTTCGCGCCACGACAGCCGCCTCCTGCGCAGCGTCGCCGACGACCGACCTTCACCGACGGAGGCGAGTAAAAGTTGTCCCTGTATCACGAGCCTTGTAAACATCGTCACGCGCTGCCGCTGCGACCAGGGGGCGCGGCGTCGCTTCCGAAACACCTGGGCTATGGTAGCTGTGCGCTTTCTTTTTGCCCTTGTCGTTCCACATCTCCTCATCTGGTACTTGTTGCCTCGTGTCTTACCAGGGGCAACTGCGTCGGCGCAGGAGGCTAAAGTGCAGTCCGCGCAGCCGCGCCTCCACCTCTACGCCCTCACCCGTCAACACCCGGAGGTGGGGCTGTTTCTGCTCGAGCTCGTCATGGCCTGTGTGTGTATATGGGGCATCGTCTGGGAGTACGGCACGCGCGGCAACGCCGCCGCCGCTGCGAGCAGCATACGCGCTGGCCGCGGACAACAGCAACAAGCCGAATACCTCTACACTAATCGTTGGATTCTACAGCCCTTGCTGCCGCCGCCGTCACCGGCTTCCGATCCGGCTACTGGCGCAGAGGCCTCGGCCGCGATTAGCACGCCAATCACACCCGCTGACTACCTGACAACACACGAATACGGCGTGCACAGCCGCGTGCATCCTCGCAGCGCCGCGCAGCAGCAGCAGCAGCAACAGCAACACAGCAGCCAGCGCCACGATCACAACACCCACTGGTTCCACTCCCTAACGACTGACCGACGCTCCCCGTCATCCTCGCCAGCCGCCGCGAATGTACTGATGGACACCGCGGACTACCCCGCAGCCTCGAAGCAGGTCGACAACAGCAGCATTGGCTCAGACAGCGTGTTCAAGCCGAGCAACGACGGTACACCTGAGGCTCACCTGGGCATTTACCCGCGCAGCGACAACGCCGCCTCCCGCACTGTTGTGGACACGAGTCCCTCTGCTGAGCTAGCCGCCGTGTCACCGACGCGGAGTTTCTCCTCCTCGGCCGACATCGCGGCGTTGGGCGAGTCGTCGCAGAAGCCGACGCTGATGGCCTCCTTTCTCAGCAAGGTCCCCTCCCTAATCGTGGAGCGCTCGTTGGGCTCTTTCTGGAGCTCCGGCAGCGGTGGTGCACAGGCCACGCTGACGTGTGCGGCGAGTGACACGGCGCACACGACACGTTCACCACCGCGGCGGCACAACGCCGAGGTGCCTCCTGCCGACGCGTCTGTGAAGCCGTCGTTTGTGCTGATGTCGTTCTCGTTAGGCTTCCTGATCTGCACGGGTCTCTCCACCTGGCGACTTTCCGTTGACTTTTACTTCGCCTGGTTTAACTTTCAGTTTGACACGAACGGGGTGTTCTGGTTCTGGCTCGTCCCGTCGAGCTTCATCGCTCTGGTGGCCTTTCTCTATCTTTTTCTTGCTGGGCACCTGTACCGCTACCAGCTGGCACGTCAGCTGCGACAGCACGAAACAGGCAGCGGCGAGGCGGCGACGGCGGGCAATCCTAGTCGAGGCCGACGTGCGTATCGTGTGGCCGCGGCAGGGCTGCAGGCGTTGCGTTGGATGTCGTGGTGCGGCTGCTGTGTCCCGCACCCTCGCCCGGAGGTGCTGCCGTTGCTGTTGCCGCTGCTACTGCGCCAGTCTGCGCACTCGCCGTCGCGCGTCGGCAGCATGGGAACTGGTGTGAAAAGCTTAGCAGTGGCAGCAGCGCCGGTCCTGACCGCGTGCAGTCGCACGCCCGCGGCCGTCAAGCGTCAAGACCCTCTAGCGTCCTTAAGCCAGTCCACGTGTGAGTGGGTTGCTGCGGAGCGCAGAGTTGGTGCTTCTGCTGCTGCTGCTGCTGCTGCTGAGGAGTCCCGGCACCTCGCGGAGGAGAACAGCATGGGTAGCGCGGGGGGTGTTGGAATGGTAGACAACGACAGCTGCCCGAGTTACGGCGACAGCCACAGCCGCAGTGAGGGCGAAAGCGAGCCAGCGTTGACCGCGGTGGGGCGACCACGCCACAGCCTGCAAGAATCCGTGCCCGCGCCTTTCGCGAAACACAAAAGCACGTCGCACGTCGCGGAGGCCGGGTTCGAGGTCGGTGACGAGGACGAGGACGACGAGGACGAGGAGAAGGAGGACGACCGCGAAAGCTCCGGCTACGATGCCAAAAAGAATCTCCCACGCTGTGGCAGAGATCGCGAGGCGGCAGTGACGGATTGGTTGACAGCGGACCTCTACCCATGCAGCAGCTCGCAAAAGCTCTCCGCATGCAGCCGACATTTTACCACCGCAGCTGCGGCGGAGCGCCGACATGCGGACCGCGCTCGCCCGCTGTCCTTCACGCCATCTGCGATCCTGCAGCACCTCTCCTACTGGCAAAATAAGCTGCACCTGCCCGACTTTTTTATGCGAGTGCGTCGTCTCTGCAGTTACCGCTGCCGAAGGAACGGCCTCCTCGATGGCTGGACGGCCATGTGTGTGGGTGGCGGCAAAGAGAACAGCGGACACAGCAGCATCAGCGCCGCCGCCGCCGCCGCGGCGACGACGACGACGGCGATCACTGTTGCCGCGCTGTGCGACATCGCCTCGAAGCCGTCTGTCGTAAACTCAGGGTGGATATCGCGCCGCAGCCGGTGGTTGTCTGCCGCGTACCTGATCCTCCTCCTCTCCTTCACAAACGTGTTGTTAGCGCTGATGTACTTCACATGGCAGTGGCGCGCGATCGTAAGCCGTGCTGCGAGGGAGGCGATGTTTGCGGTAGACGTCGAAGCAGCAGCAACGACAAGAACAGTAGTTACTGCCGCGTCAATGTCCGTTACGCCGCTGCCGGGTCAGCCCACGGTGTCCAGGTCATTTCCGATTTATAACGCATACACGTGCACGGCGGGACAGCAAGTACTGCGTTCCGTGGTGTGGGCGGTTCCACCTCTTTGTATGCGTGGCAGCACCAGCAGTGACGGTGATACTGCCTGCTACACCGTGGCAGGCTGGGACATGTCGAACCAGGTCGCTCTCCTGCTGACCCTGCTGAATAAACCAAACTTCCAGGTGGCCTACCTCTACGTGAACGTGGCTCTTCCTATCGGCTTTGTTTGTGTGCTGTACCACCTGGTCAAGGAGCTGCGCTTGTATGCGCAATCACGTCGGTTGCTGGCGCTTCTTGCTTTGGCCAGAGCTCGCGTGGAGTCGTTGCATAAGAGCCGTGAGACGACGGTTTAGCGCCGCAGCGTCGCTTTCTTTACATACATACATACATACATATATGTATATATATATATATGTATATAAACAAGCAGACAGGCGTTCTTATTCTTTTAGGGGGGGATTTGAATCAGTGTGTCTCTCTTGTTGTTCCTACGGTTGTTATTTTTGCGTATTTGTGTGCATGGTGGTTTGTGTGTAGATTTATTCTTGTTGAAGAATACCACTTTCTTTTTTTTTTTTTTCTCTCTCTCTCCTTTCCTCTTGTTTTTAGTGATAATTCCTGTATATATATATAGCTGAAAGAGGTTTTTTTTTTTCTTTGTTTCTTTTTTTTCCCCCTCCTTCTTCCCCCCCCCCTTTTTTTTTATGTTGTTACAAAAGAGCACAGTGAGTCTACTGTGGTAGGGGTTATTAAAAGTGTATATATATATATATATATATAACAGAGATAGTAATTTCTCTGTCCTCCCATCCCTTCTTCCTTCCTTCTTTCTCCTGTTGAACGTCAAAGGCAGTTTGTTTTGCTGTTTTGTTTCGTCTTTTTTTTTTTTTTCCTCCCTGTTTTATTTTCCTCTTTTTTTTTTTTTATGTCTCCTCTATCTTATCAGTGAATTTGATGTGATTTCAAACTCGGTTGAAAATCAGCAACAGCTGTTTTTTTTTTTTTTTCGGATGTAAGGCTTTTCTGCCCCGAGGAACGTGACCACCAAGCTAAATCACCACTCATCAATTTTCGATCGGCATGTCTGAATGTGAAGTAGTGCAACGCACTTAGAAAAGAAAGAAAAAAACAATAAGAAGAGAGCGCTTTGACACATTATTGTAGCTGCAAATACGATTTTTCTTGAGGGCAACTCACACAAGAAGAAAAAAAAAGAATGATAATAATTGACAAATATGGTTGCTCTTGTAAGCCAAGCCACTAAAAAAGCAACGCAGCTTTTGGTTCGCCAAATGCAGATGAAGTCTCTTTTTTTTTTTTTTTCTCCCCTGCCTTCTTCCTCTCCCTCGCTTCGGTCTTTTTTTTTTTTTTTTGTGTGTGTGTAATGCTCGTCTTCTTTAAAGCCAAACAGAGCCAAAAAGAAGAAAAGCAAATAGAACTCTTCTTTCCTCTTTTTTTTTTTTTTTTTGTCATCTCGACGTCTCGTTGAGATTGCTGAGGGCTGTCTCAACGACGCCGTGCCTAAAAAGGAGGGCATCCATATTTTCACGTTTTTTTTTTTTTGCACCAGGAAACTCATTTTTCGAACCCCAGCTACATCATCGCACCGCATCATAAAAAAAGAAAAAGAGAGAATAAGAATAAGAAGGAAAGGCGTTGTTTGGTGGGCCTGGTTTTTTTTTTGTTGTTGTTGTTGTTGTTTTACGAGCACGGAAGTGTTTTTTTTTTTTGTTGTTGTTGTTGTTGTTGTTTTTTGCTGGTGCTGTTGGCGATTGGGGCTAAAAAGCACAGCAGAGCACTCAAGTACGGCAAACACACACATACGAATAAGGACACAAAAAGACAGCTATTTGGTCTCTTTCTTGCGTTCTTTTTTTTTTTTTTTTTTGGCAAACAAGGCATTCTGAAAAGTGCTCCTCCCCCCTAAAAAAAAAAAAAAGAAGAAAAGAAGAAGGCTTAGATTATAACATAATAATCAAGATATCATCTTTCGTAAATAAGTTGGGTTGTCGTACACACAAACTTACAAGCGTTTTTCAGAAAATCCGGAAAAAAAAAACAACTCATTAATAGGCAAAAGCAACTTTTCTAATTCTGCTGTTTTCTTACTCCTCGTAAAGAGCGCAGTTCTTTGTTGTTGTTGTTGTTGTTGTTGTTTATCCGTCTGTGTGTGTGTGTGTACTCTCCCTTTTTTCTTCTTCTTTTTCATTTCTTCGTATATGTGTGTGTATTTGCGTATTTAATCACTTCTATTTTGTCGTTGTTTTTTTTTTTTTGTACTGCTCGTTTTTTATATCTTTTTTTTTTTTCTGTGTGTGTGTGGAGTTTTTTTTTTTCCTGCCTTATTTCATTGGAGTGCACTGCACACTCTGTATTTACACCCACAAAGCTTGACATCTTCTTTTTTTTTTTTTCTTTAGACTGTGAGGAAAAAAAAAAAGCCATCTTCGTTGAAAACACATCTTCTTTTCTTTGAGTGTCGGTGTTGTTGTTGTTGTTTTTTGTTTTTTGTGGCTGTTTCCAGAAAAACAAAGAAGCAATAGTAGCCATAATGGAGGACAATAAGGCGTCTTCGTCAGCGTCGTCGTCGTCGTCACCATCGGCGGTGCAGACCTTGCCGTCGCCGTCATCCTCCTCCGTGGCTGAAGCACACGTGGAGGCGGTGCTGACAGGCATGAATCGATTTGCCGCTCTCAGCCGAGCCTTCGTCAAGCCGAGCAACGCCACTGCCACGTCCGCCTCCGCCCCTTCTATATTGAAAGAAAACGCCATGTCGAGCAGCACGCCGCTGCTCTCGTCGAGTAATACAGCAAAGCCGGTGTCAGGTTTAGCAGCCGGCACCTCGCTGATGGATCGAGTTCAGCCGGGAACAGAGTCCGCGTCAGCGAACGGGCACGCCAGTGCGCACAAAGGAAGCGGAGCGCCTTCGTCCTCAGCAATAAACGCAAGCAACAGCAGTAGTAGCAGTCATGTCCACCACACGGATACAGCCGAGACAGCGTCAGCACCATCACCGCCGACCTCGGTGAACGCCACCGCTGCTGTTTCGCTGACGATGTCAACGCCCTCGTCGCAGCTGTACCGCCCCCCGCATGCCCGCGATGACGCGTCCAAACCGATACCGAAACCGCCGCAGCAGCAGCAGCAGCAGTCGCAGCTCCCGTCCACGTCGCCTGCACACACACCCGTGCAGCGCCCGTCCTCTCCCACGGAGAAGAGTAATTCCAGTGGCACGCCTGCGACGGCGAGTCAACCCTCCCCGTCAATGAAGCCGGCGGCACTGGCAGCATCAGCTTCGTGGTCCTCCGCCGCCCCCAAAGCTACTTCGCCAGGTTCCACACTGGCTACGCCACCTACCACTATGGCTGCTCGCTTGCGTGAAGGCGCCAGCGGTGCTGCCTCCACCCTGCTTCCACCCAGTGTCAACGACGCAGGCAAGTCAGGTGAGGCGGACGCGAGCGCTGGTCATGCCCAGCACAGGCTACAGCCACAGCGCCGCGACACCTCGACGCATTCATGCCATTCCTTCTCTCATGCTGAAGACAGCAGCAGCGGCAGCGGTGGGGGGGTGGCTTCGTACCTGGCAGTGGCTCGGCGTGCAGGTAGCGCCTCGACATCCGCTACACCTGCACCTGTGCCACCACAGCAATGTACCCCATCAGCCGCGGCGACGGCAACGGCGATGACGACGACAGAGCATCCGCCAGAGAAGTCGCCAGCACCACCGTCACATGCAGCCGCGGTTGTGGCAGGCAATGATGACGGTACATCTCCGCTGGAGAAACCGCTTGAACTGTTAGTCGCGGAAGAGGTGTCGGAGCCGCTGAAGCTGTCACGATCTGCCAAGCGGAAACGGAAGCTGCGTGCAGTGAAGGCTGCCGCCGCCGCCGCCGCACTCGCAGAGGCACAGGCGAACGGAACAGTCCTTCCTGTCTCGCCAAAGAAAACGGCAACAGTCGCAGCAAAACCTGCCACAAGTACACCGGTCGTTGCGGCACCACCACCAGCACCAACAGCAGCAAATACCTGCGGCGTGAGTCGACGCCCCGGCTGGCATGCCTCGTTGGCTGCAACGTCGGCGATGGCAAATGGCGAGCCTCTGGCGGGGATGGCGGGCGGGTGCTTAAGGCCCGGCAGCCCCACGCCGGGAGGCGGCAGCAGCAGCAGCAACAGTAGTCACCCCTATCAAGTCCACACGAGCACTTTTTCTACGGCGAACAGCAACGCCGCAAAGGTGGGAACCCACGCCGCCACAGCTGCGACGACCAGCAGCGGCGCTGGCAGCGCCTGTGGCTCCGCCGGACACGAGCCAGTGAATCAAGCCACATTGTGCCCCATGTCGCAGCAGCAGCCGCACCAACACTACCACAACTACTACATGTACTCCTGCACCTCTCCGCAGCAGCAGATGAACTACTATAGCGCTATGCGCAATTCCCAAGCCTCGCCAGGGCAGCCGCAGCTGACTTCGACCACGGCGGAGGCGATCAGCGGCATCAGCAGCGGTGCAGCGGAAACGGCGTTCGACCCTGCCGCACTGGCTGCTGCTGCTACGACAGCTGTTGCGTCGACCACAGGCACACAAGGATCAGTCGCACCGTCTTCCTTTTCCGCTTCCACCGCTCCCATCACGGGTGCAACGACAGCAACGGCGAGTCCGACGCGTAACGTAATGCTGCACCGTAGCCGCGGTGCTGCCACCCACGGGCCGATCAGCATAGGGCCAGGAAACGAGTCCGTCCTGCACCCGCCACGGCTGCCCGCGTCGCCTGGTGCGCTGTTCCTGCAGGGCGGACACCTCCCCACGATTCGTGTTGGCACGGCAGGTACGCTGGTGAATGCCCCCATGCCCGGCCGCAACTCGCTGAACTGGAACAATAACGCTAATAGTAATGCTGCCTTGTCGCAGCAGGAGAGCGGCGCGAACAACGGCGGCAACAGCGACAGAGGTGCGCATCCCAACGGCAACACGGCCACTTCGGTCCTCAGCGGCGGCCCGATGTCGACGGCAGGTGCTGCTGGTCGCTGCGGCAGTCCCGTGAATGGCGGTGGTGCACCACGCCATCATCATCATCATCATCATCACGCTCCTTTTGCGTTTTCAACAGCAGCGTCGTCGGCACCGGCAGCACCGGCTGTGAACCCACGCCATCTGCGGACCTCATCGTCGTATAGCAGCGGCGGCGGCGGCGGCGGCAGCCCTGTGATGGGCAGTCTGCGGAGTCGAGCAGACCTGACCACCGTAGAAGACACATGCAATAGCCACAGCAATGTGCAGGACAATACAAGTGAGCACGGTGGACACACGAGCCAACAGCAGCAGGACGTACAGCAGCAGCAGCAGCAGCAGCAGCAGGAGTGGTCGGCTTCACCGCTAACGCCGTCGATGCTGCAGAGCGCGAACAATGGATGGGGAATCTCACCAAATACGAACAACAAGACGAGTACCAGCAGCAGTGCAGGTGGACTCAAAGGAAAAGGCGGAACTGGCGGCAGCGGCACGAACGCTAGTCGCACCAACAGTGGTGGTCGCAACAGTAACAACAGCAACAACGCAACGCAGGTGTACTCGCCCAACAGCAACCCTGTCACTGTGGGCGGCAGTAGTGGCGGCGGTGGTAGTGGTAGTGGTGGTGGTGGTGGTGGTGGGATGAGTGCATACAACAACTTTCGAAATGCCGGTGGCGGTGGAAACGGCATGGCTATGCAAGGTGGTCGCTACGGTGGTCTTTCCAGCCCGGCCCAGCAGTCGCAGAACAGCTACATGAACCAGGTCCTCTACGCAGATCAGTCCGATGGAGGCATGATGGGGCTGAACACTAACAACAACGACGGCAACAACAACAACAGCGATTCGAAGATGATGAGCCATGCCACTGGCAACCGGAGAGTCGCTGGATCTAACAACGGTATGACGAGCGGCCATACCGCCAACAAGGACAACATGCTAGCGCCGATGCCGTACTACGACTTTGTAACTGTCTTACCGACCTTTGTGTCGACCTGCTTGACGATGCAGCCGGAGGATGAGGCGATCCGTGAGCAGCTGTGCTGGACCATCGAGGCAGTGCTGCGCCGCCACCTCACCAAAAACGCGGAGCTGCGCGTGCATGGCTCTATCACGACAGGTCTTGCCCTGCCGTCCAGTGATGTAGATCTATTAGTGGTGGGCTATCAGCCGATTGCACCGCTGGAAGCACTGCAGACTCTTTCGAAGGCTCTCATGGACTTGGATGAGGCGAGTCTGAAAGATGCGCTGGAGTTTCAGGAGAGCGTAGAGCGGGAGAAGCAGCAACAGCTGCTACGAGAGCACACGCGAGATGCAGCAGCCACGACAGCTCCCCTATCCGCCGCGGTCACGCAAACAACAACAACAACATCTGCGACAACGACGTCAGATACCAGCTTGCAGGAAGCGCATGCCTCTGCCTCGCACGCCGATCACGACGTCGAGCAGCAAGACTCGGGGCAAAACGCTTGTTCGAGATCTTCCGCCGCCCCCGTCGCACAGCGAATAGACGGGGCAGCGGCAAAGACAGATACTGGAGAGGTCAGCAGTGGAGCCGTTGTGTCGGTCGTCGCAGTGCCAAGCACTGCGACAGCAGCCGGGGCGACGGCGGACGTGGCGGAGACCGCGTCGCAGCGCCCCGCCGGGATAACGCTGGATGGCCGCAAAGCCTTCCTCACTGCTATCACGACCGCCGCCCCGTTCTTTGACGTCGACGACGCGACGTTAGACTACGGAAGCACGCGACACGACCGCGCCGCGCGCGGCGGCGGCGACGACAACGACGGTGACGATGGCGGTGCCGTCTCGTCGTTTTCCGCGATGGCGGGAAGTGCCAGGATGGGGCGGAGCTACGCCGACGCGGACGCGATCGCCGCGGCAGAAGAAACTGAGGTATACGACACCGTCGACGACGTGGAGCAAGCAGAAGAGGTCTTCCGTGACCAGATCGAGAAAGACTACAACTTCAGCACGACGTTGGATCTCTCCAGCCTCTTCGCACCCGTCCTCAGCAGTGGAAGTGGTGGCGGTGGTGTGACGCCGAAGATGCCGTCCTCGCCGTCGCCGCTTAACGGCCCTGTGTCGCTGCCACCGCCACCGCCGCCGTCGCTGCCGTCAACCCACGCCTCGGCAGGCTGCGAGACGGCGGCCGCCGCCTTTACGACCACGGCGAAGAGCACGGGTGACGCCCACGCGTCGCTTTCGGCGACCCCAACCTCAACCTCGACCTCCTCCTCCCCCGTGTCCTCATCCGTGTCGGTTCGCTCCTTCACACCGGCGACGGATGTGAACGCGTCTGCAGTTAGTGACGCGGAGAACACGTCGCGTACGCGCGCACAGAAAGACGACGCGGTGGAGCGTCCGCGTTGTCAACGCTCACAGGACCGTGACGTCTCGACGACGGACCGCCACAACCGTAGTAGTAGTAGTAATCACACACATGTTGAGAAAAGCCGTGACACCGACGACAAGGTTCATGATGCGAAGACGGAAACGGACGCTGAAGTACAGCAGTCGCCACCAGGAACGACGACCGTGGTCAACGCAGCGCACGGCGCGGCCATGGCCACCACAGCAGCAGCAGCAGCAGCACCACCACTACAGCCACCAGCCCCGTCGACGACAACGACAGCCGATGTGTCAGCAAAAGGAGGACAACAACAGCAACAACAACTCTCTGCAGCAGCCGAACAGGACGGACTAGCAAACGTGTTGGTTGGTCCGGCTGCCGGCCGCCCAGGCGGGCACCTCACCTATGTCCCCGTGCACGATGGTCACTTCTTTTACGTGCAGGCCATCACAGCGACACGTGTGCCGGTGATTAAACTGACGGACAAGGCAACAGGAACGAAGATCGACATCACGTTTGCCGGGGGCGAGCACTGGCGCTCTATGCAGCTGACACGCTCGTTGCTCGACGTCTTTCCGCAGGCGCGACCGCTCATCCTCTTTCTAAAGTTCTGCGTCCGCAGCCTTGGCATCGGGGAGAGCGAGCCGGGAGGCGTGACGTCCTTCACGATTTATCTGATGGTCATGCACTTCTATAACGAGTGCCGCAAGCGTGTTATCTCGATTTTGCAGGAGCGCGAGGCAGCAGCAGCAGCAGCAACCGCGTTTAACGAAGGTCATAACGTCGACTCGAGTATGACTGGTGGCGGTGCTGGTGGGAGTAGGACGATCCCGCCGAACATGAGCAATAACAACAACAGCAATCGTACAGATGCCCACGCAGACGACACGACGGAGCGCGGCAGCACGCCACTGCCGCGGCCGTCCGCAGAGGAAGAGCAGCAGCTCCGCAGCACGCGCGGTAGTGTACCACTGCCCAACACAACTGCGTCTGCCTCGTCGACGAGTGCAATTTCGCCGATCCTCGCAGCCTCACCCACCGTATCCGCACCTGCATCTGCAGCAGCGTCAGCAACAGCTCCGCTGGATCTCGGTTTATTGGAGCATTTCTTGGGTGAATACCTCGCACGTGTGGAACAACGCCACGCCCAGCTACTGAAGGAGAAAGCAGCAGCAGCAGCAGCAGCAGCAGCAGCGGCGGCGTCGAGTGCTGAAGCTCGCACAGATGACAAAGCAGCTGGAGAAGCAGTCGCTGCAGGGAGCACCGATGAAGCCTGCATACTGAGCGAGCGGCATCAAGAGACAGTGGCCGCCTCATCGCCCGCGAAGGAGTCTACACACGAGGATCAAAGCCAGGGTTGTTGTCGTCGCAACAGCAGCAGCAACAACGTCGGTGCATGTGCGACAATTCGTGACGCCTACAACAGCTCGGACAAGGCGCACCTGCAGACGATTCGCGAGGTGATTCTAGGCTTTGTGGGCAAGCCCAGCGCGGAGATGACGGGCGTGGTGACGAACTCTGCGGAAACAAGCGAAGGGGCGGAGCCGCAGCAGCAGCAACAGCAGACGTCGTCGCCGCTGCTTCTTCTGCGGCGAGCCTCCACCGTTTTCAGCGGCAACAGCAGTCCACAGCCGCAGAGCGCCGCGAGCGGGGTGAATGAGGGAGGCGAGGGAGTCATGACTACGGCGGACACGAGTGCGGGTGTCGCGGAGGCGGCGCGTGTGCGCCACGCACCACCTCTGCACCACTACCTACTGAAAACAGTGGAGCCGCAGCCGCACGAACGCAACCCTGCCGCTGGTGGTGGCGGTGTAGCTCCGAAGATTGATGAAGACGGAGGATTGGCAGAGGAGACGAGCGCGGTGGCTGGCGAGCAGGCGGCCAACTCACCGAGGGAAAAAGCTGTCAACGTCTCGGCGGAAGGTGTTGAAGGTCATAAAGTGAAGGAAGAGCCGGAAGCCGGGCAGTGTGAGCCAACAGCAACAACAGCAGCTGAGAAAAACGCTGTTGTTCATGCCATGGAAGGAGAGGTGGCCTCTGTGCTGAATAAAGTGACGACTGCTGCCGAGCAAAAAGAGTGTGGCCACGACGACGACGACAACAACAGCGAAGAAAAGGCCAGCAAGCCAGCCGCCTCGAGTCGGACGGCTGATGGGTATGCCATCACCTCCTCCGCCACCGCGGCAGCAGCACCATCGCAAGAAACAGCATCCAGTTCTGCACATCCACACAACTCGGACGAGCAGACGACAACCACGACGCAGCAGCAACAGCAGTGCAACGAGAGCGATAACAACATGGGAGTTTTATGCGCATCTGGGAACTCAACCAAGTCAACGTCGTGGACGGCATACGATCGATTTGCAGAGGATTTCCTGCAGCGGCAGGTGAACGTGTCAGACCTCTTCCTAGACTTCTGCCACTACTACGGCTGCGCCTTCGACTACGAGACGTGCGGCATTCGCTTCTCCCCGGACGGCCGATCTGAGGTGGTGGACAAGCCCTATCTGTGCTCGCGCCGCGGACAGCACTTTCACCTGACCTCGCCATTCGACCCGGAGTACGACCTCACGGCACGCATGACGCACATGCGTGGCTTTCAGTGGCTGTGTTGGTGGTTCACGGAGTGGGGGGCCGCGCGGCAGGCGCCGATGTTCTACGGCGACTGCAGCCTTCAGTACGTTTTGCAGTGCCTCAGCCCACAGAGCGCCGACGCGGACTGCGCGGCGGTGCATCAGGCGTTGATGGCGCAGAGCGCGGCTCGGCGCAGTCGCGAGAGTGTAGGGAACATGCAGTCTTACCCACGAACGATGAATTACTACGGTATGCAGCAGCAGCAGCGGCAGCCGTACTCGCCACGTCAACCTGCGATGGATGTGAACAGGGGAATGACACCGAACATGGCATACCAGTCTCCGCAGCAAGGCTTCTACGGTCCGCAGCAGCAGCAACAGCAACAGCAAATAATGATGACGCGCAGCGGAGCTGTGGATGACGGCTACATGTCGAACGGCCACGGGCAGGATCTGAACGCGGAGGCGTTCTACATACAGCAGCAACAACAGCACCACCAGCAGCAGCAGCACCCCAGTATGTCTAGCTACGGGCAGCCCACGATGACGGATCCCCAATTTCAGCAACAACAACAACAACAGCAGCAGCAGCAGCAGCAGTCATCGTACGTCTTGTCTCCCACCGACATGGACATGCCCTCCAGTGAAGTTCGCAGCGACGGGGCTGGTGGGCATGCAGGAATCTTTGTCGATCGCTCTGAGATTGCCCGCCCCACGAGTGCGTTGCTGCGCACGGATGACGTCAACGCTGCGGTCTCGCAGCACCGCTGGCCTCCGCTCTCGAACGCGCAGCTGCCCTTCGTGGACTCACACGAGGCACTGGAGGGGCTTATGATGTGTGGCACGTCATACGCCACGTCCGCCACCTCGCGAACCACGAACGGCCCCGTCGCCGCCGTTGGCGACAGCGGCGACGGAGTCGGCGGTGAAGAGGAGGAAAACGACGGGCCGGCGTACAGCACAGCGAACGACACCACTACCATCACCACCGTGACCGCGGCGGACAGCGTGCGCGACGACGAGCATAACGGAAACAGCCCGCTTGAGAGATCAAACGAGGACGTGGCTGTGGCAGACGTCACAGCAGTGCAGTATCAGCAGCTGCAACCGGCGGAAGAAGAAGAGGATGACGATGACGAGCTGCGCGATGAGGTCGGTTTTGATGAAATGATGGGCAACGAGGCAGCTGTGATGGAGGCGATGATGGCGATGCCATTCACGGAGGACAACACGCAGAGAAATGTGTCAGCGCAGCAACAGCAACAGCAACAGCAACAGCAGATGTACGGAGGTGGTTACGCGGTTCAAAGTACACAGCAACAGCAGCAGCAGCGGTTCTACAGACGACCCTACAGTCATGGAACGGCGTACTACGACATGCCACAGCAGTCACAGCAGGCAGCGGATACGGCCTCCTTTTACTACCACGCCTACACAAACATGCACAACGCCTACGCACCCTATCCTCTGCCGCTGCAGCAACCACAACAACAACAGCAACAGCAATATGGCATGTCTACCCCACAGAACTTCTACGCCGCGTCTCCGGCAATGGTCTACCCTCCACAGCACTTAATGTTCCAACAACAGCAGCACGCCGCAGCGGCAGCGTCAAACGCATCGCAATACCCCTTCCCTTTTCTACACTACGATGTTCAGCAGTACCTGTGGATGCAAGAGCAGCAGCAGCAACAGCAGCAGCAACAGCAGCAGCAGCACCCGAACGGTAGCACGATGCGTCGGACGCTGTCTCGCGAGCAGGAGGGTGAGATAAGCTCCACCAGTGACGCCACGGCGACGTCACCAGGGTCACCTGCTGTGATGCCGCCTAACGCTGTGAACACGATTCAGCAGCAACAACAACAGCCGTACTCCTCCGGTTACACGCTGTATCCGAAGATGTACAACGCCATGTGGAACTCCGCATCGGCAGGTGCTGCTGCTGGTGGTGGTGGACAGCCGAACATGCAGATGACAAGACCATACGCGCACTCCGGCAGCGCCTCCATGCAGCATCTGGAACGCGCAGGAGGTACAATCGAAGGCGTACCGCAGCAGCAGTATCACGGAGCACGCGGTGGTCACGCACGTTCGGCGCCGCGGCATCACGTCAGCGTGCACGAGACGCGCGGACCGACTACTTCGCCCTTCCAGCCACAACAGCCGCAGCCACATGCACATCCCTCTCGTCCGTCCGCCAAGCCGCACCACTCATCGTCTTCGCCAAGCCACGTTGACCCCGCCTCCGCGACGACTGCCGCGACAGCTTCCGCTGGAAAAATGGGGAGCAAAGGACCGAATTGTAACGATGAAGACGTTGATGGCGACTCATCAGCGAACCGCCAGCATGTGCAGTCGTTGCAGCTGTCGAAGCTCGCGGACGGTGCGGATCAGGAGCAGCGAAGTCAGCAGGGCACGCCAAGGGTGTTGTCGCCGACGGCGGTGCCACAGCCTCGTGCGCAGTCCCTGCGACCTCAGTAGCTGAATTCGTCTCTTTCCCCCCCCCCCCCCTCCCCCTCTCCCTCCCTCGTTTTTTTTTTTTGTTTTTTCTGGTAGTGCACAGTCTCTCTTTTTGTTGTTGTTGTTGTTGTTTTGTTTTTATGTGTGCGTAGACTGACTCTTGGTGTTAATGTGTCTTTTTTTTTTTTCGTGTGTGTGTGTTGCTGTTTTCGCATATAGGTGGTGGTTGTTTTCTATCTTGTAGACTAGAGTGACTGGATTACATCTCTGCTGTGACCCTTTCGGTCTCTCTCTTTTCTTTTTCTTTTTCTTTTTTTTCTTTCCAGATTTCTTTTTCTACTCCGCTTTTCCTGTGTGAGTATCATCACAATCATGATGTGACAGGTGTGACCTTCAATTATTCCATGAAAGACGCATTTAAAAAAAAAAAAATGAAATAAATGTGGCTAAAGAACGAGAAAGTGGGAAAAAAAAAAGAACATAGATTTGAAAGATACTGTCAGTCCCTTTTTAATATTATTATTATTATTATTATTATTATAGATGAAGTTATTTGCGTTGCTGGATGCAGGCTGCTCAAAAAAAAAAAAAAAATCACGCCATTCCAGATCTTTCGACTTAGTCCCGTATGTGTGCGTGTGTATGTGTGTGTGAAATCACCATCCTACCAGCCGCGCTGCTCTTCATCCCTCTCCTCCGTATGGCATCACTTTCTCCCTGATTTCCTTTTTTTTTTCTAACGTCGCTTCTTAGCGATTCGTGCCTCACCACCTAAAAAGAGAAGTGAAAGAAACGAACATAGAACAAGAATAGCATCTCCAGGTAAGAGGAAAGCACATCAATAAAAAAAAAAAATAAAAGATGGCCAAGTCAAGCCGCTCCAAGTGGAAGAAGCAGCACCGCCGGCAGAAGGCGAAGGAAGAAGCCGTCAACACAGTAAAGCGCATCAAGCAGCTTCACCGAAAGCTGGAACTGACGATCAAAGGCGGCATCAGCGCCGTGCCGCCGCAGGAGCCGGAGAAGCGTTTCCACTTCCTGAACCCCGAGCTGGATCCCCGTGTGCCGAACACGCGGAAAGATCTAAACAACAACTACCGCGCCGAGCTGAACCACGTCCACTACGACTACGCGAAGCCGCTGAAGCTGGCGCCACCCAAAACAAACGTCTACGGCAAGTCCGACACCACCGCGCCACACCCGATGACGCTGAACTACGAGACACTCGACGCGGATGCCCCGCTCGGCGGACACGCCCAGACGAAGGTGGACGTGGAGAGGATGGCGCGGCGTCAGCTGGAGGAGGCAGCCGCAGCCGCAGCCGCAGAGGCAAACGCCAACGAGGAGGAGGAGGCGGTCGACACGTCTGCGGTGGAGGCAGAGGCGGAGGACAGCGATGGCCCAGAAGAGTTCGTGTTCGGCATGGACGATGCGGCGCCACGTCGTGCGTCGAAAGCGGCCACGAAGGCGAAGAAGTCGCCTACCACGACGCTGAGTAAGAAGAAGAAGAGCAGTGCGGCTGCGGGCTCAAGCAGCTCCGCGGTGACAGCCGCGGCGGCGGCGGCGATGGCGGCAGTAGCGGAAGAAGATGCAGTGGAGGCGCAGAATCACGGTAGCAAGATCGCTAGTATGCAGCTCTCACATAAGAAGAACGGCGTCACCGTCTCAGCGGGTGGTGCGTCGAAGATGAAGAAGGTCGGCAGCCGGGACGGTGCGAGTGGGACACGTGTTGTGAGCAGCGGGGGCAAGGCTGCGCAGAAAAAGACGGGTAAAAGAAAGATCGCGTCAAAGTAAACTGCTTTGCTGTTGTTGTTCTGTGTTGAGCCTCTCGTGTGTGTGTGGGGGGGGGTCTTTACCCCAAATCTGGGTTATTTGCTGTTGGTTGGTTGCTTGTTTGCTCCATTGAAGAAAGTAATGCAGGTTTTCAAAAAGAGCCGCAACGGTGCTTCTTAGGGTTTTTTTTTCTTTTTCTTTTTTGCTGTTGTTGTTATTCTTGTTAGCGCCGCTAGCTGCAGCCTCGCCCACCCTTCCCAACACACAGTTGTTCGTTTAAGTAAGCAGTCTCTGATAATCTGTTTAACCGTTAAGGTAATCCAGCTATAAAGATGAGGAAAAAAAAAGAATGATGAATGCGCATTTTTTTTTTCCTGTAATGAAGAAGGGAGGCTTGTAAAGCATCTGAAATGGGTGGCAGCGACTTGCTTCTTCTTCAGCTCCTTTGCTTTGTTTTTTGTTTGTTTGTTTGTTTTTTGTATAGCAAACAAAAAGAAAGCAGCCAAAAAAAAAACGCTTTTGCATCTGGTCATTCGGACGTGAAAAAGGGTGCTTCAGGTGTTTTTTTTTTTTTTCTATTACAGTTGATTGAGGGAAAGTTATTAGTTTCATTAACCCCTCCCTTTCTTCTTTCTTTGAATGGCGCTTAAGTCCCTTCTTTTCTTTCTCTCTTTTCCTCCTCGTTCGCAAGCTGCTCGCGACGTAGCACTTGCTTACTGTTCGTCTTTTTATCGAGGCATCGCCTTCTCTGACGACACGCACGCAAGAACAGATAATACACATTATTTATATATTTATTTATATGCATACGAACACAAGCAAGACAGCGTGTCCCTCGGTGTAGACGTGCATTAATAGATACCGTTGTTATTGTTTTTTTTTTCTCTGATACACATAATTCCGTGTGTTTTCTTTCCCTCCCACTGCTAAGGGCGGGGAGCTCCTCCACTCATCTTGGACAGCTTAAACTCTCCACGGCGCCCTGTCCCCACCTTTTTTTTTTCTTTTTTGACGTGTGTGTGTGCGCGTGTAGATTTCAGCGGCCTGCACAGATCAGAGCCAGTGTTGTTGCTGTTGTTGTACGTATATATATGTGCCTGTGTTAACGCTCAGTTCTACACACACAGACATACACACACATATATATATACATATACATATACATACATATAAATATATATATATATATATATATATGGGTAACATATTTTCCGGTTGGCTTGAGGGCCTCTTCGGCAACAAGAAGGCTAACATTGTGATGGTCGGTCTCGATGCGGCAGGCAAGACGACGATCCTTGATAAACTAACCCTCGGTGCGGCGCGTGCGACCGTCCCCACGATCGGCTTCCACGTGGAGACGGTCGGTTACCGCAATGTCTCTTTTCAAGTCTGGGATGTCGGAGGTCAGAAGCGGCTGCGCAGTCTGTGGAATATGTACTATGAAAGTGCCAACGCCGTGATCTTCGTCGTCGATAGCAACGACCGCGCTCGTGTAGGAGAGGTAAAAGAGGAACTGCGCACCCTGCTCGCGGAGCCGGTCCTCGCCGGGGCGGCGCTGCTGGTGCTGTGCAACAAGCAAGACCTGCCGCAGCGGCTGACGCCCGCGGAGCTGGTCGACGCGCTGGGCTTTCGTGATACGTCGAGCGCCGGACTAGGACGGTATTTATCAGGTCGTAAGTGGTTTGTGCAGGGCTGCTGTGCGTACACCGGGGATGGATTGTACGAGGGCTTGGACTGGATGTGCACGCACCTGCCAAACGACTCGTAGAGTCGACCACAGAGAACAGAAACGAAATAAATATGTAAAGAACAGAGTGGTTCGCGGGGTTGGTGCACGAAGAACTTCTCTCGGGGTAAAGTCTGCCGTGTACTACTGGCTTTTTTCTTCTTCTTTACGTTTACGTGTACATGTATCTACCTTGTCTGTGTCACGTACTGTGAAACGACCAAAAGTCTGTTTCTTTGTCCATTTTTAGTTGAGCAAACGGCTCTGTCTGCTTACTTAATACTACTTTTTTTTTTCTACTATTCTTCCATCCCCCTCCTTTTTTTTTTTGTTGTGTGTGTGTGTGTGTTTGTGCTTGTGTTTAAAGAGACCTGGGCTTTATCCTCATCTGTAAAATGGTGTTGCTGCTTTGTTGTTGGTGTTTCAACGCACACACATACACATACACAAATGCGCACATACCCCCATCACGACTCATGTGATTACCTTGCCTAACTGTGTGTGTGTGTGTGTGTGTTTTTTTTTTTTGCGTTGTCTAGCGAGAATACAAATAAGATACTGTCAGTGTGAGTGTTTACATCTGTGTGTGTGTCTGTGGTTAAAAAAGCAAACTGGAAAAGTGACTTTTTTTTTTTGCCTAGTTTGCCCTGGTGAGAGTCCAGCTCAACAACTGCAGCCAAAACCATATCCCTGATTACAGACCAAAAAAAAAAAAAACTACGAAGTAATTCGTGTATGAGTACCCGCGCGAAAACAAGACTCGCTTTTTGTTGTTGTTGTTGTTGTGTCGACTCGCTCTTTCCGTCCTTTTCCCTTCCTTTTGGGCACCTCTCTCTCTCTCTCCTTTGCATTCAGTGATTGCTGAGCAAAGCAAATAAAAGAGAACCATAATGATATTTCGTTAATTAATGAAAAACTTGACGCAGCTGTCTTTCGATCCTCCTCTTCTCTTTCATTCCTTCTTTCTTCCATTCATTCCCACCACCTTTTTTTTTTTCTTTCTATTCGCCTCACACGCTTCCACGCGCCTATAAACTGACATGTTTATTCTCTTGCTATTGCGATCCTCATTTTCACGCAAGAAACCGTTTCTCGTTTCTCGCTGTTTTCATCGAAAATGGTCGCTGAGAGCAAGGCTGCCAACCCCATGCGGGAGATCGTCGTGAAGAAGCTCTGCATCAACATCTGCGTTGGTGAGAGCGGTGATCGTCTGACCCGCGCCTCCAAGGTGTTGGAGCAGCTGTGCGAGCAGACCCCGGTGCTGTCGCGTGCCCGCCTGACCGTGCGCACCTTCAGCATCCGCCGCAACGAGAAGATCGCCGTGCACTGCACCGTCCGCGGAAAGAAGGCGGAGGAGCTGCTGGAGAAGGGCCTCAAGGTGAAGGAGTTCGAGCTGAAGAGCTACAACTTCTCCAACACCGGTTCCTTCGGCTTCGGCATTAGCGAGCACATCGACCTCGGCATCAAGTACGACCCCTCCACGGGTATCTACGGCATGGACTTCTACGTCGTCCTCGGCCGCCGCGGCGAGCGTGTGGCGCACCGCAAGCGCAAGTGCAGCCGCGTGGGCCACTCCCACCACGTGACGAAGGAGGAGGCCATGAAGTGGTTCGAGAAAGTGCACGACGGTATCATCTTCCAGGCGAAGAAGAAGAAGACGATGATCCGCCGCCGCCGTCGTTAAGCGCGAAAGGCCTGCCTGTGACCGCCAAAGCGTCCTCGCTTCCTTCCTTCCCTGACGTCAAGTATGAGCGAGACTAGGACTGTGGAGCTATGACACGGTTTTTTTTGGTTTCATCTTTTTTTTTTCTTTCTTTACTTCACTTTTTTCTCTTAAGCAGAACAACAAACAAAAAAAGTGGAATAGCACCGGAATAAGCGAGCAGTCCTTCGACTACTTGTTGTTTATCCTCCCAATCTCTTCCCCCACCCATCTCTCCTCGTGGCATGAAAAAGATGGAGACTTGTTGCAGAGCTCATGCTGAGAGGCTGTGAAGCGTGCGCAAACGTTCTGGTTCTGCTTTTCTGGGGAATAATGCAGATTTAAAAAAAGAAAACACACAAAACGAGGGGAAAAGCACTGCGTTTTTTTTTTTTCTCTCTCTCTCTCTCTCTCTTGTTGTTGTTGTGTTTGTTTTGCTTTTGGTGTTTCTTTTTTAGCACTTCACTACCTGTGATGAGTTTAATACTCTCCAATCAATAATAATAATAATAATAACACTACCTCTCTTTCTTTCTTTATCTTTTTTTTTCTTTTGTTTTTCTTTTTTCTCTGCGCTGCCTCCACAAAGCGCCCTTTCTCACTCTTTTTTTTTTTTTTTTGTTGTTGTTGTTCACATCGCTTTTAAGTTCTTTATCTTTTTTTTTTTTCTCTCTCTCTTCTATTCCAACCGTGCGCGATAGCGCACCAAAAAAAAAAAAAAAGTAAAAGTAAAAGTAAAAGCAAAGAGAAACGTGCGTGTTTTTAGGTTTACTCTTGTTGATATACCATATCTCAGAAACGAAAAGAAAAGAAAAAGCAAAGCAAGAGAAAATGCCCTTCAGCAATGTCACAGCTGAGGAAGCAAAGGCCATCAGCGAGTTCACCGAGCGGCGCACCTCGCGCACGAGGATGACCTTCATCGGTGGTCACAAAGGCTTCGTGGAGAAAAAAGAGGAAATGAGCATCAAGGCGACAACGCCGTACCTGGATTACGTGACAGGGGTTGTGGAAGCGTTGATACGACGATACGCGCTGACGTGTATAGCTGACACCACCGCCGACGTCGTCGCAGAAGATCCGGAGAAGGGCAAAGCGTCGGCTGCTGCTGCCGCTGCTGCTGCGCAGAGCAGCGGGGAACGGCCCTACCCCTTTCCCTCACTCTTTTTACACACACCCCGGCAAGTTGTGGAGATGCAGGATGTCGTGATGGGGCAGAGTCATGCTGCGTTCCACTCGATCAACTCCGTGAGCAGCGCGGCGGATCTGAAGGACGTACACTGCACGTCGAACACGCCGCCATTGGATCTTCTGTATACCGTTACGTCCGCAGCCGGCCCTGAGGGAGAAGCTGCAAGGGCGTGGAACGCTGACGTCGCGGAGGCCACGGGAGCACCTCAGACGGTGCCCGCTCCACTGCCCTGCGACACAGCCAACCGGTTTCCGCCTGAGCTGCGGCGGAATTGTGTGCCGGTGCAGCTCCACCCGTCCCTCCGCGCGGCGCGTCGAATGGTCAACGTGAGCCTCACGCCCGCTGCAACGTCGGAGCACGGATCGCCCACGCAGCAGATGGTGCAAGTCGTGCTGCAGGCGGAGGCTGGCCTTGTCGTGGCTGCCGCGCCGCCCGCACCTCCACTGCCACCCGTCAACTCGTTCGCATTGCAGAACGAGGAGGAGAGCTCGGACGAACGGGTGTCAGAACATCAACAACAACAACAGTCAATCGACGAGGCAGCAGTAAGAGAGGCACCCTTTTTGCTGAGTCCTGATGCGACGTCCTGTGTGCTGGTGGCGTGTCGAGTCACTTTACTCCCTGCTCTGCAAGACCTCTTAAGCCATCCCGCGGCTGAGCAGCACGCATTGTCTACCTTGCAAAGTGCCTTTCCGCGAGACGCGATGGCACGTTCGCGCTTTCTGCGTGCGTGCGTGCGTACCGCCACTGCTGGTATGGTGCACCTTGACCGATCACACGGTGTTGCGTCAACGCTGCGGGCGATGGTGTGGGACAGCGCCGTGCCCGCCTACGTGCACGCCGTGCACCGACATTACGAACTACTCTTTCCGGGTGCCCATAAAGAAGCGATCGGTCCAACGGCGAAGGGGGAGGGTGAGAGAAAAGGACCCGCCTCGGCTTTGCAGTTTCTCCAAGAGACTCTCCGAGCCGTATGCAGTGCTTCCTGCTTCACGGAGAAGCTGCGAAGCGATATCGGAATGGTGCCTTCGCAGGAGTCGTCCCTGCTCTCCTCCGGTGCCCTGCCCGTGCTGCACGTAGATTGGTACGTGGTCGGGGGCATCCGCATGAAGGAGTACGCGGAGCCGGTACTCAAGCGGGTTTTTCGCGCATTTTTTCCTCCTCCTCCTCCGCCTGCGTCCTCACCGCCCTCCCCAAACTCCACCCCACCGTCTGCGCTGCTACAAGAAGAATTTGAGCTGGACTCGCTGCTTTGCACTTCGTCTGCGGCGTGTGCGACTTCTCAAGAAACGGCAGACACGCTACGCGTGGTGCACCGACTGCGCGAGGATGGTCAGTGCTTCTGGTCTTTCAATACGACGTTCCAGTCGTGGTGCGTGGACGAAAATGGTCAACAGCGCTATGCGTACCCGATGACGTGGGGCCTGCTGTTGAGTGTGGCAACGGGGCACTGCTGGCCCGCTGCCGTGCAGCCCGGCACACGGATGATTCCACTGCGCGAGGTGCGCAACTTCGCCACAGTGTTTGGCTATCGCTGGATCACGCCGCGTGAGTCCGACACCGGCTGGAAAGCACAAAGGCACGAAAAGCCGCCGCCCCAGCAGCGCAAAGCGAAGAAGAGAAATGCAGATGCCAGCGAAGACGACAAGACGTGTGACGCCGCCGCTGATCATGGAGAAGGGCTCACGGTGATGTGCAATGCGGTACCCTCGAACGTAGTCGTGCAGAGAATGGCCAAGGCTGCGTCTGCTGTGTCGCCGGAGCAGCGCCTATGGTCGCCGTTTCACGTGTGCGGCACCACGCTCGCCGCAGCGCCCCCCTCACTTTCAAAGCGGTCGCTGACCCTTGCCAGCTACGTCCGTACGGTGCTTGCCCGTCAAGAGGCGTGGTGGACACGTCGTCTCTCGCTGCCAGCAGCAACAGCAGCGACAGCGCAATCGTATTCCTCTCCACCGCAGCGTGTGCTCCCGCTTCTCATCAGGCGTTACTATACCCGCAGCGAAGCAGCGCATGGGCAAGACAGTACCGCTGAAGATGAAGATAAAGATGCAGGTGGAGATGAAGAAGCGGTGGTTAATTGGGATCGCGTGCCCTTGACCGAGGTGAAGAGCGCTTTGACACAGCCTATAGTCAGCTTTTTAGGCTGGTCTACTACTCCGCACTGCGAGCCGCCAGACTTCTGTGAGTTAGTGCGCGATCAGCTGCTGTGGCGCACCAGTGTGGGTTCAAGCGATCTACTCGTGGAAGACACGGACGGTCTTTACATTGAATGATGGAATCAACGAAGTAAGTACTTTTTTTATGAAACCAATTCAGTTCTCCATGAGTCACGCATTGTTCTCATCGCCATCGACAACGCTGCCATCAGTTGCTAGCTTAAAGAACTCATTTGCATGTCTGTTTATGTGTGTGTGTGTGTGTGTGTGTGTGTGTGCGAGGGTGTGAAGTATAGCTCTTGAGTTCGGCTGTTTGCTTGTTTTTACTTCTAAGATCGCCCACACAACACCATTCTTCTCTCGCAGTGGCCTGTTCCTCTCTCTCAGCCCCTCACCTCTTCCCCTCCTGGTTTCTCCATTGTCCCCCTCACGTGCTTTCTTAGGATTACTATTATTATTAGCATTGTTATTATAATTGTTATTATCATTATTGAGGACGCAAAACAGGACCGCCTTTTAGCGTACCAATCCGTTTTTTTGTTTGTTTGTTTGTTTGTGTGTGAGAGAGAGAGTTGTTTATCGTTTCGACATATTTATATAGTGTGTTTTTTCACGGATCACGTTGGAGACTGGCACCTTCCAATAATAATAATAATAAGCTCCGCATATATTTCACGAATTAGAATTTAAAAAGAAAGAAGAGAAGAAAAAAAAACGATGGCTGCGCCAGCCCCAACCGGTACCACCACCACCACGACGGCGCACGACGCCCCAGCTGAGATCAGCCAGGACGGCCCCCTCTACGCGCTCTCCCCGCTGGACGGCCGCTACAAGCGCAGCACCGTCCCCCTGCGCGCCTACTTCTCCGAGTACGCTCTTTTCAAGTACCGTGTGCAGGTGGAGGTGCTCTACTTCGAGGCGCTATGCAAGGAATGCCCCGCGATTCGGCAGCTGCGCCAGGTGACGGATGACCAGCTGAAGCAGCTCCGCGCGAGCACCTTCGAGAACTTCACCGTCGAAGACGCGAAGCACATTAAGGAAATTGAGGCAGTAACAAACCATGACATCAAGGCCGTGGAGTACTACCTGAAGGAGAAGATGACGAGCTGCGGCTTGGACGCGGAGAAGGAGTTCATTCACTTCGGGCTCACCTCGCAGGACATCAACAACACGTCCATTCCGATGCTGCTGCGGGATGCACTGCACAACCATTACATCCCCTCACTGGATAACTTCATCGAGGGGATCAAGGAGAAGCTGTCGGAGTGGGATGTGCCGATGCTGGCCCGCACGCACGGACAGCCGGCTAGTCCGTCCAACTTGGCGAAGGAGTTCATGGTGTGGGTTGAGCGGTTGGAGGAGCAGAAGCAGATGCTGTTGGCGATCCCCAACACGGGCAAGTTCGGCGGGGCGACTGGCAACTTCAACGCCCACCTCTGCGCCTACCCGAACGTGGACTGGATTGAATTCGGCGACATGTTCCTGGAAAAGTACCTGGGTCTGCGCCGGCAGCGATACACAACACAAATCGAGCACTACGACGACCTCGCTGCGATCTGTGACGCCTGTGCGCGCCTTCACGTCATCCTGCTGGACTTGTCGAAGGATGTGTGGCAGTACATCTCGATGGGTTACTTCACGCAGAAGGTGAAGACAGGCGAGGTGGGCAGCAGCGCCATGCCACACAAGGTAAACCCGATCGACTTCGAGAACGCGGAGGGTAACCTGGGCATGAGCAACGCCGTCCTCGGTTTTCTGTCAGCGAAGCTGCCGATCTCGCGGCTGCAGCGGGATCTGTCAGACAGCACCGTGCTGCGCAACCTCGGCGTACCGCTGGGACACGCCCTCGTCGCCTTCGCCTCACTCCGTCGAGGACTCGACAAACTGCTGCTGAACAAGGCGGCCATTGCTGCCGACCTGGAGAACAATTGGGCGGTGGTGGCGGAGGGCATTCAGACAGTGCTGCGTCGTGAGGGCTATCCGAAGCCGTACGAGGCGCTGAAGGACCTGACGCGCGGAAACAGTCACGTGACGGAAGCGACGGTGCACACATTTATTCAGAACCTGGTAGGCATCTCTGACGAGGTGCGGCAGGAACTGCTCGCCATCACGCCGTTCACCTACGTTGGGTACACGGCACGGTTGTAAAGAGAGTTGTTGTGTGGCTGTATCTGTGTCTGTAAGAGCTACGGAGAATGTGTGTGTGTGTGTGTGTGCCGAGGTTTGACAGCTTGCTTGCGGAGCGCCATGTAGAGGTGGTCAGTATTTAGTATATTAAAAAAAAAAAAAGGAGGTGTGCGACGACGTACGACGACAGAGCGCAAGCAGTCTCACCCTTTATACCGAACTGCGAGTGTTTTTCTTTTTTTTTTTTCCTGACACGTCTTGCATTCCTTTGCTTTCACCTATTGTTTACCTTTTTTTTTTTCTCCCTGTTGTCGTCAGTACTGGGTTTGATATCACGCATTCTCTTTCACAGGTGTTTTAATTCGCTATCGTGTACATACACTGGTTGATATTCTGTTTTTCTTCTTCTTCTTCTTCTTCTTCTTCTTTTTTTTTTTTTTTTACTCTGTATATACAGCGTTGCCAAAAGACAGAATGCCCTGAGTCTATTGGAAGACGTAAGAACTCCACCTGGTGGTGTTTTTTTTTTCCCCCCCCCCTCTCTCTCCTTTTCTCTCCACGCAAGCAGCGGCGTGCGCACCGACCATTTCACTTTTTTTTTTTCTTCTTGTGCTTTTTTTTTTTTGTCTCTTTCCGGGATACGCCGTGCGCGCGTCAGCAATCAGAGAAATTCAGCAAAGCTCTCTTTCTTGCATTTGATATCCTTTTATAACGAACGGAGAAGAAGAAGAAAAAAAAAAAAGTAATAGACGGGGAAAAAAAAAAAGGTCATTTCATGACGAAGTCGCTGGCGCGTTGCACGAAACGGTACGTTGGATGCGCCTTCTCGCTTGTGTGTTTCTTGTTTTTTTTTTCTTGTTTTTTTTTTCCTGTGTGTGCGTATGTGAACACATGTGCGTTACCGCGTTCGCTTTTCTCTTTTTGTTTGCTTCGCTGCTGCTTCATTGTGGAGGACCACAGTCGTCATAATGTGTTTTATAGCGTTGCTGCTGCTGCTGCAAGCGGCTTCAGCGTTGTTGTATGTGTGTGTGTATGTGTGTGCCGCCAATGAGCAAGGCGATGCCCGGTGAATGCCATCTTTCTCCTCTCTGCGTCTCTCTCTCTCTCTCTTCTGCCTCAACACACGTGCATCACCTTTTTTTTTTTTTGTTTTTAATCTGCTGTTGACAAGAAACAGCAGCCTTATTTTGTTGTTGTTGTTTTTTCTTTTCTTTTTGCTTTTCTCTTGGAAACTCAACAAATACCGAAACGAAGGACTACCTTCTTCACATTTCCCCCCCCCCCCCCTCTCTTACACTCAAATCTAATTAGCCACTTCTGCTTCCGCCTTACCGTGGAGAACCAGGCGGGTTGTCTCTCTCCGTCTGCCTCCATTTCGAGGCAGCGTGTTTCTTTCGTTCTGTTACGCCTTATCCGTATCTTTTTCTTTGTTTTTGTTTTTTTTTTGTTTGTTTGTTTGTTTTGTTTTTTTTTTTTTGATTTATATATTGTCGTTGTAGAAACGTCGTTGTCGTACAGATAATCACTCGCAATTCTCTTTTCTTTTTTCTTTCTGTTGTTGTTTCTTTGTTTTTTTTTTTTAAGTTGTTTTTTTTCCCCCTTCTTTTTCTCAAACACAGCGGCGGAAGTAAATTAACTAACATAAAAGAAAAAATAAAAATAAAAAAAATAATAATATAAATAAGAAAATAATCACGCACAACGTATCTCTTGACGCTTTTGTTATCGTTTGTTTGTTTCAGCATCTACAGCTTGTGTGTGTGTGTGTGTGTATATATATGTGTGTGTGTTGTTTTAAACAAGCAATAACTTACAACTCAAAAAAAAAAAAGTTGTGTCTTTTTTTTTTTTTCTCAGATATCCTAAAATCGACTTACAATAAAAAAAAGAAAGCAGAGAAGCTGATCTGTATTTTTCTTTTTCGTTCGAACTATAACGCTTAAAACAACCTTTACTTTGCGAACGTTGAGGTAACAACACGAAAAAAAAAAAAGAAGAGAGAGAAAGGACTACTTTTATAGCATTTATCTGTTGGTTGTTGTTGTTGTTGTTGTTAAGTCTCACTTGCAGAAAGAGAGGTAATTTAGCCAAGTGAGCAGTAAGCCAAATATATATATAATATATAAAAAAAAGCGCAACCGAAATGGAGCGTGGCGCCTTCGCACACAGCCGCAGCGGCAGCTGTAACAAGAGCAGCGGTAGCAACGATGTCGACGGTGAGCCAATCCACGCCCTCCTTTCGAAGGACAGCCAAGCAGCCAAAGCTGCTGCTGTCGCATCTCCATGCATAGCTCCCTCGCTGAAGCCCAGCAAGCAGCAGAAGCAGCAACACGTCGACGGCACTCAGAAGGACGCCGCGTCGATGTCCAGCCGCGGCAACGAAGAAACAGGTGAGGGTGAAAAAGAAGCGGAGACGGCGGCTGAAGCGCCTCGCCGGCTGAGTCGCACGGAACGCGACGAGGCGGAGCTAAATAAGCTCTTCTCGCGTTACATGATCCGCATCTCCTTCTTCCTGTGGTGCCTCGGTCTGATCAACAACTTCCACTACAACCTGGTCATCTCCGGCGCCAACTCACTCGCCGCCAGCTTCGGTATGACGCAGTACGTCGCCCTCATCTCCTTCATGAACGTCTTTTTCGGCATCATTGCACGTTTTATGAATGCCTTCGTCGCTCACCGCGTCTCCTATAACACCCGCATGACCCTGATGACGTGTGGCACCATCATTGGCCTGCTCGTTGTCAGTTTTTCGGGCGACATCGGCGGCAGCAACGACACGGCGTGCTTCGTCGTCCTCCTGATCGGTGTGGCCTTCACCGGGACGTCCTATTCCTACGGCGAGACCGTGGCGCTGTCATTTGTCCAGCGCTACCCGCCCAACATCGTCGGTGCCTGGGGCTCTGGTACGGGTATCTCGGGTGTCATCACAGCCCTTCTTTTTATAGGGTTGACCAGCGCTGGGCTGTCACTCAAGGTCATCTTCCTCATCACGCTGCCATTGGCGGTGTGCTACTGGTTTGTTTTCTGCTTCGGCCTGGTCGCGCCACATAAGGTGGTCACGATCACCTACGTGGACGGCAGCAGGCCCCCGGAGGAGGTCATCCTGCACCGCGGCTTCGAGCACAAGAAGATGTGTGAGCTGGAGGCCCGCATGCCGGAGATCACCATCAGCGACTACACCTACCGCATGATCATGAACTTCCGCGGACTCTCGTGGAACACAATTCCGGCGCCTGCGACCAAGTACGGCAGGCTACCAGGTAGCAACGTGGTAAACGACGAAGATATGTTGTACGCGCCGGACGCGGATGCGATGGATGAGGTGGTCTACGAGCACGGCAGCGACTACAAGCCGGATGACCTCTACTACCCGTGCTGCCGCTTCATGTGCGGGTGCTGCTCACGCACCGTTGGTCCGCGGCGGTGGTGGGGCCGCAACGGCTATGTGATCGGCCTGCTTCACAACAACATGTTCTGGTTCTACTTCAACCTCGCCGTCGTCTACATCGCCGAGTACGCCGCGCAGTTTATGGCGCCGTTCAGCTTCTACTGCAAGATCTCGTGGGAAGGCAGCTTCTGGATCAAAAACTCCTACACGATCACGCAGTTCTGTTACCAGCTCGGTGTCTTCGTATCGCGCAGCTCACTCATGTGCATTAAGATCCCATACGTGGGGGTCATTTCCATCGTGCAGGTGCTCAACGCGGTGGGGTGGCTGGTGCAGGCCAAGACGAAGTTCATCTCCATCCACAGCAGCCAGTCCGCCGAGACCGGGCTGTCCTTCCTTCTCTTCGCTTGGATGCTCTTTGTGGGCTTGCTCGGCGGTGCCTCGTACGTGAACGTCTTCTACCTTATTCTATGCCGTGGGCAGGCCATGCAGCAGAAAGAGGAGGACGAGTCGATTCGCCGCTACCTCGAAAGCCGCCCTGTGCTGAACGGCGTGGACGTGCAGATGGCGGGATCAGCACCGCTGCAGCCATCCAAGCCGACTAAAGTGGCCCCACGCGAAGGCGCGGCGGAGGAGCGTGGCAGCACCCACACGGGCGACGGCACGAGCACGGTCTTTACCACCGCCTCGGAGCCGGAGGTGGTGGTGACGACGACTACGGCGACGCTGAAGCGGCGTGGGGGAAAAAAGGGTAGTAAAGGCGCCACCACCATCATTTCCACGTCAGTGAAGTCCACATCCGCAGAGATGGCTGTCAGCAGCCCACTGGGCAAGAAGGAGGTGGAGGGTCGCATTATGCACTCCGACAGCGACTCGACCGAGGAGCCGTCGGAGACGTTCGACGCGGCGGCGTCGGTGGAGGTGCAGGACAACATCGATGCGGACCCAACGCTAGTGCGGCTCGGCATGGCGAACCGCAAGCTGTCCGCCGCCGAGGCGGACGAGATCGAACTGATTCGTAACGCCTCGGCTGAGGAGTGGCAGCGGCGGCGTGAGTTGTGCATGAGCATGGGCTCGCTCTACGCGATGTTTGGCATCTGCATTGGCACGATTCTCGATGTCATCTTTACAAATACGATTCTCACCACCAAGTCTTCCTGTGTGGCGGGGTAAGGCTCATTTCCTTCGTAGCCGCACACAGATACATGCACATCCAAATAAGCAATAGTAATAATAATGCGTGCACGTGTGTCGGGTTGGTAGATGTCTCATTAGTCTGATTGGCACGCGTTCCTCCAGCTCTGCCTCTTCCCCCCCCCCCCCCCGCACATCTCGAAGGCAGTAAATGAGCAAGAAGCTAGTGATATCAGAAGCCTTGTCTTTTTTTTTTTTTTTTAGTTGTTGTTGTTGGTTTTCAACTGAACTCTTTCGCTTTTTGTTTTTTCTCCTTTCTTTGGTTTTTTTTTTTTTTACGTGCCTTGTACAGTACACTATAATCCGTTATTTGACTGATATTATTTGTATGTAACTAAAAGACGTAGAGGAGTGGGCGTGCTGACCAACCGATGCTAATTCTCCCGTTTTTTTTTTCTCTCTCTCTCTCTCTTTATGGAGCGCCTCCCTTCACATTCAAAGGACGAAAGGGTCAGCGTCCATTTTTCCTTGTCCTTTTTTCTTTTCTTTTTTTTCTCTCTATTTTTCTCAAATTCTCTTCTAACACGTGGTGCATGGCAGTACCTCTCTTCTATTGACAGAGAAATCTAAGGATGGGTGTTTGGATTCCAGTGTCCCTTCTTTTTTTTTTTTCTTCTTCTCCTTTGGTGATCATCTAAGCGCGTTTTCTGCGTCTCTTTACCTTCTTTTTTTTTTTTCGTGATGTTGTTGCTGCTTTTTCGATCTTTTTTTCAACCGACATCTTTTTCCGAAATGCTCTCCCATCCTGCCAGCGCTAGGCGTACCTATGCAAGACGCTGGCGAAAAAAGAAAAAACAGTGCATAAATCGCGCTGTGCGCGACAATGACGCTCTTTACGTTTTTTTTTTTTTTTAGCCCTAGCGTTTTGACGCCTTTCCATCTGGCTCGTCGGTGTTTTCCCACCTTTCTTTCACAATCGTTCGTGTACGCATTTGTTATTGTAATTGTTGTTTTTTGGGGGATGAGGCCCCGTAGTATTCCCCTTTCTAACAACAAGCAGTACTGGCAGTGTCTGTGTTTTTAGAGCAAGGCACGCCTTCTCTTTCTCTTTACGTTGTCGATTTTCTTTATCTTCTCTTTTTTTTTTGTTTTTAATTCTGAAATCGTAAGCATGGCTAAAGGAGTTCAGCTGCTGATCACTTTTTGTTTTTCAATTACTTCTTGTTCTCTGTCTATAAGTAATAAGATACACACATATATGTATGTTGTTTTCTCAAGCGTCGTTGTTTTTTACGTTGGTGCGAATTCATCTGTGCACTTTACTACATTAGTGTTTTTGTTTTTGTTTTTTTTTTGTTTTTAATCTGTTTTTCTTTTTGCTTGCATTGCTTATTACTTTTATTTTGTCTATCTTTTTTTTTTTTAGCGTTCTTCTCTTGTTTATCTCTCGCCTTGTAGGAATAGGAGCATAGCCGGAATATACACATGTATGTGTGTATTCGTATGGATTGCACGACGCATGTGACTTTCTCTCCCTTCTTTTTTTTTTTTCCGCTTGGCAACCAAGCTTCGCCTGTGTTCAGTGTCGTGGTGCGGAGACAAGACGTCGTACACAGTTCTACGCTTAAAAGGAAAGGAAAAGAAAGAAGTGTACGTATCGTTGAAGTGAAGGACTGCCGCCAGGTTCTACGCTGTCTTCAAGGGCAATCGGTCATCATTGTTATTGTTGTGGTTTTTCCTCTCATCTCATTTGTACGTCTTTTCTCTTCCATTGCTTTCACGTCTTCTTCTCTCATCGCGTCTCATTCGTTTCGGCATTTGACCTGTCATCAATTTTGGGGAAAAAAAAAACCTACACGCAAACACGAGCATCGGCGCTCGAACAGTCGCGCGTTGTATCTTTTTCTTTTGTTTTTCTGGATCAACCTTTTTTTTTTTTTTCAAAACAGTTTTCTGTTTTTTTTTTTTTTGTGTGTGTGTTGTTTTTCCCTGTCTTTTTTTTTTTTTTAGCCGACATACCCAACGTGTCAAGTGAATCTAGATCTCTTCCATAGCGCCTCTTTCTATCAACCATTCGGAACACACGTCCACAAAGTACACACACACATACACACACACACACACACACCTCAAGTAGACACTCAAGTAGAGCAACTTCCCAAAGAAGAAAAAAAGGGGGAAAAAAAAAGGAAAGGTGTGTTAAGAAGCTCTTTCATACCCTTCCCCGACGTTAGCCTTACTCACGCTGTGCTCTTCGCTGTTCAATCATTGTGTTTTTTTTTTTCTCTTCATATTACTGTTGCTGTTACTATTATTAGTATTCGTGCTGTTCTTCGATTCCTTTTTTTTTTTTTTGCTGAGAAAGCTCTCTCTCTCTTTTTTTTTTTTTTTCGGCATCTGCGCGTGTACGTACTCGACACTCGCCATTCTCTTTTTTTTTTTTCCTCTGTTTTTTTTTTTTTTCTTCTCACGACTACTTTACGTTATCTTCTACACACATTCTCTTTTTGTTTGTTTGTTTTTTTTTTTTTTTCACGCCTGAAGTTTTCTCTTTACAGCGATCCCCATTACCAAATTATCTTTTTTTTTTTTTGAATCAGTTAGCAACTTACAATTGAAGTTGTTAAGCGAGAGCGCACAGAGTTTTTCCTGCTCACTGTATATCTCGTTGCAGAACCTCGCTTTCTGACTTCGAGTTACATCAGCAGAAGAAAACAAACGCAAAAAAAAAGAAAAGAAAAAGATGTCCTATCCTCCGACGGAAGCTGACGTGATCAGCAACGACAGCCTCTTCTCCGACTCGGTCGAGTTCGAGGCTGCGGAGAAGCCCATCGCACCGGAGGACGACCCGGGTCGCGTGGATACACCGACGCAGCACCACGACGGCCGCGGTCTGCCGGAGGACGAGGCGGATGACCTGAACTCTTACCCCCACCACGTCCAGGACGCGGAGGAGGCCGCGCCACCGCCGCCTGTTATGAACGCGTTCATGAAGCCGCGCAGGATGGCCACGAAGCCGCCTCAGGAGTGGGTGCCGGTGGACCTGCAGGTGCCAGAGGATGACCCGGAGGATGAGTTCGACATCTCGTCCGCGATGAAGCCCGTGTACGCGAACGACGACGCCGCGGCGAGCGGGGGCGGCGGTCACGGCAACGCGCACAAGATTGTCTTCCTGAACGGCGAGCCGGACGTGACGGGTGAGGTAACGAACTGTTTTGAGGAGCCCGGGCTGCTGTACCGCATCGTGGACCGCCCGAACAAGACCTGGGCCTTTTTCAACGACAGTCGCGCCTTTGAGGTGCACGTGGCGTGCACCTTCGGCAAGCACAGCAAGATCACCGCACTCGAGAACACGAAGATGACCCGCGACGAGGCGACGGGTGAGTACGTGGCCGAGGTCGTCGTCTACCCAGGGGAGACGGAGCTCTTCATCAAGGGCTTTGTGAATGGATTCGCCAGCAAGCTGCGTGCGCTGCCGCTCTCGCAGGAGTACTACCAGGACCGCAGCAAGGCGCAGCACGACCACATCGTGCAGGCCGAGATCGACGCCATTCGCGCCATCGCCGGCGACGAGACGGACGCGGAGCGCATCCTTCAGATCTGCCTCGAAAACGACCTCCCGTTCGTCGACCTCTCCTTTCCACCTGTGCAGGCCTCCATCGAGGCCGGTGCGGCGAAGCCGTTCAAGCAGCTCCCGTGGGCTCGCCCGTCCATGTACCTTAAGCCAGAACTGCAGGATCAGATCCGCCTGTTCCGCAACGGCATCAGCCCTGGTGACGTGGAGCAAGGCGAGCTGGGGGACTGCTGGCTGATATGCGCGCTTGCCACCCAAGCCGAGGACCCGAAGGCGATCATGCAGATGTTCCGCCATCCAAAGGGCGCCGACCTGGCGCGGCGCGAGCGCGCCGTCGGGGCCTACCGCGTGTCCTTTAACAAAAACGGTCTGTGGCGCAGCATCCTGGTGGACGACTACTTTCCCGTTGTGGCGGGCGTGCCGAGCTTCGTCCACAGCAGTGACCTGTGCGAGCTGTGGCCTGCGATTATCGAGAAGGCCTTCGCGAAGATGCACGGCAGCTACGCGATGGTGCAGTCCGGCGACCCGATGCATGCCTTGACAGACATGTCTGGCTTCCCGGCCATGCGCATCGACGAGACCTTTTCGGAGGCGAAGGAGAACGGGGGCCGCGACCTCAGCCAGAAGCTGCTGGCGTGGCAAAAGAAGGGCTATCAGATGATTCTGACCACCCCTGGCAAGGCCCCCGCCATCTCGACAGACTCGAAGAACGCGCCAGACTTCAGCGACCAGCCAGAGCTGGAAAAGGCACTGGCCGGCACCGGCTTCCTGCCCGGCCACGCCTACTCCGTGCTGGGCGTGAAAGAGTTCAACAAGGGTCAGATTCGACTTGTCTGCGTGCGCAACCCGTGGGTGTACGGCAGTGGTTGGACACGGCAGTGGGGGTGGGAGAGTCCAGAGTGGGAGCAGCATCGCGACATCGCTACGGCGTGCAACTACCCGAACCACAAGGCGGATCCGTCGATCGTGTGGATGACCTTCGAGGATGCGCTGCAGTACTTTATCGGAGGCGGGGTCCTCTTCTGCGACACGTTGGCCAACGACGCGCGCGTGCCGCTAACCTTCGCCAACTGCGTGCCCGGCGCGGTGCTCCGCGTCACGGTGGCCAAGACGACCAAAGTGACGTTCATTCTCTCGAACATGGACCACCGCGGCATGCACATAAACGAAATTGGGTCCGCCGAGTCGGACCCGAACAACATGGACTATCCGCCGGTGATGCTCTCGTTGGCGGCGCCGGTGGAAGGGGAGCAGGATGTGTACCACGTCATCGCGAACTCGTCCGCGGATGCGACGCAATCCTCCGACAGCGCCTGGCTCTTCCTGCAGGCACGAGAGATTGCGATGATGTGCGAGCTGACGCCGAGCGCCGCGCCGTACCTCCTCATCCCGCGTTTGATGGAGAGCAACGAGACTGTCGCCGGCGGCGACAACGGCAGCAGCGGCGAGGACATGCGGGATCTCGTGCATCCGATTCACTTCTTCAACGACTACGCGCACCTCTTCCCACAGGCGGCTAGTCGAACACAAGTGAAGGAGATTGCCGTGACGCTCGGTATCGAGACGGAGGCGGAGATCGGCAGCGACGTGGAGGTCACTCTGTGTCGCATGAACGAACGCAACGCCGTTTTCGAGAATTTCCCAAAGTTCGACACGACGGACGTGGAGACGCAAGAAGAGATGTACTTCCAGACAAAGCAGGCTGGCTGCGGCTACGCGCAGGAGAAGGCCGGCTCCGTTCTCCACTAAAACAGAGCTTCTCGTTACAAGTTTGACTTCTTCTTTTTTTTTTTTTTCGGTTTTCGCCTTGGAGACGGCTGCGGAAGGAAGGCAAATGAAAGAGAGAGAGAAAAAAAGAAAAGGAGAGAGACTCATATATACGGAAGGAGGTGATAAAGCTGAGGAGGGGGGAGGAAGGAACAAAGGAAGAGCGCTATAGGCTGCACATGAGCAAGAGGGGCGTTGGAGGCAACACTTAGAGGCTGCCTTTTTTTTTTTTCTCTGTTCTGTTCTTTTCTTGTTGCTTGTGCGCCTAGTGCTTGTTCTAGTTATGGGCTTTTTTTTTTTCTCCCCAGTGACGCTTATTACTCAAGGAAGCTAGTAGTTTTAATGGGATCCCTGATATTTTGCGGCTACCGCATCCCCTGTTTTCTCATTGTTTTTTTTTTTTCTTTCCTGTGTATATATGTGTATATATGTCTGTGTTTTTTGTTGATGCTGGTATGTGTGAATGAGATTTACTTTTTTTTTCCTTCTCCCGTATGTATGTGTGCCGTTGCCTTACCTTGCCTGTGAGTATGAGCGGTTTTGTCTCTCTTTTTTTTTTTTTTCTCTGTGTGTGTGTTTGTTTTGTCTTATATCGTTGTTTCTCATATATATATATATATATATATATATATATACGTGTCTCTGAATATGCACAGCAACTTTGTCGTTTTACTTGTCTTTTTTTTTTTTTTCACGCGTTTCATCTCAGAAAACAAACTAAAAAAAGAAAAGGGGCTGTGGCACTATGTTGCAAAGCTGTACTTGATTGCGTGATACTGAATTCTGGCGTCTTTTGTGTTGTTGTTGTTGTGTGCGTAAAATGGTAGGGAACGTGACGCGCGTGGAGTCCGATTTGTGAGAAGGCAAAACGTTTTTGGCCATCACGTTTGCTGCTCTGCGATGTAGCTGCTGTGTTGCTTCTTTTGGTGGTGTAAAAGGGAAAGTAAAGTGAGTGAACCAAAGAGCTTTGTCGTAATGCGACTGACAAGTGCGTGTTGTCTTGTAGTTTATTCTCTCTTTTTTTTTTTTTTTGCAGTTCCGTTACCTCTCTCTTATTTCTCTTCCGCACCCCCTTTTTTTTTCTGCCCTCATCATTACCTCCCTATGTGGACAATGAACCATTGATCTGACGCGAACTGACCGCTTTTTTTTTTTTTAATTCACATTGTATGGCCTACGTCTGCGTCCCAGATAACCATATCATTCTCATCGTACGGTTTTTCTTGAACGCATCTGTAATATACACAAAAATTTAGCAGCAGGTTGACGAGCAAGAGAAGAAAGCCTCTATTTTTTTTTTCTGGTTTTTCTCCACGGTACACAAGTGCTCACAAACGTGTGTATGCGTCGTTGTCCTCTGCCATTAGCATCTGGCATATATATGTGTCGGTTGTAGCTTCCCCCGTGTACTTTTGCTTTTATCCCAACTTTTTCTTTTACGATCTCGCAGCTGTCTTTGAAGTAGAGCTTTTTGTTACGTGAGGGAAGGCCGGTGTACCGTAAGAGAGGACGAAAAAGAGCAGCGATCGCGTCTCCTTGTCTCTCGTTTGTTCTTGTGGGACTACGGCTTGCGCTGCTCTGCTTCCTTTTCCTTCTTTCAGCCTCGTATTTTTTTCTTTGTTCTTTTTTTTTTTTTTTGACCCGTTGCTCCCCTCGTTTTATTGGCTTTTTTATTTGTTTTATTATTATTTTCTAGCGCGATTGTCTTTGCTTTCTCCTTCCCGGCAGCTTTGGCTACGTCATATTGGTACCTCGATTTGCGCTGACATAAAAGCGTCGAAGGAGGAATCCTCCTCCCCTCCGCGCGCACTCGGTACGGCGTGCGCGATCTGCAAAGAGCCGCAGCATTATTTAGCTGCCACCGCCATTGTTTAGTTGAGTTGTTTTTCCCCCTTGTGGTTGCTATTTGCTATACATCTTCGCCACGCACTTGTAGGTTCTTTTTTCTTCTTGCATTTTTTATTGTTATCATTATTGTGTGTGCGGAGCTTTGCTGATCTTTCAGAGAGTTTAGGTTTTCTGTCGCTTCTCCGAGTTGGCTGCAAAAAAGACTTGGTGAAAAGACAAAAAAAAAAAAAGAGAGAAAAAGAAGAACAGAAACGGGCAAGAGTTGCAGGGAGTTAGACGGAAAAAAAAAAAAGGATCTTTCTTTTACTCGTTTTTACTTGGTGTGGCAACGCATCGCTTGTATATAGTCATAGTTTTGCATACGCATACGCCTCGCCCTTTGAGACGGTGCCTTTCATAAAACACTGTCTTTCACAGTGGTGCACTTCCTTTCACTTCAATTTTTTTATTGTTATTGTTGTTTTCTCTCTTTTCTCCTGCTTCCCAGTGCTGTGTTATTGTTTCCGCGGTTTTCTTTTTTCTTTCTTTCCTTCTCTTTTATTGTTGTTCTTATTTCACGACACTTCCTGAATAGTCTGTCCTTTTCTTAGACCTTAATCCCTCAGTTTCTTTCTTTGCTTTCCCCTCTCTTTTCAACGTTTAACGCAGCTGTTTTTTTGTTTTTATGTATTGGTCGTTTTCGTTAGCTTAGAGTAAAACCACTTTCTTTCTTTCTTTTTTTTTTTTCTTGATTTTCTCTCTCTCTCTCTGTTGCTCGCCTTTTCGTTGTTGTTTGTCTTCTGTGCACATTTTTTTTTTTTTAAGTACTGTTTTTGTTTTTTGTATGTGTGTGTTTTTTTTTTTTCCCCCTTCCGCCTTCTTCCTCTGTCTTTCTGATATACACCGATAAGGCTCTCGTTTCGTCTGCTCTTTTTTTCTTTTTCCCCTTCCTGTATTTTTTCCTTTGTTATTGTTTCGGCTGCTTTTTTTTTGTTTTTGTTTTTGTTTGTTTTTTTTTTTTTTTCATTTAAAATAGGTATACTTATTTATATTTACATATTATTGTTGTGACTGCTCTTTGCGGAGCGACTGTTTTGCTTCTTACCTCACTTAAATGTAGTCTTGTTGTTGTTGTTGTTGTTGTTTTTTTTCCGTTTTGCTGTCGTTCTCAACGCTTCTCCTTGAGCTTTAGCTACTGAAAAAAATATATATATATAGAGATTTTTTTTTTTTTGCTGCTTTCCTTTTTCTTTTTTTTTTTTTTGGTTAGTTTGTTTGTTTGTTTTTGTTTTTGTTTTTGTTTTTGTTTTTTTTTGTTTTTTTTTGTCTCCATTTTAGCTTTTTCTTTTTCTCTTTCTCTTTCTTTCTTTTTTCAGCCTTAGCATTTTTCTTTTCAAAGGCAGGCGTTGTTTTTGTCCCAGGTGAGTTCTTGATTTCACGGGAGGTTTTTTTTTTTTTTCCGCCTCATATATATATATATATATCAGCCGTGGTAAGTGCACACGCTCTCTTTTCAGCTCAGCATGTCGCAGTCAATTAGCATGAACGCCCCTCCATACACAGGGCGAGGTAAAGAACAACAACAACAGCACCAACAGCAACGGCAACAGCAAAAGCCGCAGCGCCAGCCTCTCCTCCAGCAGCAACAACAACAACAGCAGCGCCAGCGCCAGCGTTCGCGACGACCGCGCTCGATCCACATTACACTGCGCAAAACGCGTTCTGGCAGCCGACCTGTGAATATTCAACGCAGTCAGCACCCTTTCGCCATCACTGGCTCTGGCGAGTGTGCGGGCTCGCCGACGGGGGCGAGCGGAAACGGCCAGCACGCAAACGGAGAGAGGGGTGCTGGTGCGGGTGGCGCAGCCGGGTACCAGTTATTAGACAACGACGTCGCCCAAGGTGCGACGATCAATGGTAACAACCACAACATTGATCAGGTGAATAGTCGGACTGGTGGCGGTGGTGTGGTCTCCGTAGATCCCCTGCACATCTCGCCGAATCACGTGGCGGACACGTCCTACCCGCAAGGCCGGCCGAGTCATGCCCGCAGCTACACTGACGCAGCAGCCGGGCAGCACGCACGTGTCCCGAGCAACGGCGGCGGAGGCTCCTCCTCCTCCTCCTACAACGGTGTCGGCAGTGGTGGCGGCGCCAGCAACGCGAGCGTCGGCCCTTCTTCAGGCAGCGGTGGTGCACCATCCCTGCAGTGCGTGCCGCAGCTGAACACGTTCATGAAGGCACCGCAGGTGGCGCTGCAGCAGCTGCTGCCGCCCGGGATGCGGGACCGTGTCAACAGCAACAACAGTGGGAATCGGATGAACGTGACCGGCTCGCCGACGGCGCCGGCGGAGGTGCTCGCGCCGTTTCCCACGCACAGCGTAGGCGCCACCGCGGCTGGCTATGGCGCGGTGCACCGGCTGCGCAGTCGCAGTCAGCTGTACAACAGCAGCTCCACCCTGAGCCCCGCGGCGGAGGCGCCGAACGCGAACACAGCTCGGCTTCGCAGCAACAGCTCCGGTGGTCAGTTCGATGTCCTTGCCGGGTCGTACTCCAGCATGTTGGGCGACTTCGTTTTCCCTCACCCCGACCGCAGCACGCCGCTGCAGCAGCCACGGACACCGCCGGCTGCGACAGCAGTGTACGCCACCCCTACTGTGGGCAACACGACGGTGAACTTCGATTCCCGCTCGCCGCGGCTATCACCGCCAGCAACCGACCACGCGCGCGACGGTAGCCTCACCAGCTCTGAAGCGCCGCCACCGCTGCACCCACAGCAGCAGCAACAGCATCCGCGCACACGCGCGCGCAGCTACACCGCCTGTGGGGTATACCACATGCACCGCCGCAGCAACAACAACCCCGTCATCACGGCTTCAATGGCCGGTGCGGGTGGAGCGGCGCTCTTCGGCGGCCACACGCATGTCTTCAGCACGAGCCACGAGGACAGCGACAAGGAACGGTCCCGCAACCTGGACCAATCCCTGTCGCTGTCATCCAGTCCTGCCGGCTTCACGGGCGGCAGTCCTGCTCTTGGCACCGGTGCGAGTAACTCCACCATGGCGCATCCGCACGTGAATACGAGCCGCAGCAGCCTGCGCAGTGGGACGGCGGCTGGCGTCCCCCAGGTGCTGTCCGTGTGCGCCACACCACCCGCGCAGCAACGACAGCCTCAGCCGTCGCAGCGGCCAACGCTGACGCCGAACACTGCCAACACGCCCGGCCCCCTCGGCGACCACAGCGCACACAAGAGTGGGAGCTTGGTCACGCACCGCAGTGCCTCGTCGGACATGGTAAACGGTCTAAATGACTCGATGGACACTGTGCTGTGCGGCAGCACGCCGCGCCAATTCAGCGCAAGCAGCCCACCTCCGAGCGGGGCAGCCACCACGTGCGCCAACCGCTACGTCATGGACAGCACGACGAGCGATGAGACGCAGGGCGGTGGCGGTGGCGGTGGCGGTGGCGGCGTGGAGAGTCGGCGCCCGCGTCGGTACAGCGCGATGCTGACGGACGACGATGAGGGCGGCACAACGCGCAACGTGGCACAAATGACCACGCTGGACCGCCTGCGCTCACGACGAGACGGTGGTGGCGGTGGTGGAACTAACAACAGCAACGCCAACAACAACGACAACAACAGCCTAACGCGCAACGTGCAAGCTTCAGCCTCGCACAACGGCCACCGCGCCGATCACGTGGACGCGTCCGCAGAACCGAAGACGGCAATTGAGCGTTGGCGTGCGCAGGAGGAGCAGAAACGACGCGAAGAAGCGACGCGAGCACGGCAGTACCGCCTTAGTGCTCGACAATGGCGTGAGGCCTTTCGCCGACTGGAAGAAAACCGCATGAAATGGACGATGCGGTCTTTCATTGGCGCCGGCACGTCTGGCAAGGTCTACGAGGGCGTGTTGGATGACGCCGCCCACACGCCGGTCGCGGTAAAGGTGTTGGACGTTGGTGTACCCATGCCCGTCGGCCCAGGCACCGCTTCAGGGGGAGGAAACAACATGTCCCCCGCCCAGCAAGAGGCGCTGCTCGTCCTGCTGCGCGAGGTGGAGATGATGGAGAAGCTGCACCAAGAGAATATTGTCACCTGCCTACGCTGTCAGGTGACCCCAGTGCACGACCGCTTCATGGAGCTGCACAATCAGCGGCAACAAGCGCAGCAGCAGCGGCAGCAGCGTCCGTCATCGCAGACGCAGCGGGGCGATGACGTGAACAGCGACACCGTGGTGAATGCCAGCGGCTCCCCGCAGTGCAACTCCACCAACGCCATTGCCGCGGCGACGCTCGTGCCAGTACAGGTGGAGATCATCATGGAGTTCTGCAAGCGGGGGACGCTGGCCAGTGTGGTGCGGCGCAGTCCTGGCGGGCAGCTGCCCGTCGTCGTCGCCCGTCGCTACCTGCGTGATGTGCTGAAAGGGCTGGCCTACCTGCACCGCAACAACTTCATTCACCGCGATGTCAAGGGGGAGAACGTGCTAATCAGCGCGGACGACGTCGCGAAGCTGGCCGACTTTGGCTGCTCGCGGCGCATTGTGATGACGAACAGCCACGCCGCAAGTGAATGCCACGACGGCACGATGAGCAGCCTCGCCACGACGCACGCCACGGACTCGCGGTACACGACGATGGCGGACTATCAGTGGTGCGACGCGACAGCCGTGGCGCAGACGATGGTGGGGACGCCGATGTTCATGGCGCCGGAGATCATTCAGGCCTCGGGTGCCCCGCCCGTCTCCCCATCCTCGGTCGACTCCACCGAGCGTGGTGGGTTTAACAACCCAAACGGCAGCTTCGCCGCCGCGGCGACCCCGGCTGGCTACACCGCCTCGGCGGATATCTGGTCCTTTGGCTGTCTCGTGCTGGAGGTGTTCGGCCGCACGCCGTGGCCGTCCGCCGGCAACAATGTTTACCTCCTCATGAAACAGATTGAGCAGTCAGTGGACGACCTGCCGCCTGGGGTGCCGAGCGACACGCCGGCGGAGCTGCTGAACGTGCTGCGGTGCTGCTTTCACAGAAGCCCGCACCGTCGCAGCACCGCACGGATGCTGCTGCGCTCGACGTGGATGACATGCAAAGACGAGGAGTTGGAGGAGATGCCGCCCCGACGACGGCGATAGCGCGCGAGCGAAGGAAGTGCGAGTAAAGGACACGACGGTCAGTTTTCCAGTTCATTTTTTTTCTTTCTCTGTTGTTGTTTCATAGTGGTTGTGGTTGTGATTGTTTTTTTTTTGTGTGTGGTTTCGCTATTTGCTGACCTACCTTTTTTCCCCCATACTATTCCTCCGCATGTTTTCCTCTTTTTTTTTCTCTCTCATTTCAATAAAAAAAGGACTTTTGATTTTATTTTGTTGTTGTTGTTTTCGGTTGTTGATGTTGTTGCTTGATGTTCCTGTTGTTATTGTTATTGTTGTTGTTGTTGTTGTTGTTGTTGTTGTTTTCATTTCTTTCATATTTCTCTGCTGATCGCTTTTTTTTTTTTCTTCTTTTTCTTTTTCTCCCCTACAGTCTCCCTTTGCTTGTCATTGGTGCTATTTTTTTGTTTTTCTCTTTTCTCTTTTTTTTTTTTTGTTGTTGTTGTTTGTTTGTTTGTTTTGCCCCTCAATTTTCTTCTTCTTCTTTTTTTTTTTTTTCATTTCACTTCGCTAATGACGTATTCATGAGGAAGTTGGATATGGCATCGTCTTTTTTTTTTTTGTTATTGTTGTTGTTGTTGTTGTTGGTTTTCACCTCTTCTTTTCACTTTGTTTTTTTCTTTTTTGTACCATTTTCTGTGTCATAATCGAGTTTAGAGAAAAGAAAATAAGCAAGAAAATAGAAACGAAAAGCGCCTTGGAAGTACCCCCCCAATGTGAGTTGAGGGGGAGGGTCGGACACTTCATATTGTGTAGTGCAAACGCCCAAGCTTGCGTGCAGCAGGCACCTTTGCGGCCTGCTATATAACATCAGCTGAGATGAGAAAGAGAAACACACAAAAAGAAAAATAGGTTAGCAACTCACCCTTTTTCGTGTACTGAAACTAAAGGTCGTGTTGTCTTTGTTGTTTCTCTGCTGGAGAGTGCTTTTTTTTTTTTTGTCATGTGCGCCTGAGGGTACAGGGACAAGACTTGTTCTCATTCCTGTCTTTGCTCACACACGCGTTGCACCTATTTAAAAAGGAGCCTTCAGTTTCTTTAGAACGACGGCCTCGAACACTCCAAGATTCCCTCTCTTGATCTCCAATTCCTTTCCTTTTTCTCCCCCTTTTTCCTGCACTGGAAAAAAAAAAAACCTCGTTTGCGTACGCAAACATGCGCACTTGTGCCTATATGTCTCCCTCTTGCGTAGTACCGGCCTTTTAATACAATTTTCTTTGGTTTTCGTTGTTGTGACGCTCGGACTTTTCTGCCCCTTCCCTCTTTCAGTCGCTCCTGTCGGCTCTCCTCGTGCGCCACAAAGCGACTCGGCTGGTCCGCGCGCGTGGGCGAAACGCTTGTTAAGCCCACTTAGGTTGACGAAAAGAACTGCGACGGTGTTCAACTAGCGTAAAAGGGGAGAAGAGAGGGGGAAAAAAGGAAGCTCTCCCTTTATCGACGACGTGTTCATCTTCTGTGTGTGTGTGTTCTAGGCTGCTTTCGTTCTCGCCTTCGGTGAACGAAGCTGCACGCGTACACGCACACACAACGTTTGTTTTTATTGTTTTTTTTTTCTTCAAGTTCGTAGGTCAAAGGAACCGCGAGCTGCTTTCTGTTTTTTTTTTTTTTCTCCTCCTCCTCGGCAAGGCATCGCGCACACGTACATACAACTAGCTTTCTCACCTTAATTATCGTGCTGTATTTTGTGGCGACTTTAGTCTATAAGTAAGGAAGCTTCTTAGTAACGAAATTGTGGTTGTTTTCCTTTTTTTTTTATTGATTTCGTCTTCCTGTTTGCGTATCTCTGTGCTCGCAGTTTTTTTTTTTTTTCCTCTGTATCGCTGTATAGTGCGTTGTATGTTTGTGTATTGTGTGCGTGTGTGTTCCTTTCGCTTCATCATTTCCTTGACTCAGTCAACAAGAAACACACACATACACACAGGAAAGCAAAAAAAAAAAAAAGTGCACACGTGCAATCAACAATTCCTATCGAGATTTTCTTGAGATCTATCACCGTTTTTGTTTTGTTTTGTTTTTGGTTTTTAAGTACACTGGCTTCTTGTACTTTTTTCTTCTCTCCCCATATCAAAGCTGCTTCCGGATAAGTTCATACCGTCGTTGTCAATACTCCGCCGCTGATAATCGTGGTTCGCTTGACTGCCTTTAGCTCTTTTTTGGTTTCGTTTGTTTGTTTTCTGGGGACGGGACGACATTGTACTCACATAGAAGAAACCCCTGAGAAGTGGACAGCTTAAAAGCGAAAAATGCGCTCACAATTCCCCTCCTCACACCTCGACAGACGTGCTCCATCGAGCACGCACCGCAATGCGAGTAAAAGCGGCTGCGTACATAGCGGCAGCAGTGACAGCTGCGCCACGGCTGATGAGGCACCGCGCACACCCGCCTTCACATGCGTCTCGTCAGTCGCGTCTGTCCTCCTGTCCAGCCCACGGCAGCGTTTTATACTCTTCGCAGTAGCCCTCGTCGTGTGCCTCGCCTTCGTGCCTGAGGTGCTGCACATCACCCAAGCACACGCCGCCGCCACCGACATCACCTGCCCCTACGGCTGGTCCCTCTACGAGTCTGACCACACCGCCACAACCATCACTAGGCAGTGCGTGCGTGTCTTTGCGACGTCATCGGTACCGGCCAAGTCGGCGGAGTCGGCGTGTGTGGCCATCTTTACTAATAATGGGGAGGCGAGCCATCCGCGCAGCGCAGATGGCGTGACGCCATGGCCCTTTACCCGCCACGTCACCGTCCACGGCGCGGCGGTTCGCACCGCCGCGGAAAACTCCTTTTTACAGGATCTCTTTCTGCAGGCCGCCAGCAACGGCCTCAGCGACGACGCCATCCTCATCCTTGGCGGTGTCGCCGGCTACGGCGTCGTGAACTGGTACGCAGACGCCAGCAGCGTCAGCAGCGCCGGCAGCGCCTACACTAACTTTGCAGACGACGTGAACTGGCAGCTGCACGCCGGCACGGTCGTCATGCGGCCTTCCGGAGCATGGGGGCTGCTGCCGGCGGACAGCGTCACGGCGGCCGCGGCATTTCCCTACGTCTGCGCCTTCGACGCCAGCGGAAAGGCGGATCTGCCGGACAGCTCAAGTCAGCAGAGCAGCTCCGGCAAGGGTGTGGCGTCGTCGTCGGCGGCAGCGCATCCACCGTCAGCCGGGTCGAGCTCGAGCGGAGCCACACCGCAGCATGGCAACCACCGCGCGCGCCGCCCAGCTGTGCCGCAGCCTGCGCCGCCGTGCCTGGACGGCTGGACGCCGCTGCCGGCCTCCGTTGACACAAGTGAGGGGGTGGCAAACAGCGTCTGCTACTTTCTCTTCGCTAACGCGAGTGAAGTCGGCGGGCGACTCGGCAAGACCTTCGCGAGCGCGCAGGCCTGCTGCAGTGCTGCTCACCCGAAGGCCACCCTGGCCAGCGTGATGTCGCGCGAGGAGAACGCGTGGGTGGTGTCGGCTCTGCTGAACCAGTTCCCACCAAGCGAGGAAGCGTGCAACTGCGACGGGCAGATGCGCCCCACCAGCACCAGCAGCAGTAGTAAGTCCGCCCGTACGGTATTTCTGGGTGGCAGCTACATGCGAGACGGCACGGGTGCCGGCCTCATCGGCAGCTGGTACGCTGACCAGTACCTCTTCAACACCTCCGAGTACGCCAGTACGAGTCCGTCGAGCCCGGCGTGGCCGACGGAGCGCAACGACTACTTCTCCAACTGGGGCAAAAATGAGCCACTGCTTAGCTACGGCGTTGTAGGCATCACCGCACCTGCAGACGGCTGCGTCTGTAACACGAGCAGCATCAGCAAGGACCGCGGCGCGGCAGAGACGATTCCCTCTACCGCAGAGGCGGTGGCGGGTATTTGGGTCGGCGTCGACCCTCGCTCGACACAGCCCTTCCTGTGCTCCTACCTCAACGACGGCTCCACCTTTCCGCCCACCCCGCCGTCCACCACGCACAGCCCCGACTCGAGCTCTGTCCCAGTCCCAGAGCCGTCGGCGTACTGCATCCCTGGCTGGTCTTACCTTGAGATGACAAACAGCTGCTACCGCGTCTACCCAACCGCCAGCACGATGTCGCCTGCTGCCGTCACGGCGGCAACGATGGAGGAGAGCTGTGAGCAGGTGCTGCGTGGGCGGGTTGTGCCCGCCAAGGTCGGCCGTGTCCACGCCGTCTCTATGATGTCCACCGCGGAGAGCAACTACGTGGGTGCCCTGCTGCAGCTCTACCTCAACGACCCAGCCAACCACGTCAGCACGACAAGCGTCATCCCGGTGAGCCTGGCAGGCGTTTCCTTCATCGATTACGGCGAGAGTGGCTTCTATATCAGTGGTGTGCGGGAGCTGGACCCGCAGCTGGCGTTGTCCCTCTGGGCCTCCGCCGAGCCGGCCTTCGTAAAAGGCTGCGTGGCGGTGGATGTGGGCGGGCTGTGGTACTACGTTCCATGCAGCACCTACACCTCGACCAGCACGCCCGAGAACACGGCGGTGCAGGTGCAGGCCTACACGTGTCAGTACAACGCGAAGGACATCGACGTCACAAAAGATGTCATCCACGCGACAACGACGCCAGAGCCGTCGTGGGAGCCGGGCGACTCAACCGAGGGCAGCGACGGCGCGGCATGGCTGCCCTTGCACGAGCGAGTCACCGCGCTCTCCGGTGCCACCCATCTCGTCGTCGCGGCCGGCAGCACGGGCATCTACACACTGCAGGGTCCTAACGGCACGACTCCCGCCGTGGCCAGTGTGCAGGGACTGCACTTGTACTTCGCGCCGCTCTCCGCCTACTACGGCTACGCGGCGCCGACGACGGCGGTAGACGGCACGGCGCTAGGCAGCATCTTCGCACCGACGCAGGCCCCACCGACCTCCGTGCAGGACCTTCTCGGCGTCTCCACCGACGTGATGTTCAGCCGCCCCTTCTCGCCGTGCGACGGCTTCAAGGACCAGTCCCGCATCGCCCGTGTCCGCCGTAACAGCATCACAGTGCATCACGGAAACACGAGCGAGGTTGGCTACGTCTGCATCTCGCAGGACGGGCGTAACTACGTGCCGACGGCGATCACGTACGAAGTGACGGAGGTGACGGTGCATGGGTTCATTCCAGCCCTGTCGCGCCACCGTGATGCATCGGCGGCTCTTGCGTCAGGCGGGCGGCCGACGTGGCTGCCGCCGCTGTTCTGCAATAGCGCCGGCGCCGCCGCCTCCGCGTGCGCCGTGCAGCAGACTCTGGCCATCCCTCAGCACGGCACCGGCACCGTACAGCTCGCCCTCCGCTACAGCAGCAACGGTGGCAGCACGAGTAGCGACCGCGACGTCGTCGCCACAGCGCAGTCGCCGGCGGTGGACACGATGATCTCGCACCTGCGCTTCTCCGCCTCGGCTGATTGCATGGGTGCGGAGGTGCCTTTCTACCTGCTCGCTTCGGAAATCGCGCTACAGCACGCCTCGGCCGCGCGCTACACCCGCCGCAGCTCCACGAGCGTGCCGGCCAACGTGACACGTACTGCAGCACAGTACAGCATCTTTAGCTATCAGTACGCCGCCGTCCGCGCTGCTCGCTTCTCGTCCCTGCGGCCGATCTTCAACTCCTCGGCGGCACCGTCGCAGCTGACAGCGCTGCAGCCACCAGCGGAGTACTACGTCTGCGTGGCGGCTCAGAAGTCCAGCGCTGTCAATGCGAGCAGTGGAAGTCTGACACAGGCGGGCGCAGCCTCGCGTCGCTTGCTGTCTATGTTCAATGTTAGCAGCAGCAACGGCACCACGTTGACACCCGCCGCGTGGACCCTGTTTTCCTCATCCGCTGCGTTGGCGTCGGAGTCACCGTCGTCGTCCTCCTCTGGTAGCACCTTCGACGACAGCGCCTTCCTGCTCGCCATCGCGGACCGGCTGCTCGCGCGCACCTCCCTCAGCCCCACCGGTGCGGCGGTGCGCACCTACACCGCCGTGCCAGGGCTGAAGGTGCACCTCATCCCTCCCTCGGTCTCCATTAAAGGGATGTGGGCCCTGCCGCCGCGACGCCTGGCGCAGCGAACATCGCCTAGCAACGACAGCAGCGGCAGAAACAGCAAGGATGCCAGCATGTTCGCGGCGGACGTGGCGACGCTGGTGCCGACGGCAGCGACGTTCAACCGCAGTGCGCACTATCACCTCCGTCCCACGTACGCGTACACGTACACCTCCGCCACCGCAGCCGCACCGCCACAGTCGAGTCACGACGCGAGCAGCCCCGTGGCCTCGGTGGCCCATCTGCACATCCCGCAGTACAGTTCACCGATTGTGTTGTTGGACGGCCACGAGGTGCAGCCCGGGATGCTGGCGCTGCTCTCGCAGGATGCGAACCGGTGCAACCGGCTTCAGCCCATCCCCCGCAGCGACCCGACCGCCACCGCGTCCACCTGGCCATCGTCCCTGGACACGATGGTGCCGCTCAGCACCGTCACCATGCGCGTAGAGTCGCCAAGCGGGGACGACAGTAGTAGCAGCAGCAGTAGCAACAGCAACAGCAACAGCAGCACGGTGGTGACAATGGCGTACATGCAGCTGAACCTGAACCACACCGGGCTGTGGGGTCACCACCCGACCCGCACCGACGACCCCGCCGCCATGGAGCAGACGTGGTACGTCTGCCTCGCCTACAACTCCCTCAGCCCGTTCATGCCGCTGCGCGAGCCGGCGCTTAAAATCACGGTGCACCGCCTGCATGTGGAACGCTTCGCGATAGACGCGAGTGCCGCCTTCACGAGCAGCGACGCCGCGGCGGCAGCGGAGGCCGCAGACGCCTCGACCACGCACCTAAACCTGAACACCGGCTTTGCGGGCATGCTGTGGATGCACGGCCTTGATGTTCGCCTCTGGGCCACGACGACGCTACACAGCGCGCAGGTGGCCTTCTCCGTGGTGCTGCCGAGCAGTGGCACGCCAGACGACACGGCGACGCAGTGCGCACACCCGAGCCTCTTCTATTCCCAGCAAGGCCTGGGCTTGCTGACGCAAGACAGCAGTCGTCGACGCGGCCGTTATAACAGCAAGAAGCGCCGCAGCGCCAGCGTAAGTCCTCCAACAGACTTTGAGGAGGGCAGCGGCGACGACGACGACGTGGACACAGACGTCGGCATGGTCATCCCACTCGGTTTCTTTACGCGGCAATCAATGCGGCGCATGCAGCTCTGCCTCTCCGTGCCTCTACCCTTCACCACCACCGCAGCGTCAGTTGCAGCTGCAACTGACGCTGCGGGAGAAGGTGTTGTGCCGCAGCACCGCTTCTTCGCGCCGCTCGTCAACACAACGCTAGACGTCCGTCCGATTCAGCTGCTCTACATGGGTCGCTACAGCGCAGTTCCGGCCTCCACGCCGACCCCACCAGAGCCCACAGCCTCCGCCACCACGAGCGGCACCGTCATCCGACTTGCCGAGGGTGCCCATGATGTCGTGCTGCCGCTGACGGGTTACGGCATCCGACCAGACATGACGATGTTCCTCTCCACGCAGCTGTGCCATGGCGCGACGACGACAGACCCCAGCCGCATTGTGGCGTCGCAGAGCAAGCTGAACATCTCGGTGGTGTCCTTGTACGATCTGCCCAGTTCCTACTGGGACACATCTGCCGACGGCGGCGACGACGGCCTCTCGAGCAGCGATGACGGCGGCCGCGCGCACCGCCCGCGCGTCTTTGTGGTGCTGCGCAACGATGACCTTCTCCGCAAGGCGGCAGCCCAACGGCTCTTCCGTGAGAAGGTGATCATCGACCCGCTGACGGGCGTCGCGACAGTGGCGCGAGTGCCGCTGAACGTCTGCCTCTACGCCCCCGGCACGGCCACGCTCGTCTTCCCGACCGACTTTCAACTTGTCGTGGATCCACCGCGCGTGACAGCCATTCGCAATTTGCCCAGCGACGCGGCGCTGCTTGCGCGAGCGGCGGCCAGCATGCCGGTGGGCGAGCTCTCTACCCTCACCCCTACCGCCGCGACGGTTGTGTACGGCGGCAACATGGACCTTCTCGTCGAGGGCTTTGGCCTCGACGATACGAACACGTGGCTGATGCCCGCCGTCGACTGCAGCAACGCGTCGAGCTTTCTCTGGCGTGCGCCTGTGCGGCTCTCCGCCCTGCCCTCCAGCCACACGACGACGATCCGCATCGAGAAAAGCACTGGCGCGCTGGCGAACCCGCTCTACGCGAACGCCTCCCGCTACGTCGACCCGCAGACCTCGTACTCCAGCTGGTTCGCAACGCTGCAGCAGCAAGAGACGGTGCGCTTCGGCGCCGACGACGGCGTCAGCACCGGGCAGGTGGTGCGCCGCTTTCAGTGGTGCGTGCGCATCGTCGAAAACGACGGCACGGCCACCCCGGCGGAGGACGCGGTCCCCTACGTCGCCACACACGTTCCCTACCAGCTGCTAATCCCGGCCGTGAAGGGCTTCGCCCTGGAGAACGCGCGCCGCGGCGCCGCGCCGTCGACGGCGTTGACGCTGCCGACGCAGCACCCAATCAAGGGACGGTGGTTTCCGATGCAACTTGTCGGCCCCGTTGTGGATCTGATGCATGCTATCGGCAGCCCGCTCTACATGTTCCTCGCCCCGGAGGCCTACACCTGCCACGAGGTGAAAAACTCGTACCTGAATCGGGGCCTGTACACCTTCGGCAACGCGTCGTTCGCGGCCGTGAACGGGTCGGCGGTGCTTCTGCCGCGGTGGTTGGCGACCGCCGGCGCCTATCGCCTCTGCGCCAGCGCCGTGTACCCGACGTTGGCCGCCGCCGACGAGGGCATCGAGGCGGCGTTACAGTTCTTCACGCTGGACGGGCTGCGGGTCCTGCTGATCCAAGCCGTCTACGGCGTATTCGCGCTCAACCACACGACCACGGTGACGGTGGAGCAGGGCCAGGAGTGGACGCTGCCCATCTCCGGCTCGATGCTGACGAACCGCAGCATGGTGCGCTTCCAGACATCTGCGTCGAAGTGTGCCACGCCCATGACGGCGACGCGGAGCGCCGGCGGCGGCGTGCTGCCCGACATCCCCATCCAGAACGACTTCGCCGGCTTCCCGCTCTTTGGCGAGGACGACGCCTCAAGCGAGCTGGAGGGCGGCACGAGTGTGATCGTGAACGGCTACTACATTGTACTCTCCCGAAGTCTCATCCGGGCGTTGGCGGCACCGGCGTCGTACGTGCTGTGTCTGCAGCCGCAGCGCTCGCTCGCCTGGCGCGTGGCGCCGTCCATCACCCTCCACGTGGTGCAGCACGTGCGCCACCCGACGCACTACAACTACTTCCCGGCGGACGGCAGTGAGGATGTCGTGGCGGTAACGGCGCTGGCGCCAACGAAGGTAGCACTGGAGTGGAACACCGGCGAGAAGAACAAGGTGAACATTGTCGGTGCGGCTGGGCAGCAGGTGTCGCTTGGCCTCTGGTGCTTCCCGACGCCGAACACAGCCACGAGCAACAGCAGCAGTCTTGGAAGCCGTAGCAGTATTAATAATAGCAGTGATGGTGGTAACAGCGCGACTGGGGTGGTGGAGGAGCTGGTGCCGTGCGGTGACCACCGCCGGGTCATGTTTGTGAAGCCGCTCGACAACGACGAGGACCCGTGCTTTGTTGACGCGGAGGCGGTTCCGCAGGATGTCCTGCGCGGGCCCTTCGTCGTTGACTTTGGTGTACTGACGCTGCCCCACTCGCTCAGTGTCGTCGACAGCGACACCGACGCTCTTGTGCGGGACGACAGCAGCAGCATGGGCGCCGCGGCGATCGTGCCGAACATGACGCAGCCGTGGATCATGTGCCTCGAAACAGGACCCGAGCGGTGGCGAGAGCCAACCTACCCGATGCTGCAACTGCAGTACACGCGCGCCATTCCGACTGGCTTCCGCCTTGGTGCTGACGACGCCAGCAACACGACGGCACCTTTTCCTGCTCATAAGCCCGACGTGGAAGCGACGACGACGGCCGAGATGGACAGCGCGACGGGCATGCCACTCGGTGGCAATACGACCCTGTACCTCTACGCACAGGATAGCAGCCAGGTTGTGTATCTGAATGGCTACGGCATCGAGCGCGGACACAAGCTCCGCTTCGGCAGCTTTTGTGAAGAGGAGATGCTTCCGCCCAACATCGATGGTAGCAGCAGCAGCAGCAGCAGTGGCAGTAGTGGCAGCAGTAGTAGTAGTAGTGGCAGCAACAACAGCAGTAGCGCAGCAGCACAGATGAGCGACTACCTCGCTCGAGTCGCAAACCGCCAGGTGCTTGAAAACCCACGCCTTTACGCAGAACCGCTGACGATCGAGGACAACAACGGTGTTTTCCTCGTACCCAGCACGCATCTCCTCAGATCCGAAGACGCGCGCAGTGGCAGCCGCGGCATTCCAGTGTGTCTGTCAACGAATGACGGACACACGTACAAGAAGACTGCGCTGATGATCCGCGTGCTGCCCTCGCGGCTGCGGACCGACACGGAGACGCAGTATCGCAACCTGCTCGCCCAGATCCTGTCGAACACCCTCCTCGTCCCACAGCGCAGCCGTGGCAGCGTAGACATGTCGGAGCTGGTGAAGGTGGCGAAGGGCATCAAGGACGCGTCCAGCCCCTCCTCCGACTCCACCATCACCACCGCCTCGGAGCACAGCAGCAGCTACAACGACGGCGACGACGACGACGACGGCGCAACTGTGCCGACGTCGATCCCGACAGTGTACGTCCGCGTCGGCACCCAGGTGCTCTTCTCCGCGTCCTGCAGCGTCAACACGCACGGGCTGCCGCTGCTGACGGTCAATATGCCGAACATCATCACCTTGACGGAGCAGCACACCGCTGCCGCGACGGCGGAGCGGCTACTGTTGTGCTTCCGCGGCGTCGACGCAGCCGCCTCTGCTGCCGCGGCGCAGCCGGCTGACGCGAACTACACCGAGAATGACGTCGGAGCCCTCACGCCCGCCTTCCTGTGGTACGGCCTGTACTACCGCGTGATGGGTGTGGAGGTGGATCAGGTATCGCTACACCCGTGGGCGCCAACGGCCGCGATGGCGGCGGACAACGTCAACCACGTGGTGCTCCGCCGAGGTGTGGAGGAGGACCTGCTGCTGCCAGTGATGATCGGGGCGACGAGCGCGGCCGCCACGACGTCGAGCGCCGCCCTCAGCCCCGAAGACCAACTTCTACAAGGCATAGAGCGAAGTCCGTCGGCCATGTCGCTGCTGTCGCTGACGCGGCTCTACATCGGTCGTCCGTGCTTCCGCTACAGCAGCGCACCGCAGCCCCCCACCGCCGTCTCGCCCTTTGTGAGCTCTTACGCGGGCATGCAGCTGAGCTTCTCAGCCGACGCGGTCACGGTCGGCCCGCTCGCCGTCGATGAGTCTGCCTCCGAGACCTCATCAGCAGCAATCACCGCCACGACGCTGAACAGAACGCTGGTGGCGGCCCTGCCGAGCGGCGACGATCTGCCGGTGCCGCAGTTCCCCCTCAAGTCGCGCGGCTCTGTCTGCTTCTCCGTCGATGGCGGGCTGCAGTACCTTGCGGTGGGCATCGCGCAGTACACGGAGGAATGGGCCCCGACGCTGCGGGTCACCGTCGATGTCGAGGACAACGAGAACAACGAGGACGTGGCCGAGGTGGACGACGAGGCCGACGACCTCGTCACGCGCGGCACAACTACGGCGCTGCGCGTCTACGCGCAGAGCAGCACGACGCGGCGGTTGATGGACACCCGCTTCGTCGACCCACGCCGGCTGACAAACGAGAGTGGCAGCATCCTGCAGGTGCTGGCCGACCTTGGCCGGCTCACGACGACGATGCTGTGGAGCGGCTTCGTCGGCGCGAACGGGTTCGCGATGGACGGCTTCGTGTATCTGCCAGCGGCCTCAAAAATCACGCAGGCCGGCACGCAGCAGCCGCAGCAGCCGTTGCACTTCTCACTGGACAATCGCCTGCAGAACATCGCCACGAACCTGACGCTGACCGTGGTGCCGTGGTCACTGACCTGCTACGGGACAGCGACGCAGCACGATGTCTTTGTCCGTCAGCAGGACGTCGGCCTGTACGCCAGCACCGCCCCAGGTGTGTGCAGTGCCGGCGTGCGAGATGGGGCGCGGGTGCGGGTGGTGCCGCTGAGCGCCGCCGCCTGCGATGACCCGGCAATGGTGGACGCGACGTATGTGATGGACCTGTCGACGGTGCAGCCCGGCTCGTGGGGTGTTGTGACCAGCACTTCGAGCAGCAGCAGCAGCAGCAGCAAGACGACGTCCCCCTCTTCGACCTCACCCTTTCGCGCAATGCAGTTTCCAATGGCGCTTCGCTACGTGCCGGAGGGCACCTATGCACTCTGTCTACGTCAGGACCTGCCCTTCGTTTCCACGGTGGCGTCGTCGCCCACAGACAGCGATGAAGCGGCGGACGAGGTCAACCGAGCCATCTACACTGCCGTCTACACCCCAACGCCGCTGCGGCTGCACGTGTCGTACAACTGGACCATTCTGTCTATCAGCGGTGTTTCGATTCGCGCAGACGAGCAAGGCAGTAACGGCAACACGAGCACGAGCAGCGTGGTGGCACTGGCGCAGAGCAGCAATGCCGAAGTCGCCGTGACAGGGACGGCGGTGGACGTGCGCGGCGTGCCTCTCTTACTCGCGTTTGCGCCGGGTAGTGCGCAGCGGCAGCAGCTCACGCGGCGACGCCTCTCCGCCACCGCTGCCACCGACAACAGCAGCAGCAGCAACATGGAGGATGGAGTGACAAGCGAAAGCTGGACATGGTCGGACGGATGCGCTGGCGTGCCGGCGGCGTGGGACCCCGAAACGGGGGCCTCGCTGATCGTGCAGGACACACACCACAACGGCACTACCGTCTCCGGGGCCTCGACAGGAAAGCTGCTGTCGGCGCCGTGGTACAACGCACAGGACGGAGTGTGGAAGATCGACGCAGCCTACCTGCAAAACGTGGACTGGCAGCCGCAGCAGTCGTCGTCATCGAGCAGCACAAGCACGCTGGTGCCCTATGCGGTGTGTTACAGCGTGGATGACGGTCTCACCTTCCATCCGGCCGGCATCGCCTCTGAATTCGTCAACACAGACACTAGCACGGCTGTCCCCGCGCCCTTTACCGCCGTCGTCGTGCCTCCCACTGTCACGTCGCTCTCCGCCAGCCGCGCTGTCGCTCCTGGCGTGGAGGCGACCGTCGATCAGCTGAACTGGTCGCCTACCTATGCCACGGCGACAGCGGTCCGAGTGCAGCTCCTCTCCACCAGTGCCGCGGCCGACGCCGGGCTCCCGGGTGCGCTGCCTCGCGTGACGTCGTACAGCCGCGTCGACGACGTGGATGGCCCAGCGTACGCGACACGGCCGCAGAGCTACGAGTACGCCTGGACCGGCGCCTTCGTCGGTAACGGTATGGGCACGGAGAGTGGTCGTGTCCTGCCGCCGTCCGCTGCATCGACCGCGGACGTGCCGACGGTGGCTGCGGCAGTGGCGCTGGTGCGCACGAGTCTGCACGGCGCGCGCTGCGACGGCGTCCAGGCTGCCTCGGCCGACTTCACCACCTTCCGCGGTCGCCGCGGCAACAGCAACAGCCACGTCATCATGGAAGACAACTGGGAGAACGCGAGCACGGCCTCGCCGCTGGCTGCCCCGATCTTTGTGGTGAACCTTCAGCACGGTGGGGTGTGGTCGCCTGCCGACACAGCGGCCGTCGCGGCGTGGCGCGCAGCGCAGACAAACCACCAACGCGTGACCGCCTTTGACAAGATGAACGTCGTACTCGCTCACGAGACGTGGCTCGCCGACACGGCGGCGATGTGGGCGGCAAACGACACCGCCGCGTCGACGTCCGGTGCGGCGGCGCCGCTGAACGGGCTGCTGCTGACCGGACACCCCGTGTCGGCGGCGTTGGCGGCCGCCCGCAGCAACGGCGAGTCCGTTTTGGTCTGCCTCAGCACCGACGGCTCACATTTTTATAGCGCCGATGTCGCACGGGCCGCCGTTGCCGGGGTAGCCTCCGCAGCGACGATGACGACGGTGTCCGCCGCGGGCTTGAGCAGCGTCGCCGCAGCCCAGCTCAGCCCGTGGCCACTGTACCTCCGTGCGCGGGCCCCGGCCACTGTCGAGAGCCACAGCGCCAGCGCCGGTGCCACAACAACCACCGCCATCACCACACCGGCGTTGCTGTGGATGCGCGAGGCGGCGATGGTGATGGAGCTGCTGGTCCGCCCTGTCACCGCGACGTCCCAGGCAACGCGGCCTGCTCCGCCCTCCCTCGCAATCGATGCGGCGGCGCTGACACGATTTCAGGCAGCCCTGGCGGCCCAGCTGGGCGTGGAGGCGTCCGTGGTCGTGGTGCAGCTGACGCACTCCGGCGTCGTCACGCTGCCGCAGAGCGACGTGCCCGCCGCAAGCGTCACCACCCCGGCCACGACCACCGCAACGCCGACAACGACTACGTCAGCCGCACCTGTTTCAAGAAGAACCACTGGTGCAACGTCGGTTCTCTCAACCGACGATGTCGTGATGCTCTCTGCGACCGCCGCAGTACAGGCCCGTCACGGCGTGCAGGCCACCACCACGGCGGCGGCGATGACTGCTACGGCTGCGGGGGAGAACGTCCAGGCAGCACAGCTACTCACCTATGCACTGGTAGTTTCCATTGTGGCCGACGCCGTCGCGTACAACGCCACCGCAGCCACCGGCTCGTTGACGGCCTCGCCTGACCTGCTGTATCGCACGGTGGCGGCACTGCGTAGCAACGTGACGGGTCCCGCCCTCCTCTCCACCCTGGTCGCGGACAGGACCACTTCCTCGGCCGCTGCGGCGCTGGCCCTCCACCCGCTGACGGTGAACTTCACGATGAGTAACGGCATGGATCTGCACACGGCGGCGGCGACGATGGCGGAGGCTCTGCCAACGTCGCCGCCGCAGGAGGTGGCGTGGCGCGCGCTCTTTTTGTCTATCCCGTACGCCACCGTAGTCCCTGCCCCAGTTCCCGATGCAGAAGACAACGACACGACGTCGAAGGTGTCGTGGTGGGTCATTCCCATTCTGCTGGTTCTGCCGGCGTGCATGGGTTACGGTACCTACTACGTGTACAAGAAGTACTTGAAGAAGGCCCCGGAGGAGGCGACGCAGGTGACGGTGGAGAACGCCCAGTAATCGTTCTGGTGTCTGCATCATCATTTAGCCTTTCTTTCTTATTGTTACTGTTATTGTTGTTGTTGCTGCTGTTGTTGAGTCGTCCTGTCTCAAGTTTGTTTGTTTGTCTGTTGTTTTTCCTTTGCGTGTGTTTTGGCTCTGTCTTGCTCTTTTATTGAAGGTACATGTAAAACTCGGCATCTCCAGTTGTAATTGTTATTGCATGAGTTAACGTGTTTTAATAAAACGTCACGCTCTTGCTCTGTTTGTTGTTAATTTTCCAGAAGTTACAGTCGTCGTTACTCAGCTCTTTTTTTTTTTTGTCGACAGCGTTCTTTTTTTTTTTTTTTGATCTTCGTTTATGAGTTTGTCTGATTGTTTGTTTGTTTGTTTGTTTGTCTGATTGTTTGTTTGTTTGTTTGTTTGTCTGATTGTTTGTTTGTTTGTCTGATTGTTTGTTTGTTTGTTTGTTTGTCTGATTGTCTGTTTGTTTGTTTGTTTGTCTGATTGTTTGTTTGTTTGTTTGTTTGTCTGATTGTCTGTTTGTTTGTTTGTTTGTCTGATTGTTTGTTTGTTTGTTTGTTTGTCTGTGTATTTTATCTGTACTTGTTGTTGTTACGTATTTTTCTTTTCTTTTTTTTTTTTTCTGATTTCTTCTTCGCATTATATTCTGACATAGAAGTGATTTGGCTGCTCTTACATTGGGGCTAGGTTTGTTGCGCGTGGATGTGTGCGCGCTTCGGTAAGCGTAAATAAAAACGAAGTGATTAGTTTCTTTCACCTTGCGCAGTGTACGCGTGTTTGGATTTGTGTTTGTGTTTGGGGGTGTATGTGTATCAGTGCAGTCGTGCACATCACGTTGTTTCTTGCCCCCCTTTTTTTTTTGTATGTGTGTGACTGACTTTGCAAGAACTGCAAGAGAAATAACGGAGAGAGAAAAAAAAAAAAGGGAAGAGTAAAAAAAGAGCGAGGGACCGTGGCGCCTTGTCCGCGACGCGCCGACCTCTCACAGCAGCAGTTGATTAATCCCTCTCATGTATTCCCTCTACATGTAGATCAGCTGCACACGTGAACAGCCGATGTTCTGTGGGCCTGCCTCCCCTCTTTTTTTCCCACACACATATGCGTACACACTACACAGAGAAGAAAAAAAAAAAAAGAGCCTACTTCTTCGCGTAATTTCAAAGAACGGGGAAAAAAGAACTCTCATGAAGCCTTCAAAAAAAAGAAAAGAAGAAAACTGCCTCCCTTTTCTCTGACTCTTTCAACTTATGTTTTTTTTTTTCCCCCCCCCCTGCTTGTGTATGTGCTGTCGTTTCTACGTGTCTCGCCTATCGCTTGCCGGAACACACAAAACTAACAACACACATAAAAAAAAAAAAAGCAAACGCTTTCTCGTCAGTATTCAGAAGCACCTCTGGTCTCATCTGAGAACATACATATATATATAAACAAAAACACAGATCACGTACATACACCCACACGTTCCTTATCGTATCTTAGTTGCTGAACTAGAAGACCGAAAATCGACTTCTGTGTTGTTATTGTCGTCCTTGCTGTGTGTGGCTTGGCAGCTTCTCTGTCTTTTTTTATTATTATTGGTTTCCGGCCGCCCTGTTGACCGTGGCGCGCCTCTCTTGAAGTTGCCCGTTTATCTATACATCATTTATTCTCACAAAAAAAAAAACAGAGAAAAAGCTATCATCATCATGTCCGACACACGCAAGCGCACGGAGTCCCTGTCGAAGATATACTCCAAGAAGCCGATTAGCGAGGGCTACAACCTGTGGGACCGCGAGTACCTCCTGGCTGCGATGCGCGTCTTCACCTTCAAGGCCGAAGGCGCGCCGCCGTTCGTCTTGGCTGTCTACATCGACGCATTGGCCGAAATAACACTGCAGATGCAAGACCTCGAAGATGCCGCGGAGCAATTCGCGATCGCCGCCGGCAAGTATCAGCTGATTGATCAGAAAGTACTGGCAGACCTCATGCGGTTCCGCGTGACGGAGGTGTCCAGCAGCGCTGAGATCGCGTTGGAACAGGTGAAGGCTTATCTCGAAGCGCAGGACCCGCAGCGTAACGGCGGTGGCGAAGATTCCAATGCGCAGACGAAGTCGGCCTTCGCGCGCGTGTACGCCTACCTGGCGGACCTGCTGCTGCGCTCGGTGGAGGACGACACACCAGCCGGCCCAGGCGCGGCACCGCGGGCCACCGATGCCCTCGTCCAGGCTCGCGCGGCGGCGGAGTTAGCGGTGCGGCTTGGCTGGGATCGCGACCACTGCGGCTACCTCGTGCTCGGTGACGTCTACGTTGCGATCGGCGACTACGCGAAGGCGAAGGAAGCGTTTGGGAAGGCGCTGGAAAAGTGTCCGCACTACGCCAAGGCCATCGAGCGACAAATCGGGGTGCTGCAGCAGCTCGCCCACGCCGCGGAGGAGCGCGGGGACGACGCGGCGCACAGCTCCGCCAACACGGAGCTGCTGGGCCTATTGAACCGTAGCATCGAGGTTCACCCTTTGGCAAACACCTTCCGCGAGAAGGCCTTCTTGCTGAGCGAAATGCTAGGCGACGAGGCCGCGTTGGCCTTCGTGGCCGACTCCCTCGAGCACCCGCCGCAGGAGGAGATCGACGTAGTCGGCAGCTCGACAAAGGAAATGATGACGACGCTGCTCAAGGCGAAGGCGGCCATTCTCGCAGATGGCGATCAGCTCGACGCCGCGTTGGAGGCTGCCAAAAAGGCACTCGAGGTGAGTCCGAACGACGAGGAGGCGCAGTCGATCGTGCGCGACATCCGCGAGTCGATGGCCGCGTGAAACGACGCGGCGCTCGCAAAGAAGCGGGAACGGGAAAAGGAAAGGGAAGTGAAGCGAAGACGAAGTGGAGGTTGATTGAGACAGTGTGTACTACCAGCTGAATTCAGATGTATTTAAAAAAGCAGTTGAAGCGGAGCAGGAAAGCAAGCAGTAAGACTGCACAGATTTGTTTTTTTTTTCCTGTGTGTTTTACATGTTGGTCTGTGAACTTAGCCTTCCACTTCGGGTTTCAGCCTCTTCTGTTTTCTCTGTTGTTGTTGTTGTTGTTGCTTGCTCTGCCAAAGGGACGACTGCGACTGTGGTTAGAAATGCTTGCTATTCCTCTTTCTTCTCTTTTTTTTTTTTGTTTTCGCGTTCATCGTGTGGACCTCCTATATAGGTTTAAGGTTCCCTGAAACAGCTTTTCTCACTGGTTGGTTGCTTAGCTGCTGTTCTTCAGCTTGAGTCCGGGATGTCAGCCTCATGTTCAAGTGACGACAAGCAAATGTCAGAAGCGAGAAGGTGGAGCTTTCTTCGTCGATGTTGTTGTCTGCCTTGCAGTCGAGTGTGCAGACCTGACTATTATGGGTTTTCAATATACTTACCTTTTTGAAATTAGGTGTTTCTTTTTTTTTTTTTTTGCCATTTCTCGTTTGTTTTGTTTCTCTTTGTATGTCTGTGTGAATGGTATCCTCTTTCCATTGTTTTTTTTTTTTTGAAATCGCTGTCTGTTCTCTTATAAATGTCGCAAAGCATGTTGCTGTTGCTATGGTGTGTGTGTGTGTTTTTTTTTTTTCTTTTACTTATGCTGTCTTTTTGGCTTTTTTTTTTTTGCCTTTTGCCCCTTTTGCTGATTTCAACAGCTGTTCGTGATCGCGGAGCTGCGCTGTTTTTTATGTGCGCATGAAAGCGGTACCACCATTTTATTCTTCTGCCGACTTCTTTTTTGTTTTTTGTTGTTGTATGTCGTGACGTTCAATGCCAAGAAACACAATGCTGATATTCAATATTTATGAGGACTCAAAAGCTGCCGCGTCGGCTTAACCAACACTGAAAGCACCGAAACTGGCGTGCACCGTCCCACAGAGAAGTTCAAAAGGCCTACATTGTGGCGCTCTCTCTTTCTTTTTTTTTTTTCTTCACGGTTGCGGTGTTTTGAAGAGGCTGCTCTGCAACCGATTGTTGTTATTGTCGTTGCTTGGCACACTTGTGCTTTCGTGTTAAAGAGGGTAGAAGCCCGCTTTTACTGCGTGTTCTGGCACACTGCAATAAAGTACTGCCCTTTATTCTACACTCTGCATTCTCTTTTATGCAAGTACACTGCACGAGGTGACCGCAAAAGCAAATACAACATGCAGCAAAAAAAAAAAAAGAAGAAGAAAAAGGAGGAGGTGCTGAAGAGGCGGCTCTTACTCCATTCTCTCGTCTTCTCGTCACTCCTTTTATTGCTCTTTTCTCCGCGTGTGTGTCGATCTCCTTCGCCCCCCCCCCCCACCCCCACCCCACCCCGCGCCCCTCTTTCCTTTTTTTTTTTTTCTTCTTTCAAACGTCCTCTTGTTTATTTCTTTGTCTCCCTGGTCGCTGTTCCGACGCGCGAGTCCAGCTCGCCTCACACACACACACACACACACACACACACACACGTTTACCTTTTTCAGGTCATTCGCGAACTCTCAAAGCAACTTTTCCTGCTGTGTTTTTCTTTCTTTTCTTTTCTTTTCCCCCCCCTTTGTTCCTCCTAAGCGGACACACTCTTTTTGTTTGTTTGTTTGTTTGTTTGCTGTGTTGTTGTTTCCCCCCCCCCCCGCCTTTCGGTTTGTGTTTGTGTGCTTTTTTTTTTTTCCTCCTTGCGCGCAAGGTCTGCTGAATTCAAGAGGCTGAAAACAACTAACAAACGGTGAAGAAGTAGAAGGACCAGCAACAGCATCTCGAGATAAAGAAAATAAAGCGAGCTCTGTCGCAGCGTCGAATCTATCTACAACCTACATTAGGTTTTTTCGCTAGTCTCAATGTGCTGCTTGCACAGACGGCTATTAAGACGGAATCGTAGTTTGCTGGTTTGCTCGGGCTAAATCAATTATATATATATATATATATATATACATGTATATGTATTATATCTTCTTACCATCGAGGTTTTGTTTTTCTTTTTTTCCTGCTGGTGAGCTCGAAGCACGTTGTTCTTTTTTGTTTGTTTGTTTTTTTTTTTTCTTTGTGTGTATGGTGCGTAGAAGGGTATTGTAAGTGCGGAGTGTGAGAGTTTTTGTTTGTTTGTCTCTGGTTATTCGCCATTTGTCTTCTGTTGTGTGACTCCGCTGCGCTGCTTGTCATTTTTCATTTGGTTGTTTTTTGTCTGGCGTTTAATTCCAGTAAACAGTAAAAGCAAAACAAGAAGTTTCATGCGAAAATGCAGCCTACGAAGCGGCAAGCAGCCTCCGGCTCCCTCGCTGCCAGCCCAGTCTTGGTCAGCTCGCCGTCCTCCAGCTCCCCGGGACCCCCGCCACCGAACACTTCACATGGCCGATGCAACCGCCTTTCGAAGAAGCGCCATCCAACGCAACGCGGCCGCTTGTCCAGTGGTGGCGCGAGTACGACCCACAAGAGTGGTGGTAAGGAGACGGGAGCACCAGCCTCAGCTGCGTCTCCGTCAAAGCGACGTAGCACACGACGTGGACAGCGCAGCACCCATGCGAATACCAAAAAGGAGGAAGTGGCATGTGAGGCGGCAGGCACGACAGCGCCAGCCACCACGGAAATGCCTGATCTCCTGTCGCTGTCTGCTACCCCGACGCCAGCGCCAAAAGACAACACTGGCAGCAACAACAACAATAACAACGGGGAGACGGTGCTCCAGTTGAGCAAAGCCGATGAAAAGGGAAAGTCACGTGCCCGCAAACCACCCAAGAGTCGTAGCAAGAACATGAAAGGTGTCACTGCCTCTCTTTCAGCCAAGCGGCTGCGCTACAGCGACGCAGTGATCTCTACAGGGGCTGTTAAATGGCCGCGGAGCCCGCCCCCACCAGCGTCTTCGGCCCTACAACTGCCATCTAGTTGTCATCGTAGTAATAACAAGAATCACAGCAGCTCAGTGCAAGTGATTTCTCGAACAACAGATGCACCCTCTTCACAGCAGCAGCAGCAGCAGAGCTCGACCGCCACGCCAGCGCCGTTTAGCACCGGCGTCGTAAAAGATGGCACTGCGCTGTCGCAGGCCCTTCGCGATCCCGCCATTGTCGAGCATTACGTGCGGCACGGCTCGTCGAACGGCAGCCTCGCCCCCGTACCCGACACCGCAGCGGCAGCAGCCGCTCTGCAAGTCATGGCGAAACTGCCGCCTGATCCTTGTGTAGTGAAGGTCGTGAGCGCCAGAGGAACGGTGTTGTCTGTTCTTCCTCCACCTTCTGTGTCTGTGGCTGGTGTAGAAAGTGTTGCGCGATCCTCCGCAGTAGAAGCAGTAGCAACAGCGGAAGGGGAGGGACAACAGCAACGGCAGGAGGATGAGGAGCAGAGTACGGAACTCGTCTGCAACGCTCCGTCAGCGGATGCAACGAAGGTCCTGCCGCCTTCTGGCGCTGGCACAGCGGTCCCCCCTAAACAGAGCATCTCGGAAGAGGATGCGCAGCTTAGCCGCCGTGGACTGCGCTTCGAGGCAGCGCCGTGGCGTCCAAGCGGGCACTTCACCTTCGACATGGACGAGACAGGCTTGGCGAACGTGGGCGCGGTGTCGACACCCATCCTCCCGCTCTCCTCCTCCACTCGTCATTTGGCGACCACTACGGCCACAAAGACGGCGATGTCACGGTTTCCCAGTAGCTTCCCGGTCTTTGCCGCACCGTCGTTGGCGACCAGCGTGAACGCCACTGTGACGACTGCTGCTGCTGCTGCTACTGCAGCGGTGGCGGAAGCGGCGGCGTTGGCAACGGCGACACCCGCCGTCACAATCACCTCCACTCTTGCCAAGGGAGGAGAGGAGAGCACCGCTGCAGAACCGAGTACAGCACCACAAGATCAAGCATCACAGCAACAGCAACAGCCCACAATGGAAGTCCTTACGCCCTCACCTTCGCCAACACCGCCATTCCTACAGAATCGCAATGCTGCCGCCGCCACTGCGACTACCGCTGCGATGGAGAACGCATGCAGAGGTCAGGACGGCCCGTCGAAGCCAACTCAGTCGACGACTGCGGTGCACCGTCCACCCTCGTTGCCAGCGGAGAGCCCGGGGTCCTCTGCCGTGCAGTCGCCGTTGCAGCTGCCGCACGACTCTTCGCCGCTGGGCGAGAGTGTGGGCAGTCACAGCCGTAGCACCCCCAGCAGCGCGGTGATGGTGGGTGCGGGAAACGTGGGAGGAACTGCACTGGCGGGACGCGCCACCGTGACGCGGGTCTCTTCGCCAGCTTCGGCGACGGCAGTTGATGGTGCGACCACGCTCTGGGGCACCACCGCCGCCACCACCACCGTTCACTCCTCCTCCCCCTCCCCCTCCGTTATGCGCGAGGACGACGGCGACATCAGCAGTGAGACCCCACTGCTGATGTCGCCAGCTCTCGATCCTGCAGCCGCCACGAGTGCGACGAGTGTGCAGAGTGCGGCGAGCACCGGCAACAACACCGACAGCGCCGGAGTGGCGGAACGGCCGGCAACGGCGCCGGCGGTGCGTCGATGCCCGATGATGACAGTGACAAACACAGCCACCGGGGCTCGCATGTCGTCCTCCTCGCTCACCACGCCGTCAGGGTCGCCCATGGGGATGTGGACGGTTGTAGACGGCGTGAGCCGCATGTGCGTGAACAGCACCGCGAGCAACAACAACAACAGTGGCAGCAACAGCATGGCAGCTGGGACGGCCACGGGTGCCCTCACCCCGTCATGGACCAATGGCAACCGCGGTCAGCACGTATACCCCACGGCAGTCCGCTCTGCCGGCTCGGCGGAGTACGGCATGCGTGAGTTCCCCGCCATGCCCTTCACCTCCTCCTTCGCCAACGCGGCTGCTGCGGGGCATCCCTGTCCCCATCCCTCCTATCATCAGCAACCGCAACCGCAACAGCAGCCGCACGGATATCAGTCGCAGAGCACCGTCCACGGAAGTGGTGATGGTGGCGGCAGCAGCATCAGCCATAATTCCACGGAGCTCAGCAGCGGTGGAATAGCCGTGGACACCACAGCACCGGCAGCGACAACAGCGGCGATGTCACCCACTGCGAGTGGCGGCCTTCACGGAAGCCCCGTCGGTGCTGGTGCGTCGCACAGCGGAGGCTCGAGCTACCTCGGCAGTTCACAGCTGAGCATGTCGCAGTTCCCACGCAACAACTCCACCGTCAGCCCCACCACCACCACCACCGCCGCCGGCGGCGGTGGTGGTGGTGGTGGTGCTTACACGCCGGCAACGGTGCTGACGTCAGGGTCCTCGCTGCTGCTGCTGCAGGCGCCACAGTCGTCGGGTCGCTTCGGCGTCAGCCCTCCCGTACAGGGTGAGAGCGACCTCGACCGCGTCCGCCACAACCGCGTGGCCGTGTCCGACGTCGTGGCGAAGAACGAGATGACGCTCGTGGACACCCTTTTCGCCGACGCCGAGGTTGACGTCATCGAAGACGACGAGAGCGAGATGGACCTCGACGACGGCCGCGGCGGCAGCGGCAACAACACCAGCGGTGGAGAGTGGTGGCCGGCCTACCCGATGGGCACCTCCCCGGGCGCTGGCGTGCATTCGCCAGACGCCTACAACCACCCTTGTATAAAGCAGCAGCAGCAGGTACAACAACAGCAGGAGTATGCGTCGTCGCCGACCGTCAGCGGTGTCGGAATGACATTCGGCGGTGGTTACTGGTATCAGCCGGGCAGCGGGGCGGGACCGCACCGCCACTCCGGCGGCAGCGGCAGCGCAGCGCGGCCGCGCTTCTCGCCTGACCATCGCGTGCATCGCGCCTTCTCGGCCAGCTGCGCCAGTGTGGCGTCGTCAACCATGTCGCTGCTGGACCCCAAGCAACCCTCGGCCGACGTTGGCGCCTCCGCGTACGAAGTCGGCGAGGACGAGGAGGAATGGGAGATGAACAGCAGCGCGTACGCGGACAGCCTGGACGAGGCACAGATTCAGTGGATCGAGGAGCAGCTGAGGGCTACGGAGAACCCGGAGGGCTATTTCTAGAGCGCACAGATCCGCGCAGCGGGCGAAGAACTGGACCATGGAAAAAGGAAGGGTTGTTTTTCGACCCGATTTGTGTGTAATGGATGAGTAAATGCTAGGTGGATGCATGACCTCTTCGCATGTCCGCAAAGCAGCAGCGTCGCGCTTTTTTGATGCGTCGTGACCTGTATAGGGTCTGCTGTTGTCGCTCATGGTTTATGCTGTTAGTTTTTTTTTTTGTTTGTTTGTTTGTTTGTTCGCCGTTCTCTGTTTCCGCTTCGGGTGCACTTGGACTGCACGAACAGCAAGCGTTTTGTGTTTTGTTTTGTTTTTTTGATTGTTTTTTTTTTTTCTGTTGTTGTTGGTTCGTTGTTTTTTTTTTTTTGTTGTTCGTCTATGTATGTGCACGCGTCTTTGTTCAGTTTTTTTCTTTTTGTCTTCCACCTTTTGCCATTGTTGTTGTTATTATTATTATTATTTGCGTAGGTGTGCAGTTATCAAATAAACAAAAGCATACAAGCAAAAGAAGCGGAAAAAAAAAAAAGAAAAGAGCATCACCACCACCACCACCTGTAGCCACTGTTTAAGATGCAGGAGGAAAAAAGGCTCTAGCAAGCCGCAATGTTGGCGCTTTTCCTGAAAAACGGTGGGTTTTATATTCTCTTCGTTTGTTTGTTTTTCTCCTTTACGAGTTCGAGGGTGCGTGTACCCTCACTTTTTTTTTTGTCAGCCTTCTCTGATGCGTCATCGCTTTTCGTTTTTTTTTTTCTTCTGCGAAATGGTCGTATTTGCGTTCACACATCCCACACTCTTTCCTCTCTATCACCTTTTCTTTCTCTCTTTTTTGACGGAATTGCTGCTGATGGCTACTGAATCTCCTACACACACGCACAAGTACATTCGCGCAAGTCGGTAGGAGCACTGAAGGCTAGTTTTTCTGTAAGGAAAAACGAAAAAGTGAAAGATCTTGTCGCCTTTCTTTTTTTTTTTTTTCAGGCAGGATGCAGTCTCGTGGCGCTGCTGTTCACACGACAGTCACTGTGCTGTTCGCCGCTCTCCTGCTCACCCTCGCCGCGGCCTCTCTCGCCCGCGCCGTCATCTACACCACCGCAATCTCCTCCGCATATGTGCCGTCCGCGTATGGCACGAAGTCCAACCCGTTGCAAGGGCTCTTCGAGGTGTGCTTGAGCAGCATTAACGCGTCTGCCACAGAAACAGATCGCATGGCGCTGACCATTCGCACGAATGCCATGGCCAACTATGTGGCAGATATCCTTGGCCGAGGCACGTACTACCTCGCCGGCTACTACGACGCCGCCACGGATGGGTGGTACTGGATCGACGGCATCTCTGCCACGCGAACGCAGTTCGGTCAGGGTCCCTCATGTGCCGCGGTAAACAATATCCTCGCCTTGAACTGGATCTCAGGGTACCCAAAGATGGAGTTTGGCAACACGGTCGGGAAACTGAAGTTCTTGGTGTACGATGGTGCGCAGAAGGGCTGGAAGAACGTAGCGGGCACGGCCACCTACGACGGTGTTGCATGCGAGTCCCAGGACAATCTAGTCACGTTTCGGAACGAGAAAAAGAAGTTCCCGTGGTGGGGCATCCTCATCATCGTCCTCGGCTCCGTCGTCATTATCGCCGTGGTGGTCACGATTGTCGTCATCTGCTGCTGCTGCTGCAAGAAGAAGCCAGAAAAGAGCGGAACAGACTCGGATGACAGCATCTCTGTCGACGAGGACAGCGTCACCGACGAAAGCAGCACCAACAAGTCCTTCATATTGGGCCGCAGTGAGGCATCATCGTGCACAAGCTCCCCCAGCAGCATGGCGAGCAAGCAATCGTCTGCGTCCGAAACCACGGAGAGCTACTCCTACTCCTCCTACTCGGACACAGACTCGGACGTCTCTTCTACGGTTTCCTCTGACGATCATGTTAGCTGCTCTGCGGACAGTCGCCGGAGCCCGCGCTCGCGCAGAAACGCGGCTGACAGTGATAGCAAGTCATCGTCTAGTAGCTCCGAAACATTTTGAGCACAAATACGTTTGTAAGCCCCCTCCCTCCTTCGAAAGTCATAGTAGGAAGAAAAGGAAACGAAGGCTGCCGCCTGTGTGTGGAGGTGAGCGAGACGTGTGTGGATGTGTTGAAGTGCTACGCCAGGGAAAACACAAGCGTTTCTTTCCATCACCACCACCACACGCCCTCCCCCCCCCCCCTAGTTCTCTGTTATATTAACTTGGTAGTTATTTCTATTACTTTATTCTTCTTTTTTGTTTGTTTGTTTGTTTGCTTGCTTTTTCAGAAAGTCCTAGTTATCTGTGCATTTTGTTTTCTTTCTTTGGTCTATTTTTTTTTTTTTTCATGTCATTCGTGCTTTGGTCCTGTTTTTCGCACGCCAACTTCTTCGAAGGGGACTGTGAGGGGAAGAGAGGAAGAGGAAAAAAAAAGAAAATAAGTGAAGCTGTGAGTGCCAAGAAATTCCAATGGTTTTAAAAAGCCAGCTATGAACAGTTTTTTTTTTGTTGTTGTTGTTATTGCTGTTGTCGTTTACTTGTTTCACTTGGGTTTCAGCTTATATTGTTTTTTATCGTTGAACTTCATTTTTGTTGTTGTTGTTGTTGTTTATTTGCTTTTATTGTTTATTTGTTTGTTTGTTTTTTGCGCACGTTTTTTTTTTTTCTCTTTTTACTCTGTCTTTTCTTTTTTTTTTTTTCTTGCTGATTCTCCATTGTGGTTCACATTGCCTGTAGCCAGATTTCCCCCCTCCCCCCCCTCCCTTTACGCTGTTTATGGTCATTCTTCTCTTCGCACTTTTTTCTATTGATGTGTCACTTTTTTTTTTTTTTTCCTATTTTTCCTCTCCTGGCTGGATAATGAAAAGGGAGACAGAATTTGTGAAAACTCTCGCGTTTACGCTCCTGTTGCTTTTCTCATATTACTCTTCGTTGCTGCTGTGTTTAATTCCTTTCCTGTCTCAACGAAATTACAGAAGAGGGAGGGACGGTGAGAGCACCGAAAATCACCTGAATCCCTTTTCTTTTTTTCTTTCTTCTTTTGTTTATTTGACACTCCTTTGGTTTTGTGGCATCCATATCGAAATTAGCTGATGTGTTTCAACCGTGTGGTTTGCCTCTATTTGTTTTTCGTTGTTCTTGTTTGTTGCTGAGATGTGGACTCGTGAAACTCTTCACAACAGGATACTCATTCGTAGGACCGCTGATATGTGAATACTTCTTTTTCTTTTTTTTTTTTTCCGCCTGTATTATTGGTGGGCCTTTCCTCCTTTTGTCCTTTTCCCCTCTCGTTTGCTTGTTTTTAGTTTTACCTATTCCGTTTATATATAGAGAGAGAGATCTAGTGTTTTACTGCAACTGCCCCCACACGATGTGTACTTCGTTGAAGTAAGAAAATAAAGAAAAAAATGGAGCAAGACAGTCGGAGTTGGGGCTTTTCTTCGATGGAAGGTAGTGAAGTAGTGCGCCACTAGGCCATGCTAATGCGGTTCTCCACTATCCCCCCCACTCCTTTTTTTCCTCGACAACGGAAATAAATCTCGCTTCACTTCACTTTCCAGCACAAAAAGAAAGCGCTCGATGCACATTCTGGAAAAAGCCACGCTAGGTCGCACTGCCTTGTATCGTGTTTTTTTCTTCTTGCGCTCTTTCACGTTTTTTAGTACGTCTTGTTTTATAATTTCACTCCCGCTTTCTTCCCTACCTTTTCATTTGGATGTCAGGTGCTTGTTGTAGAGGTACTAAGGGTCTTTTAACTCTCTTTTCTTTTTCGCCTTCAGCTCTCTTTTTCTCTCTCCCCTTCCCTCTCTTGAGGAAAGTCCTGAAGTGAAGAAAAAAAAAGAGTCTCTCATTCATTGTAGCGAAGCTGGTTTTTTTTTTTTTGTGTGTGTGTGTGTTGCTCTTCTACCCTCAGTCATACATACACACACAGATCGTCTTCGCACACGCGCATTCACGTCTTTCAGCAAGATGAACGTCGCTCGTCGCGCCCTCATCTGTGTGGCGCTGGTCGCCCTGCTCCTTCTCTGCAGTAGCACGACGTATCCCGTCAATGCCTTTATCTACACGACAGCGCTCACTGCAGGCCAGCAGCCCGGCCTCTACAACGGTGGTGGCTACCCTGTTGCCGGCCTCAACACCGCCTGCGTTGGCTCCGCAAACCCCGAGGCGTCCACCTCCGGCCGCGGCGCCCTGGGCGTACTGTCGTCCAGTATGACGGAGATGCTGGCAGAAACTGTGGTCAGCGGGCAGGTCTACCTCTCTGGCTTCTATAACGCGACGGAGAGCAGGTGGTACTGGACGGACACCGGAAATGAAGTGCATCTCGTGTTGTTTGCCATCGGCGCCGAGGCGACGCCGGTCCAGGACGTCGTTGCGTCGAACTGGTCCAAAGGCTACCCGGTGCTGGGCGTGAACAACACCGTCGGCGCGCGCAAGTACGTCGCGTACGATGCCTCCCTGAAGGGCTGGATCAATGTAGACGGCACCAGCTTGTTGGACGGCGTGGCGTGCCAGAGCAACGACCAAGTAGTAAAGAAAGACAACAAGTTCCCATGGTGGGGCATCCTCATCATCGTCCTCGGCTCCGTCGTCATTATCGCCGTGGTGGTCACGATTGTCGTCTGCTGCTGCTGCTGCAAGAAGAAGAAGAAGCCCCGCTACACGGACGACGAGGACGAGAGCACCTTCAGTAGCCGCAGCTCCTTCAGCTCTCGCAGCATGAGCCACGCGGGTACGTCCCGTTCGAGCTCCTTCTCGTCTCGTGGGTCGAGCTTCTCTGGCTCTAGCAAGAGTTCTGGGGTGACAGGTAGTACGGACGAGGACAGCAGCTCGTCCTTTTCTTCACAGGCAACTAGTCGCAGCAGCTCTTTTTCCACGCGCTCCGGTAGCAGCTCTTTTTCCACGCGCTCCGGCAGCAGCTCTTTTTCCACGCGCTCCGGCAGCAGCTCGTACATGGGATCGTCATCCGCCGCCTCCAGTAGTCGCGGCAGCGGTGACACCAGCACATCGTCATCGGCAGCGTCAAGTAGTCGGGCTAGTACCGCAAGTAGTGTAAGTCCACGGCGGCGCTACCCCATTCAGAAAAGCATGAAGTAGTTCTCTTTTCTTTTCTCTTCCGAGCGCAACGTTCTTTTTCCTCTTTTTTTTTTTTTTTTAATTAAGTCTACGAAGTGGCGTACTCTTATCTTGTTTTGTTAATTCACTCATTTCTCTGTTTTATTTTAGAACGACTGGCAATTTTTTTTTTTCATTTTTTGCTGTTGTGTTTTTTTTTTTTTGTGGAAATGAGGCTTTTTTTTTTTTTCCATAGCATCCTATTCTTCTTAATCTGTCTTTCTTTCTCTTTTTTTGGGGGGGTTTTCTCATTTTCAGCTTCTGGTTTTCCTTAATTCACGGGAAAGGGAGGTGTTTTTTTTTTTGAATTGTGTATCAGAAAATATATATATATATATGTGTGTGTGTCGAGAGGGACAAAAAAAAAATGGGAGTCCTGTTGTTTCTGTGGTCCACACACACACACACACTGCAACTCCTCCTTTGCGTTGAGCAACGAAACGGATTTAGTGGGATACTGTCGATGTATATATATAAACATATATATATATATATATACATATGAGGAAAGGAGGTTGCGACGCGCTATACAAATCAACGTTTTTTTTTTGTTGTTGTTGTTTGTTTGTTTGTTTGTTTGTTGTCCCCTTTTTTTCCCCCTGTTTAGCTTAATAGGCAGCGCTACGTTTACTGTCGCTGACTCAAAACACATGTATATATGACGCAAAAAAAAAAAACCACTCCTTTGCTTCTTTGTTTACTTATTTGCTTGTCTTCCTTGTGTTTGGGTAGGTGCATTACATTGTATGGACTGCCTGCACTTTCTCCCTGTCATTGTTGTTTGTGAAGCTATGAAATAAGTAAAAACTGAAGGGACCATGTTGAATGTGTGCTTTTTGTTTTCTGTTTTTTAGTCTCATGATAAAGCGAGAGAGTTGTTTTCGGAGGGGAAAAAAGAGACCCAGGTATAATCAGCAGCCGAATCTTCTCTTGGACACTCTTTCACCGGTGTTACTCTAAAAAAAACAGTGGACTCTTTTATTCCTTTTCCTTCACTCGGCCACCGTTTTCTTCACGTACACCCTTCTTTTTCTTTTCCCTCCTCTTGATTTTACTATTTTTCCCTAGGATATGTCATTTTACTTTTTTTTTTTGTTATTGTTTATATCTGTTACGGCAGATGTGCACAGTTGTCATTGTGGTTCATCAGTCTTTTTTTTTTTTATCTCTCTTTCTTTTTTTTTTTTTCATGTGTTTTCCCTGATATGTGAACATGGTGTTTTTTTTTGGGGGTGTTACCTGTAGAAGCCCCATTTCTCTCCGTTTATTGCTCAAAATGAGAAGGAAAAAAGAGAGCACGCAAGGATTGCTGCTGCTTTTCCTTCAACGATGCCACAGTAGGTAGAGTTGGTCTGTTTTTGCCTTGTCGCTCCATTACGCAACTGAGTAACGCTCCAGTGTGTCTTTTTTTTTTTTTTGTCTAGACTCTATCACCGTCTGCTCACGGCACATTTCGCAAGGAGATGTGATAAGGAGGGGTTGGGGGCATAACCTGGCTCTGCTCTTGCAGGGCGCCAGTTTATCAGTTTCACTGCCTCTTTTCTCTATCTCTATCCCTTGCGTTCTTTCTCTCTCTATCGCACTTGCTACTTTTTTTTTCCCTCTCCCCACTTTCGATCTTCTTTTTTGTAGTTGTTTTGTGAAGCGTAGAGCAAAAAAAGACAAAGCAAAGGTCGTTTTTTTTTTTGTGTGTGTGTGTGTGTTTTTTTTCACAATTTACCAAAATAAGAAAATTGTGCTGCGCGATACGAGAGCTAAGGTAATGCTGCGCACGTCAAAAAACCCAATATTGTCAAGCAACCGTCGCTGAATAGAATTTCGAATTACTTATCACTCAGTCCCAATCAAGTAAAAAAACAAAAAAAGGAGGAATGCTGTCATGGTGCCGTGCGGAAGGGAGTGGCCCAACCACTCGCGTGGCTTTTTTTTTTTTCCTTCTCCTCGCCGCCTGTGTGGTGATCGTACCGTCCAACGCGTATTTGTACAAAGCGGCGGTGTCTGTCCCGGAGTACCCCGCCACGTATGCCGCCGCGCACGCCGCCGCGCTGCCCATTGGTGGGTTATATAAAGCCTGCGTAGAAGCAGTGGACTCCGGATCCTCGGACAAGAACCGCGGTGTACTTATCCTCTACACCGCTTCCATGGCCACTCTGCTTGCGGAGGTCATGCCGAAAGGTGAAGTGTGGTACATCGGCGGCTTCTACGTAACGGAGCTCAAGCAGAATGACGGGTGGTGCTGGGACGACGGTCGGTCCTCTGTCTGCCCAGGACTTTTCTGCATCGGGGCGGCGTGCAAGCCTGTGTCGAACAGCACAGTGTTACAGAACTGGGCAACAGGCTACCCCGTCCTAAACGCGAGTGGTGGTGTCGGCACCAAGAAGTACATGGCCTACGACGCCTCCCTGAAGGGCTGGATCAATGTAGACGGCACCACCGCACTGGACGGCGTGGCGTGCCAGAGCAGCGACCAACTCTTCACGAATGCGAAGAAGAAGTTCCCATGGTGGGGCATCCTCATCATCGTCCTCGGCTCCGTCGTCATTATCGCCGTGGTGGTCACAATTGTCGTCTGCTGCTGCTGCTGCAAGAAGAAGCCCCGCTACACGGACGACGAGGACGAGAGCACCTTCAGGAGCCGCAGATCCTTCAGCTCTCGCAGCATGAGCCACGCGGGTACGTCCCGCTCGAGCTCTTTCTCGTCTCGTGGGTCGAGCTTCTCTGGCTCTAGCAAGAGTTCTGGGGTGACAGGTAGTACGGACGAGGGCAGCAGCTCGTCCTTTTCTTCACAGGCAACTAGTCGCAGCAGCTCTTTTTCCACGCGCTCCGGTAGCAGCTCTTTTTCCACGCGCTCCGGCAGCAGCTCTTTTTCCACGCGCTCCGGTAGCACCTCTTTTTCCACGCGCTCCGGCAGCAGCTCTTTTTCCACGCGCTCCGGCAGCAGCTCTTTTTCCACGCGCTCCGGTAGCACCTCTTTTTCCACGCGCTCCGGCAGCACCTCTTTTTCCACGCGCTCCGGCAGCACCTCTTTTTCCACGCGCTCCGGTAGCAGCTCGTACATGGGATCGTCATCCGCCGCCTCCAGCAGTCGTGGCAGCGGTGACACTGGCACAACATCGAGTGGCAGCACGGTGACCGGGACGACTATCACCAGCTCATCATCGGCAGCGTCGAACAGCCGTGACTCCTCGTCGCAAGGAACTCGCACGTCGGGATCTCAGTCTAGCGTCTCCAGCAGCTGTGGCAGCTCCCGCATTTAGCACTCTTCTGTTTCATTAAGGTTATTATTCCTCCCTTTCCTTTGTCTTCTTGTGATCACTTTCTTATTCTTTTCCTTTCCCTTATTTACGACCATAGCCTACTGCATTCAGCCTGAAGTACGAGGCATGTGTTCTGTTTTTTTTTTTATGCTGTCTTCGTGATCGATGGCGCCGCTTTGAGGCTGGCATATTGATTTTTAGTTGTCTTAAAGTGATACTCTAGTTTCTGTTTTTCAATGGCAAGTGACCTTTTTTTGTGTGGAAATGTCACAGAAGAGAGAGAGGAGAACTTGTGCGGGGTACGTCATTCATGTATCCATAATGACGTTTTTAGGAAAAAAAAAGTACCGTTGTCTAAGACTCCTGATGTTTCTTTGTACTGGCCTTTTTTTTCTCTGGCTGGCTCAGTTGCGTGCTCTTTAGCTAGTTGCACGAGTGTGCGTGCTCGCATAGTTCCTCTGGATACGAAAGCGGAATCAATCGTATCGAAGCAACTGCGAAGCACTCCTTTGACCTTCTTTTTGTTTATTTGTTTATTTTCTTGGACGGTTGTTCTTTTTTTTTTTTTTTTAGGGTTTTCCCTCTATTCGCTTCTGTTGTGTTGTGTTTGTTTTGTTTCTTTGCTTTTTTTTTTTATTATTAAAGAAAAAAAGGTGCACTTGCTGTTGCTTTTATGTTATCACGTTCACGTCCTTTTTCTGCTCGCTAGAAATGAGCGTCAGCATTACTTTTTTGTTTGTTTTTGTTTTTCTTTTTAAATACCAACTCACTTTTACTATTTTTGTTCTCCTCTCCCACGCATTGTTCTCTGTAGACTCGATCTCTTCGCCTCTTACTTGTTTTTCAGCCTATTTTTTTTTCCCCCCTTCTTTCGCTTCAGTCCTGTTTTTCTACGTTTGCGTGCACTGGTTACCAGTGACTTTGTAGTTATTTTCCCTCTGTGTGAACGTGCGTTTTTCCATTGTTGTTGTTGGCTTCTTTGCCTTATATAAGCGCGCCTCAAGTGAGCGTAACTGAAACAGCCCTTGTAAAGGGGAGCGCAGTGTGGGATGCTTCGTTTTGTGTGTGTGTGTGTTTAGCCTGTCACTCTTCGGTTCTGTAGAAGCTCCCGATCTTCCGTTGCTGTTGTGTTTATCCTTTTTTGTGTGTGGTGTTTACTGCAGTCAAGCTGCTTTCTGATTTGATGAAGCGCATGGCTCGGTACTGCCAGATCTTTATATTTATAAATATATATATATTGTACAGTTTCATTGTTTTTCTTTTTCACTATTCTTTTCTCAATGGGAATGCCCATGCTACTAAAGCACTGTGGGTGTGCGCGCGCGTGTGTGTATGTTTGATCTCTACATCACGCGTGCACTTAAAAAGGGGGGAAAAAAAAAAAAGATATATACTGGGAAGAGCTTTCACATGCACTTTGTGCGCACCGGTTTGATTGGTCTTTCTTTCTTTTTGTTTGTTTTTTTTTTCTTATTTGTTTTGTGTGTGTGTGTGTGTTTTATTTTTTTTTTTTTTTTGATCATCCAGCAGAAAAATGGAAGAAAGTGGAGTACCCACGGTGGGTGTATTCGTGTTGTTGTTGTTGTTTACTCTGCCAAGAAAGAGGCGATGACGTCCTCGAAGCTTGCTTTTGCGCCAAAGCCTGGAACCTCCATCGGAACACAGAAGGATTTGAAGCACGAGACGCCAGCAGGCGACGATGCCGTGCAGCTGTGCTTTACCCCAACCCCTCTCTTTCCTAGCTTGATAAAGAGAAAGAGCTATATGTTCTTTTTTTTTTTTTTAATGCTGTTCCTCGAAGCTGAACCGCAACTCCCATTTTTCCCCCTCTCCACCCCCTTCCTTGCGTGTTTTTCTGTGCTTTGTTTTTGTTTTTTTAGCTACAGCTTGCACGACGACATATCGCTGGTCGACCTCTCCGTCTAAGCAACGTCATCAAAGTAGTAAAAAAAAAAAAAAGGAAACGTGACAGCTGCCTAGACAGGAAGAAAAAAAAAAAAAACGAAGGAGAACAACACGCGCAAGGTATAAGTCTCTGCCCCACTCCATCTGCTTGCAGTTCTTTATTTTTCACTGTTTTTTTTTTTTTTTTGCTGCTTCTTTGTCAACAGAACAGAGGGTGCCCGTCTTTTTTTTTTTTCCATTGCTTTCCCTTCCTTGTATGTGTGTGTGTTTTGAGAGAGGGAGGAGTTGTGCTCTAGCCAATGGACGTTGACGAGCGAAGTGAGGAGGCGACGACTCCGTACGGCTCAGAGGAGGAAGAAGACACGCCGCAGCATCTTGACGATGACGAAGAGGACGACGACGACGACCGCTCCTCCACCCCTACCAAGCCTTCCTTTCACATCCTCACCACTTCTCAACTTGAGCGGTGGATCACCCTCAACAACCAAATTGATGTAGGCGGCGCGGGCAACTCAGTCTGGACGGTGAGCAGTGCCAAGCACGGCAATGGCGTGCGAAACCTCATGCACTACCACGACCTGAACACCTTCTGGCAGTCGGACGGTGCTCTGCCGCACGTAATTCGCATTCGCCTGAGCCAGCTGACACCGGTGGAGGCGATTGCCTTATACGTGAACAGTGCGGTAGATCAGAGTTACTCGCCACGCGTGATTAAAGTGAAGGCCGGCACACACGAAGGCGACATGACCGAAGTGGCCAGGGCGGACATCGGCGCCGGGCAGGAGTGCGGGTGGGTACTGATGGAGCTCGGCGACCGCGCGGACGATGACAGCCGGCCTCCGCACACCATCAAAAAAGACGATGCAGGGCAAGCACCACTGAATAAGAAGGAAAGAGGGGTCAGCACCAACAACTCCTCCGTTGTTGCGGTCCGAGATCCCGGCAAGGGAGGCGAGGCAGCGAAGCCGTTTTTGTACAGCGAGGTGGCGGCTGTCTTGGGTCACCCTGCCACTGCTGCTGCATCTAGCGCCGCCGCACTCTCACACTCTTCCTTTGTGGATGCCACTCGCACCGTGGCGGATCGCTGGCTCTGGTGTACGATGATGGACGTCTGCATCTGCGAGAACCAGTTCAACGGTCGGGACTGCCACCTGCGTGGCATCTGCCTCACCGGTCCTCGCTATGAGGAACTGGAGAAGGGGCAGTACGACGACGGCGTTAGGTGGATGGACTACACAGCGGCAGAGGCGGCAGCAGCGGCGGCGGCGTCGGTGAAGGCGACTTTGAGCGGTGGCACGCGCGCGACGGAGCCGACGGGTGAGCATGGCAACAACAGCAGGGCACACCAGGATTGGCTGCTAAGGTAGTGCCTGTCTGAGAAAACAAAAAGAAAAAACGACTGTCGTCCGCCGTCCAATCTTGCCCTTTCTTTTGTTTTTTGCTCATTTTATCCAGTTTACCGTTAGATCTACTTCCTGAATAGACTTCCCCGTTCATCCATACAATTATACAACACAACAAAAAAAAGCTGTTTGTTTCAAGCGGCGAAGCGCTACTCACACCCTTTTGGTGCTCTATTGGCTGCAGTTCTTGTGAAGGCGACAAATCTTAAAAACACAAAAAAAAGCGAGAGACTACGCCGCTGTTCATGAAGAAAAAACGTGCTCAAGCCTTTTTTCTTTCTTTTTTGTTCCACTTTCCTCTGCTGAACCTCTCTGTATCTCTACCGTTCTCTCCTTCCCTTCCACCACCACCACCACCCCCTCTCTCCTCTCTCTCGTTTTTCTCTTGTCTGTTGTTTGTTTGTTTTTTTATCCGTTTTGTATGTCCTTTCCGGACAAAAAGTGTTGTTTTTTCTTTTCTTTTGTTTTTCTCTTCCCCCCCCCCCCTTCCAGAGAAAGAAAAACATGCCTTGCCTCTAAAAAAAAAAAAGACAGCAGTCGCTTTCTCTGTACTTTTAACGGAACGCCTATTTTTCTTTCTTTTTTCTGGTTGTCGCTTCTTCTTTTTTTTTTTTTGCGTTTTCCTTTCCCACGCGGATATACCCAGATCTCACGCAATGCAGCCACCGCATTTGTTTTGGTTTGTGTATGTGCTCGCCGCGCTGCTGTGCGGCCTCCTCGCCGCCACCGTCGCCCATGCCGACATGTTCCTCGCCAGCACCACGTCTTACGTCCCTCTCACCTCCATCGACCAGCTACAGAACGTCTGCCAGACGGCGCGGGCCGGCAGCGCCGTCCAGGCCATGTACTCATCCTCCGTCATCACCGATGTCAACGAGTTTATGCACAACAAGAGCGTCACACAGGCCTTCGTGGCCGCCTACTACAACACCATGGGGCGGTGCTGGCTGTGGTCCCTCACACAGATGGGTGACGCGCTCACCGTCGTCGTCGACGCCTCGCAGTTTGTCAACAACGTGCTGCCCGACGGCACCACCGGCACCTTCGCCATCTACAGCGCCGCGGACAGTAGTCTGCAGGCGGTGACGGGCGAAACGGACTACCAGGTGCTGTGCTACATTGAGAAGATCTACTACGAGACGAAAGACAACAAGTTCCCATGGTGGGGCATCCTCATCATCGTCCTCGGCTCCGTCGTCATTATCGCCGTGGTGGTCACGATTGTCGTCTGCTGCTGCTGCTGCAAGAAGAAGGAGGCACACTACACAGACGACGAGGACGAGAGCACCTTCAGTAGCCGCAGCAGCAGTTCCTTCAGCTCTCGCAGCTCAAGCTTCTCGGGTACGTCCCCTTCGAACTCCTTCTCGTCTCGTGGGTCGAGCTTCTCTGGCTCTAGCAAGAGTTCTGGGGTGACAGGTAGTACGGACGAGGGCAGCAGCTCGTACATGGGATCGTCATCGGCAGCGTCGAACAGCCGTGACTCCTCGTCGCATGGAACTCGCACGTCGGGATCTCAGTCTAGCGTCTCCAGCAGCTGTGGCAGCTCCCGCATTTAGCACTCTTCTGTTTCATTAAGGTTATTATTCCTCCCTTTCCTTTGTCTTCTTGTGGTCATTTTCTTTTTCTTTTCCTTTCCCTTATTTACGACCATAGTCTACTGCATTCAGCCTGAAGTACGAGGCATGTGTTCTGTTTTTTTTTTTTTTTCCTTCCTTCCCCTTTGTTTCTTTCTTTTTACCTCTTGACCTCAGTTATATACGTAGCCTTCGTTGTTTCCTTTTTATTTTCTATTTTGTTTTTTTTAAGTGCTTTTTTTTTTTTGCTGTTGTTGTTCTGTGATGCGTGCTTGCCTTTCAAAGTCAATGGTCATTCCTTCTTTACTCAGTCCATCTCGGATTTGTTGTTCTCTGTCCTCCCCCTCCCCCTGACTGCTCCTGTTTGTGGTTCATACATCTGTATGCACTTTTTTTTTTTCTGTTCATATATGTTTGTTATATATATATGCATATGCTTCGATTTTCAAGTAAACGGGTCGGCGAGGGCAGATGAACGGAAGGTATACGTCTATGCATTTTACACCTTCGCATTACAACGAGAAAAAAAAAGTTGACTGCCTTGACCGACTCTCTCTTTTCCGTTCTCTTGGTGCGTGTGTGTGTGCTTTTTTTTTTTTCATCACTGCAGCATCAAAGCACTTCGTTCCCTTTTGCGTGGAGCGCGTAAGGGCCTGACCGTCGACAAGTTTTGTCCTTTGATTCTCTTCATTTTTTTTTTTTCCTGTTGAGGAGCTTTTTCGCTTCTTCTGATGGCTGCTCCGTGTGTTTGTTTGTTGTTTCTTATGTGTACCTCTAATCGATGTCTGGCTTTGTTTGTTTGTTTGTTTTTCATCGCCTTCGTGCACTTTTGCACTTCAAAACTGAACGTGTGCTCTTTTTCTCCTTTACTGACATATTCCTCTTTTTCTTTCTTTCTTTCTTTCTTTTTTTTTTTTTTTCTGTTACTCGTTTTCTTCGAGTTTTGTGCGTGGCTGATTTTTGTCGCATCAACTCGTGCTCGTTGTCACGTTGCTGTGTGTTTTTGTTTGAATCTGGAGCAAAATGGAAAAAAAAAAAAACAAAGGGAACGCCATAGATCAGGAACATCAAGACAATGAAGAGAATTCCTGTGTTATTGTTTCCTTTTTTTTTTCCCCCCCCCTTTCCTTTCTTTAGAGAGCGAGCTGGAGCTGATGTCGATTCCCACCCACCCCTCTTTTTCTTCCTACTTTTGTTATTCCTTCCTTTTCTGTATTCCTCGACTTTTCAGTACGTTAAGGTTGTGCTCACTCAGCTTTACATGTATTTGTTCTTTTCTCTAAAAAAAAAAAAAAAACAAGAAGACCTATTTTAGTTCTGGTTTTTGGGGGCGTTTGAGAGCTTTCGTATTTTACGTTACGCCGTACCATAATGTGTTTAGTCCTTCTTGTTTTGTCCCTCTTTTTTTTTTTTTATACAGCGTGTGCAGCTGCGCGCATACGCACCATTATTCGTAAAAGCTCGCAACCAATTAGAAATAAACCTCCAATTCAGAAAAAAGCTGCTTTTTTTTCTCTACTTCTTTTTAGATAGCTTCGAAGTCTACGACTTTGAAGAGGGAGAGCGGTCGATGGTAGAAGGTATCCACTTGCTTTCACATGACAGCTTCTTGTGTTCTCGTAGCCCCAGTAAAGACAACGGAACGGTGGTTGCTAGCATCACTCTGTACATGTCTCTCTCTTCACGTTGAAAAATGTCTCGCCGCTGCGGTCATCTCTCTTTTCTTTTCTCTCTCTTTGCCATCTGCTGTTACGCCCTTAACTCGTAGGTGTGTGTGCGCGCGCTCGCAGAAGAAGGTGGCAACGAATCTGCGAGGTTCTTGTTTTTCTTTCATTCTTCTTCTCCGCACACCTTCTCCTTGTCTTTGTAAAGAAGTCAACCTCAACAAGGATTGATATTTGTGGCTGGTTCGTTGCTTTTTCCCCTCCAGCACAGAGCATATTTAGTGGAAAGCGATGCTCTCTATTTCAACGCGACACCCGCCCTCCCTGCGCCGCGCAGCGGCGTTGGCTGCTGTGACCCTTGCGGTCTGTCTGAGCTGCCTCACCATAACAGTCCGCGCGGACTCTGACATAGTCTTCGTCACTACCATCACCTACGCTCTTGCCAAAGACCCCGAAGTACTCAGGACGGCATGCGCTGTGGTGCAGAAGAACGCAACCCCCCTCGTCAGCCCCGTTATGGACACCTTCGCCGGGCTGAGCGCCGCCATGGCCGCGGCGTCCGTTAACTACGCGTACGTCAGTGCAACGATGGACACGGAGCAGTCGAATGTGTGGTTGTGGCGCAATGGGGGTGATCTGACGTCCTTTGGCGGCATTGTCACCGGGAACAAGTGGGCCACCAACTACCCACTGAACACGTCGACGCTGCCCTACGCCGTGTACAGCGCCAGCCTCGGTGCTCTCATAAACGTTGACGGCACCACATCCTACCCGATCGCCTGCACGAGCGACTATTACGTTCCTCCAGTGGAGGAACTGAAGGAAAAAAAAAAAAAGAAGTTCCCATGGTGGGGCATCCTCATCATCGTCCTCGGCTCCGTCGTCATTATCGCCGTGGTGGTCACGATTGTCGTCTGCTGCTGCTGCTGCAAGAAGAAGGCACAGGGCGACGACGAAGCGGTGGATAGCGATAACAATGACACGAGGTCCTTCGACAACAACAGCGTCGGCGAAACCTCGGTGGGGTGTAGCGGTGCGACGCCCAACCGCGGCAGCGATGATGAGTCGGAACGCTCTAGCATCCGCTCCGGAGACACTACCAGCAACAGCTCCTTCTCGACAGAGTCAGCGAAGGAGTCGGCGGGTAACAGGGTAGATGGCAGGGCAGAGTAAAGGAAGGGTGAAAGGTGAAAGCAATAGGTAGAGGGCATCACGCACACACGCCAGGCTCAGCCAATAAGAAACGGTTCTTGCCTCACGCCTGTGTTTGTTTTGGTTTTTTTTTCTCTCTCTCTCTCCTTTCAAATCGACCTTCTTCCTTTCTTTTTCGCGATTGTTCGTCACCTTGCTCTTGCTCTTTTTCTTTTCTATCCTATGTGTATTCTGTATTTTTTTTTTCTTCTTTCAAGTTTGTGTGCTTTGCCTTTTCCCTTTGCCTTTTTTTTTTTTTTATGGGCTGTGTTATGTGCATTTAACTGGAAGTCTCTCACGTTATTTATTTTCTTTTTTTTTTTTCTTTCTTCATTGTATTTTGTGTAATTGGAGGAACTAAGCTCTTTTTTCTTGATGTGGCGCTCGGCAACTCCATAGCCAATGTGACTAGATCGCTCGCATTTTTTTTTTCATTGTCGTTGTTGTCGAGACATTTACTGTTGCGCGTGTCTCCACGTAGCAGTACCTTTTTTTTGTTTGTTTCTTTTTGGTTTTCTTAACCTCACTATCGCAGTGGAGATTTCTGTGGATCAGTGGCTTTTCTTTCTTTCTCTTTTTCCCTTCCACAGTGCCACTTCGCGTATGTACGTCCTATTATGGGTGTTTTGTTTTTTGGCTTTCTTCTTCAAGCCTTCACCTTGCATGCGTGTTTCCATCGCGCTGCGGTAACTTGTTTTGTTACGTTTTGTTTTGTTATTTTTTTTTTTTGTCCATTCTACATGACTTTCAAAAAGTTCCTTTTTTGTCTTGAGTGTTTTTTTTTTTTCCCCCATTGTTTTCTCTCAAAACGGATTCCACAAGTTGCATTTTTTTTTTTTTAATGTAAAAGAGAGAAAAAGAGGGAAAAAAAGACTGTCTTTTGCATAGCTTAACCGTTGGTTGAGTCAGTGATCTTTTTTTTTTTTTTTCTTCTTTGATCATATGAAGTAGAGTGTCCTGCACCTCTTACGACAGAACTACACATCGTCTTTTTCGTTAGAGTGAGAAATCTAAAGAAGAGGACAGCCACGTCAACCGACTTCGGAATGTGTGTGTGTGTGTGTTTTCTGCGCATACATGACTCGCGCTACTACCCTCTTTTTATCATTATTATGTAAGGCAACGTGTCTCTGGTCTTTCGTTCCTTACGAGCGGGACTAACGGTAAATGCAAACGACCTCAGCAAAGGTATCGTCATGTCATTTGTTATTACTACATCAAAGTTCTCTTCTTTTTTTTTTTTCCTTTCCGCTGTGCTTTGAACGATTTCGTTTCTCATTACTCTAGTGGCACTAGAGCAATGAAAAAAGAATGCGGTCTCAATACTCCTCGTCGCTTCTCCGTCTAGCGGCAGTGATGTTGACACTTCAGGCTGTCGCACCGGCACACGCTACCCTTTTCTTCGCCAACACAACGGCCAACATCAAGTCATTTAGCGCGTTGACTACCTTCTGCCAAGCCGTCAACGCGGAAGGCACCGTTATGGCCGTGGACACTAAGAGCAGCAGAGCAGCAGCAGCCGTTGCCATGAGCAACGCACGCAAAGACAAGGCATACGTCTCGGCCACCTACATCTACAACAGTAACAACAACCCCAGCCTACCCCCGTCGAACTACTACTGGATTATCACCAACGACGGTGTCACAACGCAGAAGGTGGTGTCGCCGAGTGAATTTGTCGGCGGTGTTATGCCACAGGCTCTGCTGTGGTTTGTGCTCTACAGCACCGATCAATACTCCACTGGCTTGATGCCGTACACAGGGGAGTCCGCGGACTACCAAGTTCTATGCACGACAGACGATCCAGCCTTTACCACGCTCCCGCCGACGACCACGACCACGACGGCAGCGCCCGAAACGGTGACCACCACGACGGCACCGCCATCGGTCAAGAACAAGGAGAGCAGCTTCCCCTGGTGGGCGATTCTGATTTTGGTCCTCGGCATCGTGGTCATCCTCGTTGTGGTAGGCGTCACCGTATGCTGTTGCTTTTTCGAATGCGTGACCGAGGACGACCTCGCGGGGCCGCCGGAGGGCGAAGGTAGCTCCGAGTCTCCGCAGTTCAGCTCCCGCGAAAACCGGTCCTTCGACCAAGACGCGCGCAGCTCTCAGTCTAAGTTCCCCAGGAGAAACATCGCTGAGACCTCTGTTGATCACGCCAGCAGTGATAACAGTAGCGACGACGACACCTCTCGTTGAGTCAGCACAACTCTAGCCCTTCTCTATCTGCCTTTTTTTTTTCCTGCTTTTCTTTTTTTGTTTTCTACCTTCCTCCGTCGACATGTGTACTAAACTGTAGTTTTCCTTTTCTTTTTCATGTTTTTACTTCGATGTCTCGAATAAGCGTGCGTTCCGTCATCGTCCTTTTCTTTCCTTCTCTCTCTTTTTTTTTTTTTTACTGTTATTATTGTTTTCACTTTGACCTGTCTGTGCAAAGCAGCATAGGCTTTGCTTTTACTTGTCGTTGTTGCTCTTCTCCCCGCTGAAACAATTGAGAAAGTGTCCTTATTCAGCGTTTCGTTGTTTTCAAAGACCCTTGATCGCGAATTACGCGTGATGCGATTTCTTTTTTTTTTTTTTTTGCTTCTCTTCCTTTCTTTTTATTATTGAGCTTACCACATTGCTTAAATAGGCTGGCGTTGTCTCATGCGCAATGTCGCCCCTCCGCTCCCAAACAACACCGAACCGTCGAAGTCAAGCACATTTTCAAATTGCTGCTTTTTCCCCCCTCTACCACTCTTTTGCGACGTCTGTTTGCAAAAGGGGTATTTCGAACTCTTTTTGATTTGCAGATGTGTGAAGGCGTTGTTTGTTTGTTACGACTACTTAATCTTGCTGTCTAATGAGCACTGCTTACGGTTTTTTTTTTTTTCTTCTCCATCCGCCTCCTCTTCGGCGACAGAGAAGCGCGTAAACTCTTACGGTCGAGGCTACGTGCTCCCCGTCGAGTTTCGTTCCGTTTCTCTTGCTCCCTCTCTCTCTCGTCATGCCCTTCTCTTGCGTTTCACCCGAAGTTCTCTTTTTCCTTTCTTTTCTTTTCTTTTCTTTTTTTTTTTGGAAGGAGGGAGGAGAACGTTGCCAATATACAACGGAAGCTAACAAGCGCCCCCACTTGCCACGCGTGCGCTTTACCAACGTCCTCTTACCATCACAGCCGGGTAATCCATACTACGGTGAGATGATGTTCTACACCACGTTCCGAACGGTGTGCGTGCTCGCCGCGCTGCTGTGCGGCCTCCTCGCCGCCACCGTCGCCCATGCCGACATGTTCCTCGCCAGCACCACGTCTTACGTCCCTCTCACCTCCATCGACCAGCTACAGAGCGTCTGCCAGACGGCGCGGGCCGGCAGCGCCGTCCAGGCCATGTACTCATCCTCCGTCATCACCGATGTCAACGAGTTTCTGCACAACAAGAGCGTCACACAGGCCTTCGTGGCCGCCTACTACAACACCACGGGGCGGTGCTGGCTGTGGTCCCTCACACAGATGGGTGACGCGCTCACCGTCGTCGTCGACGCCTCGCAGTTTGTCAACAACGTGCTGCCCGACGGCACCACCGGCACCTTCGCCATCTACAGCGCCGCGGACAGTGGTCTGCAGGCGGTGACGGGCGAAACGGACTACCAGGTGCTGTGCTACATTGAGAAGATCTACTACGAGACGAAAGACAACAAGTTCCCATGGTGGGGCATCCTCATCATCGTCCTCGGCTCCGTCGTCATTATCGCCGTGGTGGTCACGATTGTCGTCTGCTGCTGCTGCTGCAAGAAGAAGGAGGCACACTACACAGACGACGAGGACGAGAGCACCTTCAGTAGCCGCAGCAGCAGTTCCTTCAGCTCTCGCAGCTCAAGCTTCTCGGGTACGTCCCGTTCGAACTCCTTCTCGTCTCGTGGGTCGAGCTTCTCTGGCTCTAGCTTCTCTGGCTCTAGCAAGAGTTCTGGGGTGACGAGTACCACACTGGGAAGGAGAAATGACACGTCTGACTCGGGCTCATCATCCTATGTGAGCACCGCCGAAAACCAATTTGACGCCTCAGAAAACTCTTTGGACACGGCGTCGAGGTTTTCGCAAGCCACATCGGAAGGTGAAGCAATCCAAGTAGACAGCTCGGCTGAATTTAGGAACGCAGATGTTGATGAACATAATATTGACGCTGGATTCCAGCCGTAATTCCGATGTCTTTTTTTCCCCTCTCTTTTTTAGCTGGAGGATCTGAACACTATAGTCAATTTGTTTTTCGTTTTTTTTTGTTTTTTGTTTTTAGCAGCACTTGTGTTCTTTGCTCTCCTTCGTGTTGCGTTTCATGTGCATTTTCTCTTTTTTGGGGGTTTTTGAAGCGCAGCTCTAAATTGTTTTCTGTTTTCCTGTGAGTATGTGTACATTTTATACAATTATATATATCCATCCCATTTGCAAATAGGAGCCTCATTTTTCTCCATAAAATCGCAAGAAAGAGGAAAACACAACGAATAGGAAGGGCGAAGTGTCCTCGGCGGAAGGAAAGCCCGCGAAACAGGAAAATCACACCTCACTAGCAGGCCCTTGTCATGAAAAAAAAAAAAGAACAAGCTCGCCCGCAGACCCGCACCAACAGCCACTTTAAAACCGAAAACGAGAGCACATCCTCCTTTCATCGTGACCCTGCTCCTCCCTCTCTTCTCCTTTCCCTTGGCGCCACGCCCTCGTCCCTGGCCCCCCCTCCCCCGGCCGGGGCGGCGTGTCTTCCCGGTGGGGGCGGTGCTCTCGGGCCCTGCGCCACACGCAGGGGCGCCGGCGGGGCCACCGGCCCGCCCAAAAGAGACCCGCAAAGCCGGGACGACCGAAAGCACCAGGGCCCGAGAGAAGACTGGACAACCACGGAGGAAACCCGGCGGCCGCGGCCGCGGTGGGACGAAAAATCGGCCCCGACACGGCCGCCCATGCCGGCAAACGAGCCACACAGCGCACCCTCCGCCGACCCCCTCCGCTTTTTTTTTCAAACGCGTTTAACTGTTCCGCACACCGCGAGCATGCTTACGGCTTTTCAAAAGAGTAAGCACTGCGCGTGGACGTGTGTAGGCTTTATGTGGGGAAGTGCGGACGCAGAACGAGCTCCAAGCCTCCCAAGCACGATTCTCCCTCGACGTGTTCGCCGACGCGATGAGCGGCCCTGCTTCCCGTGAGGACGATGTTGGCTGGCACTCGGCCTCCCCTCGGAACCGGGGCACCGGACCGCAATACTACGTTGAGGTGGCCAGCGCCGTCGCGGTCCAGAATCAGCCGATCAGAAACGGGCCTGGAGGCCGCACGTCAAAAACCAACCACGGCCCTTGAAGAAAACCAAAAGTGGCAAAGGAGAAACAACCGGCACCGATTACCTTTAAAAGCCCAACAGCCATAGCGAAAACCCAACCGAGACGCTAGAAACACGATTCGGAGAACGAGCGTGACCAGATCCCATTTCTTCCGCAAGCCCCTGGAGAGAATGGAGGAAGCGGATGAAATCACATGCCGTTCTTCATACCCACTGACTCGCCAACGGTGATGAATAAACAAATAGACTAACACAGTTACCCGTTTTGTGGCGCATTGGTTAAATGGCCGATCCAAGCCCAAGGACACCAGCAAGCCCAAAATCGCGCAGATCAAGGAAACCCACTAAGGTGAAGAGCTCCAAAAATACACCGACAACTTTGTGTTGAAACACGAAAAAAACGCTAATATAGAGGGAAACGAGACGTATAGCTACCATTGGCTGGTCCCAATTCAGCAGATTTTCGCAATCGTAACGCCCCCCAGCCCCACACCACCATTCTTTTTGCGCTTTTTCAAGTCAGCGATGTTGGTGTCTTAAAATGCCCTCGCGGCTCGAACTCTGACACTTACGAACCCCTTTCCACCAAAGGAAAAAAGCGGCTTTTGAGCAGTTCAGCTTTGTAAAGCTACCGACGAGTGCACATTTTGAAAGTAAGCTCAAGTAGTCATTAATCCAGTTGTAAAAGACAGCTCGCCGCGGCTTTCAAAAAAGAGTGGCGTCAGAGCTCGCGACGCAGCCGCGACGTGGCTAACCAGCGGGTCCCAACATGCACAAAACGTGAAAAGCGGCCCTTGTCGGTAAATTGGGGACGTCTTGGTCTTCCTTTGGCTTCGCGGCGTTTTGGGGCGCCACCCACACATCCCCACCAAAAGGCCTCCCGCGCATGAAAAGAAGCCCGCCCCCAGCAGCGGCCCTTTTCCTCCAAGGCAGAGGTTTCGCCCGCCAGCGGCGACAAGCGAAGCACCAAAGGAATGTGAAAGCCCTTGCCGAAGCCTCTTTCAGTTTTTTTTTCCCAGCGCCGCAGACCCATGCAGCCGCGAAGGCGGAGAGCCCTCTGCTCCGCAAAAAGCCAACGGCCCCAATTCGTCGATAAAGGAGCGTGGCAGTCGCAGCGGCGATCTTTGGGATGAAGAACGGATGTTACGCAAAGGCCGTTTGTAAAGTCAACCCATTTTCGGCTCTTTTTCCAAAGGGCCACAGGGTTAAAGGCTGACTCGACGCCGCGAAACGCGGCCACACCCACCCCAAGCCCGCATGGCGCCAGCGAACCAACGGAGATGACAAAGCCCTTTCTTTTTCAACCCCCACGACCTCTGACGCGAGGGGTGCCGTTCGGTTAAGTTCGGGAAGATCGAACACGTCTTTTTAAGTTCTAAATCGACGAAAGGGAATCAGACGGTTCATTTCTACTTCACCATGCGGCCCCGCCGTGGCTAAAGCCACGCGTTTACCACCATGACTAGCCGAAACCAAAGCAGGGACTTCCTAGACGGCTTGGACGCCTCAGAAAAAGACACCAGAGCCAATCAAAAAGACTGTAAATTATCCAAGAGGCTCTTGCGAGAAGTACCCGAAGCCCGAGACAGGCCGCTGCTACTCGTAAGCGGTTGATGACAAACGAATTGGTAAGATTAACGGGTTTTCCGCGCTTTATTCCCCGTTTTTTTCCTGTCGGCGCTTTAAGGGCATGGTTTTGGCTTTTGGTGGTCTGCTTTTGGGCTTTTCACGTGCCTCTTCTCTCTCTCTCTCTCTCTCGCTCTCCCTCGCCAAGCTTCTCGATAGCACCAAAACATTGACATAACCCAATCGCCGTCGAAAGAACAGGGGTGGCCCGCAACGTTCTTTTTTTCATGTGTGTCATTTCATATAAAACACGGTAGGATATTCCTACTCACCTCCGGTGGATGCTTCCATTGAATTAAACTACGCTGCGGCGATATCCTGGTCTATTGCCGCAAACCGTCCGCCGCGGTACTGGACAATGCGTAAACGTTTCTGCCCTCTCTGGCGACGCCATCATGCTGATATCCCGTAATGCCAAAAGAACCGCAAGATATGGAAGAAAAGTGAGTCTCTTGGAGGATGCAAACCTGCGTCGAGCTCTCCTTGAGGAAATGAGCCAAGGCGAGCTTTTTGGACTCGCTCAGCCCCTTGCAGTTCCATTGTGCACTGCTCGGGATGGGCCCAGGATTGCGCTCAACATCACCACAGCATAAGAGAAAAATAGTGTCAGCGGTCCATCTTACGGCTTTCACAACCCGTAGACACGTCTTTTCACGAGCCGTGTCGAACGTGTGAATTGCTGCAAGTCCCTCCAGCACATGCACGACTCAGACCCGTCCGCCGCCGCCAATCGCCCGCAACCCGACACGAGGACGCGCTGCGGGCTCTTGGCTTCCCCACTTATTGGGTACTAGACCCTGAAACCACATTGAGGTGGCCGGCATCATCAGAGAATACCTAAGGGGTTTCGAAGACAAAATGCGGGGGAGAGAACGACAGTAGTTTTAACAGGTCTAGTGACGCAACTATCCAACTATTACTTGTATCGGTGTTTTTTGGCTTCTCCTTTCCTTTGCCGTTTTATAGGTCTGGCGTTCGGGTGGTGGCTGCTAGACGGGTCTCGGCCGCCAAAGGCAAAGGAATGGAGCACAACAGAAAAACAACCTAAGGCAGTTATGTCTGCGAAAAGCCGCGCAGGCAAAACAGAGAGGCACACTTAAATGTTTGGGTCTGTTTTTTCTTTTTTCCAGTCGCACCGTGCGTATTTTGACGCCATGGGGGCTTAGGGTTGGTGAACGGGACTTTCGTGTGGTTTGCTCCACCCCCCGCCTCGGCAAACCGGTTTGTGGACACAAGGTGGCTTTATTGAATGTGCTTTATCGAAGTGGCGCCGCCCGCTTTAAAACCGCCGGAGCCATTGGGCTTTTACGTCTAAAATGAGAAATGTGGGTATCGATAGGCCTGCCAGGCCGAGCGGAGGAAGAAGGAGATCGAGGAACTACCTGTACAAGCTTCCCTTTCAGAGGAATCGAATAGCGCCTCCCGAAATGGGCAGGGGCGGGGCGGTGCCGTTTTCCTTCCTTTGCGCGGAAGGAAAAAGAAGTCCCTTTCAACAGCTCATCTCCAAGCATTTTGGTTGTTTTGGTCGGTCCGGTTATTTGCGTAGAAGTTTCCCCGCCAAAGCCGACGGCGGCGTTCTACCTTTCTGTTCGGACTTGGAGAAAAACAGACAGTAGGCAGGTTTTCCAAGGGTGTTGTTTCCTTTTTTTTTTGCCCTTTTTTCGGTTAGCGCGCCGTACCCTTGCCCGTGGGGCTTTCTTTGGCGTGCGGTTGGGGTGGGGATTGGGAGTTCGTGTTTGCTGTTTTCTCTTTCCTTTAAGCGTATTTTTGGCTGTTCGTTGTTCTCATTTTTTTTTTTCCCCACGTCGTGGTCAGAATGCGTGCTCTCGGTTCGGTTGTTGAAGCTGTTTCCATTTTGTTGATGGGTTGTTTGGCGCCGGGCGGGCCCTTTCTTGCGGCGAAGTTCCCGGGCTGGATGTTGTTTTGCGTGGGATGGTGCCTCGGTGCTGGCCGTGGGGTTGCGGCGCTTCTCTGGGTGTCGTGGGGTGGGAAATTGTTCTACGGAGGACGCTTGACCGGTTGCCCACGGCGTCTTTACTCCATTGGCTTGCCCCATGCTAGGAAAGCACGCTTTGAAAACAGGGGCGGTTTTTGCTTCGCTCGGGGGCGTGGTGTTTCAAAAGGTGCGGTTTGCGCGCGTTTTGGGCCTTGTGGGGCGAGGGCGGTGGTGTGGTAGTGTGAGGGGCGTTCGGGACTACGTTTATTTTCCCTTGTCTCTTTGAGGACGGATTTCTGGATTTCTTGGTGGGCGGCGGGTCTTTTTTTATCAAGGCGGGAGCCTGCTTGGTGCTGTTGGGGCCGTTTTCTTTTTTCCAAAGCTGTGGGGCGGAGCGGCTTGGGTGGGGTGGTGGGGTTTGTCGTTTGAAAGGTGTGGATGATGCCGGGAAAAGGCGACGATCGTAACCGGAGAGCTTCCGGTTCTTCGCCACAGATTGTTTTTTTGGCCCCACTTGTTTGTCGTCTCTCCCGGCGCTAAGCAGGCACCGTTTAGCACAGTCGTTTCGACATGGTTTGCACAGGATTGGGAACGGTGTGCGCCGCGTTTGATGTCGGCTTGTTACTGCTTTGGGTATGAGGCGGCGCGGGGGGAGGGGGGGGGTGCGCGTTTATTGTGCTCCCCGGGACGGGGTCTGGGCGGGGCTTGAGGGCGCCGGAGGGTTGGGCCGTGATCGGAGCCCGGGGTGCGCCCCAAGCCCACAGGAAAAGGAGCGCAACCACACGCGCGCGCGGCGGCGGCCTTTCGCGCAGGGAGGACGACAGGGGAGCAGGGGAGGGGAAAGAATGGCGGGACAGAGGCGACATGTGCTCGTCGAAACGCGTTTTTGGGGGAAGAGGGGCGCGTTTCTCCAACTGCGTTGGCTGTCCGTCGTGCTTTGCTGCCGAGCCTTTTTCTCCAGCTACAAACGCCAAGGCGAGGAAACAACAACAACAATAGTGAGCTTTGCCTATTGGCTTGTGATCACGCCGAAAGAAAAAAAAAAAAACTAAGCGGATTAAAACAACAAAATCGTACACACACACACACACACACAACGAAAGCAGTTTAGACGACGGGAAAGCAAAGCGCTTCAGCCCTCAACACCGTTTTTTTCGGCGTCTAGCATCAGTAGGTCCTCCGTCATGGCTGGATCGAACACGACTGGGAAGTACGGCCCACTCACGCGCGCGCCGGCGCGGAACCGTGTCGTGTGCGGGAGCAGCGGGCCGTCTATCGTGGCAAAGGTCTCCTCGCCCATGTAATGCACGCAGCAGCAGCGCGCCGCGTCCAACGACCGGTTCCCGTGGGTGGCGAAGAGCGTCAGCGGGTGGATGAGCAGGGCCTCGCCGCGGCGCAGGTCGACCGTGACGGGCGGCGTGTCGGCCAGCATCTCCTGCTCGTCGTCCGTTGTGATGTTCCAAATCGTATTCAGCTGCTGCGCCTCACTCTGCGTCGGGTCGTAGGGCACCGGTGGGAGTAGCTGGCCCTCGCGCCAGCGGTGGCTGCCAGGGATGAGGCAGGGCGCGCCGCGGTCTTTGTTCAGCGTGTCCAGCGCCACGAGAATCGTCACGTGGTTGACGGGCGTCGTGTGCTGCCAGCGCACGTACTGCTGCTGCCACGGAATGCACGGCCCGGTACGCGCCTCCTTCATGAAAACTTCGTCGTACCACAGCCGTACGAGCCGGTTGCCCAGCGCTTGCGACGCCGCGACGGTCAGCGTTGGCAGGTAGACGAGGTCGTGCATTCCCCACGAGCAGCGCCACTGACCCTGACAGTAGAAGAGCGGACCGCCCGTCAGGTCTGCCAGGGAGGTGGAGTAAAGATGCTCTGACTTGGGGTGGTGCTCTACGTTGTTGGCGAGCTGGTTGACTTCGTCGGCGAGAATGTCCACCTGCGCCGGATCCAGCACCGTGCGCGGCAGCTTCGCAAAGCCGAGCTGATGATACTGTTGCAGCACGTGCAGCGGGACGACGAACTGACGGTACTCGTCGACGTCGGGCAGGGTGCCGTAGAGGCAGCCGAGCGCGCCGGCGCAGTCCTTTAAATCGTCCGGCAGCTTCCCGCGCAGAAACTTCAAGACGTACGACTTGTGGCGGCGCGGCACCAGCTGAGCGGCGCTGCAGGCGGGCAGCAAACTGCGTGTGACACGCCGGAAAAGCATGGCGGATGAGAGCGGCCGCACTAATTGACTGTTCCTTTTTTAATGTGTATGTGACGTTCTGATACCGCTGACTCGTCCGCTTTCCTCTCGTAGGCACACAAACGCACAGGGAAAAAAAAAAAAAACGACGAGAAAAAGGAGAAGCTGCTCTTACCTGAAACGGCACGTCTATGTGTAAAACTAGTGAAAATGAATGAAGAACAGAGGCATAAGTTCAAGAAGGACTGGCTTGAAGACACAAGAGGGGCCACGCGCCGAGTTTTTTTTTTGGACTCGTCGAGATAGCTTGTCAATGAGAGTTGGCTTTTTCTTCAAACACAATCGTGTGTGTGTGTGTGTGTGTGTGTGCGTGTCACATCAACGCGATGGCCGCGATGGGAAGATGAACGAAAGACTCACGCGATGCCGCATCGAAGGCGAAACACATGCACACACACATATGCCACCTCATGTAGGATAATGTTACGTAACTTTGACAGAACTTTTTTTTTCTGTGACGTTTTTATTTGCGTGACTTAGTATCACAACACTCAGGAGACGACACGAAAGCTCCGCGGTTGTGGCAATAGTTAATCGTTTAGCGGTGATGAAAAGAGGCGTGCATCTTCTCGTGTGGACAGCAGCATTGATTGCTAAACACACACACAAAACAAAACAACTAGCTTGTGAGGCAATAAACTCTCGTCTTCGGCCGTTAGCAAACTTTAAAACTCGAGAGACTGCACATGCAGAACACCAACAACAAAGCAAACAGAGAGGCTCACAGGCCCCGTCCGATCTTCTCCTGCTTACGCTTCTTCCATTTCGTGAAATACGTCTTCGGCTCATTGGTGCTGCCTCCGCTTGCTTTGCCGGCCTTGCGCGCCGCCCGTGCACGACTGCGCGCCTTCTGCGCCTTGTTCATGCCACGCGACAGCACGCGCACCTCCTCTACAGGCGCCTGACCACCTGTGCGGGGAGTTTTGTGGGGGTTGACCGCCGCCTTGTACGCCGCCGTTGGCGCCATCTCCTTCTTCCGCCGCACCATCGCGCTCGCCTTATCCTTCTCGTGCTTCGTCAGCCGGCGCAGCTTCGCCTTCTTGACGTCGAAGGTGTTGAAGACCGCGGCGGGACGGAGGGCCTTAATACCCTGCAGAAAAGCGTCGGACGGGTGGACGAGGTTGCGCTCGGGACGGAAGGTGTTGTGAAACCACCGCAGCTCCGTCTCGTCGTCCGCGGCGATGGAGTAGAGGAGGGCGAGCTGGGCGTCGGTGTTGTCGTCCGTCACCTCCTTGCGCACCTCCACGTTGGTGCCTTTGATGCGCTTGTGCAGTGCCTTCGGGGCGACGTGAGCCATATGTGTTTGCGTGTGTATGCGTGTCCAGAGGGTTTCCAGAAAAAAAAAAAAACCAATAATAATAAAAGAGAGGTAATCGGGTCGAAAAAACGGAAAAGAACGAAAGCAGCGCACAGCTGCGCAGGCCGGGCAGAGTTTCTGTTCTTTTTCTCTTCTTCCTTTTTTGTGGGTTTTGAGCTGTGAAGGGTGTACCAAGGGACGCGCACTCGTTGTATGTGTTTGAAAGAGAAATTAAACAAACAAACAAAAAAGGAACATGAAAGGGATAAAGACGGGGGGGGGGGGGGAAAAAAAAGGCGAGGGAGAAACAAAGAGAGGAGTGGATTAAACTTGTGGTACATGGACGCCTATGTGCACTACTCCTCCTTTTTTGACACACATGTTCAAGCATTCCGCATGCTTGGGGCAAGATGCCCTCTGCTTCCCTGCGTCTTTCAGTTTAACTCTCGCGCTACGCATACTCGTCGAAATCACTTAGCTTTTCCCCTCCCCTTTTCACTCGTTTTTCCTTTCTCCTTTAAATAACGTGTCTACAGCAAGTGTCTGCGCACTCGGCTAAGGGAACGGCAGTAGCACAAAAAAAGCAGTGGAAGTGAAGAGGAAAAAAAAAAAAGCAAATAACATGAGAGCAACGGACAACTCTGCTGGTGTATACACGTGCCTGCGCTGCTTTGCAACGGCGAAGTCACTATGGAAGTGAAAAAAAAAAAAAGAACAACAACAAAAAACAAAACAAAACAAAACGGGACAAACAACAACAAAAGAAGAAGAAAAGCGAGTCATCCCCGCACTCGGTCCTTTGTTACACACACACAACCCGGCGAAGTTCCTCTCCCTATGCACAGAGACGGGGTCTTGAACACCGTGTATAGGAAAAGAAAGACAGAACAGAACATACACACACGTATAAAAAAAAAAAAAAGATAAGAGAACCTGGAGAACGAGAGTCGCTTTTTGTACAACCCAGAAAAGCAGAAAGACGCACCACAAATCAACGTGCTTAGGTGTAGGCGTGCGTGGGTATCTTCGTGTATACATAAAAAAAAAAAAAAGGAATGAAGGAAGAACCTCTCACTGAATTATGAGAAAGAGAAAAGAGGTTTTTCGATGGAAGGAAGGGTGTTTCTTTCGAAACACTCACATCCTGTTTAACGGTTAGAGAGAAGCAAACAACCACACACACGCACACACACAAAACAGCGGGTGGATAAGTGCCCATCTTCTACAAGCAAAAAACAAGACGAAAAGGGAGAATGCAAACAGCATAAAGCAGTAGAGATAATGTGGCGTGAAGAAGGAGAAGCAACGAGAGCGACTCGTTCAGGAGAAAACAACAACAAAAAAGCGAAAAGGAAACAAGCAGTCGGTTGCAGGTTTTCAGTTGTGTGCGTGTGCTACACAGCTCGCGCTCTCGCCACCTTCTTTTTGTGTTTCTGGAATAAGAAGCACCGTGGCAAGGTCTAGAAGATGGGGTACAGATACTCGCCAAAGTTCAGCGCTTCCCACCACAGCACGTCTCCCAGTTGGATGTTCTTCTTTGCTGTCATGACCACCGCCACCGTCGGCGGCCGCGTCGTGTCGCTCGGCGACAGGGAGTGGAAGAGGGCGAGCCGCAGGTTCGCACAGCTGCGATTCGCCGCGTCCTCCAGCATCTGAAGGTTCAAGTCGTCGCGGAACGAATTGGACCGCGCGAGATCGTCCATGCCGGGTGACATCGCTGACCCACCCAGCACCGCTGCGGAGGCAGACACCACGGAGTGAACGGAGAGGAAAGAGTCGTCCTCGAGGCCGCTGCCGTAGCCGCTGCCGTAGCCGCTGCCAAGGTTCCCTCCACCACCGGCGCCCGCGCCGCGGCGCGTGGTGGCCGCCGCGCAGTACGCAATCATGCGTCGTCGTTGCTCGTGCTCGACCATGAAGCGAGAGTAGATGACGCCAGCGCTGCCGTGGCCGAGGAGGGGGTGCAGGTCTATGGTGAGACAGGTCCAGGGACTGATGACAGCCAGTGGCACCGCACGAGGCGCCTCGCTGCTACCGCTGCTGCTGCTCACGCCGTCGCCGACCTCCGGCTCGACATCCTGCGGGTACACCACGGCGCAGCTCGTCATGCAAAAGTCCTGCAGCTCCTCGTAGACGCGGGTGCTGGGAAGGAAACCGAGCAGCTCCGGGCAGGTCCAGTGCAGTGGGGCTCCAGCCGTCACGTCGTTGTCGCCCTTCTGCGGTGGCGCGTGCAGGGGCAATACGAAGATGTTCTCCAGCTCGGTACGCACGACGTCGTGCATGCGCTGCAGCATGCGATGCGCCGTGCACATCAGTTCCTCACGCTGCGTAATGTTCAGCTCCACAAACCAGCGGCGCGGTCCTGACGCCGGCGGCGGCTTCGATGTGGAATGGCTCGAGAAGGGAAAGAGGGAGCTACGCGCCGCGCAGGGGGAGCCGCTGTCAAAACCTGCGTTGATCGACGTGCCACCCGCCCCGCCATCACCGCTGCTTCGTGCGCTGTTGTTTCTGCCGTTCGGCGTCGCCTTCCGCGGCACGGCGCAGGCAAACTCGCCCATCGCCTCCCACACCGTAGAGGGCGCGAGGTAGGTGAAGTCGGCAAAGAACGGGATGGACACCTGCTGCAGCATCACCTCCAGCAGCAACAGCCGGTGCGGGTCGACGCCGGAGCAGTAGACATTGGTGAGAGTGCCCCGCGTCGAGGCTGGCACCATCAACCCGCGGTAGCGCAGCGTCCGCGCCGCCGCCCGCACTTTTGCATGCCGCTCACCGGCCCACGCGTCGATGAAGTCGGCGTTGCCGTCGCGCAGCTGCGGCAGACTCTCCACCGGTAGCACCATGCACAGCATCATGGCGACGAGGCGTGACATCGCCCGCATCCCTGTCACCGCTAAGATTGGCGGCGGAATCCGCTGCTCCGCCGCTGGCGTGGTGTCGCTTGATTGCCGCTGCCACTGTTGTTGTGGTGGTGATGGTGGCTGCGCGTCGTTGGTGGGTAAGGCGTGGAGGCCGCTCTCCTGCGGTGAGGAGAAGATGGAAACGGGGGGCGAGCAGGAGGCGACGGGCGCCGTGGGCCGTGTCTTGGGCGTGTCCCAGTTGGCGAAGTGGTAGAGATAGGCATCCCACTCCGCGAAGATGTCCTGCAGGGCCGCCACCGCACGTCGCACCCGCACGTCGCTGCCGCCATCGCCGTCACTGTCACCCTGTGTGGCATCGGCAGGAACCCCGCCACACTCCACAACGTGGTAGAGCCGCAGCGCCTCACGCCGGCACGCATCGGAGCAGTACGTGGTGCCGCACCTGCCGGGGCATTGGACGAGGTGTGTCAGCCGCTGCCGCCCGCATTGCGCGCAGAAGGTCGGGGCTTCTTTCCGCGGCAGCCCAGGGATTCCTCCCTGTGCGGAAGCCGTGACGGCCACCGCCGCGCCGCTGCCGCTGTTGCTGCCATCCTCATCCTCACCCTCGCCCTTCAACTCTCCACCGCCAGCTCGGCGGCTTCTGCGAGGGCGGGGCAGCGGCCACAGCGCCAGCATTAGTGCCGGCTTCTCCAGCAGTATCGTTTCGTCCTTCGGGATGCGCCGCGTCGCGGAGAGGCGGATGTGGCGACCGAAGTAGCGCATCGACACGGTGCCGTACGGGATGGCCGTCTCCGTCGCGGTCGCCAGCAACGCGAACATCGAGTCGCGGTCGTACATGAAGTTCTCCGGCTTAATAAGCTTCTCACCCTTTGCCGCTGCGGGGACGTCTTCGCCGCTCACGTCACGCGCGCGTGTGGGGGAGCGGCGGACGTGACGGTGGTGACGGCCGCACGAGGCGCTGGAACGGCGGCGGACGCTGGGCCGCGGGATCGGCGCAACCTGCCGCAGCCGACTCGCCGTCGTTACGGGCAGCACGCTGGGGAAGAGCGTCTCGAGCAGAAAGAGCCGGCGGTGGCAGACATCGTTGCTGGGGCGCGCCATGTGACGTGCGTGGTGCCGGCGCTGCGCTGCGTTCCCGCCGCCGTTGCCCTTCGTTACGACCGCCACCACCGCGCCGCTGCCACGGGCTGCTTTACCGCCAGCACCATCACCGTTACCACCAGGGGAGAAGGAGCGGTCGCGGGCGCTCGGCGAGAGCGGTGGCGGGTACGGATGCCCGACGATGTCGTTTGGCCGGTGCAGGCTCTTGCCATAGTAGCCCAGAAGCAGCGGGCAGACTTCGTAGGGGAGGGTGCGGGTGGTCGGCACGGTGGACTGGCCTGCGACGGTCACACCGTCGACGTGGTGCCGCGATGATGACGGCGACAGCCGGCCCCAGTCCTTCGGCGGATCGACGATGCCGCCACCGACGACAACGAGCGGCATGGTCGTCGGGGAGGACACAAGAGGGCTCGGGCTGACGCGCATCGTCGCAGCACCGACACCGCTGCTGGTGTTGTTGCTGGAGTTGCTAACAGCGGCTGTGCCAGTGACGGAGTTCGACGTGCCGCGGTTTAGATAGGCACGGCTGTCCAGCAGGGCCGCCTGCACTCCTTCCACAAAGGTGTACGACTGCTGGGCTTTTGCGCGGTCGGCGGCGATGCCGCAGCCATCACCGCGCGGCCGCCGCAGCAGCGTTGGCTTCAGCTGTTGATGCAGAAAGAGGGTGCCGTACGACACCATCACCTGCGTCACGCGGTCCAGGCGGGTGAGCAGCGGTGTCGGCGTGCGGCAGCGGTGACGCAGGTGCGCCGTGACCCGCTCCACCTGGGCGGTGTGGCCGACGCTGATGAGGCAGGCCATGAGCACCTCATACGTGTTACACACATGCTCCTGTGTTGGGCAGCACGACAACGCCCTCTCTGCATCCTTCAGGCTGTTGTTGAGGTACTCGGGCGCCATGTGGAAGTAAAGGTGGCTGCGAATGGTGTAGAGAATGGACAGGTCGCGCGGCCGCATTGGCAGCCGCGCGGGGTCGCGCTCGGTCATCGTCGTGAGTCGCCTCTCCTCCTCGCAGCTGATAGCGTCGCTGAGGACGTGCACGGCGGTGTGGTAGTCCGAGGTTGCGGCGTGGCCGACTAGCTCCGATGTAAAGGGCGAGACGCGGGCCGCGGCACGCAGGGCCTCCTCCATCCCATCCTCGTCGTCGTCATCGTCGGCGACCTCCGGCGTGAAGGAGGAGAGGCTGAAGGGGATAGTGAGGGCGCGCAGTAGCGGGTGCAGCAGCTGCAACGCATGCAGGCGGGCAGCAACAACAGGGATGCAGACCGACGAGGGCAGCGAGAGCCGCACGAGAAAGGAATCGTCGTGGCGGATCTCGTCCCCGTCCATCTCGCTCACGCTCGTCGTCCTGCCCAGGAAGTTCGTTGTCTCGTTCGGGTCGTCGTCCGACCACGGGGGTGCGGCGGCAACGAGGCCGGAGCCAACGTTCATGATCACCTCCCTCCTCCCACCCGCCTGCGATGATCCATACGGTGAGGAAGACGAGTAATGCAATGGGGTGGCGCTGGAGCGCAGCCACTCCCCGTACGTCTTGCTGCGCGGAAACGGGTCGAAGTAACTGGAGGTCTGCTGGTGCGGCGACTCCGTGCTATTTAGAACGATGCTGGTGTCCTCCGACTTCGGGAGCGAGTCGACGCGGAGGAGCGACGGGTCTTCGCCATACGTGGCGCTGACTCGTGGCGTGTTGTCCCCTTTCCTGTTGTCGCCGCTGTTCGCGCTACTGGTCCGGCCTGTTGAGGCCGCACGCGGGTGCGCGGGCTTGTGCTGCTGCTGTTGCTGCTGCGATGACGGCGTCTCTTCCCGCTCGATCTGACCCATGCGGGAGGGACCGACGGAGACGGTGGTGGGCAGCTCGTAGAGCGGCAAGCCGGTGTGCTTCCGTTTGAGCTGCGGCGGGCCAGCGAGAAGCGATGTGACGCTGCGATCCGTGTCCTCGCGAGCGGCGCTGTCGTGGCTGTCCGCCATGCTCGTGTCTGGCGAGTAGCCCCTCTCACCTGGTGTGACAGGTGAGCGCAGGAGCGCGTTCGCGCCACCCTTGGCCGGCAGCTCAGCGAGTGGCAGGTTGCCCGTGGGGAAGCGACGCAGCTGCGTTGCACCCGCGGCCCCTGCGTTGTTGTCCTCGTGCTTTGCTGCGTCGTCCGTCGGCGGTGGCGGCGCGCTGCTGCTGCTCACATTGGAGGCCTGCGTGTTCTTCGACTTCGGCGACGTCGCGAGAATGCGCGTCAGCGGCGGCTCCTGCAGGAAGCGCCGCTCGGCCATAAAGGGGTCGGAGTAGCCGCCGCCAGCCGTCAAGAGACTGCGGCTCTGCTCCACCGCGGAGAGGGAGGAGTAGCCGCCGCTGCCGCCCACCGAGGACGAACAGTGACGCTGCAGGTCTCGCACCAACGTCTCCTCGGCGCGTGCGGCACCGGTGGCTGTGGTCGTCGTGAAGTTGCTGCTGTCGTGCTCCACTGTGTCGTGGTGGATGCTGTCGGGTCGCACCAGCTCCGGCAACTCCTCGGGAGACACCTCGTGCTCCGGCCGACGGGGCAAATCGCTGCTGACAGGGGTGTCTGTGGTGAAGGGCGACTGGGTGCAGTGCGTTGGGTTGTCGCTGAGGTCCAGCGGGGGCGGCGTGTCCGTCTTCGCCGTCCCTTCCAACGTCGTCTCGGCCTCGTCGTCGTCGTCGTCGACGGTCTCCAGCTTCCACGTATCCGTCGACGCCGGTGCTGGGGATGTCCATCTGCTGCCGTGGCTGTTGCCGGCAGCATCGGCCGTTGTCGTCGGTTGTGCGTAGGTGGATTGCTCGTATGGGTGACACACCGCAAAGCTCGTGTTGTCCAGCAGTTCGCCCGGGATGCGGAACTCCACGACGACGACGGATTCGCCGTCCTGCCGCAGCACTATCCCCTCTAATGAGTGTCGCAGAATCACTTGAATTAGCTCATAGGCCTCGCTGCCAAGACGGTCGATCCACCAGAACTCCAGCCGCGGGGTGTTGGGACGCAGGCAGACTTGTGTGCCAACGGACGGCGTTACAATGCTGCGCCACCAGTGTGGGAGCTGTGAGCTGCGGTAGACAGTCGGTGTGTGCGCGCCTTCGTCGTCTTCGGCCACTTCCTCGCGCATCGACGCCTCCATGCTTGGATCGGCTTGCACAAAGCTGAAGAGGTTTGACGTGACGGAGTGAATCGCTGAGGACGGAATGGAGGCGTTGCCGTTGGTGTTGTTCGTACGACTACCACTTTCCTGGCCAACTGACCCGGCGACGCGCCGCGAGCCGAGCGAGTCGTCGCTCTGCCGCGGCAAGCGGTGCAGTCGTGGCCGCTCCAGGCCCACGAAGAGGTCCGTAAACGACGAGGTGGGGGTCGTGGAGGCTTGCAGAGGGCTGCGTGGGACGCTCGTATTGCTTGTGTTGTGGCTGTAGCGGTGCTGACTGTTTCTGTGAAGGTGATGCATGTTGCTCTTGCTGCTGCCGCCCGACGGTGGTCCGCCGCGGGACTCCCCAAAGGCGGCGACGCGCGGTGTCTGCGGGGACGGCTCCGCGTCTTGCGTGCCGGTGGGGGAGGAGGAGGTGGTGTCTGACGAGACGGAGAAGACGGAGTGACCCTGCGAGTCGGCCGCCGCCGCGACATCTGCTGGGGTTATGCCGACCTGCGTGACACCCGACAAGGAAATGGTGGAAAAAGAGGCCCTGGACACCATCTCAAACGGCAGCGACGGCAACAGCACGACAACTTCCTCCGTTGTCGCCGTGGTGGCTCTAGTGTGCATCTCTGGCGTGTGCGACGCATCGGTGTCGCTGTGGCTCATAGTCGTCTTTTCCACGCTGAAGAGCGGAGCGTCGTTATCTTCCTCCTTGCACTGCTGCTGCTGTCGCTCCTTAGACAACTGAGTCTCCATCGGCGGCGGTAGAAGCGTGCTGAGAGAGGGCAACTGCGTCATGCTGGCCCCACCTGGCAGGGTGAAAGGAAACGTGAAGATGCCCGCGGTTGGCGTCGCCGTCGTCGCTGTGGCGACGCCGCCGGCAGGATCGCAGCTGTTGCGACACTGCGGGCGGCTCTGTGCTGCGTCGGTGTGCAGCGCCAGGGCAAGCCCCGCACCCATCCACGGCTGCTCGGGTGGTGGGACGAAGAGAGGCACGTAGGAGGGACTGCCATCACTGGCCGAATTGGCCGCTTCACTGCGGTCGTTGCCTTTGCTAGAGGACATATCCTGGCAAGGAGGAAAACAACAACAACGACGCTAACAGGAGAGTGAAAAAAAAAAAAAGCAGAGAGAAAATAAAATTGGTGTGTTTCTATGTGTCTGTTGCGCTGAGGGTTATATGTATCGTCTACAGTTAGCTATTTGTCAACAAAAAAGCGCTTCTTCTTTTTTTTTTTTTTACTCGCTTTCGGTAAAAAGAAAAAAAAAAACGAACTAACTTCACCACTGTGAAGATGAAAACACACACACACACACACAGGTTTCAAAGGCCGAGTAAGGCAGAAGTAAATCTGCTCTCAGAAGTCAGGTGGCTTTGAGCAGAGGGGAGTTGTGATTAAGATCACGGATATAAGGGTGACAAATCGAAAACAGCACCGCGAGAGAAAAAAGAAAGACAAACAAAAGAAAAAAAAAACAAAAGAACACTATGGCGCTAAAAAAGAAAAACGCCCTTTGAGAGAAAAAAAAAAAGGAGCAATGAGAATTGACGCGTGTGAGGAGCGTGAGCAGAAAACAAAACAACAATGATAACAATAAACACAGCAAGAAGGAGTTAGAAGTTATAAATGCCAATCGCAACAGCGGAATGACAGCGACAACGCGCAACCAAAAAGGTGTATAGTAGAGAGGGAGGCTGCCGATTTGGGGTAAAAACTGAGGAACACTCCCAAAACGTCACGCCCACCTCTCGAAAAAACTGTGCGTGGCTGGAGGACGCTGTTGTTCCTACACACACGTATACAAACAAGGAATAATCAAAGAACTACGCGCGACGATAATGATAGGAATGAAAATGAGGGGGGGGGGGAAGCAAAAAAAAAAAAAACAGAAAAGAAAGAGAAGGCGAGGTCTTCAGAACACGGATTATCTTTGGGTGCTGTTGGCATAATAAAATAACAACAACAACAACAAAAACACGTCCGTTTGCGTTGTGTATGCAGCGAAGAAGAGAGAAAGAGAGGGGATTTTACCTGAAGGCAGAGACAAAGAAACAAGAAAGAAAGGAAGGCAAAAAAAAAAAAAAAACAAGGGACACAAAAAAGATAACAGATAAAGTGACTTATACAAAGGGCGAAGAAAAGGCTGTATATATAGAGAGAGAGAGAGACGCGCGCTCGTTTTTGAAGCTGCCAAAAAAAAAAAACTGCGTGAGAAAAGAGGGTAGAAAAAGCAGTCTATCAGGAAAAACACACACGCGTTAAAAAAAAAAAAAAACAAGACTGAGAGCAACACACAAAAAAAAAAAACTAAAAAAAAAAGCTGCGTAGAGCAGCTTACATACAAAAGCAGCGTTTTTTTTTTTGTGGAGGGTGAGGGAAGGGTGGATAACAGTAATAATAATAATAATAACAATAGCTGTAACGTCTATAGAGCGAGAAAGTCTGCAGCTGATGTGCAATGATGGTTTAAAAAGAAACAGTAATGAAGTTGCATAGACCTGACAAGAGGCAAAAAAAAAAAAAAGAAGAGAGATGAAGGGAATAAGCGGGATATACTTCAGAAACTAACAGGAGCGATTGTGTGTGATAAACAGAAAAAATGGAGAAAAAGACCCAAGCAGCAGCTGCTACTGCGATCCAAAAAAAAAAAAAAAAGAAAAAGAAACCGGAACCTTAATACTGTAAACTCTCCTCGCGTTCAGTTTTGATGGGAGAACAACAACAACAAAGATCCTTACCTTTTCTGAAGTCACGCACACACACAAAAAAAAAAAACACCTCCAAAAGAAAGGGAAGGTGCTCGGGATCAGGACCGAAAGAAAAAAAAAAAAAAGAAGCACCGCCGACGATTGCAGCTCAGGCGCTGTGGTGCAAGCTGCAAAAAAGTGTCCGTAGCAACTCGGGGAAACAAACAAACAACAAAAAAAGGCAAATAGTCGAGAGAAAGAGAGCAGGAGAGACGGAGATGGAAAGTCGAACAAGCAAGTACGAGAGCTGCGTACCTTGTAAGTTCTTCAGCCGTTTCAGACACGCGAAACGTAACGATGATGTAATGTTCAGAGACGAGGTTTCTTTGCGTCCTGCGTGAGCTGACAAAAGGAAAGGAAAAAAAAAAAAGGACACCAACAAGAAGGTGGAAGCTTGAGAGCAGCTTAAAGAAGAAAAAAACCCTAAGCAGGCGTCAAGACTCTCTATTTTTCTGTTTCCTATCATTCCTTTTGGTAAGTTAACCGTCGCGGATATGCAGATTTCCCGCATTTTACATTGCAAAAAAAGAGTGAATTCGCGAACGCACTATGTGAGCATCTCCACGCATAAACATACACACACACACACACACACACACACACCGGAGAGAGTTTGAGTGTTATTTCACCATAAGGTGCAAAAACACATACAAAAAATAAAACATTAAAAAAAAATGTTGCACATAACAACAAAGAAAGGGGAAAAGAGGTTGTGTAAATCACAGCCCCCCTAAAACAACAACAACAGCAACAACATTTTACAGTAAGTGTACAACTTGTTCAAGAGGAGAAAACCAATCGAACTTAGCAGTAGAAGATCAGAAACGCAAATGAGTCAGACTTTTTCCTTTATGTCTTTGGAACCGTCTGCCAACAGTGATTAACAACACCGAGGGGGGCAAAATGGAAAAGAAAGAAAAACAAGAGAAGTAGTTTTTCTTCCAAATCAATATGGAGGAAACACATACACACACACACACACATGTTCACAGACACTACACCATCAGTAGTTCAATCGAACAAACAAAAAGAGCTACGCCCATGCCAGTTTCATCGCAAAGGAAAACAACAACAACAACACCCGAGAAGTGAGAGAATACGTTAACTCACGTTTTCCGCAATCCAGTTCATTGCCTCCCGCAGCGACTCCCCAGTCGCCGCACTGCACCCCATCAACGTCCACGTCCGGTCCTTCAGCTTGCCCAGCTCCAGATATTCAATCAGCTCCGCTGGTGTGGCGGCCGACGCTACATCTTGTTTGTTCGCCAGGACCAGCAAGACGGAGTGCTGCAGTGACGGTTCGCCATGGAGAAGCTGATGCAGCACCTCCTTCGCCTTTGGAAAGCGTGCCGTGTCCGCAGCATCGACTACGAAGAGAACGGCGTCGGTGTGGTCGTAGTACAGTTTCCAAGACGCCCGCAGCTGTTCCTGCCCGCCGAGGTCCCAGCAGGTGAAGGTGATGCTATGGTTTGTTTGGGGATGCGTGATCGTCAGCGTCTCTGTGTTGCCGCCAAGCGTCGGCTGGGTCGTGATGGCGTGCCCCAGTTGCAGGTGGTAAAGAATAGAGGTCTTGCCCGCGTTGTTTAGCCCGAGGATGAGCAGCTTGTACGACTTATTCGCGCTAAACAGGCTGAATATGCTGGAAAAGAACGAACCCATTTTTGAAAGTGGGAAAAAACAACAGCAGCCCAACGTTTGCAATGCCAACGACTCTTTTTTTTCTTTTTCTTCTTTTACAAATACAAACGCAACAACAAAAGCAGTTACACTAAACAAACACACACAAATATACACACAAATACACACACACAAACAAAAAGAAGAAAAGAAAGACAAACAAAAAGCACGCTGCAGAGCAGCAGAAAAAAAAGGGGGGGGGGAAAAAAAAGCAAGATGAGATAAGTCGAGGAGGGAGAGTATGTGGGTCTTGCAAGTTGGGGAGGGGGGAAGGTTGGAATGCGCTGGTATAGGAGGAACGTTAATTCCCCTTGAAACGATGAACAGGTAGATTATAAAAAAAAAAAAAACTGTCTGTCTCCCTTCCTTTCGTGCGAGCCCAGGCACGCTTCGGCCACAACACAATTCAGCACACACACACACACATTCATACACAGCCAACACCCCTTACTGCACTACGCAGAGGAGAATATCCAACGAGACCAATCTGTCGCTACTATTCGCCCCGTTTCTTTTCTTTTTTTTTTTCACAGTTCCATGTCAGAGTGGCAACTTTTGCCTTTACTTGTGAAGAGGCGCAACTACTACACTTTGCTCAGTTGGAGCCCACCAACTCCACCTACACAGAGAAAGATCCCCCGAAAAAAGAAACTTCGGGCGCTCATGCGTCCAGCTGAGAGACCAATGCGCCCATCCACAAACGCTCGTAGTGGCGCTCATCTCCGCCGGGCAGCACACGCACAATGCTCAGCTCCAGCACCCCCTGCGTCGGCTGCACACGCGCAATCTCGCACTCGACAACAGCGCCGACCCGCACGTCGTCGCGGTGGTGGGTGAAGGTGTGTACGAACTGCACCTCAGGGATGTAGATGTCTGATACATACGTGAACTCCGGCTCTCGCTGCCGCCACCGTGCCTCGCCCAGCTGCACCGTTGCTGGACGAGACGGCGGCGACGACGACGGTGTTGACGATGACATGGTCTGTCCGCTGTGCTGGGGATCTGCACCGGATTGAGAGAGAAGGCGCGACATGTCGGCAGAGGTGCACGCGAAGCGGCTGTACGTCGGCGCAGCCATCACCCGCCGTGACGCACCCACAAGACAAAGGTAACGTCGCTTCTTCTCTGTCGTGCGGGTCGTCCGTGCGGCTGCGGACTCCTTCACGCCTGCGCCCGTGGCCCGCTCGAGGTCCTCCAGGTAGCGCAAGATCCAGAAACGCGTGCTGCTGTCCTGCAAGAGACTGGAGCGCTCCTGCTTCGTGCTGATCATCGCGCACAGGGTGGCCATGGCGTGCTCGGGAATGAACTGCTGCGGCGCACCGCGTATCAGCGTCGTCGTCGTTGACGACGACCCGCCACGATGTTGTTGCCATATCCACGTCTTCAGCTGGTGGTGTACTAGCATGTCTGCGTACCGTCGCAGCGGACTCGTGCTGTGGGTGTAGAAGGTGGTGTCTAACCCGGCGTGGTACAGCGGGACGTGGTGGTAGATGGCACGTGTCACGGTGCTGAGTCGCCGCACCGAGGCCTGCATCGCCTCCGCCAGAAAAAGGTGTGAGGCGTCGAGTGAGGCAAGGGTGTCGACGCCCTGCGGCTCGCTAAAGTAGTGGGCGACGACGTGATCACTCGACAAGGCGCGGGTGCCGCGGAAAGGCATAGCGATGCGGTGGGCCTGCGCCACACGGGAGCAGACTTCGTTTGCCGCGATCATCAACTCCGCCACGGCGAGACGGGCGTCTTGGGTGGAGATGACCTGATCCGTCACCGAGAGCACCTGCGTGCCTTTTACCTTGATGAGAGGGTCGGGAAGGCTGAAGTCCATCGGTGGTCCCGCCGCCGCCGCACCCGCCTCTTCCGCTTGCTGCTGTGTTGAGTTCGCCGTTTCTTTGGCTGCTTTGCGTGTGGCGGCAGCGGCGGCGGCCTGCTGCCGGTCCAGCCGCGCCCGCAGCCGAATTCTGGCGCAGTGCAGAATGTAGAAGAGGTTTGCCTTGTCCGCCTCTGTCATCCACGCCGGTGGGGGGTGCTGCGTGTCGGCCTTGGTCTCGTGCTGCTCCGCCGTGCTAACGTCCTCACTGCCGTCCTCGCGCTGCTTTTTTTCACCGCGTGTTTTCTGTTTTTCTGCCTTGTCGATCATCTCCTGCACCTGGTCGTAAGTGATGCGGCGAAGTTGGTTGAGCCAGCCAACAGCGACCGAGTAGTTCTTCACCTCTCCTGTGGCCTCGTCAATTTGAAAAATGACGTTGAAGGTTCGACACGGGCGGTCCTCCCGCAGCGTCGCCGCATCGACTATTGGCTTCGGCAGCATAAAGTACACCCCCTCGGGTAGGTAGGTCGTGGTGGTCAGCCGCCGGGCTGTCACCTGCTCAAGCGAGCTGTCAAAGGGACAGTACACCGTCGCATCGGAGACGTAGACGACGAAGTACCGCTGGCCCGTTGCAGCGTCCACACACACGCCAACCGCGTCATCCACCTCGCTCGTGGTGGCGGAGTCGATGGCGTAGCCCGGGCCCTCGCGCCGCTCACGCAGTGCGTCGAAGGCGTCCCCGCCGTCTATCTGCCGCGCTTCCTCGAGCAGCTCCGTCATGAAGGCGTGGGCCTGCGGGGGGTACTCCAACTCCCCTGCGTACGCCACACGGTGGAGGTTGTCGCCGGGCTCGACGTACCCAATCAATTCGAGCAACGTGCGCATCTGCACGGGGTCCGCCACGTTAGGGGGCGCGCCTGGGAGTCGGTGCAGGACGCGCTGAATTGTCTGCAGCGCTTCGTCTGACAAGACGCCCTCGCCTGCGGCGTAGCGGGCCAGCAAGCGAAGAATGCGGGTTTCACTGAGGGTGTCCAGCGGGCGCACGGGAAGCTTCCAGATGGCGCTGAACACGCGCTGGCACTCCAGCAGCGCCGCCTCCACCGCACGTGCATTCGACAGCGAGGCGGCAGAGGAGCGCGTCGCGGTGGTGTTGATTTTGGATGTCTTGGAGTGGCGAATGGGATCGAAACGCTGCAGCAGCGAACCAACAATAAACTGTCGGGTCCACGCCGCGTCCAGGTAGTTGCCAGTGAAGTGCGCGGCAGCCTGAATGGCGTGAACTGGGGTCGACGGGGACGTCGAGGGCGCCGCGGAGGACTTGGGTGGTTTCGTCGACGCGCCGCGCCTACTTGTCCGGTGGACTGCGACGCGTGTCAAACTCAAGGGAGTCGCGAATCGGTTCAGACGCCGCATGGCAAGTGGAAAAGAGAAAAAAGGGGATGGCATACTCGAAACGGAGACGAGGAACATATATGCTTTTTTTGTTCGTTCAACTACTCACAGAAGGTTCACCCACGTTGGAAGTGCACTGACACGATGGATGTGCGTTAAGGCGTGTGCTTACCTGCCTTCTTCACCTCTTTCGTGATACATGTAAAGATCAACCTCTTTAAAAACAGAGAAAGAGAGAGAGAGAGAGAGAGAAATGAGAGAGGAATAACAACAACAACAACAAAAAGAAAGAAGGGTGCGGTGGGAAGGGAGTGTGCACGGGTGCATAAAGGAAAAAAGGCGTGCGAGAAAGAGAGTAAAAAAAAAAAAAGACAGCAAGTGATTAGGTGCACACGACCAAACATATACAAACCTACATAAACATATATAATGCCGTCTGACAGTCTCATGAGCACGCGTCAGCTTTTCTAGCAGCTCCGCACCTTCTTGATGATGCACTACACCACATAAAAAGGCTAGTGACAGTTCACTTCGCGAAAGAAATAGTATCCGATTGCACACGGTATGAATGAGTGTAAGCTTCTTTTTCAAGTAAGAAAAAAAAAACCACCCTCTCCCTCTCACCATGTTTCATGACAACCTTTTTTTCTCTCGTTGTGTGCTTTGCTTACTTGACAGTGCTTTCCGATAATTACACACAACTTTTTCACCGTGAAAAAAAAAAGTATCGTTTTTAACTTTCTGATTTACAAAACAAAAGAAAAACAACAAAAACAAAAACAAGTTCTACTCGAAGTCGGAAAGGGTAAAGACACACGCTGACGCAGAGAGACAGATACCCATACAAACTGGAAGAGAGAGAAAAAAAAAAACACGCGCAAACAGGGAAGTAATACAATCCTGTCACAGTGACCGAGACCATAACGATTTCGCGGCGAGAGCAGCACCAAAAGGAATGGTGGACTCGAGGGAATGCTCCCTCTTTCTCTTTCTCTTTAACCACTACCTCCTCGCGCGTACTAGCCTGGTTGATGTGTTTTCTTCCGTTTGCTTCTTTTTTTTTTTCCCTGCCGTTTTGGCACCGTTCGAGCGAGAGAGAAAAAAAAAAAAAGAGGTGTCCGCGCTGTTGATACCCGCTGTTTCCGGCTTCGACATCCTTCCCGTCTAGCCAATGCACTATTGCCTTGACAAAAAAAAAAAAAAAGAGGTCCAGCCACACAACAACAGAAAACAGAGGGGACGAAGACAAGGGTAGCCGTGAACGGAAGCAACGCAGGAACAACAACAACAACAACAAACAAACAAACAAAGAAAGACGATGAAAGAAACGATCCACACACCAACCAACGAGCCGGCGTGCTCGATATGACACCGAGAACAGCGGGTTCTGCCACGAAATAGCTAGTGAAAAGTGAAGAACAGACGCATGCTCAGATCGAGGCAGATAAACAAAAGAACGCAAAAAGAGAGAACACAATCGACGGCTTTTACTATCATTACTTTTCTCTTTTTGGTGGTGGAAAGGGTCAATGGTAAACGAGAAGAGAGGCAGAAGCACGCGCTCCGGTTCGAGCACCCAGGCGGATTACCTGCTCAGCCACGCTTATAAAAAAAAAAGTAAACAAGTCAAAATAATAACAATAATAAACACACACACATACAAACACAGAGACATATGTGCTTAGGCATAAAGACCATGCATTCGTGCCGCACAAAACTGTAAAAACAAAAAAAAAAGTAACGGATAACGTGTTTTGGTGGATAGACAAAGCGAAGCACGAGGGTAAAGAAAAGAAAAAAGGAAAAGAAGAAGCTAACAGAAAAGATACGTTTTTTTTTTTTTTTAAGAATTAGTTTCACTTTTGATGAGCGCGACGTTGCTGGTTGAGCTTTTGCATTCCTCGGAAGTCAGGAACGCCGGAGGACTGTGCGTCTCAACACAGTGCGGTGCTAAAGCAATAGAGAAATTAAAGAAAAAAAAACAAGGAAAACCCCCCAAAAAAACGTGCTCAGCGCCTTCAAACTGACTTGCACAATGAGGGCTCTTTTTGGGTGCTCCATCGTAGAACAGGTGGAGCTACTTTGTGCTCTTGTCTTCCTTTATACACGTGTGTTTTCGTTCGGCGTGCCGCTGAGGGAGGAGCGTCTGCCGTGCACCCTCGTCGCAAGAGAGGCTTCTTCTGACGCGTCGTCATTGCTAAAGATGTCGAAGCACAGCGCTGCGCAGCATGACCTTCTTGGAGGCATGCGCGTAATGAACTGAGCTCTTCGTGGAGGAACAGCATCACACACAGGAAAAACACACACGCACACGGTGACCGAAGAATCAAGGAAAAAAGGTGGAAGAATAATAACAGAAGAGAAACGTGATACGAAGCGGAGGAGGAGAAGGCTCCCTCTCTTTCTCTCTGCAAGGAAAACACTGTGTGGCTCGTTTTCTGTTTATTTTGTAGTTTGTGTTAGCGTAGACATGCGTGTACGTATGTACGTGTGTGTGTGTATGTGCTGGCAGCTCCTCCTCCTCTTTGCGTGGCACCTCGTCCTTAGATGTCGATTAGGGCGTCCAGCAGGTTGTACAGCGAGTTCGTGAAGTTCCTCGCCGCATTCGCCACCGGCGCCTGCCAGATTGTGTCCATCGTGTACACCTCGATGTCGGCGGTGACTGTGACGTTGTTGAGGTTCTTGGCGTAGACGGCGACGCCGGTGGTGTCTGCGCCGTTGTTAATGTACAGGCGGCCCGTCATCGTCTCCAAGCCGCCGTCCTTGAACACCTCGACGATGCTGTCGTCGACGTAGATGTGCAGCTCGAAGCCGTTGGGCGTAGCGGTGGCGAAGGGTGCGCGGCCGCTCAGCGCGGCGGTGGAGCCGATGGAGCGGGAGGCGTTGCGGTTGAGGTAGAGCAGTGGCTCGCGCGCCAGCCCGCTGTAGGCGTCCGCGCTCTCGCTCATCGGGTTGAGTCGCCAGTACAGCTTGCAGCTGCCCGTGCTGGTCCAGTAGGTGTAGGATTCGCACAGGCGCAGCTTCGTGCACTCTGCGCTGCAGTTGGCCACGTCGGGCCCGTCGAAGATCTTGATCGCCGGCCAGCCCTCTTCTTGCTGGTAGTGTGACACCACGCTGGGGCCGTAGGGTGGCATCCGGAGCGACACCGTCGTGTTCTGCGACAGGTCGGCGTTGGCGCGGATCACCACGCCGATCTCCGGGGCGTCGGACCCGTCGGCCGCGTACGTGGCCGTGGCCGAGAACACCGACGCGTCGGACAGGGTGAAGCGCGCGATGATCTCGTGGTAGAGGGTGTTGTTGGTGTTGCTGGTGATGATGGGCGTCGGGGTGCTCGTGACAGCCACGTTCTTCAGGTCGAGCAGCTTGGCCAGCCGCAGTCCCTTCGTCTCCGGCACCGGCGCCGTCTTGATCTTCTTCTCTGTGCTGTCGTACTCGACGCTGCGCAGCATGTTCTGCACGCCCGACCAGCCCTGCGACTGGATCTGCGCGTCGCTGAGCTCGTCGTTGGTCCAGCCCCACATCACGCGGCGGTTGAGGATGGGGTCATGGAAGGTCTTGGATGCGTAGAAGGGGCCGTAGTCGATGAAAGTGAAGCTGCGGTCCGGGTCCTCGACGAAGTCGTACTTGCCGGTGGTAGCGTTGGGCTGGTAGGAGCCGTAGATGACGTAATCGCGGTGCGAGGGCATGGTAGACACCTTCAGGTAGTGCTCGCCGCCCGGGACCAGGCTGAAGAAGTCGGGGCACTCGAACATGCGGTCCAGGTCGTACTTGTACACGTAGAGGCTGTGCGAGAACGTGTAGCCGGATTGGAAGGTCGGGTCCTCGGTGCTGAAGACGACGACGTGCGCGTTGTCGCCGTCGGCGTCGTTGATGCGGGCAACGAAGGCAATGAGCCAGTGGCCCGGGTTGGCCGGGTCCTCCCACCACTCCGTCGGATCGCGGAAGTTGCCCAGCCCGACCAGGCCAGGCACGTCGTCCTCCGTCAGGATTGGGTTGCGGGCACTCTTGACAAGCGAGTTGAGGGTGCGCTTGCCGACGAGGTCAGACTTGGGCGGGCTGGCGATGCACTGGCGCTGGATGTTCTCCGGCTCCGTGCAGGTGTATATGGACACCGGCTCGCTGTGGTTGTTGTTCATCATCGTGCCAGAGTACACGCCCCACCTGTCGTACCACTTGTCCGCGTACATCGCCACCGGCGACTCCGGCCGCGTCCACTTGACGTAGTCGTCCGACGTGACGTGGTACCACGCGATGTCGCCCCACAGTGGGCCGTTCGGGTTGTACTGCATGTAGAGGTGGATCTTGCCGGTGACGGGGTCACGGTAGGGGCCGTTCGGGTCGTTGATCCAGTTCTTTGGAGGGCGGATGTGGTAGACAGGCTCGTACGGCACCCCGTCCAGCGCCACGACGGCGCCGGCCATCACCGCCATTGCCACCAGAAGCCAGATCACGCCGCGACGCACCGAGGCAGCGATCATTGTTGTGGGTGGAGAGAGGAAGAGGGTGTGTACTCTGTGTGTGTGTGTTTAGTGGGGCAGCAAAAAAAAAAAAAAACGAGAGCGTTAGGGGAGAACCAAGGCCGTTAGAGGGGAGGATGCTAAGGGTGTGTTTACACTGTGCAGACGCGAGTTGCAGGTGTGACGATGGTGCGTGAGGGGAGGGAAGACGAGGTCCGCGGGAGGGAGACGACAAGGTGTTGAGAGGATGATGGGGAGGAGCTAGGCTGGTGAGGAGGCATGTGACGACGACAACGCCGTTCTCTCTCTCTCTCTCTCCTGAGAAAGAGAGAGAGAGAGTGAAGGAGAGAAGAGGAAGAGCACAGGTTGCACTGTGCCCTTCACGCAACCTGACACACACGCTCACGCACACACAGATTGCATGAAGTGCTTTGCGCAAGAAGGACAACGATTGAGTTTAGACCACGACCTTAGTTGCGAGTAGGATCAAGCTCTGTACAACGCAGGAGACACACATTTAAAAAGAAAATGTTCAGCAATCACAACTATTTGCCTACAGACACACCAAAGAAGCTAGAATTCCAACATGATGATCTTTCTCGACAGAAATAAAAAGTGTGGAAGGTGGTGGGGAATAAAAAAAAAAAAAGCAAGCGAAGGAAAGCAGACGTACACAAAGTCACAGAGGAGGCACTAATGCGTGTGAATGTCCGAGTCAAGCTGATTCGCGCCAAAGCGACGCATCTTTCGGAAGTACGTAGCCTTCTGTCGCAGCATGGCCAGCTCGCCCGCGCTGAACTGCTCCACCGCGTTGTTTGCCCCTTCGCCCTCCAACAGGTGCAGAATCGGGTCTTCGTACAGGGCACGCTCCAGCTTCTTTAGGTTCTTCAGGTGTTGCGCCGCAATCCCGCGCATCTTCATGACGTGCGCCATGTACTCTGGACTCAGGTCGCGGATCAGGTTCTCCCGCTTCCTCTCCACGTGCGTGATCCAGTCGCCTAGGTGGTAGTAGCGTCGCACGAGAAAGGCGTCGTAAACCGTCTTCACTGTTGGGTGCAGCGCGGCGTAGCGCTTGTCGAGTTCCTCAGCGATGCGTTCGCGATCGCGTTTAATGCGCTCGAGACGGCGGTGAAACTGTGGGTGCAGCGGGTCGTCGTGGAGCTCCTGCAGGTCGTCCGCGAGACTGCCATAGAGATCGTACACGAGCTGCAGGCACTCGTACAGGAGGTCGTGACGAGGGTTGAGGTGCGGGTTAGGGTGCTCGGCGGTGGCCGGATACTGCATGTGCCGCCTCAGATACGTCGCACTGTAACCGTCCCACTGCTCCGTGTTCAGCCACTGCTGCTGATCGCCCTTCACACGAAGGATGCCGTCCACGCCGTCGGGCTGCACCACATGTGGGTGATGCAGGTATCGGTGAAATTGGTCGCTGGCCTGGCTGCGATAGGCACAGAAGAGGGGAATGATAAAGAAGGAAGAGGAAGCACTAAGACGTGGACTGGGGCTGAAGGACTGCGGGCTTGAGGGGATAAGGGAGGGCAGCCGGCTACGCCACGCTGTGGAGACAGGGAGCGCTGCGCCGACCACGGTTGAGGGGAGCCGCCACGGAGCAGGCATGCGTCCACTTCGTTTTGAGAAGGGTTCGTGAAGTGGCTTGGAACGGCTACGACGCCTAAAGAAGAAAGAACAACAAAAACAAAAACAAAAAACAAGTAGCCGCGTATTTACCGTGCTATGAAACGTGGGAGGGAGGCTTACGAGACGAGATTGGACGGAAAAGGTAGAGACAGATACTTGAACGCATTGCATTGGTTGGTGCCACCCACCAGCGACGATGACGTGATGAGAAAATGTGCAAAAGGGACAGAAAAAAAAAAAACTGGGACCTTTTTCTCGCCTCGACACCCCCCCCCCAACACGTTTTTTTTTTTTTCTCTCTCTTGTTTGTGCTCATCTTGTGGCTTCACCTGCTTTGTTGACAAGCGCTAAAATAATAATAATAATAATAATCGAAAAGTGGTTCTTCACAAGTCCCGGCTTTTCTTTTTTTTCCCCCCTTCAACTCCGATCAGGAAGAGTATCGCCACAGAATCACAAGTCCTGGTGTTCGCTACGAAGGCAACAAACAAAGCTCTTTTGCATCTTCTTGCGGCGCTAGCTGTTTTTTTTTTGTGTTTTCCCTTTTCATTCTAAAAGAGCTTCGTTCATCAGAGTTGTAAAAGAGCTGTACGTGCACGTGTTTCCGATCCACACAGACGCGTCATGCGCTCCAACTTGTGTTTGAGTCGATGTACTTCTTGCCCTTCCGTTTTTCTTTTTTTTCTCTCTCTCGTTGCCGTACCCCCTCCTTTAAAGAAGGCATCTTCCTCATGCACTCGTCATGATGCGACACCGTCACAAGAATAACAATCTCCTCCATTAAATAGAAAAGCAACAACAACAGAGTCAAGGCTATGGAACCGCAAGAGCACACCTGGAGAGTCGGAGAAAGAAAAGAGGAACAAGGCTTACACACATATATAGATAGATAGATAGATAGACGCGCTTATGCAAGTGACACCACATCTCACCAATCAACACACACGCACATCTCAACGATAAGGACATGCACCAAATTAAAAAAAAAAACACAACAACAACAACAACAACAAAAAAAAAACAGAGGCTTAACCGATGGCGTGTAGCGGCTCAACGCAACGTACACAAACACACCAAAGCACAAAGGCAGAGTGAGGGAGTAGGAAAACAAAACAAAAAAAGAAACGACTAGAAAAACATGAACGGGCACAAAGTAAATCACCGCTGTTACTGCGTCTCGGCGGCATTGTGGCGTGGCGCGTTCGGGCGGCGGAAAAAGACATCGCGGTGTCCCATCTCCTTCGACTGCTTCGGGTCGTAGAAGGTCTTATGCATGTCGTCAAACGGCGTGTAGTACTTCATCGACTGCGGGTTCTCTGTGGTGCCGGCAGATTCCCAGAGCTGCTGCAGTAAATCCTCCCACACGGCGCGGCCGATGTTCCACGCTGCCTGGTCCGCGCGCGGGCGACGCCACTCGCCGTACTCGCCAACCATGCGCAGCACCGCCTTACGCGATGCCAGCGGGGCGTCCCACGCGTTGCTGAAGGCGAAGGCGGAGTCGCCATCCATCTTAAACCGCTGCGCGCGAAAGATCCCGTGGCCTTGAGTAATTGTCATGCTCTCGATCACGTTCTGGTGTACCCGCATGCGCGCCTCGCGGGTGTGACGCTGGTTCCAGCTCGGGAGAAAGAAGCCCTTGAACTGAATGCCACGCGCGATGGCGTCCATGTTCGCGATCTGCATCGGCTGGTGGCTCGTGTTGCCGTAGGTTACGCAGACGCCATTGTCGCCTAGCAGGTTGACCAGGTTCGACGCGTAGCCGCCGCAGGTGTGGTTCAACAGCAGCTTCGGCGGCGGCACGTCGGACAGCAGTCGGCGCATGTAGTTGGTGCGCGCGTAGTTGTACGGCACCACCGCGAAGGCGCCGCGCAGCTTGTAGAAGGCGAGAAGGTGGGCGTGCTCGGTGCGACCCAGCTGCATTGTCTGGAAGAGCTTTGCACCCTTTGCGCGCAGGTAGCCCTGGCAGATTTGCGCAATTGACGATGAGGCTCCGGTCTGGAGCACCACGTCGCCGGGCTGGATATTGACGAAGTCGTGGGTGAGATGGTAGGCGGTGTGGAAGAGGGAGAGGGAGGCGAGATACTCAACATCGACGTCGGCGCGACACGGCACGACGTCCAGGTTCTCGGCGTCGGTCACGATGTGCGTGGCCCAGGTGCCCACCATCGGGTTGTTGATCCAGACCATGTCGCCTTCCTGCAGGGCGAGGCTGGCGTTGCTGCCGACCTCCTCTACTACACCTACGCCCTCCACACCTGCCACGTGCGGCATGCTGGCACGCGGCATCGTCAGCGGTCCGCCGTGGCCCTCGATAAGGTTCTTGTCATGGCGGTGCACCGGCGCCGCGAGCATCTTCACCACGACCTGGCCGCTTGTGCGGTCGAAGGGGACACGGTAGCGCTCGTACTGGAGGACCTTCTCGGGGTTGCCGTGACGGTGGTAGCGCCAGCCCGTGGCGGCGACGGTGCGCACCTTGGGCAGGCCTAACAGCTTCAGCGAACTACGCATCTTTTTTTTTTCTTCTCTCTCCTTTTTTTCTTCTTTGACGTTTCTAAAATGGCTTGCTGGTGACGCGGCAATGCCTGTTTTCTTTTTTTTTTTTTTTTGCTGCTTCTCGTGTTTCAAGAAAAAGACGTCCCCCCCAAAAAAAAAAAGAAAAGAAAAAAGAAAGTAGTTTTGTCGTACAAGGAGGGGTTGACACGCTAAGGCTAAGGAGCTAGAGAGGAATACAAACAAAAAACAAAACAAACAACAACAAAAAAAAAAAAGAAGCTAAAGGAAAGGAGATGGGGAGGAATCAGAGGCTTCTACTACTAAATGGGTGAGGAGTTCGCTACTGGATATATATATATATATATATAAACAAACAAAAGGGTTGTGAAAACACACAGGAGAGGGGGAAAAACAACAACAACAATAACAACGAATACTACTGCTGCTTCCTGCTGCTGCCTATAATATTGCTAACGTTTCTTTTTCTTTTTCTTTTTCTCTCTGTCTTGGCCTTTAATAAGGAAGTCAGGAAAAGGCTCTTCTGACACACTCTTCTTTACGGCGCTCTGTACGTACGGGAATCCGGAGATTGGAAAAGGAGGAGGATGACGATGTTAAGAAAACAGATAAAAAGGAGAATGCAAAAGGTGATGGGTAGAGAGAGAGAGAGAGACGTAAGGCACTACCAGCTACGCAGACCATCTATTCAACAATAATCAAACAAACAAGAGCATAGCGGTGAAGTTGCACATAACGCGGGAAGGGACACAACACAACAAGGAAAAAGAAGCGCTCGACTTTTTGTACTACCCCTAAATCCGGCGCGATGAAGCCCCGTAAAACTCATCGTTTACACCTCCGTCGCGCGATTTGTGGTCGCTTTTCTTATTTTCTAATATCTGCTGTGATGTGAGAACGGCACGTGCACACATACACACACACACACACATATATATCCGTGTACGTGAGAAGAAGAAGAAGAAAAAAAAAAAGAGGTTAAGGCAAAACCTCTTTCCTACAACGTCTGCTTCTTTGATGTTAGAAAAGCAACAACAACAAAGGAAAAAAAAATAACAATAACAATAGCATAGTTAGCCTTTAAAAAAAAAAAGAAGTGGGAAAATAAGAAGAACAGCACCACGGGTGGCCTGCAAGCATCGTTGCTGTGTGTGTGCAACTGCTAATGCTAACAAACAAACAAACCATCAGCTATTTTACATCACTGGAGGCTACAAAAGAAAACTAGACGGTTGCTGTGGATTATTTACATTTCTCTTTTTTTTTTCTTTTCTTTTTCTTTAAATATCGAGCCGGATAGTTTCTTGCCCGGCACCGAAGGAACCACAATTTCGCGAGCAATGGCACATACATAACACATGCACAAAAGACGCCAGCGTTCGCCCTTTTCGTTCTATATCTTTTTTTTTTTTTAAATACGCTGTTTTAGTTGTGAAGAGACGGCGAGGGTCGCCAGTGCTTCTGCTGCTTCCGCTGTAGCAGCGACAGCGGCGACGCATCGAGCGGCGGCAACACGCTCTCCTGCTGCTGCGTACTACCCGACGGAGCCGTCCGCGCTGTTGCTGCTGCATCTGCTGCTGCTGTTGTTGTTGTTGTTGCCGACGAGGACGATGGCGAGCGCCAAAGAGCCTCGGAGTGCGCCAGCAGCTGCCGCGTCTGCGCAATCGTCTCCTCACGCTGTCCCGACTTGCGACTCTTCACGGTGCTGAAGACGTCGTGCGAGGTGAGGGCCGGCGCGGGCGGTGTGCTGCCGGCCGACGCAGCAGCACCCTCGCTTACCGAGGACAACTGAGAAGACACAAACGGCCCATCCGCTGACGCCGCGAGCTTATTTCCGCTGCCGCTGCTGTCGTTTACAGCGCCGCCGTTTCCCTCACGAGTGGACGGGGCGGACTTCGCGGCCCCTGCTGATGTCAGAGACTGAGAGGCGTTGTTGTTGTTGTGAGGGTTAGGGTTGCTGTCAAAGGTGGACGGCGATGGTGCAAAGGGCAGCAGCGACGCGGAGCGGGGCGCCGCACCAGGCCCTGCTGTGTCCGCCCGCCCTTCCACTCTTGTTGTAGGGCTCTCTGTCCAAGCCAATTGGGTGTTGCTGGTTGGCTGGCGGACTTGTTTCTGATCCAGCAGCCCCTGCAGCTCTCGCAGTTTGTCTCCCACCCGATGGCGGCGCAGTTGGGCCGCCTGCTGATCCCGCTCCTTCTCCTCCCCCAGCTTCGTCGTCAGCAGGCGGTTCTGCTTGTGCAGTTCGGCGACGGCGGTGGTGAGCTCGTGCAGCTGGCGCTGCATACGTGCACGCTGCTGTTCCAGCTGCTTCACATCCGCCTCCTTCGGCGTTGGGTCAATCAAAATGTCCTTGGCGCGCGGTGACGGCGAGACGCGGCCGCTGACGGGGCTGCTGCGCCGCTCACCTTTGCCCTCGGCTGCTGTGGCCTCCCCTGCCGCGGCGTCGTCGGCCACGCCGCACAGCTGCTTGCACTGCGCCTCCATCCCGAGCGTCAGTAGCGCCTTGTGAAAGTGCTGTCCGGAGATGTACTCGAGGAAGCCGACCTCGGTGTGGTAGGTCTCGAAGCGGTAGGCCACCCGCACGTCGGACAGGTGGGTGCGCGTGACGTCGTTGCCGGCGCTGCTGGACAGAAAGTACAGGGAGCCAAGCTTTTCCTCCTTGAAGCTGAGACTGAAGTTGGAGAGGAGAACGCTGTTGCGCGCCACCTCCGATAGGTCGTTTGCGCTCAGCTTCCAGATTTTGGAGGCGATCGAGTACTCCTCGAGCAGCGGCTCCTGCGTGTGGTGGTACAACAGCGGGCTGTCGGTGCCGAGGGAGACGCGCAGGCCACGCCGGAAGAACTCGGGAAACGGGTTGTTCAGGTAGTTCAGGTCTAGCTTCGTGTTGTTGCTCAGCGGGCTCAGAGTCACACCGATTTGGGCGAGGTAGAAGAGGTATTGCAGCGGTGCGCTGTCGGCGAGGCGCACGCCGTAGCTGATGCTCTGCGCGAGCAGGAAGCCGCCGATGAGGTGGTCGACGCTGCCGGCCTCCCCGCAGCTCGGGCGAAACGCGAAGACGGAGAAGCGGCGGCGCTGTCGGAAGCGGTTCAGCGAGTGCAGGTTCGCGTAGAGGTGGTAGAGGTAGTAGTTGTAGGGCGGCTCCTCCTCGGAGGTCCACTCGTGCGGGGCGCGCGTGGCGCGTTGCAGCGGCATATCCGGCCGCCGTTCATCCTCGACGCAGTCAAAGGCGGCGATGTGGTTGACAAAGTGAAAGAGACGCGGGTCGCTGTTCGGGTGCAGCGAGATGCGCCACAGCGGCTCGAAGATGTGCTCGAGGTACTCGGCGAAGCTGGCGACGCGGCCGGCCTTGCGCAGCGAGCTGTAGATGCGCGGCACCTGCACCACCCACTGATTATGCGACGAGGACATGCCGTGGGTGTCGAACCAGTGCGAGAGTAGGCCCCACTCCCCGGCGCTCGCGCCGTACACGGAGAGGCGGCTCTCCGTGAAGGTGTGCTGGTCGCGCGAGAGTTCTTCGAAGGTGCGCTTCGTCAGCTCGGCGAAGTAGCGCCCGTTCATTTGATTGTCCGTCTTCAGCAGCAGCGTCAAGAGCTCGTCGTGTGTGCCCTCCGTAGCAAAAGGGTTGTGCGGGGCACCGCCGTTGCTGGAGGTGGCGCCGGCCTGGATGTTGAGGTCGTCCACGGTCAGTGAGCCGGGACTGATGTGCAGCTCCGACAGCAGCTGCCGCAGCGTCTGCGGCTCCTTGCCTTTTGGGTGGGAGACGATGTCGTCGCCGTTGTGCGTGGCCTTGTCCACGATGAAGGTGAGGAGCTGGCGGGCCGTCATGCCGGTCTCCATGCGGATGTTGTTGTCCACCTTGGTCGACTGGTAGAAGTCGCGGTTCTGCGAGGCCCGCCCTGCCGTGCTGCCCAGTTCGAGGCTGTGGTTCACCGCGGCGTGGAGGTTGAAGCGGTGCTCGAGCAGCTGCAGCCGCCGCCGCGCGAACTCGCGGACGCGAACATGGTCGATGAGGTGGCGCACCTCCTGCACGTGGCGACAGAAGTCCTCGTAGTGGTACATGTCCTGCGGCAGCCGTGGGATCTGGTGCACCTCATGCGGCACGATGATGCCTTCCACCGTCTTGTACTGCCACTCATCCTCGTCAAAGCGCAGGTGTGGATGGACTGCCGCGTCCGCCACGACGATCGCCGCGGCGGACCCTGCCCCTGCCCCTGCCCCTGCCGCCGCCGCCGAGGTTGGCCGGACTACCGCGGCGGGGGGCAGCGGCGCCTTCTTGAAGGCCCAGCTCATGGACTGCGTCGGGTGCGGCAAGACGGCCTGTGGGTCGTGAATCAGCGCTGCCAGCCAGCTGTTCCGCACGTCGGCTTTGTTACCATCCACACCAGCGACGGCCTCGATCGCCGCCTCCGACGGCGGAAGAGTAGAGGGCTGCGCGAGGGGCAGCGCGCTGTACTGATGGCGGAGGTCGAGGGCACGGTGGAGGGACTGGGCGATGTGCGCGTTCGCGATATCACGGTCGTACGGACCCATCACGAAAAGTCGAGGAAAGCTCACGGCGGGGTCCAACACCGTGTAGGGGGAGGATTGCTGCACCACCGCTGTTGCTGCTGTTGTTGCTGCACTGCCGGCCCGGCGTGGCGGTGTCGTCGTCGTCGTCGCGGTGGTGGTGGTGGTGGTTGAGGCACTGCTGGTGGTCCCGTAGCGGTTGGTGCCCGCTGACGCCGCCGCCTCTCGACCCCGCGTCGCGGTGCTGCTTCGCTTGCTCGTACGGCTCTCTGGCCCCTCTCCGGCAGCAGTGGTGGTTGGCTGCAGCGATGGCGAGAGTGAGGGAGACTCCGTCGTCACCAACAGCAGTCGACGCTCCACCGCCCATGCGTCGTGCCGCAGCTGCAGCCGCGCCGTCGGCACACTCGTCAGCTCCGCCGCGTTGCCCCGCCAGCCCTCGCGCAGGAAGGCCGCACCGACCCACGACGCCTTGACCTCATCTTCAAAGGTCGACATGCAGACGGAATGCAGACTCAGCTCGCTGAGGTCGGTAGGGGAAAGGCGGTGACACTTCGCGGCTGCCGCGTACTCCTCCAGCAGCGGGTCCTGCGAGGCGTGGTAATAGAGGGGACTGATGGTGCAGAGCGAGACGCGCAGACCCCGCCACAGCAGCATGGCCAGCGGGTGGGCGCTGAGGCTCGTCGTGCCGAGGCTGCCGCGCGCCATGGGGCACATCGTCACACCGACTTGGTTCATGCCGTAGAGGTACTGCAAGGCCGGCTGCTTGTCCAGCGCCACCGCGTCCACCACGACATCGGCGATGAGGTATGACAGCAACAGCAGGCTCGCGTCGTGCGGCGAGGACGTGTTTGGGATTGTCGCATTCGACGCCATAACGCGCAGCTGCAGCGCGTTCATGCCACGACGACGGCGCAGCGCGTTCAGTGAGCACAAGTTGGCCCAAATGTAGTAGCACATGTAGGTGAGGGAGACGGGCTCCGTGTACGGCACATCCGCCGGGCGGCGGCGGCGGCGGTGGTGGCGACGGCCGTCCGCGTCCATCAAGTCCGAGGCATCGGACAGGGGGGAGCCGTGCGTGGAGGCACCACTGCCTTCGCGGCCACGGCCGCCACCATCAGCACCGCCGCCATTGCTGTTCGTCCCGCCCACGCCAGCTCCGCCGTCGCCGCCGTCGCCGCCGTCGCCGAGTCCGCCGCTTGTCTTCGCCGTCTCATCACCCGTCAGCACGATCGCACCGGTGTGCAGCAACAGCGAGGCGAGATCGACAAACTTCGGGTCCTCTGGCGCCAGCGTCGCCATGAACAGCGGCAGGAAGAGGTGGTCCAGCAGCTGCTGGTAGTTCTCGTAGGTCAGCACGTCTTCCGGCGCCGCGTCCAATGGGACGGCCGCGTCGGTCACGTCGGGGGCTGAGTAGTTGCGACCCGTCACACTCGACGTCCCACCCCGGCTGTTCAGGGACAGCTTGTTGTGGAAAAAACCCTGGTTCTCATTCCCGCCTAGCGAGACCCGGCGTGGGCCGTCCTCTGACCCGTCCTGTGTCCCACCAGCAGCTGACCGTCCGCGGTACGCCGGCGCCTTGTCTGCCGCCCCTAGCTGTCCATCCCCGCCACTAGTGCCGCTGCCGCTACTGCTGCTGCTGCTGCTGCTGTTGCACCACTTTGTGATGGGAAACGCAATTTGGAACTGGTTCGTGCGGAAGCTGTCGAGCTCGTGGGTACGCACCCAAGCAGCTGTCTGCTCCCACTCCTGCGCCAGCACACCCGTTATGTCCAGCACCATCTCCGTCGCCTGCGGGCAGCTCGTACGCAGCTCGTTGCGCGTCAGCGACGGCAACACGGCCTCGGCGAGGTAGTCGCCCTTCTGTGGAGCGCTACTGCGGATAGAGAGGAAGAGCCGCAGCAGCGCGGCGCTGTTCCGCCCACTGCCATTCAGCGCCGGGTCTAGTGCGTCGTAGTATGGGAGAGCACGCTGCACGGACGGCTGCAGGCCCAGCCCTTCCACCGTGAGCTGATAAGGGTCCTGGAAGTTCAACAACTCGCAGACGCGCTCCAGCGTGTGGGCGTCGCCAGACCCCACAACGGAGCCGATCCTGCTCACGCTGCTGCTACCGCCCCCGTTGCCGTTCAGGCTGCCCAAACCACTACCGTCAGCTCCACCGCCACCGCCACCGCTGACATCACCGGCCACCGCATGCACCTCTGCGCTCTCCACGACGTCGCCGCCGTGCGCGTCGACGGTTTGCTGGATGTACTCCACCAGCCAGTGCGCGTTCATCGCCGTTGCGGCGCCTACGCAGTTGTCCACGCGACACGCGTTCGCATAGAGGCCGCCACCACGGCGGTTGCGGTCGCCGTTCTCCTCAACATCGGCGTTGTAGAGGCAGTGCAGGTGGTACTTCTCCTCCAGCACCTGCAGGCGGTAGCGGGCGACGGCGAGGCAGGCGGGGTGCTGCACACACATCGCAACAGTCATCACGTCGGCGGCGAACTGCACCCACGGCACCATCGACGTCTTCTCGTCGCTCCAGTAAAAGACACCGTCCACCTGCTGCAGCGCGGTGAGGCCGTTCATGGTCGGCGCCCCAAAACCCAGGGTTGAGTTCAGCGGAGAACCTGGCGTGGCAGGATTGGCGCTGCTGTTGTTGTTGTTCGCCGCGTTACTGCTCGGCCCGCCGCCTAATTCCAACTGACCCTTGTCGCACCCTTTATAGACATCGCGCAGCCGAAGTGCCTCCCGTAGTAGCGGCCGCGCCGCCGCCATCTCGACCCCGCCGTCGTCCTCAGTGAGTTGAAGGGTGTAGACGTTGCCAGCGCTCATACTGGCAGGGCCTGACGCCGTGGCTGCAGCTGCTGCTGCGTTGGCGCTGCTGTTGACACCTCGGCTCAACCCGTGCGTACCCAACACTGCGGAAGAGGGTTGGCGGTACAGCATGCTGGGCAGCCGTTGCTGTCGCGATGACATTGACGTAGAAGACGCCGGCGCCGCCACTGCTGACCCGCCCAACCCGACTCCGCCCGCGGCGACGCTGCCGAGCGGAGCACCGGGCATCGCTCCGGTGGAGGCGGCTGGCGAGAGGGCGCGCCGCCACGAAACTGGCGTGGCTGACACGTTGGACGGAGACAGCAGGGTGTGGCTGCTCGGATTGGTGTTTTGATTCGAGCCGGCGGACTGGTTGGAGGCGGAGGTGGCGCGGTAGGACGGCACGCAAAAGAGGGACATGCGATCGGACGCGGGGCTCAGCGGGTGGGCGAGAGCCAGCCCGCCACCAGGAGCTGCCGTAGCACTGCTGATGTTGTTGTTGCTGCTGCTGCCAGGGGAGGAGGCGGGCTCGTCGAGGCGGATGCTTGCCCCGCGGGATGGTGACGCGGCCGTTGCGGCGGTGGCGCTGGTGGGCAGAGAAAGGGCGTGCGGGGCCCCCTCCGCCATCGAAGGGACGCCCACAGTGTCGCCGCTAGCCGTTTTACTGCCGTTGGTGTTGTCGGAGTGGAGCGGGGGGTGCAGCGGAGGTGGAGGGGAAAGCTGGAAAGCGTCGGAGCCGCGTCCACCACCGCCGGCGTACGGCCTCGAAGCGTGGTCGGTGATCTCCTCTGCTTTGATTATGGGAATGGAGCGGCGACGGCCGGCGTAGCCGCCAGTGGGCGTGGGGCTCTTCGCCTTGTTGCCGGCGTCCATGACCGAGTGAGAGCAAAATTGGTGGAACACACGCACACACACTCCTACGTTTCTTTCGATTGTGAAAACTACTTTGGTGATGTGACGTTGAAAAGAGGCAGAGAAAAAAAAAAAAAGAAGGATGGAGAAAAAAAAAAAAGGTGGAGAGAACACTGTAAGACTGAAGTCGGCGCAATGACCACCCATTATTACACAGCTTACATAAAGCGTAGAAGGAGCATCCGCTTTTTTAAAAGTGAGAAGTAACTGCTGCCTCTGACACTATCAAAATCTAAAAACGCAGAAGACATGAACATGGCTATTCTCCCCTTTCCCTCCGCTTTAGACATTATTGAATTCATAGCCTACCATCGTAAGGCGAGGTGGAAATACGTCGCCCAACAACAACAACAACAACACACACACACAAAAAAAAACACGCACACGCTTTAGTCTGTACGTATTTTCAGCCGCACATCCGGCTTGTAGTTTATTCAGGCTTTAAGAAGTGTAACGACCCTTTTCACACACACACACACACACACACACACACACAAGACCACAGACACATCCACAGAAGGATAGAAAAAAAAAAAAAAGAGAGGATGCTAAATGAAAAGACGAAGTTGTGGCTGGCATCAGCACCGCCCAGGACTACCGGTTCTTCCCGTACTTTCTTCGCGTGTTCGTGCGTGCGGAAGACAAAGAACAACAGCAAAAAAAAAAAAAAAAGCATGCACGAAACCTAAAAACCACACCCATACCCACAACGTTACACTACACTCCAACGACAAGATAACGTCAAAAAAGAGAAGGGTCTGCCGAGAATGGCTTCGAAAAAAAAAAAAAGGAAAAGAAGAAGCTGGCAGATGCTAAGTCTTAAATGTCTGTGACGCCAATCTCACCCAAGCCATGTGTCATGTACCGCGTCGGCTTCTTCGCGTGCGCCGGCACCGACTTCATGCCACCACAAGTGTAGTCAATGTCAATAGGGGACTCCCACACAGAGCGACCGGTCAGCAGCACCTCGCGGTCTATGTAGTCCACCACGTTCGAGTAGTTGTACTGCACTACATCAGCCAGGTGCTTTTTCGTGTAGAGGTCGTACTCGTATTTCCACGCCGGCACATGCGGCCACTGCATCAGCGTCTCCTCCTGCGCCATCTCCCGCTTAACGGCCTCCTGATACACCGGGTCCACCGCGGCGTAGGGCTGCGGGGCGGCAGCCGTGGACTCATCCGCCTCCACCGCCAGCACTGCCGCGCCGTCCACCGAGGTCAGCTCAAGCGACTGCACGTAGGCGAGCCCATCCTTCGTGTCGTAGGTGATGTGCACTTCCCACGGACCCTCAATCTCGTCCGGGTGCACCGGGCGCGGCACCTCGGCCGGTGTGGTGTACCGTGGTGGCGTGCTCGTCACATTCGGAAAGTAGCCGAGCTGAATCACCGTCTTGCTGAGACTTGAGCGCCGCTGGTATTTGATATGGTCCAGCGGATTGCGGGGCGGCGGAGGGCGGGTCTGTGGAGGCGGCACGGGGATCTGTGCCGCCTTCAGCACATCTGCGACCTCCTCTGAGTGCGTGTCACGCCCACTGCTGCTCGTCGGCGTGTTCGCCTCCTCGCTGGCATCACCGCTTTGACCCCTGCTGCTGTTGACGTCGTTGCTGTAAACACCGGGGGCCAGCTCCACCACCGCGTAGTCGTACAGACTCGCCGCCTCGGCCGGCTGCCCCGCGCTGCCGGGCCACTTGAAGTACTCCGCGACGTCGCTCTTCTCCGTCATGTATTGCTGCCACAGCTGCTCCGCATCCTTTTTCTGCTGCAGCACCGCCTCTGACAGCGTCACCGTGAGCGACACGATGCCCTTGTGCTCGTCAAAGACGTCGTAGCGGCCGAGCAGCTCGCGCAGCCGCTCCGGTTCGACTCGGCGACTCAGCGTCACTTTCACTCGACTCGTCCGGTCGTGCGCGCCAGGCGGGGGCGGCGGCCCGGGTGGGTAGCGGTAAATTCCTTTGGCCAGGCGCTCCTTGAAGATGCGCACCGCCTCCGCCGTCGCCTCAGCGTCGCGTTCCTTCACGACTCGCTTGACGTTGTCCATCGACTCCTCGACCATCTTCAGCCGCGATGGGGCCGGCATTGCCCCGAGTTCTTCTTGATGCTTCAGGTAATGTTCCTTGATGGTGCTGAGCATGTTGCGCTCCTTCACCAGCGCCAGCCAGATCTGCTGCAAGTCGGCGAGACTCTTGCGGCGCAAGCTCTCCAGCGGCCAGGCACCGCCGGGGATGGGCGGACGCTTGTTGTTGAGAAAGTTGTTGTCGACGAACTCGTACAGAGCCGCGATATTGGCGCAACGCAACGAGCGCCGCATCTTTTTGGGTTGTTTTACTACCAGAAAAAGAAACACACACACACACACACACAAAGGCGATGCCAAGAAGTTCGTAGCTTACAAAAAAAAAAAACGCAGAAAGCGAAGCTCCGCGGACTTTGTACTGCTGCTGCTGCTGCTGCTGCTGCTGCTGCTGCTGCTGCTGATAAATGACAGGATCTTCTTTTTTTTTTTGTTGTGGCCGGCAACTACAACTGTTTTTCTACACTCGCGCTGCCATCGAAATTGGGTTGTGGGGGAAAGGGGAAATAAAGAAGAAACAGGCTGAGTGAAAGTTGAAAGAAAAAAGAGCAAAAAAAAAACCCCGCAGTCTCTCTTTCTGTTTTTGTTGTGGGTGTCTACAAAAAAAAAAAAAAGAAGAAGAAAAGCACGCGAGTTAGCGCGGAACATTGCGAGCCTCAGAATTGCCGCGTGTGCCTCCACGAAGTTACTTCATCAAAACAAATGTCAGTCGACTTTCTTCCTGTTTTTTTTTTTTTCGCCTCTGCTTTTTTTTTTTTTTTTCGTCTTGAGGTGGTGGACGGACTCATTTGCAAGATGTGGTGGAAAGCAAACAAATGAACAACACACACACACACAGACGCACATACTCACACACACACAGTAACGCCTTCACGCTCGTTCTCATGCAGTAATAATAATGAGAAAGAGAAAGAAATGATCGAATCAGTACTTTCTCCGACACGCCTCCTCACGCAAACATCCGCTGCATCATTTTCTTTTCCCTCGCCGTGTCCGCTGCGCGACCACGTTGGATCGCCTCGGCGAGCTGCACGCATGCGGGGTCCGCCGCCTCGTGGGCTGCCGCGTGGGCGTCCATCAGCGCCTGCACATCCGCCGCCGCGGCCGCCCACTCCCCCAACTTCACATAACACGACGCCCGACGCAGCAACGCCTTCCCGGCAGGCGTGGCACTTATGAGAGGGGCAACAGCATGGGAATCAGCGCCGCGTGTGCGCGTCTGCGTGCTATCCAACGCGGCACGCAACTTCGGTTGCTCGAGGACCGCCGTGGCGCACGTGACACCCTCGTGGTATCGACCCAGCTTCAGGTGTACCAGGGCGAGATTGTTGAGCGTGATGGCGTACAGCTGCAGCATCTCCTGTTGCTGAGCTGCAGACACTTGTGACGACGAAGACGAAGAGAGGGCAGACGACGACGCAGCGGTGGGACGGCGGTGCTGCTGCAGCATCTGTACGAGACCGGTGCTGCTGCTGTCGACGTCCCCACTGCCTCCACTTCCACCGCTCCTCGTCGCGGAGGGCTGCGTCGATGGCCCGGTGACCTCCTGCGGGAGGTATTCAGCTAAGAAGAGGTACACCTTTTTGTACTCGAAGGATGCACCGCGCAGGTTGTTGTCTTGCAGGGCCGCGTTGCCGGCCGCCTTGGCGGCTTGCGCGCTCTGTAGGCAGTAGTCCGCCTTAGAGGTTGACGGGGACGAGGTGGCTGCCGAGGCAGTCATCGCACCCTGACGTTGACAACAGAAATATGTATGTACTTTGTGGTTGAAGAGCCCCAAAACGGGGCCTGGCAGGAGGGACGGAGGCGAAAAGCAAACAAACTGCACGCCGCTTTCTGAGTAGGCTTTTTTTTGGAAATCGTGGGGGAAGGGGTGAAGGAAAAAGAAAAAAAAAAAAAAAGCAAGCGACCTGAGCGAAAAGCGGAGGGAAGTGCAAGAAAGAAAGCGAACATGAATGCGCTGCATTACAACAACAACAAAAAAGTGACTGACAGCGGCAGAGAAGCGCAGGTTCATTGTAGGGCTGAAGAAAAAGAAACACACAGTGGAGCCTTTTTTTGCAGTTAAACACCCGAATCCCTACTTTATAATGGTATCCATTTTTGCTTTAACTGCTTTTTTTTTTTTTTAAAGCTGCGCTGCACGCGTCACGACACGCACTCCGCATTTAACTTAACTGTGAAAAGAAGGGGGAGAAAGAAAAAAAAAAAAAAAAAACAACAACAACGTTCATATCTTGCACGTATGGCTGACTGTGGCTTCTCTCACTTTTTTTCTCTCTAGCTACAGCGTTTTACCAGCACCTCCGCCTCCGAAGTGCCGATCTTCTCGTCTCTGCCGCGTCTTCGCCTCCTGTGCCCGCAGCGTGCGCAGTGCGTGGAGTATGTCGGCTGGCATCGGCACCTGCACCACCACTCGTCCTGCCTCCTCCTCCTCCCCCCCTGTTACAAGCAGCTCCACCGAGTAGGCGTGCAGAGCAGCGCGTCGCATGCCAATGGAGGTGTCGGCCACCCCCTCTGCCACCCCGGGGTGGTAGCGTGCGTCGCCCAAGAGGGGGAAGCCGAGCTGCGCAAAGTGCTGTCGTATTTGGTGTCGCCGTCCGCTGTCGAGGTCCACCTGTACGTAGGCCACGCCCGCGGCGTCGAACCACTCCAGCACGCGGTATCGCGTGAGGGCGGGGCGTCGATCGTGCAGGGCGGCGTGCTGACGGCTGAACTTTTGGTGTTCCTGCGACGGCACCGACGACGACGGCAACGAGAAGGAGGAGGAGCGAGTGATGCTATCTGACCAACTCCGCGAATACGGCTGTTGTTGTTGCTGATTTTGGATGGCAGACGCCGTTGCGCCTGCCGCGTACACGGGTGCACAGATCACCGCCGAGGGCAATGAGGAGAGAAAAGGAGCGGTGGCGAAGAGCGGTGTGCCACCTCTCCACCCCTCTCTCGCGCTACTATTGCTTGGCTTCCGCGATGACGGCGGGGCCGCATGTGGCGAGGTCGGGGACAGCGGCGGCCAGCGCTGCACCAGGGCCCGGTACGTCTTGCGCATGAGATGCTGACGCACCATCGCGTCGGTGGCCCGCTGCAACGACGGTGCGTCCCGGGCCACCAGAACCACACCGCTGGTCCCCACGTCGATCCGGTTCACCAGCCCTTGCTGCCGAGTCGACGGGATAACGACAGCACCGGATGGTTGGTGCAGTGCCTTCCCGCTCGTTTCTGCGGACCCGCCGCTACGACGCCCACAACTCGCCTCTCCACACCACGGGAGGTCTTGGGAGAGGTAGGGGTAAACAAGGGAGGCGTAGTGCGCGTGTAAGGTGCAGTTTACGTGGGCCGGCTTGTACACCGCGCGGAGGCCGTACGGCAGCAGCGGCGGCGCTGCGACGAGCACGACAGCGTCGCGGTCTGACATGCTGGCTTCCTCAACGCTCTCGTGGCTAGTCTGCGCGTTCGACTTCTCGTCCGTCATAGCCGTCTTTATTTCCTTTGCATCAGAGCCCGACACGCCCAGAGCACAAGAATAGCTGTGCCGTTGCTGCTGCTTGGCACGCCAGTGTGTCTCTGCCGCTTGCAGGTCCACGGTGTACAGGTCCACCGCGAGCGGCGGGGCGAAGAGAGCCGCTTCCGTGCTGCGTGACACCGCTCCCACCGCTTTCTGACTTTCATGCACTTTGTGGTATGGGCTGTCTGGCGTCGCCGCGCCGCCAGACGCCATGTTGTCGTCACCGCGCACGTAGCGAGCGAAGAAGGCTTCCGTGGTGCGGGTGGGGTAGCGGTCAACGCGACGCAGCGAGCGGCCAACCAGGCGGGCGGCTGCGCTGGACTCCCACGCCTCGGGGGCGAGTGTGAAGGCCGACTGCGTGCCGTCCTGCACCACTCCCGTCGCTGCAGGGCACACACGCTGGAAAAACGAAGGGTGAAAGACACCTTTGAAGTAGCTGGAGACAGCGTAGGTCTTGTCTCGTGGCACAGCAAAAAAGAGCACGTTTGGGTAGTCGTCGTCCGGCGCACCACAACCAGCGGCCGAGGGAGGCTTGGCGAGACGCTGCAGCAGGATCGTCGTTGTGATGGCCGCCGCGCTCTCTGGGGCAAGCACGACAACGACGACGTTGTCCTTCTCCGGACACCTGCTACTACTGCTGCTGCTGTTGTTGTTGTTGGGTGTGGTGGTCTCGCGCCGCTCCATCGACAGCAGACGACGCAACTCCTGCAGTGCCACCCCGTTGCTGTCACAGATGTAACTCAGCGTTTCGCAGTAAAGAGAGCGGTGATAGTTTGACCAGCACTGGACCGCGGCGCACAGTTGATCAAAGACGTGCGTCGCGACACGGCGGCGCGCGGTGATGTCCGCCGAGTCGCTGCGTGACGCAGGGTAGGGATGCAAGCGAGACAGATCCTTGTATCCAACGCACCTGTCGTTTCTTGCGGCTGTTATCCCGTCAATCGGTGCGGTGCCTTCGGCAGCTTCGACCTCACCCAGCAACGACCTCCACGAGGCGCACTTCACCTCCGTTGCTTCGTCCTCATGCGGTGGCCTAAAGAGCGCGATCGCCGTGTCTGCAAATGCTCTTTCAAAAGACGCCGTCACGGAGTTTGCTGCCGAACCACGCGCGTTTTCGCGTCGGATCGCTGCCGAGACGTGATGCGCAGTCATGGTGCTGCCGAGACTCACAAACAGAAGATGCACGTAGTCGAGCACAGAGGCGTAGTCGTCGGCGTGGTAGTCGAAGAGAGCTGTGCGAAGCTGCACGCGGGCGTCACGGAGCACCTGCGCAACCTCCTCGTTGCAACTCTCGCCGCCACCTTCAGGACGATCCACGGTGCTCGTGCTCGTGCTGTTGTGCTTTTGGTGATGCTGTGTGGTAGCTAAGAGGTCGAACACACGCCCCAGCACACAAAGCGGGTACCAAGGGAGCTTTTCCAGCGCGTTGCACCGCTCCAGGTACGCGTGAGGCATGGCTGCCCTGTGCCGACCTCGTTTCCCCTCCTCAAAGAGGATGAGAGATGGGGGGAGGCGGCGGGGGAGGTGCTGTAGCAGCCACAGTCGCTGACGTAGACGCACCACCACACGCGAAGACGGCGGCGGCAGCTGACGGTCCCGCTCGTGGGCCACTTCCTGCGCTGTCGCCGCATGCAGCACCTCCGCTTTCTCAAGCCCTGAGTCGCCGTCCTCTGTGCTGTGCGTCACGCGGTTGCGTTCCTTCGCGATTTCATGCGTGTTGCTTTCGTGGCCCAGCACACGCAAGCCGGCTGACGGCGGGCTTCGCAGAAGTCGAAGTTCCACTGGCGTAACGGCGGCCGTTACGCGGTGTCGCGGCAGGCGTGGGACTGCAGACGACGGCGCACGTGTATTGCCACCTTCGCCCGCACCACAGGGACGCAAAAACACACGATGACGCTCCTGCAGTGCGGACTGACAGAACAGAGTTTCGACGGACTGATGGTGGTGGAGAGAGGGGGAGGCACCACCGGAGTTCTGCGTGAGATGTCGCAGAGCCTGCGGCCACGCACCCTGCAGCAGCAGTAGCGACAGCGCAAGCGAGACATCCCCGTCTTCTCCTTTCTCCTCGCCGCTGACGTTCTCCACGTCGTCAGCATCGTTGCTTTGGATTTCATCTGCACTCACTGTGTCGCGCGTCTTTCGCTCCTTCGGCGCGTTTGGCAACGCATGTCGCTGAAGGACCTCGTCGTACCACTGCGCTGCCCAGAAGGCGAGTCGCCGCTCTGCAAGCGTCACTGCTTCGCCGTCTCGCAACCCACGCGACGCCTCTTCCACCGACATGTCCGCCTTGTCCCACCGCGACGAGGTACGAGGAATGGAGAAGAGACGCACGTCTGTTATTGTTGTAGCTGCTGCTGCTGCACTACCGCGAAGATGCGGGGGTGACGCTCGTGTGGAAGGAGGAGCGAGGGCGGTCGCAACGGCAGAGGCGAAGAGCCGCCAGAAGTCAAACGTGGACACCTGCACTGCGGATTGACGCACTGCATGCAGCAAAGACGCGTAGTGTGTCAATAGCCTCCGCTCCGGTGGTGGGATAGACTCATCCTCGAGCGAGGAGGTAGAGAGAGACCAGGTACGCACTTCATCGGACGACAACGACGTCGTGCTTGAGGAGGGCGATGCATTAGGACGGGATACCGCCAGGTCTGCCAACGTGGCGACTGAAGAGGCGCTGGACGACTGAGCTTGCTGCTGCTGCTGTTGCCGTGTCTCTCGTGGTTGATGCGCGCTGCACCACTGTCGGAAGGCGTTGAGCTCATCCAGAGCTGCTTGCAAACGATAGCGACGTTGCTCTCGATCGCCCGTACAGGGCCTGTAGAGGGGACGCAAGCGGCGAGCCGATGTTGGTGGCAGCTTTGCTAGAGTGATACGGCGTTGACGACGGGGATCTTTGGTTGATGGGCGAGGAAGTGACGCTCGGTGCTGCGTAGTAATCCATCGCACCCCTCTTGCCACAGGGGGGTGACAGTATGTGGCGACCAGCCCGCTGTGTAAGGCAGGCAAAGACGTTGACGACACTCGTGTTGAGAATGCAGACGTTTTCGAAGAGGCAGCACACATTTTTCTCTACTGTGTTTTTTTTTCTTTTCTTCCTTCTCTTTTTTTTTTTCCCCCGTTCTGCTCCGTGTTAGGTAAGGCACACAGCAGGTGTGTTTGCGCTGCTGCTAGCGCAACAACGGTGAATGGTAACAACAACAACAACAACAAAAAAGTAATACGACTAAGAAAAAAGAAAAGGTAGACACTACTTCCCTATACCGTTCGCTGTGTGCAGATGTTGTGGGAGGTGTAAAAAAAAAAGAAAAAGCAAAATAACAGCTCTTTTTTTTTTTCTTTTTTTTTTTTCTTCTTCCTTTGTGACGTTACTTTCCGCAACGAGAGAACCTTGTGCATCCACGTTGCTGTTTGTCGTCCGTTTCTATTCGCAGAAAGAAAAAAAAAAGAAGGGAGAGAATAGTATACCATTGATGTTGAGAAGGTAAAAGGCGGTGATGAGCGTTATTGAGCGTGAGATCATTGCTTACATCTCCCCAGAAAAAAAAAAAAGGGTCATACAAGCCCATCAGTGGACTTGAGTCGCCCCCCCCTCTCCTCTTTATATACATCGCCAATGTGGGTACCTACATTGGCTTCCGCATCTGATGTCAGGACAGCTGTGGCATGTTATTCTCATCCGTCCTTCTTGAGTTTGCGACAACATTACGCTAAAACAACAACAACGCGACCTAAGAAAGTTCAAACAAACAAAAAGCTTGTTTAAGATAGAGGTGCACTTCTTTGTCCCATCTTTCTCACTCGTTTCTCTTCGTGAGTACGTTATGGGAGTTCATGAAACGCTTGCACATATAGGAGATGCTCGAAAATTGAAAACAACGTGGCTAAAAAACAACAACAACAACAACAACATCAAACAGACTAATAATAACAATATCATAAAGAAACAGAGAAAGTAGCAAAAACGAGAAAACCGGCAAGACAGGGTATTTTCTATCGTGAAGCGAAAGGTACAGAAAGAGCACAATCCTCAGAAAAGAAAAAAAAAAAAAGAAGGGTAGGCGACAGATTTCGCTTCCCGGGCCTTACTTGCTTTTGTTTTCCTCGGTTGTCAGTTTCAGTGCAACTTGTCTGCTGGCGTCGTAGTTGTCGTCGTGACGCTGCGTTTTTTTTTTTCCTTTGAAAAGGTCTTTAGAATAGAAAAAAAGAAGCAAGCAAGCAAAAAGGGGGGAAAAAACGTAAAAGCAAAAACGAATACAACAAAAAAAAAAGAAAAGAAAAAAGAAAACGTGAGAAAAGCACGGCACGAAGCAGAAAGTGAAAAAGCATCTATAAAGAAAAGACACACACCCACATACATATACACACATATATATATGCGTTTTTTTTCTTGTTTTTTTTTTTTTTGTTTTGGAGTGCGCTTGCTCGTCTGCTCCTCTGTCTCAGTGTTTGCAGGTGCGCTGGCTCTGGCTGCAGCGGATGTCTCTCACTCTCTCCTTCAGTTCCGATCTTCCTCCCTTTTTTTTTTTCCTCTCTCGGGTACACAGTGGTGATAAAAGAAAAACGAGAAAAAAAAAAGATAAAAGAAGCAAGAGAAGAATGCTGCTGCTGCTGCTGGCACTTTAAGCGTATTCGACGCCCTTCAGCGGCACCTGCACCGATTCGCGCCAGGCGTGGTCGAGGTAGTTGTAGGCGCGATCCAGCGCCGTCCCCTTCACCGCGTCCGACAGCTTCCCCGAGGCACGCGAGATAAGGGAGTCGAAGCACAGGAATTGGAAGAGCTTGTTGCCGTTCGTCGTGTACACCTGCAGCGCCGTCGCCTGCACCGACTCCGCGGGCAGCGGCAGGAAAAAGGGGGGCAGGTTGCCCACGGTGTTCAGGTCGACGGAGGGTAGAACGCAGGCCACTTCAGCGAGAGGAATCACCTGCTTGATGCCGACCATGCGGGGCTGCGGCGGGGCGGCGGTGTTCGCCTCCGCCGGCCTCCCTGTCGCCGCCGCCGTCGCCTTCTGCCGAGCCGCTGCGAAGACATCCATGACGGCGTCCGTCGCCTTCGCTATGGCCGACGATGTCTCGGCAAAGAAACAGAGGTGGTGGCGGGTGATTTGCATGTGCCCGTTCACCTTCAGACCACCGTGCATTGCACTGCAAGCGTAGTCGGCCAGCAGTACCTCGCCCGCCTGAGCCAGGTCGGGGAAGTTCTTGCGGAAGCTATCGCAGCTGTGCTGATACTCGAGCTGCCGCACCTGCGCCTCCGTGCGAGTCGAGACGTCGTTGGCGCCCTTCTCGAGCGTAAAGGCTGCCTGCGAGACGGCGGCGCGGATGTTCGCGTAGACCTCGCTGGCGCTTGCGGTCAGCTGATCCTTCAGAGACCCGGTGGCCTCGACCGCGGCGGAGGTGTGGTTGCGGGCGGCGGCCTCCTCACCCTCAGCCTGCTCGTGCTGCAGCGCCTCCTTCTGCTTCATCGCCTCGTTGCGCTGCTCCACCAGGTGGCGGTACTGCTCGTCTGGCGTCGGGTCGGTGCAGGCTGGCGCGGGGGCCGGCACGGCACCGCTGTACGTCAACGCGATCAGCTCCACGTAGACCTCCTGCGCACCAGCGTAGCCTTGCGGCTGGGCCGACTCGTGGTGGGCAGTTGCAGGGTTCATTTTTTTTTTTTTGTGTTGTTGTGCGGCTGAGGAGGGAGAAAGGTCAGGCTTGAATAGGTGTTTTTTTTTTTTTGCGTGTATTGGAGTTAACCTAGGGTGAGCTTGTTTATTGTATACTCTTGTTTTGAAAGCAAGTTGAATGATTATGATGCTGAGTCGAATCCTGCAGAAGAGAGCAAAAAAAAAAAAAGAAAAATGAAAAAAGAATAGCAGTCACGCTGAGGAAGGGCAAGACTACAAACCTAAAGTGCAAACACAAGAGACTACCAGCCCAAAAGACTGTCTTTTTACAGCACCTGCGGGGGAGCCGAACCACATCAAGATGGTTTGAATGTTCATCACACTGAAGAGAACCACGGCACGGTGAACTCTTAAAAAAAAAAAGAAGAAAAAAAGTGTCTTCAGCTAAGCTAAAACAACAACAACAACAACAACAACAACAACCTGGACTTGCTAGCTCGTTCACCCGCTCCTTTTACAATCCCTGTTGCCTTTTTTTTCTTTTTTTTTATCCATTTCTTGTCAAGCGAAATGAGCATAGATGCCGCACTTTTCTGAAAGAGTAAAAAAGAGGGGGAAAAAAAAACACACACACACACAAAAAAAAAAAAAGTTGAGAAAACCGGCAGATTTAACAAGACCCGTTAAACAAACAAACAAGCAAAAAAAAAAAAAAGGTCCAGGCTTCTTTTGACTGCTGTTAGAGACACATTTATCTTGAAAAGCAGAGCGAACGTAATAAATAACAATAATAAAGCAACACCACACAAACCCCCCCTTTTTTCCCCTGTCTGGTGGAAAAACAACAACAACACAAAAACCAACAAAAAAAAAAAAGCAAGAAATACATGTCAATTTACATGGGCGAAGCCTGGAGGAATACTATATATATATATATATATGTTTCCGCTTTTCTTTTCTCTCCTCTCTCTAAGGTAGAGCCTCAGACCTGCCGCTGCATGTAGCGGCGGCTCGTATGGGTACTAGTGCTTAATCACCACAAAACAGAGGAAATCATTAAAAAAAAAACGCAAAAAAAAAAAGATGAATCACATGGCGGTCAACGAGGATAACAGGACACGAGGGGCACAAGCTCGTTTTTAGGTTTGCCCGAGTGGCACTGTTTAGCTTTTCACATGTCGTCAGCATGGAGCCGTTTTTCCAGCCAATTGCCTAAAGAAAAAAAAAAAAAGCGAAGGAAGAGTGCCGGAGGAAAAAAAAAAAGATTTCTAAGGCAGTAAAAAGGTGTTATAGGAGTACTATGAAAAGAAGCCAAGTAAAAAAAAAAAAAAATAAAGGACAGAAAAACTCTAAGGGTGGCAGTAAACCAACAACCAAATATGTTGTATGTGACTTCTACACAACGCTGCCCATCAGTGCATTGAGGTACAGAAAGAGATCTAAAGTGGGGGAAAAAAAAAGAAAAAAAAAGAAAAAAAAAAAAACAGAAACCCGAAGGCAAAACTAACAATAACAACAACGAGGCGACACATAGGCAAATCCGAAGATGTCGGTGTTTCGGAGAGTAAATGATAATAATGATAATAATAAAAAAGAGAGCAAAGAACACTTATTCACTACTTTTGTACATCAGACAAGCCAACACACACACACACACACACACAAAATGCTCGCAGCGCAGTCGTCCAGGCTGCGTGAGGCGCGACCGCGGTCTCTCTCTTTTTTTTTTTTTCTTCCTTCTTTCTCTTCCATTCAGAAAACACTCAACGTAGTCTAAAAAAAGATCACCATAAAAGAAGATAAATGGCGGAAAACCCATCTCGATTGGTGCTCACAAAAAACGGACTTTTGACTCGCGACGCCGCAGCGTCTCCGGCGACAACGACGCAGCATCCACCTGTCGCTGCGGCGGGACAGCGTGGTGTGCGGGCAACGACGGCGTCATAATCGGTGGTGGAGCCACGAAGGGCTGCGGGGACAGCGGCGATGTGGTGGCCGTTGAGACAGGCATTGCCGCACTTCCTTTGGCGGCGGTATAAATGCTGTTATAATCGTAGGCAGTGGCGTTTGCAACGGGCAACATCGGCGAAGCAGGGAAGACCAGCTGCGGGGGCGACTGACGCGGCGGGTAGACACCGACGGCGTCAGATGTCAGCGTCCATGGGCTTGTTGTGCGTGGATAGGTGTTAGGGGAGGCCAAAGGCACAGACTGCATCTGCTGAGACACAGGCTGTTGTTGTTGTTGTTGTTGTGACCGCATGCTGTTGGTACTGCTACGGCGCTGCATCGACGGCTGCCGCTTCGGAGGCGCGTTTGGCGTGCGTTGCATAACTTCATGCACGAGCGCGTCGTTCACCTCGGCGTAGGCGTGCTGCAGCCGCCAGTACTTCTCCTCCAACGAGGCCACCTGACGCCGACTACAAAATGTAATACTGACGATAATGAGCAACAGTAACGTCAGAACGCCACCGACTACCAGGAAGAGAAAGGGGAAAAAGTTCGCTGCACGGGTTACGTCGTTCACGACGACCACCGGCTCCCCGAGCTTGGTGGGGTCGCCATGTGTCAGGGCGTACACGAAGCCGTCACCGTTGTCGCTGAAATACGCGTAGCCAGCAAACATGGCTATCGGTTTTGCTGGCAAGGCCCTGCGTATTCTCGATTCCAAAAAAAAAAAAAAAACAAAGAAGAGGCTCTAGTGAAGGTTCGAAACAACTTAAAAAAGAAGTAAAGTAAACTCTGTTTTTTTTTTCTTCCTTCTAAGATGTGTCTGCGAGAAGAAGAAAAAAAAAAAAGAGTATTATGTTCTTTACATTACAACATTGCCGAGAGAGAGGGAAGAAGAAAAGAGTGTAGGCAAGGAGGGGTGAGGGAAAGGAGACATAGAGCAGGGTTTTTTTTATAGCTTACTTCAACTCGGACATCACCGTATATAAGGAGTTGCTAGGCTAAGAACCTCTCCAAGAACAAAATAAGCAAGCACAAGTGCCTTCACGATACTCAGGGGAAAGAGAGATAAAGCGCATGTAAGTGTGCGTGAATTCCCAGCGCAACTAAAAACCAGAAGTAACCAAAACAACAAAAACACCACTAGAAGTAAGAAAAAAAAAACACACTATGCACTTCACAAAGAAACACAGAGCATCACGGCTTCGTTTCTTTTCTCCATGAATGTGCTGCATAGACTTCTATCTTGACTCGACTATAGAGTATATGAAACCGTATAACTGAGAAAAAAAAAAAAAGAGAATAAGGAAACCGAACAGCACAAACAAACAAACAAACAAACAAAAAAAGGGACACAATAACAGACGTTCCAGGCTTGAAAGAACCGCCGGACATCAAACGGAGGCAGTCATCAATGAGAAAAAAAGGAGAACAAAAAAAAAAGAAAGAACGAAAAAAAAAGATATAAAAAGCGGTTTTTTTTTAGTCTTTTGATATTTCGAAAATCTGATGAACATGAGATTCAACAACAACAACAAAAAAAAAAGATGAGGAGGGTTCTACATCGCATCGAGAAGCAAACCGACAAAAAACAAAAACAAAAAAAACAAGACCCACCATTGAAGAGTGAGTAAAAAGGGGGAAAAAAGTGGAAACACGAAATCAGGATGAGAGGAAAAAAAAAAAAAAAGGAAGACTCAACTGGTGCTTCCAAAGAGAAACAAATAACAAAAACTACCACATGGGCAGGAGAATGAGCGAGACGACGACGACGACAATCATCGCTGCAGCGCTTAAAACAAGCGTGTGGGGTGCCAGCGCTGCATTTCTCAGCGCGTCGTTCCGGCATGTGCTCGACGACACAAACGTGTAGTTCTTCCGACACGCCAGGCACACGCTGCTGTCCATCGCGTCACATTTGAGGCAGCCGTCCACGTAGCACGACTCTGTCGGCTCGCACTTCTTCGACTTCTTCCAGGTGAAGCCGTCGTAACACTGCACACAGACGGAGCTGTCGTTGTTGTCGCACTTCGAGCACCACCGAACTGTGCACAACGCCGTTGTGGTAGTGGTCGTCGTGGTGGTGGTGGTGGTGGTCGTCGTCGTCGTCGTGGTGATAATTGGCGGCTCTAAGGTTAACGTGGGTGTCGTGCTGGTTGTGGTGGTTGGCACAGGTGTTGTTGTTGTGGTGGTGGGAAGTGGGTAGCATTGCAGATCCTTGTCCTTCTGCTGGTATCCGCTTTCACACATGTAGCAGTACTTCGGCCCGTTCAGAACGCAGATCTCACAATGAGAGACACGACAGGGAATCCGTGATGGCCTCACGTTGCACTGCCGCGTGTTGTAGTCCGTGACGAAGTCTGAGCTGATGCACTGCGCACAGAAAGGCGTCTTCTGGTATGTGCGACAGTCGCGACACCTGCTGGTGCACTTCCCACCCATTACCATCGGGTGTTGTGCAAAAAGCAACGCACTGCAGATCAGCAGGACCGCAAGCCGCCGCAGCGCTCGCCCTCGCTGCCGCGCCGCGAACGGCGACCGAGGCCTAGCGAGCATGATATACTGTACTAAAAAGATAAAAAAAAAAAAAGGAAACAAAGAAAAAACAAGACGAGGAGAGCAGCACCAGAACATCACAACAGGTTTAAAAAAAAAAAAAACAGATAAAAGAAAGGCCTAAAAATGGGGAAAACAAAGCGGAGCTCAAGAAGAGTTGAGACAATGTTCTGTATATATTAACACCAGTAATGAAAAGAAGTACATAAGTGTACTTTTTACATCATATTTTTCAGAGCGGTGGAGTGCTGCACAGCTATCAACATGGATGAAAATAACCTCTCCAAAACGAAAAAAAAAAAATGAGTTCACAATTCAGAAAAGAACGCTGAGGTTAAAACAACAACAACGGCAAAAACAAAACAACAACAAAGCCAGACTTGCAGCTTTTAGTCACGCAACGTCATTCAAACAGTAAACGAGTCGAGTGCGAAGAGTGCGTGCACGGTTGTCTGTTTCAGCATGGTCAGAAGAAAAGTAGAAGGAGAGAAAAGGGGAGCGAAGGATGGATCGTGGGGGCAAAGGCTGAGAAAGACACTCGGCGCAGCTGTCATACGTAAACACACACACACACACACACACACGTTCGGGTACGCGGCAAGGGCGATCTGCACTAAGTAGCAGGTGCGCTTCACGCAAGAGCAGGAGTCGGGGCTGCACGCCTACCTGTTTCTGCTCGTTGAAAATCGAGTTTGCTGTTGACATTGGCACTCGAGTCGCTTTGCGTGGTCATGTCGAACCGGAGATGTAGTAAGCGCACTCCAGCGTCAGCAGACACTGCAAAAGACAGGGATACGTAAATAGACGTAAACAAGAAAAAAAAAAAAGAAAAAGATGCAAACAAACGGAGAAATCGCAGAGCACAAAAGCAAGACGACTGAATGAGGGCATGGCACCAGAGCTGATGGTGAGAGCTCCCGTAACACGATTGGATGCGTTGGCCTGCAAAGATGGACAAAAACAACAACAATAAAAAAAGACAAGGAAAGACAATCATGGGAAAAGAGAAACAACCATTGGGCACATTGTATGAATGTACATGTGTGTGTGTGTGTGTGGAAAGAAGGAAAGAAATCATGAGAGGGCAACTGAGCGTTGCGTGACACGTGAGCGCCGCTGAATACAAAATGTAAGAAAGAAACAAAAACAACCACACACACACAACAAAAAAAAAACGATGAAAACAAAGCTAAAGCAGTATATATATATAGAATGGCTCCAATATTAGAACATCATGTTATGCTCGATGGGGATTCCAAGAAGAAGGGGAAAAAAATGAAGTTGAAAAACAGCCTTGGGTACATAAAGGGGAGAGATAACACAATCGTGTTTGGGGGAAAAAAAAAGCAGTTAAAGGTGATCATTACACGCACTGCAGTGATGCAAAAGCGGCTGCAGGAGCATAGGCGGTTCCAACGAAGCTCACCCGCGACGCGCGCCGACGCAGCGACCTCTCCTGTGCGACGACCGAGGCGGTGGGCGAGCCCGTGGCGGGTGGCGCCTCGTTAGACTGCAGCTCTGCGTCCGTCGGCTGCTGCGCCTCGGCCACCTCGTTCAGCCCTTTCGGCTTCTCCTGCGCGACTGCGGCTGTCGCGATGTGCGACACAGAGGCAAGGATGGGCACAGGGGTGTATATCGTGTTGTAATCCACAAGGGCGACGTTTGCGGCTCCTGGGACTGCTGGGAAAAGCGGCTCCGAGAGAGGTCGCCGCGGCGGGTACACACCAACAGGGTTGGTGTCCTGCATCCACGGGTTGAGGACGGGCGGTGGCGGGACGGTGAGCGACTGCTGTGCTTGTGTTGGTGGTGACCGATGCGAACATGCGCTGTTGCTGCTGCTACAGCGGTGACAGCGCGGCATCTCCGGCGGTCCTGGTCGCCCCGTCGGAGGGGCCGGCTGCACCGGGGTTCGGTCCAGCAGTTCACTCACGAAGGCGCCGTTCACCGCCGCGTAGGCGTGACGCAGCCGCGCGTGTCGCGCCTGAAGCGCTGTTGCGCGTCGCCGCAAGATGATGGCGGTGCCGAGCAGCGCGAGCAGCCCCACCACTAGCACGACGCTGACCACCAGGAAGAGGAAGGGGAAGACACCACCAGCGCTGGCCACACCGTTCACGACGACCACCGGCTCCCCGAGCTTGGTGGGGTCGTCGTGTGTCAGGGCGTACACGAAGCCGTCACCGTTGTCGCTGAAATACGCGTAGCCAGCAAACATGGCTATCGGTTTTTCTGGCAGGGCTATCCACGCACGCCGCCCTCGATGTTGCCGTTTGGCGCTGTCTTGTGTGATGACGATGTCGAGGCCGAAGTGCCCCTTTTTTTCTTCCCGTATGTATATATGCGTGTGCGCGTTACACTGAGGCGTGCCTGCGTCTTCACATACGACGCACGCGTGGAGTGGACGACCGAGAAAAAAGTAAAGAGAAAAGAAAAAAAAAAAAGAGGGATGAAAAGGAAATGAATAGGTGGGTCCTGCAGGGTAAGCACGACCCCCCCTTCCACGTAGCAAGAACGAAGCAGCGTGTGCTAGACCTGCTGTACAGAGAGACCGAAATTCCTGGAACGAGCCGGGTACTACGCATCGTGCCCTTCACGGAGAAGGTCCCAGTTTCCACCGTGATGGTTGGGGACAGCACGGCATCCCCCCCTCTCCCTTTTTCCCCCGCAGACGACAAGCGTGGAGTGGCACACACTTGCCACACTGCCACAAACACACACACACACACATACCCAAAAAAAAAAAAAACAACTCTGTTATCCGCTATTGCACCTCTTTCTTTTATTTTTTTTTTAGATATTTGTTTGCCACGTTTGCCGCTGTATTTTCCAGGCTTTGGTGCCATGCATCGCGCTAAAGAACGTAACACGGCGTAAGACTCAGCCCGTTATCATGAAAGAAAAAAAAAAGGGAAAGTAAAATAAAATAAAAAGGAAAAAAAAAAGTGAAGAAGCGTTTAATATTGAAGAGGAACCCACCAAAAAATAAAACACACACACACACACACATGTATATATATATATATATATATATATATACTACGCTCCTAAAGAAAAAGAAAAGACGGAACAACCTATTTTCGGCCGACTTTGCTTGAATGCTGCAGCGAGCAGAGATAATAATCATAATAATAAAGAAATTAATAAACAAAAACAAAAGAAATATACATATAATGACAAACTGATTTGCGTTGTGCGGCACACTGCCTTCCATATCGCGTACTCCGCAGCTTGCGTTCCCCAGGGCCACATGCTCCAAGGTGAGTGAGCGAAAACCCTCCTCAGTGAGCATGTGTGTGGTTGGGGGAGGGCGAGAGCGAGCGCCCTGCTTAATTTGGAAAAAAACAAAAACAAAAACAAAACAAAACAAAACAGACTTCAAATACGGACAAGGTCACGTGCGGGTCAGTTTAGAAAAAAAAAAAGAGAAAAAAAAAAACACTGTCTTAAAATGGCGCTAGAGCACCGGCTGCTTACCGGCTTTGTAGATCAGAAACAAGGAATGATAGAAGCAGTCACACTCGCTATTGCTCATGTGCCGATGCATGAGAGAATACAGCCTCACCAGAGCAGACAAGTAAAAAGCACAGCTGCAAAGGAAAGCAATGCAGCGCTTAAAACAAGCATGTGGGGTGCCAGCGCTGCATTTCTCAGCGCGTCGTTCCGGCATGTGCTCGACGACACAAACGTGTAGTTCTTCCGACACGCCAGGCACACGCTGCTGTCCATCGCGTCACATTTGAGGCAGCCGTCCACGTAGCATGACTCTGTCGGCTCGCACTTCTTCGACTTCTTCCAGGTGAAGCCGTCGTAACACTGCACACAGACGGAGCTGTCGTTGTTGTCACACTTCGAGCACCACCGAACTGTGCACAACGCCGTTGTGGTAGTGGTCGTCGTGGTCGTGGTGGTGGTGGTGGTGGTGGTGGTCGTGGTGGTAATTGACGGCTCTAAGGTTAACGTGGGTGTTGTGCTGTTTGTGGTCGTTGGCACAGGTGTTGTTGTTGTTGTGGTGGGAAGTGGATAGCATTGCAGATCCTTGTCCTTCTGCTGGTATCCGTTTTCACACATGTAGCAGTACTTCGGCCCGTTCAGAACGCAGATCTCACAATGAGAGACATCACAAGGAACGAACGATGGCCTCACGTTGCACTGCCGCGTGTTGTAGTCCGTGACGAAGTCTGAGCTGATGCACTGCGCACAGAAAGGCGTGTTCTGGTATGTGCGACAGTCGCGACACCTGCTGGTGCAGACGGGTTCACTACAAGCCTCTAGCACCCAATGCGGTGCGGTGAATAGAATGGTGCAAACCAGCAGCACTGGAAGCCGCCGCAGCGAACGCGAAAGCCGACCCGACAACATCGCTGCTGTTGAGAAAAAGGCTCGTGTGGGGAGCGTGATGGAAGAGGCGGACGAGGCAGGGAATGAGGGAATATAACAAGACGCAACAACAACAACAACAACAACAACAACCACAACAACAAAAACAACAACGGAGAAAAGACTGCTAAAAGGCAAAGTGGGGAGACCACTTTTTCCTCTTTTTTTTTCTTTTCTTCCTCTGTCTCTGCGTTAGGTGGCGTTCGGAATGGGGATACGGGAACGAAGAAAGCCGAGCTTGGGCTCAGTCGTTTGAACACGGGGATTCTTTTTTTTTTTTTTTTCAGTGTGTGTGTGTGTGTGGAGGAAGGTTGGCGGGGAGGAGTGGGGGCGGGGGGAGGGGGGGGGGAAACGACTCTCAACTCGCACTCACGTAACGTTTCTATTGGAGAAGAACGTAACAGAACGACAGCCAGGCTAGAACACAAACAAACAAACAAACAACAAAAAGAGAGATGCAATTTTATGAAGAAAATACAAGAGGAACAGAAAAGCAAAAGTAAATGGTAGTGACAACAGAAAGAAACAGTGTGCGTGTTAGCTTTTTTTTAATTTGTCGGAAAGAGCTATTCAATTACGATACAACACATACATACATACAGATACATATACTGAAGTGCAAGTGCGAAGAGTGCGTGCACGGTTGTCTGTTTCAGCATGGTCAGAAGAAAAGTAGAAGGAGAGAAAAGGGGAGCGAAGGATGAATCGTGGGGGCAAAGGCTGAGAAAGACACTCGGCGCAGCTGTCACACGTAAACACACACACACACACACACGTTCGGGTACGCGGCAAGGGCGATCTGCACTAAGTAGCAGGTGCGCTTCACGCAAGAACAGGAGTCGGGGCTGCACGCCTACCTGTTTCTGCTCGTTGAAAATCGAGTTTGCTCTTGACATTGGCACTCGAGTCGCTTTGCGTGGTCATGTCGAACCGGAGATGTAGTAAGCGCACTCCAGCGTCAGCAGACACTGCAAAAGACAGGGATACGTAAATAGACGTAAACAAAGAAAAAAAAAAAGAAAAAGATGCAAACAAACGGAGAAATCGCAGAGCACAAAAGCAAGACGACTGAATGAGGGCATGGCACCAGAGCTGATGGTGAGAGCTCCCGTAACACGATTGGACGCGTTGGCCTGCAAAGATGGACAAAAACAACAACAATAAAAAAAGTCAGGGAAAGACAATCATGGGAAAAGGGAAACAACCATTGGGCACATTGTATGAATGTACATGTGTGTGTGTGTGTGTGTGTGTGTGTGGAAAGAAGGAAAGAAATCATGAGAGGGCAACTGAGCGTTGCGTGACACGTGAGCGCCGCTGAATACAAAATGTAAGAAAGAAACAAAAACAACCACACACACACAACAAAAAAAAACGATGAAAACAAAGCTAAAGCAGTATATATATATAGAATGGCTCCAAGATTAGAACATCATGTTATGCTCGATGGGGATACCAAGAAAAACAAACAAAAAGAAGAGTATGTATGTAGCTATGTCTACATCCATCTATATATGTATAGATGGATGTTGCTATTTGGGTAAACATGAAGGCGAAACTGCGAAGAAAAGAGGAAAGGGAGGGAAAACCAAAATGAGTATTTCCCTCGTTCGCCTTTCAAGGGGACTTTTCAATTAGCTCAATGAAAGAACACATACACAGACACACACACAAAAAAAAAAAAACGGCAAAAACAACAAAGAAGGATGCCAATCGCAAAAACTCCAGTGGTACTCTTGCGATCACGAAAAACAAAACAAAACAAAACAAAAACAAACTCATTTTTTTCTTTTTTAATCCGTTGAAGCAAAACAAACAATGAAGCAATAACGAAAAACAGAATGGTGGCGGTGGTGGTGGGGGAGGGGGGAAAGAAGCGTCGACATAATGTAAGCCAGTTATCGTGAGGAAAGAAGAAAAAAAAAAAAACAAGCTTGAAGGCATGTGTGGAATGCCAACACGACTCACAATGAAGAAGTAGTAATAGTAGCAGTGAGAGGAACAAACACTCGTGCGTCTGCTTGTGGTTGATTCTCAAAAAGCCACTGTAATAAAAAGAAACAACAATAACACAAATGAACGGCTGCTATAAGGGAATGAGAGAAAGCAGGTCGAGATGACGGCAAGTGAAAGATGTATATGCATCTGACACATGTTTTGCATTTTCGAATGAATCAATATACAAAAGATGGTCTACAGGTAACACCTCGTTCAGAGAAAAGAACTGTTCTACATCACAGCATCTGAACAAAACGAGCAAGAGAAGCATGATAAAAAACTACATATATGTATGCTTATATATATAGATACGCTTTTCTTTTTCTGGTCTAGAAAGAGCGGAGAAGGCCATTTTCGTGCAAACCATATGGAAAGACACAGATGTGCCTTCACGTTCTACTGCTACACATCCTCCATCTCCAAGTGGTCTGCATCGTAGCAGTCTTCCTTCCTCATTCGACTATTCATATAACTGACATGCGGTTCCCCGTTCTGATGGAAGGAGCGCTGGCTGACGTAGCTCTTCGACACGCGACGCTCCTCCGTCTCCTGCTCCGCCCACTCCGGCGCATCCTCCGGCGGCTCGTCCATGTCCTCACGCTCCTGGCAGAACGCGATGACTAGGAAGGCGATGAGGCACAGCACGAAGAGGATCACGAAGAAGATAACCCACCACACGTACTGCAGGTCGCTCTTCTGCGAGGTGGAGGCCCTCGGATCCTCGTAGTTGAGGCGGAACGGGCCTTGGTTCTGGCACACGGTGTAGAAGCTCGAGAGCGTCTTGCGACCAGCCTCGGGGTTGTAGGGGACTTCTGCGTACGTGTAGCCATTGAGACCGTAGTTGTCGGTCCACTGCGGGGGCAGCCCGGCATTCATGGTCTCCGAGTTCTGGAAGAGCAAGAGGTAGCGGCCCCGAGAAATACCGGGACGGTTCAAGCTGTTAGCGCGGAGCCACCACGTGGGAAAACCGTAGATGGCGCCTATCCCGCTATTCTGACCTTTGTAGAAGGCAACGCCGGCGTGCGCCTCATCCGGCTCTTGCCCTGCGTCGGACGTCATCTCCTCCCATCGGCCCACCCTCCATCGGTACACACAATCATCCGGGTAGCCCGAAGAGGCAATGGCGATGTACGACGGGTACTCGGGATCATATGTACTCCAGGGACAGAAGTTCGGCACACCGCCCTGGTTGCCGCGTTGCAGGTTGACGCCGCCGCCGAGGTAGGCGTAGAAGATGGTGGTGTCGCCGATGGCGTTTTTGATGGCTGCGATGTCGGCGTTGTGCAGCACCTCGGTGGCCTCCGTGGCGAGATAGCCGCCCTTGGACAGACACGCAGCGCTGTCGCCCGCTGTGCTGCCGGTGGAGGCGCCAGCGTAGTAGAGGGAGGTGATGGGCACGAAGTCGAAGCCGCGAACACTGCCGATGCACAGCAGTGCCGCGATGGCGAGTGCCGTGGCGAGGAAGTTGTGCCTTGCCCACATGACGCGGTGCGTGAGGAAGAGAGAGAGAGGGGTGGGTGGGTGGGTGTGGTGTGGTAGGGGTAAAAGGTGAAGGGAAGGGCAGTGGGTCCTCGTTTAGCGTTTCTTTTTTGTTAATGGAAGAAATTGTGGAGGCTGTTGGACGCGTGCTTGGTGTCTTTTGCTCTCCGTGATGTGACAGTAAATGGTGTAGCGCGGGTGTCAGGCTGCGTCAAGGCTGGCGGTGCCATTGTGTGTGTGTGTGTATGTGTAGAGGCGGAGGGAGAGGGGGAAAAGGTGGAGAAGAGGTAGAGAGAGTGGAGGACGTGTGGAGAGCGAGAAAAGGCGCAGGTGAGCAGCGCAGTACAGGGGCGCTGCATCAACAAACGTTGTCGCTGTGTGGACGAGTTGGCGGTAGGTGTCTTTTGCGGGGTGTGCGGTGCCCTGCATATATGTGAAAAGAGCCTCCTGCATTGAGGGGCGTCGCCTCGGGTTGACTCGGCAGCTCGAGAGAGGGAAAGGGAGAACACAACAGCAATGTGTGACGAGGGCACACACTCTTCGCCAAACGCGCTGCTGTCCCTCCCCCTCATCGTTCTGCATTGTCTCGCGTGCGTGCGCTTTGCTTTGCGATGCAGTCAACGAGCGAAAAAGAACAGTGTTATAACAATAAAAAAAGAAAGAGAAAAACGAAAAGACGACGAAACCTCCCAGTCCACACAGAGGCGCTCACCAAAGCACGATGCTGTCTCTGCCGTGAGGCTGTCCTCTCCCCTTCTCCCCCCTTCGAAGCAACTCGCATGTCGGGTGTGTGGCACATCCACGCTGGCCATTTTTTTTTTTCAAGTTGCAGGAGCACTGCGTTGCCGCACTTCTAAATTAGCAGCAGACGCCGTGGAATTAGGAGCGCGTACCACCGTTCCGGTCTACGCAGATGTGCTGCGAGGATGTGTGTAAAAACTAACAACAACCGGGGTCGCACTTCTTTACAAAAAAAAAAAACAGGGAGAAGGAGAGAGGCTAAAAAAAAAAACAAAAAAACAAAAACAAAAACAAAACAAGAACAAAATAAAACAAACGTAAGTCTAAAGAAAGATGCTTCGAGTGCGCAAAGCAAATAAAGTAGAGTTTCACCTTTCATCAGACAATAATAGAGGGGAAAAGAAAAAGCCAGGATATGGTGCTCTTGTCGAGAAACAAAGAGGCAAACAGGTAAACAACGACAACGGAAGAGAGAACAAAGAAAAAAAAAAAACAGTAAAACAACGACGCCGTGAGCAAAAAAAAAAAATGAAAAATAAAAATGAAATGAAAGAAGAAAATAAAAGGGAATGTTAAACAGAGTCGCAAAAAAAAAAAAAAAAGGACGTGCAAAAAGAACTTTCCCTTGCGCGAGACTACACTAAAAAAAAAAAAAGAACCTAAAAATACAAAGTAGATGATAAGGTAGAAAAGAACATATAAATGACATTTTCACAAAAGTAGCATTGCACAAACAGACAGCCCTACACATTTATATACACATACACACCAGTGTGCGTCGTTGTGTTGTCGAAAACAGTAACACAAAAATGAGAGAAAAAATGAAAGAAACGAGACGAAACAACAACAACAACAAGAAGGAAAACGGTACAAGATATATATATATATATAAACTCGCAGAGCTGAAAACAAAGCAGTAATAGCGTTCTTCACAGTTGGCACTCACGCTCGAAAAGCTACGTTCCTCCTGCTAAAAAAGAACGCTGGCTTATTTCAAGAAAAAAGCTAAGATACTATCTTTTTTGATGTTAGCAGCAAGGTCGAAACCGAAAAGCAAACAAGCAAAAAAAAAAAAAAAAGACAGCGATAAGAACTTGCAGGGAAGGCTAACCAACGTGAGACAGACACCATTATAAAGGGTGAATTTTCGCTTATTACGCTTTTTTTTACGAGGAGGGAAACAGCCGAAAAAAAAAAAAACTGATAACGATGATTCACGGAAATACACCAACATATAAACACACAAGGACTCAAGGGCGCAAAAAATGAGAAACTAAGAAAAAGAAATTAACGCTTAACAGAAGGAATTGGACGCCCGTGTACAACCGGTACACTGGTAACAAGGCCTGCATGAAACTATGCACACACACACACAAAAAAAAAAAAGCACTACAAAGAAAAAAAAGAAAGAGAATAGTCGAACGCCGAAAGGAGTCATTTGCACTTGATATAAATGGACTTATAGAGAAGTCCTTTCTAGGATTACTGGAAACAGCAACAACAAAAAAACGAACACAAGGTCAATTGAGAAGAAAAGAGTCTTTCCCCTCTTATACCGACTCTTCCTCGTAGTGTTCGTTCTTGCTCAAAGTGCTGCTAGTGTTGCTACCAGCGCCGGAGTGCCGGCTGCTTAGATCGCTCGCTTCCCGGCTCTGATGGAAGGAGCGCTGGCTGACGTAGCTCTTCGACACGCGACGCTCCTCCGTCTCCTGCTCCGCCCACTCCGGCGCATCCTCCGGCGGCTCGTCCATGTCCTCACGCTCCTGGCAGAACGCGATGACTAGGAAGGCGATGAGGCACAGCACGAAGAGGATCACGAAGAAGATAACCCACCACACGTACTGCAGGTCGCTCTTCTGCGAGGTGGAGGCCCTCGGATCCTCGTAGTTGAGGCGGAACGGGCCTTGGTTCTGGCACACGGTGTAGAAGCTCGAGAGCGTCTTGCGACCAGCCTCGGGGTTGTAGGGGACTTCTGCGTACGTGTAGCCATTGAGACCGTAGTTGTCGGTCCACTGCGGGGGCAGCCCGGCATTCATGGTCTCCGAGTTCTGGAAGAGCAAGAGGTAGCGGCCCCGAGAAATACCGGGACGGTTCAAGCTGTTAGCGCGGAGCCACCACGTGGGAAAACCGTAGATGGCGCCTATCCCGCTATTCTGACCTTTGTAGAAGGCAACGCCGGCGTGCGCCTCATCCGGCTCTTGCCCTGCGTCGGACGTCATCTCCTCCCATCGGCCCACCCTCCATCGGTACACACAATCATCCGGATAGCCCGAAGAGGCAATGGCGATGTACGACGGGTACTCGGGATCATATGTACTCCAGGGACAGAAGTTCGGCACACCGCCCTGGTTGCCGCGTTGCAGGTTGACGCCGCCGCCGAGGTAGGCGTAGAAGATGGTGGTGTCGCCGATGGCGTTTTTGATGGCTGCGATGTCGGCGTTGTGCAGCACCTCGGTGGCCTCCGTGGCGAGATAGCCGCCCTTGGACAGACACGCAGCGCTGTCGCCCGCTGTGCTGCCGGTGGAGGCGCCAGCGTAGTAGAGGGAGGTGATGGGCACGAAGTCGAAGCCGCGAACACTGCCGATGCACAGCAGTGCCGCGATGGCGAGTGCCGTGGCGAGGAAGTTGTGCCTGGCCCACATGACGCGGTGCGTGAGGAAGAGAGAGAGAGGGGTGGGTGGGTGGGTGTGGTGTGGTAGGGGTAAAAGGTGAAGGGAAGGGCAGTGGGTCCTCGTTTTGCGAGCTTTACCAGAAGAAAAAAGGAAACAAATAAAAGCTCACTTCAAACAACTCAAAAAGGGGTGTTAGTTAGACGACTACGTGTGTTACGAGTAGCTTTACTCCTGTTGTTTTCGGGGAGAGCGGAAACAATGAGTTGAAGAGGGAGAGAAAGTAACGGGGGGGGGGGGAAGGAGACACAGGAAAAGAAGTGCCGGATCGCCACATAGAGCAAAGGAAAGATGCAACACTCACGGCAAAAAACAAAGTAATAATAAAGGAGGTGGAAGGGGGGGGGGGGCTCGAGAAGCACTGTGCCCTTGGAGAGCAGTACAATGGGGGGGGGGGAAAAAAACGATACCTTTCTTTTCGTTTACCACCCCATACACTATTTCGTTTTTTTTTTTTCCTTTATGATAACAGAACGTTTTAACCAGTAGTAAACACAGAAGCATGATCGAAACGCCACTGAAAGGAGGACAGCGAGTTTTTCTTTTTTGCGTACTAGTCCCCTTCGCTGCTTTTTGCTTACGAAGTCACTTTTCTTACATATATATATATATATATATATATATATGTATATATCTAGATGTATATATGTGTGTTCGTGTTTATGTTAAAGTGTATGTTCATGCGTGCATTACTCCTAGGAAAAAAAAAAAAAGAGCATTTAACATACAGGTTGGAGGGAAAGCGAAGGAGACAACAAAAGCACACTGGCGCGCTGTTTCCTTCGTTCACGTTTCCCCAAGTTGTACTGCAAATACAAGCGTATGAAAAAAAGGCCTAGCGACTACTGCACACACACAAAAAAAAAAAAGGGACGTGAGAGTGAAAAAACAAACAAACAAAAAAGGGTAAAATGAAAACATAGACAGAAAAGCTCATACACTTATACATGTAATAAACACATATAATAATGTACTCTTGTGCTGCGCTGAGTTAAAGGGGAACAAATAACAACAACAGCAGAAAAAAAAAAAGGTAAAAAGAGAATACACAAGTAAATAAATATGCACTTTTTTTTTTATTTACTTAATGCAAGCTGCCCACCCCGCCGCTGCAGTATTTCGCTTCACCTCGTGTTGCCCCCCTTCCTCTTCTCTCTCTTTCTCTCCTGCTGTACACGTTAACATGATGGTTGGGTCATCAACGCAGACCGCGGTGCTCGTGCCTTTTTTGTTTTCTTCTTTTCCCTTTTAATAATAACAACAAAAGGAGAAAAAAAACAAAAAAACAAAAACACACACACACACACACACAATAATAGAAAAGGAATCACATATGCACATACACACAAAAAAAAAAAAACTAAATGGGCTGTTTTTCCATGTTATTTCGTTTCTTTTTTTTTTTCTTTTTTTATGTTGTTGTGCTTTAGAACCACCCATCCTATCATTCCTATACACGTGTTTCCTCCGCTACTTCTCCGACCAACGGCTTTTCTTCTCTAGACTTAGGGCTACGACACTTAAAAAAAAAAAAAAAAGAAAGAAAATGAAGTCCCGAGCCTTTTTATCCTTACCTTTTTGTTCTTCATCTGAAGAAAGGAAGACAGAGTTTAACGGCAAAAGATAATTAAAAAAAAAAAAAAACGAAGAAGGAGACCGAAGAGAGCAGCAAACTGCAGAAAAAAAAAATAAAGTAAAATAACAGATAGAATACGCCCGAAAAGCATCGCAGTGCTTGAGAGGCAAAAACACACACAAACAAACAAACAAACAACTACGGCCGGGTGGAAAACAGCTATAACGGTATAGAAAAACAAAACGAACAATAAGTACGAATGAAAAACAAACACACTCAAAAAAAGCTACTGCACGTTCCGCGTATAGGAATAAAAGAAAAAAAAAAGAACCTATACCATCAAAAGAGACACCCACCTCGACATCGCATGCAACGCACACGACTATACGGGAGAAAAAAACTACAGCTGACGACCTACAACCTCAATGGAAAACCATAATAACAAAAAAAAGAGACTAAAAAAAAAACTAAGAAAACACGTGAAAGAATGGAGAGAGGGGGAGCATCGGCCTAAAACAAATATATAAAAGAAGAAAGAAACAAAAAATGGCTTTTTGAGAAGTACCCTCTCTTTTTTCGCAACCACACTTCGCTGGTTCGGCAGTCGCATCTCAGTTCGTCTGGACTGGCTGCTGAACATGCGCTTCTTTCCCTTCCTGTGTGCGTGCGTGTGTGCTTCCTTCGTTCCACACCTTTCCTTTGTCCGCTCCTAACAAGCAAAAAGGGACGTGCATATGAAGAAAGAGCGTTACAAATTCCAAAGAGAGAAAGAAACTGCCTTTTCTTCCTAACTGCTCTCCACAATGGCGCTGCGGGGAGCAAAAGAGCGAGAAAGTAATACAGCTGAAAAGGAGGAATCAAAGGCCCTCTTGCCGGAGCCCAGGGACACACAAAAGTAAGAGAGAGGTAACAACAACAAAACACACACACGAAAAAAAAAAAAACAAAGAAGAAGAGCGACGGAGCTGCTCCACCTTTACAGCTCTTCATCACTTAAAGGCTGTGCACATAAACCTCCGGAAGCCCAGAAGATGACGGTCGTAATCAATGACAGGGGAAAAGACTAGAAAAGATGATGAAGTAGCAAAAAAAAAAAAAGCACTTTGTAGAGGACTTTTCCCCCGACAAACTCAAAAGACGTTGGAAGAAAGAAAGACGGGAGGGGGTGGAGGAAGGGAGCCTGAGCCTCCGTATTGTCTTCTCTTGAGTTTTCCTCTCACACTGCCTCTGCAGCGCCTGCGCTTTGACCTTACGATTTTACTTTCCTCTGCTCGTCTGCGAGGATTTGCAGATCCTCGCTGCGCATCTCTGCAAAAAAAGAAAAAGGAAAAACAGCGAGCCTTGTTACCTCTCCGCTTTATTTTTATTTACCCTCCTTTCCAGTCGAGGTACTTGGCGGTGCCCCACCCTTGCGCTCAGCCTCTTTACAGGCTCGTTAACGCGTACGTGACGGCGGCCACGATGGCAGTCACCAGCACCGTTGGACCGTGGAAGACGGCCGCGCTGTGGCCACCGCGGCGGCACCCACCGGACACCGTCAGACTGTAGCCCTTGCTGCATGTCTGGCAAACCGTGTCATCATCGACGAAGCACTGCGCACAACGCGCGACGCTGCACGAGCCCGTCGGCTTGCAAGCACCGCCGCTCATCAGCGAGTAGCCCTGCGTGCATGCGACGCAGACGTTCGGCATGCCGATGCTGCAGAGCGCACAGGCCGCCACTGCGCATGGCGGATTAGTGGGGCGAGCAGTGGTTGGAGCAGCAGTCGTTGGTGCGGGAGTGGTTGGTGCGGGAGTCGTTGGAGCAGCAGTCGTTGGAGCAGCAGTCGTTGGGCCAGCGGTTGTTGGAGCAGCAGTCGTTGGAGCAGCAGTCGTTGGGCCAGCGGTTGTTGGAGCAGCAGTCGTTGGGCCAGCTGTCGTTGGAGCAGCAGTCGTTGGGCCAGCAGTCGTTGGAGCAGCAGTCGTTGGGCCAGCAGTCGTTGGGCCAGCGGTTGTTGGAGCAGCAGTCGTTGGAGCAGCAGTCGTTGGGCCAGCGGTTGTTGGAGCAGCAGTCGTTGGGCCAGCTGTCGTTGGGCCAGCGGTTGTTGGAGCAGCAGTCGTTGGGCCAGCTGTCGTTGAGCCAGCAGTCGTTGGAGCAGCAGTCGTTGGGCCAGCAGTCGTTGGAGCAGCAGTCGTTGGGCCAGCGGTTGTTGGAGCAGCAGTCGTTGGAGCAGCAGTCGTTGGGCCAGCTGTCGTTGAGCCAGCGGTTGTTGGAGCAGCAGTCGTTGGGCCAGCAGTCGTTGGGCCAGCTGTCGTTGAGCCAGCAGTCGTTGGAGCAGCAGTCGTTGGGCCAGCAGTCGTTGAGCCAGCAGTCGTTGGAGCAGCAGTCGTTGGGCCAGCGGTTGTTGGAGCAGCAGTCGTTGGGCCAGCTGTCGTTGAGCCAGCAGTCGTTGGAGCAGCAGTCGTTGGGCCAGCAGTCGTTGAGCCAGCAGTCGTTGGAGCAGCAGTCGTCGGGCCAGCAGTCGTTGAGCCAGCAGTCGTTGGAGCAGCAGTCGTTGGGCCAGCGGTTGTTGGAGCAGCAGTCGTTGGGCCAGCTGTCGTTGAGCCAGCAGTCGTTGGAGCAGCAGTCGTTGGGCCAGCAGTCGTTGAGCCAGCAGTCGTTGGGCCAGCAGTCGTTGGAGCAGCTGTCGTTGAGCCAGCAGTCGTTGGAGCAGCAGTCGTTGGGCCAGCGGTTGTTGGAGCAGCAGTCGTTGGAGCAGCAGTCGTTGGGCCTGCTGTGGAGCTGGTGCTCTTCGCTTCGCAAGTAAACTTGTCGGTCACCTGAAAGGCTGAGTTACAATCCGTACATTGGGTTTTGCTGTCGCTGAAGCAGATCTTGCAGTTCGGCACCTCGCACTCCCCATTGTACGGTGCGCACTCGCCCATCGTGTTAGGGGCGTAGGTGTCGTCACACTTCGAGCATATCTGCATACCTTCGACGGTGTGACATTCCTTACAGTGCTCAAAGGTGGCGGGGCATTGAATGATTGGGGGGACGGTCGTGGCGGTCTGCGCAGTAGCCGGCGCAGCGCAGGCAACGATGACGACGACAGCGGCCAGGAGCATCAGCGCCACGCCGCCGCGCTGCTTCGTCGTGGCAACAGGGAGGCCGACCATGGGCAGTTCCTGATGTAGAGCTGAGTGTGCTTGTGTGTGCATACTTGTTTGCTCTTGTTCTTCTTGACACTTCACGGGGGGAGGGGGAGGGAGCTGGCTTGGCGGGAAAAAGGTAAAGTAAATCGAAGGAGCAGCGGTGCCAGTGTTGGATGTGACTGAGGTTTTTGGAATGAGTGCGATCACTACGGGGACTGCGGGGGAGAAAAAACGACAAGCAAACAAATAAAGAGTGAGGGGGGGGGGGGGGGAGAGTGAGAGAGGGTGAAGTGCGAAACACAGAACAGAGAAGACGAGAACGCAGGAAAAAGAAAGAACAGAAACCAGGTAAGTCGACGGTGCTGCAAATGAAACAGGCAGAAAAAGACGGGGGTGTATCACTGTGTGCTCGACGGTCCTCTCACAACTGACAGTCCAAATACAATCCACCACACATCGAGGACACTGGTGGGAAGTGAGGGGAAGGGACTAATGATGAGAAGAACGCGTGCACGAAAATTAAGGCGGCAGTTGCTTCACATGAAAACGTAACCAATGTAGAACATAAGATGGAAAAAAACAAGAACAAAGAGAAGAGTTTAACAAAAACAAAATAATAATAATAGTAGTTCAGTAAACACATGAGCGAGAGAAGCAAAAATGAACAAACAATAAATGACACATGCGCATACGCACAGAGCGGGGCACGGAAGAGAGACAAAGCCTAACATGGAAAGTCCGAAGACAAATGAACAAAAAAAAAACTAAGAAAACACGTGAAAGAATGGAGAGAGGGGGAGCATCGGCCTAAAACAAATATATAAAAGAAGAAAGAAACAAAAAATGGCTTTTTGAGAAGTACCCTCTCTTTTTTCGCAACCACACTTCGCTGGTTCGGCAGTCGCATCTCAGTTCGTCTGGACTGGCTGCTGAACATGCGCTTCTTTCCCTTCCTGTGTGCGTGCGTGTGTGCTTCCTTCGTTCCACACCTTTCCTTTGTCCGCTCCTAACAAGCAAAAAGGGACGTGCATATGAAGAAAGAGCGTTACAAATTCCAAAGAGAGAAAGAAACTGCCTTTTCTTCCTAACTGCTCTCCACAATGGCGCTGCGGGGAGCAAAAGAGCGAGAAAGTAATACAGCTGAAAAGGAGGAATCAAAGGCCCTCTTGCCGGAGCCCAGGGACACACAAAAGTAAGAGAGAGGTAACAACAACAAAACACACACACGAAAAAAAAAAAAAACAAAGAAGAAGAGCGACGGAGCTGCTCCACCTTTACAGCTCTTCATCACTTAAAGGCTGTGCACATAAACCTCCGGAAGCCCAGAAGATGACGGTCGTAATCAATGACAGGGGAAAAGACTAGAAAAGATGATGAAGTAGCAAAAAAAAAAAAAAAGCACTGTGTAGAGGACTTTTCCCCCGACAAACTCAAAAGACGTTGGAAGAAAGAAAGACGGGAGGGGGTGGAGGAAGGGAGCCTGAGCCTCCGTATTGTCTTCTCTTGAGTTTTCCTCTCACACTGCCTCTGCAGCGCCTGCGCTTTGACCTTACGATTTTACTTTCCTCTGCTCGTCTGCGAGGATTTGCAGATCCTCGCTGCGCATCTCTGCAAAAAAAGAAAAAGGAAAAACAGCGAGCCTTGTTACCTCTCCGCTTTATTTTTATTTACCCTCCTTTCCAGTCGAGGTACTTGGCGGTGCCCCACCCTTGCGCTCAGCCTCTTTACAGGCTCGTTAACGCGTACGTGACGGCGGCCACGATGGCAGTCACCAGCACCGTTGGACCGTGGAAGACGGCCGCGCTGTGGCCACCGCGGCGGCACCCACCGGACACCGTCAGACTGTAGCCCTTGCTGCATGTCTGGCAAACCGTGTCATCATCGACGAAGCACTGCGCACAACGCGCGACGCTGCACGAGCCCGTCGGCTTGCAAGCACCGCCGCTCATCAGCGAGTAGCCCTGCGTGCATGCGACGCAGACGTTCGGCATGCCGATGCTGCAGAGCGCACAGGCCGCCACTGCGCATGGCGGATTAGTGGGGCGAGCAGTGGTTGGAGCAGCAGTCGTTGGTGCGGGAGTGGTTGGTGCAGGAGTCGTTGGTGCAGCAGTCGTTGGAGCAGCAGTCGTTGGAGCAGCAGTCGTTGGTGCGGGAGTCGTTGGAGCAGCAGTCGTTGGAGCAGCAGTCGTTGGGCCAGCAGTCGTTGGGCCAGCGGTTGTTGGAGCAGCAGTCGTTGGGCCAGCTGTCGTTGGGCCAGCGGTTGTTGGAGCAGCAGTCGTTGGAGCAGCAGTCGTTGGGCCAGCAGTCGTTGAGCCAGCAGTCGTTGGAGCAGCAGTCGTTGGGCCAGCGGTCGTTGGAGCAGCAGTCGTTGGGCCAGCGGTCGTTGGAGCAGCAGTCGTTGGAGCAGCAGTCGTTGGGCCAGCGGTTGTTGGAGCAGCAGTCGTTGGAGCAGCAGTCGTTGGGCCAGCAGTCGTTGGGCCAGCAGTCGTTGAGCCAGCAGTCGTTGGAGCAGCAGTCGTCGGGCCAGCTGTCGTTGAGCCAGCAGTCGTTGGAGCAGCAGTCGTTGGGCCAGCGGTTGTTGGAGCAGCAGTCGTTGGGCCAGCTGTCGTTGAGCCAGCAGTCGTTGGAGCAGCAGTCGTTGGAGCAGCAGTCGTTGGGCCAGCGGTTGTTGGAGCAGCAGTCGTTGGGCCAGCGGTCGTTGGAGCAGCAGTCGTTGGAGCAGCAGTCGTTGGGCCAGCGGTTGTTGGAGCAGCAGTCGTTGGAGCAGCAGTCGTTGGGCCAGCAGTCGTTGGGCCAGCAGTCGTTGGGCCAGCGGTTGTTGGAGCAGCAGTCGTTGGGCCAGCTGTCGTTGGAGCAGCAGTCGTTGAGCCAGCGGTTGTTGGAGCAGCAGTCGTTGGGCCAGCGGTTGTTGGAGCAGCAGTCGTTGGGCCAGCTGTCGTTGAGCCAGCAGTCGTTGGAGCAGCAGTCGTTGGGCCAGCGGTTGTTGGAGCAGCAGTCGTTGGGCCAGCGGTTGTTGGAGCAGCAGTCGTTGGGCCAGCTGTCGTTGAGCCAGCAGTCGTTGGAGCAGCAGTCGTTGGGCCAGCGGTTGTTGGAGCAGCAGTCGTTGGAGCAGCAGTGGTTGGGCCTGCTGTGGAGCTGGTGCTCTTCGCTTCGCAAGTAAACTTGTCGGTCACCTGAAAGGCTGAGTTACAATCCGTACATTGGGTTTTGCTGTCGCTGAAGCAGATCTTGCAGTTCGGCACCTCGCACTCCCCATTGTACGGTGCACACTCGCCCATCGTGTTAGGGGCGTAGGTGTCGTCACACTTCGAGCATATCTGCATACCTTCGACGGTGTGACATTCCTTACAGTGCTCAAAGGTGGCGGGGCATTGAATGATTGGGGGGACGGTCGTGGCGGTCTGCGCAGTAGCCGGCGCAGCGCAGGCAACGATGACGACGACAGCGGCCAGGAGCATCAGCGCCACGCCGCCGCGCTGCTTCGTCGTGGCAACAGGGAGGCCGACCATGGGCAGTTGCTGATGTAGAGCTGAGTGTGCTTGTGTGTGCATACTTGTTTGCTCTTGTTCTTCTTGACACTTCACGGGGGGAGGGGGAGGGAGCTGGCTTGGCGGGAAAAAGGTAAAGTAAATCGAAGGAGCAGCGGTGCCAGTGTTGGATGTGACTGAGGTTTTTGGAATGAGTGCGATCACTACGGGGACTGCGGGGGAGAAAAAACGACAAGCAAACAAATAAAGAGTGAGGGGGGGGGGAGAGTGAGAGAGGGTGAAGTGCGAAACACAGAACAGAGAAGACGAGAACGCAGGAAAAAGAAAGAACAGAAACCAGGTAAGTCGACGGTGCTGCAAATGAAACAGGCAGAAAAAGACGGGGGTGTATCACTGTGTGCTCGACGGTCCTCTCACAACTGACAGCCCAAATACAATCCACCACACATCGAGGACACTGGTGGGAAGTGAGGGGAAGGGACTAATGATGAGAAGAACGCGTGCACGAAAACTAAGGCGGCAGTTGCTTCACATGAAAACGTAACCAATGTAGAACATAAGATGGAAAAAAACAAGAACAAAGAGAAGAGTTTAACAAAAACAAAATAATAATAATAGTAGTTCAGTAAACACATGAGCGAGAGAAGCAAAAATGAACAAACAATAAATGACACATGCGCATACGCACAGAGCGGGGCACGGAAGAGAGACAAAGCCTAACATGGAAAGTCCGAAGACAAATGAACAAAAAAAAAACTAAGAAAACACGTGAAAGAATGGAGAGAGGGGGAGCATCGGCCTAAAACAAATATATAAAAGAAGAAAGAAACAAAAAATGGCTTTTTGAGAAGTACCCTCTCTTTTTTCGCAACCACACTTCGCTGGTTCGGCAGTCGCATCTCAGTTCGTCTGGACTGGCTGCTGAACATGCGCTTCTTTCCCTTCCTGTGTGCGTGCGTGTGTGCTTCCTTCGTTCCACACCTTTCCTTTGTCCGCTCCTAACAAGCAAAAAGGGACGTGCATATGAAGAAAGAGCGTTACAAATTCCAAAGAGAGAAAGAAACTGCCTTTTCTTCCTAACTGCTCTCCACAATGGCGCTGCGAGGAGCAAAAGAGCGAGGAAGTAATACAGCTGAAAAGGAGGAATCAAAGGCCCTCTTGCCGGAGCCCAGGGACACACAAAAGTAAGAGAGAGGTAACAACAACAAAACACACACACGAAAAAAAAAAAAACAAAGAAGAAGAGCGACGGAGCTGCTCCACCTTTACAGCTCTCCATCACTTAAAGGCTGTGCACATAAACCTCCGGGAGCCCAGAAGATGACGGTCGTAATCAATGACAGGGGAAAAGACTAGAAAAGATGATGAAGTAGCAAAAAAAAAAAAAGCACTTTGTAGAGGACTTTTCCCCCGACAAACTCAAAAGACGTTGGAAGAAAGAAAGACGGGAGGGGGTGGAGGAAGGGAGCCTGAGCCTCCGTATTGTCTTCTCTTGAGTTTTCCTCTCACACTGCCTCTGCAGCGCCTGCGCTTTGACCTTACGATTTTACTTTCCTCTGCTCGTCTGCGAGGATTTGCAGATCCTCGCTGCGCATCTCTGCAAAAAAAGAAAAAGGAAAAACAGCGAGCCTTGTTACCTCTCCGCTTTATTTTTATTTACCCTCCTTTCCAGTCGAGGTACTTGGCGGTGCCCCACCCTTGCGCTCAGCCTCTTTACAGGCTCGTTAACGCGTACGTGACGGCGGCCACGATGGCAGTCACCAGCACCGTTGGACCGTGGAAGACGGCCGCGCTGTGGCCACCGCGGCGGCACCCACCGGACACCGTCAGACTGTAGCCCTTGCTGCATGTCTGGCAAACCGTGTCATCATCGACGAAGCACTGCGCACAACGCGCGACGCTGCACGAGCCCGTCGGCTTGCAAGCACCGCCGCTCATCAGCGAGTAGCCCTGCGTGCATGCGACGCAGACGTTCGGCATGCCGATGCTGCAGAGCGCACAGGCCGCCACTGCGCATGGCGGATTAGTGGGGCGAGCAGTGGTTGGAGCAGCAGTCGTTGGTGCGGGAGTGGTTGGTGCAGGAGTCGTTGGTGCAGCAGTCGTTGGAGCAGCAGTCGTTGGAGCAGCAGTCGTTGGTGCGGGAGTCGTTGGTGCAGGAGTCGTTGGTGCAGCAGTCGTCGGGCCAGCAGTCGTTGAGCCAGCAGTCGTTGGAGCAGCAGTCGTTGGGCCAGCGGTTGTTGGAGCAGCAGTCGTTGGGCCAGCTGTCGTTGAGCCAGCAGTCGTTGGAGCAGCAGTCGTTGGGCCAGCAGTCGTTGAGCCAGCAGTCGTTGGGCCAGCAGTCGTTGGAGCAGCTGTCGTTGAGCCAGCAGTCGTTGGAGCAGCAGTCGTTGGGCCAGCGGTTGTTGGAGCAGCAGTCGTTGGAGCAGCAGTCGTTGGGCCTGCTGTGGAGCTGGTGCTCTTCGCTTCGCAAGTAAACTTGTCGGTCACCTGAAAGGCTGAGTTACAATCCGTACATTGGGTTTTGCTGTCGCTGAAGCAGATCTTGCAGTTCGGCACCTCGCACTCCCCATTGTACGGTGCGCACTCGCCCATCGTGTTAGGGGCGTAGGTGTCGTCACACTTCGAGCATATCTGCATACCTTCGACGGTGTGACATTCCTTACAGTGCTCAAAGGTGGCGGGGCATTGAATGATTGGGGGGACGGTCGTGGCGGTCTGCGCAGTAGCCGGCGCAGCGCAGGCAACGATGACGACGACAGCGGCCAGGAGCATCAGCGCCACGCCGCCGCGCTGCTTCGTCGTGGCAACAGGGAGGCCGACCATGGGCAGTTCCTGATGTAGAGCTGAGTGTGCTTGTGTGTGCATACTTGTTTGCTCTTGTTCTTCTTGACACTTCACGGGGGGAGGGGGAGGGAGCTGGCTTGGCGGGAAAAAGGTAAAGTAAATCGAAGGAGCAGCGGTGCCAGTGTTGGATGTGACTGAGGTTTTTGGAATGAGTGCGATCACTACGGGGACTGCGGGGGAGAAAAAACGACAAGCAAACAAATAAAGAGTGAGGGGGGGGGGGGAGAGTGAGAGAGGGTGAAGTGCGAAACACAGAACAGAGAAGACGAGAACGCAGGAAAAAGAAAGAACAGAAACCAGGTAAGTCGACGGTGCTGCAAATGAAACAGGCAGAAAAAGACGGGGGTGTATCACTGTGTGCTCGACGGTCCTCTCACAACTGACAGTCCAAATACAATCCACCACACATCGAGGACACTGGTGGGAAGTGAGGGGAAGGGACTAATGATGAGAAGAACGCGTGCACGAAAACTAAGGCGGCAGTTGCTTCACATGAAAACGTAACCAATGTAGAACATAAGATGGAAAAAAACAAGAACAAAGAGAAGAGTTTAACAAAAACAAAATAATAATAATAGTAGTTCAGTAAACACATGAGCGAGAGAAGCAAAAAAGAACAAAGAATAAATGACACATGCGCATACGCACAGAGCGGGACACGGAAGAGAGACAAAGCCCAACATGGAAAGTCTGAAGACAAATAAGCTCAGTTACAACAACACAAGGAAACACAATCACGAAGTAGTCAGAGGCTAGAGTAAGGGGGGAAGGGGGGGGGGGGGGAAAGAAAAGGAGGAAAAAAAAAAAGAATGAAATGCGTTGCCTTGTTATGTGTGCTGGGAAGGTGAAAGTGAAAGAGAGATTGGGTCAAATCTCCGTGGCTAACATCACTAAAAGGAGCAGCTGTCATTCTCTGCCTCTTTTTTCTGTTTTTGGCAACACGTTATTTCTACACAAATTTGTCTACACCTATACAGACAGTGATTGTGCCCAGGAAAAAAATAAAAAAAAAGAAAAGACAGTGCTGATAAAAACACGTGACGAGTTTATTTGGGGAACCCCACACACAAACAAGCAAGACGAAAGAGCACGTTTACGATCATTAATGAATAGGTTGTACATGACTATGTCTAAATACACATATACACATATACATATACATATATATATATATATGTACATGTATATATGTGTATAGATATGCTACTGTCGCTTTCTACCGCCATGCATAGCCTGCGAAAAGCAAGTGTCTTATGTCTTTACCTGTCCTTTTTTTCTTATTTTCCTTTGTGTTGCCGAAAGACGTTACGAAGCACCTAACAATAACAATAACAACAACAACAACAGCAACAACAACAACAACGACAACAATGATAACGAAAAAAAAAAAAGGAGTTACGCTTGGTATTAATAAAGAAAGAAGTAAATAATAAAAAAAAAAAAAAAGAAGACTGGGGGTCTACCGAGACGTGGGCTAGGTAACAGGTTGTCTTTTGCTCTCTCTAAAAAAAAAAATAAAAAAAAAAAAAAGAAAATCAAAAGCTGCTTGCACGGGAAACAAAACAAACAAAGAAGAAAAAAAAAAAAAAGAAAAGGGAGAACATAGACAAAAAAAAAAAAAGCCAATCAAAAAAAGAAAATAGTAATAATAATAATATAAACAACAACAACAACAAAAAAAAAAAACAATCTTCACGTATTTAGGAACACAACGCAACCATAAAAAAAGAAAAAAAAGAGCAAAGGGGGGGGGGAACAACAACAACAACAACAACAACAACAACAACAATAACAATAACAACAACAACAAAACATAAAAAACAAAAACAAAACAGATAAGTGATAGTAACACCATCATAACAACCTAATGTCACCTTGACTCGTGCAAAAAAAAAAAAAAAAGCTACTAGAAAAAGAAAGAAAGTGAGGGGGGCGGGGGGGGGGAAAAAAAAAAATGGTGTCCTCTTCTATAACCCGTTCGTGAAAGCGGCAACCGTCAGAAAGAGAATCATCAGCACGATCGGCGCCGGTGTTGCCACCCCGCTTGCGGCGTTGCGACGACATGTGTTCGATGAGACCAAGGAGTACCCAATATCACAGGTCATGCACATCGTATCGTCGGTTGAGCTGCACTGTACACAGTTCGCGACGCTGCACAGCCCGCTCTGCTTGCACATCCCACCCTTCATGGCCGTGTAGCCAACGACGCACTCCAGACAGTAAGCAGGAGAGGTGGAGTTGCAGAGGACACAGTTAGCCGCCGCACAGGGAAACCTGGTGGTGGTGGTAGTGGTAGTGGAAGTGGTGGTGGTGGTAGTGGTAGTGGAAGTGGTGGTCGGCTTTGCCGTTGTAGTTGTCGTCGTCGTCGTCGTTGGCCTTGGGGTCGTGGTGGTGGTAGTGGTAGTAGTGGTGGTCGGCTTTGCCGTTGTAGTTGTCGTCGTCGTTGTCGTCGGTGTTGGGGTCGTGGTGGTAGTAGTAGTGGTAGTAGTGGTGGTGGCGGCCTTTGGACAGAGGTAGTTAGAGGTGTATTGGCCAGTCGCACAGTCCACGCACTTCGAGCTGTCCTTCAAAGCGCAACGGCGGCAATTCTCCACTTTGCAGTTGGCCGCCTCGTCCTTCGAGTATTCAAAGCAACGGCCGAAGGTGCTGTAGTCCTCCTCATCCATCCCCACGGTGAAGCCGGAGGCGCAGTCCACGCAGACCGACAAACCATGGGATATATTGCACATGTTGCAGTTTTTGATGGAGGGCGGGCAGGACGAGGGCGAGGGTGCGGAGGCCGCGGCAGCCGGCACGGCGACCATGAGGGCGACGAGGGCAACGACGACGAGCGTCATCATGCCGAAGGTAAAGGTGGCTGATGCGCGTGGTGTCATTCGCATTCTGTATAAGAACACAAAAACGAACAAAGACTGCAGAATGGAGGAGGCGTGAAGAGTATGGGAAGGCTAGAAAAGGTCACGCCAACCTAGAACAGAGGCATGAAGGACATTGGCCAAACTACGTACTTGCAGGGAGGAAACACATACTAAGAGCGTGTGCACACTAACAAGAAAAAAGAAACAAACTAACAACAACAAAACACAGTGAAGGAGAAAACAGAGTAGACAAGGAGAGCAGCTGCATTGCGTTGCTAACCGCCTTTCTGGGCATGCCGGCTCTTCTTTTTTCAAAGCTCTTCTTTTCTTTCCACAGATATTGTAGTTTGATCGTCTTCTCCACAAGAAGCAATTATGTACATAAACGGAATACGAGCAAAAAAAAAAAGAAAAAACTGGGAGTATTGCTGGGGGAAAGTTAGTATACACAACGGAAGCCTCGTAGGTACCTTAACTTTAATGCACATGGAGAAAGCAGCAAACATGTAAACAAAACAAAACAAAGAAAAAGAAAAACTACAGACCGCAACAGGTAAGGAGCAGTGGGACAGTAGAAAGCACTTCCACTTTGTTCTTTGCTTTGCTGACAGAATTAGTGGGGAATAAAAAAAAAAAAAGAGACACAGCATACCATTTTGATGCTAGTCAGAAAAACCGATATAATAAGCAACAAAGGTGTGAACGTGTGGCTGTGGTGTGATTCACGCCTATGAGCGTTCACCCCCCTCCCCCGGCTTACCCAGCACGCACTCGTCTGGTACTCAGAGCCTGCTCACAGAATTATCCAGTGCCTAGAAAGGAAAAAGAAAAAAACACACACAAAGGAGAACGAACACACACATACATTGCGGCGCGTCACCCTTCTTCCCACAGACAAACACGCGTCGACCAGCTACACCTCACGCTTTAAAACACAGCTGCCAGAGCCACCATCATAGCCGCCGTCATCGTTAGAGCCGCTGTAGGACTCGACACGGCACTGTTCGCATCGTTACGCTTGCACTTCCCGTTCGTGTTGGCGGTGTAGCCGGCGGCGCAGGTTGTGCAACGCGCGGCGTTCGTCGCGGAGCACTGCACGCAGTTGGTGACTTCGCACAGCCCAGACGGCATACAGGCACCCGTGTGCGTCACAGTGTAGCCCATGTAGCACACGGAACATGTCGTCCCGCTGGTGGCGCAGGTCGTACACTTGCCGATGCCGCACGGAATATTCGTGGTGGGTGTCGTGTTGTTGGTGGCGGCAGTCGGCTTGAGCGTCGCAGTTGTGGTGGTGGTGGGCTTCGGGGTTGTAGTGGTGGTGGTGGTTGTTGTTGTCGTGGGCTTGAGCGTCGCAGTTGTGGTGGTGGTGGGCTTCGGGGCTGTAGTGGTGGTGGTCGTTGTTGTTGTCGTGGGCTTGAGCGTCGTAGTTGTGGTGGTGGTGGGCTTCGGGGTTGTAGTGGTGGTGGTGGTCGTTGTTGTCGTGGGCTGAAGCGTCGCAGTTGTGGTGGTGGTGGGCTTCGGGGCTGTAGTGGTGGTGGTGTTCGCTATCGTCGGGGCCTTAACCGGAGTTTTGCTGGAGGTATACGCGCCGCCGGTGGCAGACGAGATCGTCCGTCCGTAGCACTGCGAGTCCTTTTCATCAGGCACGCCGAAGTTGCAGGTCATACAAACTGACGGATCATCCAAGGCGCACTTGTCACAGTCCGCCACGTTACAGTAGCCATTGTACACCTGACAGGTACCGGAGTGCTCTCCCAGCGAGGCCTGTGAGTACCGTGTGGTCTCGGTGTCTTCGCAGGTGGCGCAGAGGTAAAAGGTCTCGCCGTTGTACACGGTATAGTGGCACTGAGAGCAGTGTTCCAGGTTTGTCTTGGAGCACGCAATCTGCGGGAAGTCGTAGATGCTCTGCGCGTGTGCGACAAGGGCCAGCACGATTGCCAGCAACGCAGCGACAACTGCGCGATGGGTGAAGGTCGGCATCACACATGAAGAAGAAGAAAAATAAGGGAAAGAACAAGATCGGTTGACCAATTGAATCAGGAAATGAGTGAGGGGTGTGAAGAAAGACGCAGAGCACACGGGTTGCGTGCGCAACAAAGGACGAGGTTGACCCCACGAGCTACACAAATGCGCTGTAAGAAGGCAAAAAAAGGGGGAAAAGAATGTATGCACAGGAAACAACACCAAAAGGAGATGAAAACGTATGCTGACCTTTCGATTAGCGAGGGGTAATAGACGTGAGCGAAACAACGATTTGCACAAAAAGCTCCGTAGTACCAATAGCCACATAAAGGGAGGAGCAAGAACGAACAAACAAAAACGAATCAAACAAAAATAATTAAGAGAAAAAAAGGGGGAAAAGAATGTATGCACAGGAAACAACACTAAAAGGAGGTGAAAACGTATGCTGACCTTTCGATTAGCGAGGGGTAATAGACGTGAGCGAAACAACGATTTGCACAAAAAGCTCCGTAGTACCAATAGCCACATAAAGGGAGGAGCAAGAACGAACAAACAAAAACGAATCAAACAAAAATAATTAAGAGAAAAAAGGGGGAAAAGAATGTATGCACGGGAAACAACAAAACAGGAAAAAAAAAATGATGTCCTTTTCTATAACCCGTTCGTGAAAGCGGCAACCGTCAGAAAGAGAATCATCAGCACGGTCGGCGCCGGTGTTGCCACCCCGCTTGCGGCGTTGCGACGACATGTGTTGGACGCTGTCAAGAAGTAGCCAATAGCACAGGTCATGCACATCGTATCGTCGGATGAGCTGCACTGTACACAGTTCGCGACACTGCACAGCCCAGTCGGCCTGCACACCCCACCCTTCATGGCCGTGTAGCCAACGACGCACTCCAGACAGTAAGCAGGTGAAACGGGGCTGCAGAGGACACAGTTAGCCGCCGCACAGGGAAACGTGGTGGTGGTGATAGTCGGCGTTGCCGTTGTAGTTGGTGAAGGTGTTGTCGTCGTCGGCGTTGGGGTCGTGGTGGTGGTAGTAGTGGTCGGTTTTGCCGTTGTAGTTGTCGTCGTCGTCGGCGCTGGGGTCGTGGTGGTGGTGGTGGTCGGCGTTGCCGTTGTAGCTGGTGAAGATGTTGTCGTCGTCGTCGGCGCTGGGGTCGTGGTGGTGGTGGTCGGCGTTGCCGTTGTACCTGGTGAAGATGTTGTCGTCGTCGGTGTTGGGGTCGTGGTGGTAGTAGTAGTGGTAGTAGTGGTGGTGGCGGCCTTTGGACAGAGGTAGTTAGAGGTGTATTGGCCAGTCGCACAGTCCACGCACTTCGAGCTGTCCTTCAAAGCGCAACGGCGGCAATTCTCCACTTTGCAGTTGGCCGCCTCGTCCTTCGAGTATTCAAAGCAACGGCCGAAGGTGGTGTAGTTCTCCTCATCCACCCCCACGGTGAAGCCGGAGGCGCAGTCCACGCAGTACGACAAACCAGAGGTTATGTTGCACATGTTGCAGTTTTTGATGGAGGGCGGGCAGGACGAGGGCGAGGGTGCGGAGGCCGCGGCAGCCGGCACGGCGACCATGAGGGCGACGAGGGCAACGACGACGAGCGTCATCATGCCGAAGGTAAAGGTGGCTGATGCGCGTGGTGTCATTCGCATTCTGTATAAGAACACAAAAACGAACAAAGACTGCAGAATGGAGGAGGCGTGAAGAGTATGGGAAGGCTAGAAAAGGTCACGCCAACCTAGAACAGAGGCATGAAGGACATTGGCCAAACTACGTACTTGCAGGGAGGAAACACATACTAAGAGCGTGTGCGCACTAACAAGAAAAAAGAAACAAACTAACAACAACAAAACACAGTGAAGGAGAAAACAGAGTAGACAAGGAGAGCAGCTGCATTGCGTTGCTAACCGCCTTTCTGGGCATGCCGGCTCTTCTTTTTTCAAAGCTCTTCTTTTCTTTCCACAGATATTGTAGTTTGATCGTCTTCTCCACAAGAAGCAATTATGTACATAAACGGAATACGAGCAAAAAAAAAAAAAGAAAAAACTGGGAGTATTGCTGGGGGAAAGTTAGTATACACAACGGAAGCCTCGTAGGTACCTTAACTTTAATGCACATGGAGAAAGCAGCAAACATGTAAACAAAACAAAACAAAGAAAAAGAAAAACTACAGACCGCAACAGGTAAGGAGCAGTGGGACAGTAGAAAGCACTTCCACTTTGTTCTTTGCTTTGCTGACAGAATTAGTGGGGAATAAAAAAAAAAAAAAGAGACACAGCATACCATTTTGATGCTAGTCAGAAAAACCGATATAATAAGCAACAAAGGTGTGAACGTGTGGCTGTGGTGTGATTCACGCCTATGAGCGTTCACCCCCCTCCCCCGGCTTACCCAGCACGCACTCGTCTGGTACTCAGAGCCTGCTCACAGAATTATCCAGTGCCTAGAAAGGAAAAAGAAAAAAACACACACAAAGGAGAACGAACACACACATACATTGCGGCGCGTCACCCTTCTTCCCACAGACAAACACGCGTCGACCAGCTACACCTCACGCTTTAAAACACAGCTGCCAGAGCCACCATCATAGCCGCCGTCATCGTTAGAGCCGCTGTAGGACTCGACACGGCACTGTTCGCATCGTTACGCTTGCACTTCCCGTTCGTGTTGGCGGTGTAGCCGGCGGCGCAGGTTGTGCAACGCGCGGCGTTCGTCGCGGAGCACTGCACGCAGTTGGTGACTTCGCACAGCCCAGACGGCATACAGGCACCCGTGTGCGTCACAGTGTAGCCCATGTAGCACACGGAACATGTCGTCCCGCTGGTGGCGCAGGTCGTACACTTGCCGATGCCGCACGGAATATTCGTGGTGGGTGTCGTGTTGTTGGTGGCGGCAGTCGGCTTGAGCGTCGCAGTTGTGGTGGTGGTGGGCTTCGGGGTTGTATTGGTGGTGGTGGTTGTTGTTGTCGTGGGCTTGAGCGTCGCAGTTGTGGTGGTGGTGGGCTTCGGGGTTGTAGTGGTGGTGGCCGTTGTTGTTGTCGTGGGCTGGAGCGTCGCAGTTGTGGTGGTGGTGGGCTTCGGGGCTGTAGTGGTGGTGGTGTTCGCTATCGTCGGGGCCTTAACCGGAGTTTTGCTGGAGGTATACGCGCCGCCGGTGGCAGACGAGATCGTCCGTCCGTAGCACTGCGAGTCCTTTTCATCAGGCACGCCGAAGTTGCAGGTCATACAAACTGACGGATCATCCGAGGCGCACTTGTCACAGTCCGCCACGTTACAGTAGCCATTGTACACCTGACAGGTACCGGAATGCTCTCCCAGCGAGGCCTGTGAGTACCGTGTGGTCTCGGTGTCTTCGCAGGTGGCGCAGAGGTAAAAGGTCTCGCCGTTGTACACGGTATAGTGGCACTGAGAGCAGTGTTCCAGGTTTGTCTTGGAGCACGCAATCTGCGGGAAGTCGTAGATGCTCTGCGCGTGTGCGACAAGGGCCAGCACGATTGCCAGCAACGCAGCGACAACTGCGCGATGGGTGAAGGTCGGCATCACACATGAAGAAGAAGAAAAATAAGGGGAAGAACAAGATCGGTTGACCAATTGAATCAGGAAATGAGTGAGGGGTGTGAAGAAAGACGCAGAGCACACGGGTTGCGTGCGCAACAAAGGACGAGGTTGACCCCACGAGCTACACAAATGCGCTGTAAGAAGGCAAAAAAAGGGGGAAAAGAATGTATGCACAGGAAACAACACCAAAAGGAGATGAAAACGTATGCTGACCTTTCGATTAGCGAGGGGTAATAGACGTGAGCGAAACAACGATTTGCACAAAAAGCTCCGTAGTACCAATAGCCACATAAAGGGAGGAGCAAGAACGAACAAACAAAAACGAATCAAACAAAAATAATTAAGAGAAAAAAAGGGGGAAAAGAATGTATGCACAGGAAACAACACCAAAAGGAGGTGAAAACGTATGCTGACCTTTCGATTAGCGAGGGGTAATAGACGTGAGCGAAACAACGATTTGCACAAAAAGCTCCGTAGTACCAATAGCCACATAAAGGGAGGAGCAAGAACGAACAAACAAAAACGAATCAAACAAAAATAATTAAGAGAAAAAAGGGGGAAAAGAATGTATGCACAGGAAACAACAAAACAGGAAAAAAAAAATGATGTCCTTTTCTATAACCCGTTCGTGAAAGCGGCAACCGTCAGAAAGAGAATCATCAGCACGGTCGGCGCCAAGGCTGCCGCCCCGATCGCGGCTCCGCTCGCGTCGTTGCGACGACATGTGTTGGACGCTGTCAAGAAGTAGCCAATAGCACAGGTCATGCACATCGTATCGTCGGCTGAGCTGCACTGTACACAGTTCGCGACACTGCACAGCCCAGTCGGCCTGCACACCCCACCCTTCATGGCCGTGTAGCCAACGACGCACTCCAGACAGTAAGCAGGTGAAACGGGGCTGCAGAGGACACAGTTAGCCGCCGCACAGGGAAACGTGGTGGTGGTGATAGTCGGCGTTGCCGTTGTAGTTGGTGAAGGTGTCGTCGTCGGCGTTGGGGTCGTGGTGGTGGTGGTGGTGGTCGGCGTTGCCGTTGTAGTTGTCGTCGTCGTCGGCGTTGGGGTCGTGGTGGTGGTGGTGGTGGTGGTGGTCGGCGTTGCCGTTGTAGCTGGTGAAGATGTTGTCGTCGTCGGCGTTGGGGTCGTGGTGGTGGTAGTAGTGGTCGGCGTTGCCGTTGTAGCTGGTGAAGATGTTGTCGTCGTCGTCGGCGTTGGGGTCGTGGTGGTGGTGGTGGTGGTCGGCGTTGCCGTTGTAGCTGGTGAAGATGTTGTCGTCGTCGTCGGCGTTGGGGTCGTGGTGGTGGTGGTGGTGGTCGGCGTTGCCGTTGTAGCTGGTGAAGATGTTGTCGTCGTCGTCGGCGTTGGGGTCGTGGTGGTGGTGGTGGTGGTCGGCGTTGCCGTTGTAGCTGGTGAAGATGTTGTCGTCGTCGTCGGCGTTGGGGTCGTGGTGGTGGTGGTGGTGGTCGGCGTTGCCGTTGTACCTGGTGAAGATGTTGTCGTCGTCGGTGTTGGGGTCGTGGTGGTAGTAGTAGTGGTAGTAGTGGTGGTGGCGGCCTTTGGACAGAGGTAGTTAGAGGTGCATTGGCCAGTCGCACAGTCCACGCACTTCGAGCTGTCCTTCAAAGCGCAACGGCGGCAATTCTCCACTTTGCAGTTGGCCGCCTCGTCCTTCGAGTATTCAAAGCAACGGCCGAAGGTGGTGTAGTTCTCCTCATCCACCCCCACGGTGAAGCCGGAGGCGCAGTCCACGCAGACCGACAAACCATGGGATATATTGCACATGTTGCAGTTTTTGATGGAGGGCGGGCAGGACGAGGGCGAGGGTGCGGAGGCCGCGGCAGCCGGCACGGCGACCATGAGGGCGACGAGGGCAACGACGACGAGCGTCATCATGCCGAAGGTAAAGGTGGCTGATGCGCGTGGTGTCATTCGCATTCTGTATAAGAACACAAAAACGAACAAAGACTGCAGAATGGAGGAGGCGTGAAGAGTATGGGAAGGCTAGAAAAGGTCACGCCAACCTAGAACAGAGGCATGAAGGACATTGGCCAAACTACGTACTTGCAGGGAGGAAACACATACTAAGAGCGTGTGCGCACTAACAAGAAAAAAGAAACAAACTAACAACAACAAAACACAGTGAAGGAGAAAACAGAGTAGACAAGGAGAGCAGCTGCATTGCGTTGCTAACCGCCTTTCTGGGCATGCCGGCTCTTCTTTTTTCAAAGCTCTTCTTTTCTTTCCACAGATATTGTAGTTTGATCGTCTTCTCCACAAGAAGCAATTATGTACATAAACGGAATACGAGCAAAAAAAAAAAAGAAAAAACTGGGAGTATTGCTGGGGGAAAGTTAGTATACACAACGGAAGCCTCGTAGGTACCTTAACTTTAATGCACATGGAGAAAGCAGCAAACATGTAAACAAAACAAAACAAAGAAAAAGAAAAACTACAGACCGCAACAGGTAAGGAGCAGTGGGACAGTAGAAAGCACTTCCACTTTGTTCTTTGCTTTGCTGACAGAATTAGTGGGGAATAAAAAAAAAAAAAAAGAGACACAGCATACCATTTTGATGCTAGTCAGAAAAACCGATATAATAAGCAACAAAGGTGTGAACGTGTGGCTGTGGTGTGATTCACGCCTATGAGCGTTCACCCCCCTCCCCCGGCTTACCCAGCACGCACTCGTCTGGTACTCAAAGCCTGCTCACAGAATTATCCAGTGCCTAGAAAGGAAAAAGAAAAAAACACACACAAAGGAGAACGAACACACACATACATTGCGGCGCGTCACCCTTCTTCCCACAGACAAACACGCGTCGACCAGCTACACCTCACGCTTTAAAACACAGCTGCCAGAGCCACCATCATAGCCGCCGTCATCGTTAGAGCCGCTGTAGGACTCGACACGGCACTGTTCGCATCGTTACGCTTGCACTTCCCGTTCGTGTTGGCGGTGTAGCCGGCGGCGCAGGTTGTGCAACGCGCGGCGTTCGTCGCGGAGCACTGCACGCAGTTGGTGACTTCGCACAGCCCAGACGGCATACAGGCACCCGTGTGCGTCACAGTGTAGCCCATGTAGCACACGGAACATGTCGTCCCGCTGGTGGCGCAGGTCGTACACTTGCCGATGCCGCACGGAATATTCGTGGTGGGTGTCGTGTTGTTGGTGGCGGCAGTCGGCTTGAGCGTCGCAGTTGTGGTGGTGGTGGGCTTCGGGGTTGTAGTGGTGGTGGTGGTTGTTGTTGTCGTGGGCTTGAGCGTCGCAGTTGTGGTGGTGGTGGGCTTCGGGGTTGTAGTGGTGGTGGCCGTTGTTGTTGTCGTGGGCTGGAGCGTCGCAGTTGTGGTGGTGGTGGGCTTCGGGGTTGTAGTGGTGGTGGTGTTCGCTATCGTCGGGGCCTTAACCGGAGTTTTGCTGGAGGTATACGCGCCGCCGGTGGCAGACGAGATCGTCCGTCCGTAGCACTGCGAGTCCTTTTCATCAGGCACGCCGAAGTTGCAGGTCATACAAACTGACGGATCATCCGAGGCGCACTTGTCACAGTCCGCCACGTTACAGTAGCCATTGTACACCTGACAGGTACCGGAGTGCTCTCCCAGCGAGGCCTGTGAGTACCGTGTGGTCTCGGTGTCTTCGCAGGTGGCGCAGAGGTAAAAGGTCTCGCCGTTGTACACGGTATAGTGGCACTGAGAGCAGTGTTCCAGGTTTGTCTTGGAGCACGCAATCTGCGGGAAGTCGTAGATGCTCTGCGCGTGTGCGACAAGGGCCAGCACGATTGCCAGCAACGCAGCGACAACTGCGCGATGGGTGAAGGTCGGCATCACACATGAAGAAGAAGAAAAATAAGGGAAAGAACAAGATCGGTTGACCAATTGAATCAGGAAATGAGTGAGGGGTGTGAAGAAAGACGCAGAGCACACGGGTTGCGTGCGCAACAAAGGACGAGGTTGACCCCACGAACTACACAAATGCGCTGCAAGAAGGCAAAAGAAAAAAAAAAGAACGTGTGCACGGGATGAAAGAGAAAGAGCAGAGAGAAAAGAAATGTACAACAGAGCGAGTAAAGAAAAGGAGGGAGAAGGGGGTTGGGGAAAGGTGGGTATGGCGGTGGTAGAGAAAACAAACAGCTGCTAGCATGCACGTGGGATGTACAGAGGTTCTTTGCTGTCTCGCAAGCTGACATGCAGCCAAAAATGTCGTTTTGTATATATATATATATGTACAGAATCCCATAGCAAAATAGAGTGGAAAAAAAAAAAAGATAAGATGGGGGTGGGGACGAAGGAAATGAGTAAGAAAATTACTGAAAGGTGTATCTAGCAGGTGTTGCCGTTCGAGTCACTCACGAGTGCAGCTCGAGTATGGTGAAGGTGCATCGTACATCAGTTCCTCCGGAAGTGGTATGCTACGACACCATAATGCGTTTCTCTTTATTTTAGATCGTTAATGAAATTGCTCTTTTTAAAGGGGGAAAAAAAAAGAAACAAAGGCAAAGGCATATGCTCTCGTCCTCTTTTCTTAGGGGAAAACGCTGTTGATGTAGTGAAGGGCTCGAAGAGGAAAGCAAACAAGAAAACAAACAAAAACACCCATTCCCGAAATACATACACACACGAGGTGTGGCTGGGTGAAAAAACACACATAAACAATGAAAATGAGATGGTTCGTTATGAAGAGGCTTGCTGAGCTGTTCACTAGGTATAAAAAGCAGCAGTAGAGAGGTTCGCAGTCGGGGAAAAAAACAAAACAAAACAAAAAGAACTCTCCTACACTCACATATGCGCATATTATTGTCAAATGAACAACAACAACAACAACAACAACAACAACAACAACAACAACAATACACACACACAACAGAAAAGAACCAGGATGAGAAGAAGATCTCCGCTTCTTTTTTTCGTCTTTTCTTCAATACAGTACTTTTGACCTTCAAGAAGCAAGACTCACCAGGCTATATATGTACATCTTTACATCCGTCCCTTTTTGCCTTTGATCACCATTAAAAAAAAAAAAACAAAAAAAAAACGCTATTATGCACAGAACAAAAAAAAAGAAAAACAGAAACATGGAAAAAAGACACTACTTTTGCTTAAACACAAAAATACAGTCGTGGCATAACACACAAGAGAGTAGTGTTTCTACAGCCCATATAAAAAAGAAAACAAAAACAGCAGTTGAAAGATGTACATTGAATAACAGGTTACATAAACTACTATGAACTTAGCACGCCCCCCCCCCCCTCAAACACAACAACAACAGAAACAATGACAATCGCCAGAGACGAACACGGTGAACGTCTGAAAACTGCTCCTCAACCATTACCATTTTCACACCAAAAACAAAACTCTCCAATTGTTCCAACAAAACAACAAACAAAAAAAAACGCGTATTAACCCAACAACAACAACAAAGAGTTTTTTAGCAGCCACACAATCTACACAACACAGGTGACACCCGTCACAGCCACGGCCACCGCAGCCAGCCACAGCGAGTGCGGCGCGGCGGCGCCGTTCACGTTGACGTGCTGCGAGAGACAGGTGTAGGTGGAGCTGAGGAAATAGCCGTTGCGGCACGTGGAGCACTTGGTGCCGTCGCGCAGCATGCACTGCGCGCAGTTGCCCACGTAGCAGTTGCCGATGGGCACGCACTGGCCGTTGAACGTGTAGTAGCCGGACCTGCAGTACTGGCACACGTTGCCGTCGTTGGGGTAACACGTGAGACAGTTGGGCACGTTGCACGGCGCCGTGGGCGTGGTGGTGCTGGTGGTGGTGCTGGCTTGCAAGCAGGCGGAGCGGTTCAACGACAGGTAGTAGCCGTCGTTGCAGGTGTTGCAGAGTACGGCACTGGTGGCGTCGCACACCTTGCAGTTGGCGACGGAGCAGTCACCGCTGTTGATGCACTTCCCCGTGACCGAGTCGGGTATCATGCGGTCGACGCACTTCGCGCACCGCGAGGGGTTGATGTCGCAGTGGCGGCAATAGGGGTCGGCACACTTCACGCAGGTGCCGTTCACGAGGCCGTAGCCCTCTTCGCAGCGCACGCATTTGTCGACCAGAGTGGTGTCGCACACTGCGCAATTCGTGACCGCGCACGGCCGCTGTACCTCGCAGTAACCGTTGCTAGGCGTGTAGCCGGTGTCGCACGTCGCGCAGGTGCTGTTGTCGACGAGGCTGGCGGACGACGACTTCTCACGGAAACACACGGCGCAGTGGCCCACGCGGCACCCTAAGGCCGTCACGCACTGCGAGTCCTGCCACGTGTATCCCGCCGAGCACAGCTTGCAGTCGGCCGTGCTGCCGGAATAGCACATGTCGCAATGGGTCACTGTGCAGGAACTCACGCACTTGCCGGTGCCGTCCAGCATGTAGCTGTCCAGGCACGTCTCGCACTTCTCGGCTGAGACGCTCTGGCACGTCTTGCAGTACGCAGCACGGCACTGCGCCACGCCGTTGGCGCCGGAAGCGCCGGCGCTCGAGCTGCCCGTGTTCACGAAACACAGGCCGGCGTTCCAGTGAAAGCCGTTGCTGCACAGCGCACACTGCAGGAGGGGGCCGCTGGAGTTCGTCATGCACTGGTCGCAGTTGGACACTTCGCACTTGAGACAATTGTTGTTTACGAGCTGGTAGTGCGTGTCGCACACCTCGCAGATGGATGTGTTGTTGTTGGCGCACTGGAAGCAGTGCTCCACCATACACGGCTTCTGTGCGGCCACGCAGTTAGTAATTGAGTTGGAGGAGCAGCAGAGGCAGCCAGAGCCGGAGGACTGAAGCTGGTCGTAGGAACTATTGGTGTCGCAGTGGTAGCCTGCACAGCCAGACGGCGTCGAAGTCGCCTGGGCGGATGCGGGGACGACGGCGGCGGCGCCCAGCACCAGCAGCGTCGCACACAGCAGCAGTGCGGCCTTTTCGTAACGCATGTCGGCCACGGGCGGGAAAGAAGGGAGGACTGCGTGCACGAGAGGGAGAAGAGCCCCAATGAAAACGAATGAGTGTGTGTGGGTCGGCAGGTCTACGCAAAGGACACGGGACGGGTGCTCCGTGTTGGAAAGAAGGCAAGTAATAATAGAAACAGCAACAAAAAAGCTATAAGAGCTTATAAACGCGAGTGACAAGGCGAGCCGTGACTCGGATGCGTGTGCGTGTGTGGAGGGAGGGAAGGGGAAGACGAGAGGGCGGGAGGGCAGGAGGAAGAGGTGTGGGGTGAGGAGTGCGAGGGTGAGGGGACGCGGAGACTGGAGGGCTTGCAGCCGCTCGGCCTGGCACGGCGGCACGCACCGAGAGCAGCGCGAAGGGGCACAGCTGCCCGCAGGCAGACACGCGTGCACACACACACACACACACACACACACCGTGGGCGAGCACGCGCACAGCCGGTGGCCTCAGGTGTGTGTATGGTGTGTGTGTGCTGTGCAGAGTGGGGAGGAAGGGAGGGAGTTAGATGCTTTGACCTTGCGAGCCTGTGTGCACATGGGACAAACACCAGCGGACGGAGACGCCGCGTCCAACGTGCCGCACACGCCACGCTCACGGACACACAACTGCGCACACACGCACCTTTCAGCGTGTCGGTGTGTCGGGATCTGCGTGTGTGCGCGTGTGTGTGTTTTGTGCGTGCATGCGGACGCGACGACTCGCCGGGGGCAGCAACAACGACGACGATGACGGGCAGAAGGAGAAGCAAAGGAGAAAAGGAAGAAGAGAAGAAACAAACAGGCAAAAGAAAGAGAAAGAGAGCCAAAAAACAATACGTGCGAAAATGAAAAGGAACCAATTCGAGGAAAACGTCTAGACACATATACACTGGAGGCCTCAGTCATCGTGGGCTGGGCTGGGAAAGGCAACGGGGGCAGGACAAAAGAGAGGCGTGCGGCACCGACAGGTGACCGGTGAAAATAGGGAAAGGGGAAAAGCAAAGCGTACCGTTCTTTTGTGTGTGCTTCGTAGTGGCGTCCTGCCACTTATCGCCTGACTGGGAGGCGAGGGAAAGGGAGGCGGGCGGCGCTGTTCTGACGCGGTGCGCCGCTGCTGCGGCCGCCACCACCACCACCACCACCGGTGCGAGCGGGGCTGTTCACATGTTTGCTCGCACGCGCGGGGGAGGCGAGGCGAGGTGAGGCGACGGGTGTGCGTGTGCGGCTACGCCAAGTGCGTGACGGCGGAGGCGAGCAGCACGGCCACCGCAGCCAGCCACAGCGAGTGCGGCGCGGCGGCGCCGTTCACGTTGACGTGCTGCGAGAGACAGGTGTAGGTGGAGCTGAGGAAATAGCCGTTGCGGCACGTGGAGCACTTGGTGCCGTCGCGCAGCATGCACTGCGCGCAGTTGCCCACGTAGCAGTTGCCGATGGGCACGCACTGGCCGTTGAACGTGTAGTAGCCGGACCTGCAGTACTGGCACACGTTGCCGTCGTTGGGGTAACACGTGAGACAGTTGGGCACGTTGCACGGCGCCGTGGGCGTGGTGGTGCTGGTGGTGGTGCTGGCTTGCAAGCAGGCGGAGCGGTTCAACGACAGGTAGTAGCCGTCGTTGCAGGTGTTGCAGAGTACGGCACTGGTGGCGTCGCACACCTTGCAGTTGGCGACGGAGCAGTCACCGCTGTTGATGCACTTCCCCGTGACCGAGTCGGGTATCATGCGGTCGACGCACTTCGCGCACCGCGAGGGGTTGATGTCGCAGTGGCGGCAATAGGGGTCGGCACACTTCACGCAGGTGCCGTTCACGAGGCCGTAGCCCTCTTCGCAGCGCACGCATTTGTCGACCAGAGTGGTGTCGCACACTGCGCAATTCGTGACCGCGCACGGCCGCTGTACCTCGCAGTAACCGTTGCTAGGCGTGTAGCCGGTGTCGCACGTCGCGCAGGTGCTGTTGTCGACGAGGCTGGCGGACGACGACTTCTCACGGAAACACACGGCGCAGTGGCCCACGCGGCACCCTAAGGCCGTCACGCACTGCGAGTCCTGCCACGTGTATCCCGCCGAGCACAGCTTGCAGTCGGCCGTGCTGCCGGAATAGCACATGTCGCAATGGGTCACTGTGCAGGAACTCACGCACTTGCCGGTGCCGTCCAGCATGTAGCTGTCCAGGCACGTCTCGCACTTCTCGGCTGAGACGCTCTGGCACGTCTTGCAGTACGCAGCACGGCACTGCGCCACGCCGTTGGCGCCGGAAGCGCCGGCGCTCGAGCTGCCCGTGTTCACGAAACACAGGCCGGCGTTCCAGTGAAAGCCGTTGCTGCACAGCGCACACTGCAGGAGGGGGCCGCTGGAGTTCGTCATGCACTGGTCGCAGTTGGACACTTCGCACTTGAGACAATTGTTGTTTACGAGCTGGTAGTGCGTGTCGCACACCTCGCAGATGGATGTGTTGTTGTTGGCGCACTGGAAGCAGTGCTCCACCATACACGGCTTCTGTGCGGCCACGCAGTTAGTAATTGAGTTGGAGGAGCAGCAGAGGCAGCCAGAGCCGGAGGACTGAAGCTGGTCGTAGGAACTATTGGTGTCGCAGTGGTAGCCTGCACAGCCAGACGGCGTCGAAGTCGCCTGGGCGGATGCGGGGACGACGGCGGCGGCGCCCAGCACCAGCAGCGTCGCACACAGCAGCAGTGCGGCCTTTTCGTAACGCATGTCGGCCACGGGCGGGAAAGAAGGGAGGACTGCGTGCACGAGAGGGAGAAGAGCCCCAATGAAAACGAATGAGTGTGTGTGGGTCGGCAGGTCTACGCAAAGGACACGGGACGGGTGCTCCGTGTTGGAAAGAAGGCAAGTAATAATAATAACAGCAACAAAAAAGCTATAAGAGCTTATAAACGCGAGTGACAAGGCGAGCCGTGACTCGGATGCGTGTGCGTGTGTGGAGGGAGGGAAGGGGAAGACGAGAGGGCGGGAGGGCAGGAGGAAGAGGTGTGGGGTGAGGAGTGCGAGGGTGAGGGGACGCGGAGACTGGAGGGCTTGCAGCCGCTCGGCCTGGCACGGCGGCACGCACCGAGAGCAGCGCGAAGGGGCACAGCTGCCCGCAGGCAGACACGCGTGCACACACACACACACACACACACACACACACACACAAGCGTCCACACGCACGCACAGAGTAAGTGAGGCAGCGAGGGAGAGAAGGAAGGAGGGAGGGAGGGGGGTGGGGCTTGCACACACACACACACACCGTGGGCGAGCACGCGCACAGCCGGTGGCCTCAGGTGTGTGTATGGTGTGTGTGTGTGCTGTGCAGAGTGGGGAGGAAGGGAGGGAGTTAGATGCTTTGACCTTGCGAGGCTGTGTGCACATGGGACAAACACCAGCGGACGGAGACGCCGCGTCCAACGTGCCGCACACGCCACGCTCACGGACACACAACTGCGCACACACGCACCTTTCAGCGTGTCGGTGTGTCGGGATCTGCGTGTGTGCGCGTGTGTGTGTTTTGTGCGTGCATGCGGACGCGACGACTCGCCGGGGGCAGCAACAACGACGACGATGACGGGCAGAAGGAGAAGCAAAGGAGAAAAGGAAGAAGAGAAGAAACAAACAGGCAAAAGAAAGAGAAAGAGAGCCAAAAAACAATACGTGCGAAAATGAAAAGGAACCAATTCGAGGAAAACGTCTAGACACATATACACTGGAGGCCTCAGTCATCGTGGGCTGGGCTGGGAAAGGCAACGGGGGCAGGACAAAAGAGAGGCGTGCGGCACCGACAGGTGACCGGTGAAAATAGGGAAAGGGGAAAAGCAAAGCGTACCGTTCTTTTGTGTGTGCTTCGTAGTGGCGTCCTGCCACTTATCGCCTGACTGGGAGGCGAGGGAAAGGGAGGCGGGCGGCGCTGTTCTGACGCGGTGCGCCGCTGCTGCGGCCGCCACCACCACCACCACCACCGGTGCGAGCGAGGCTGTTCACATGTTTGCTCGCACGCGCGGGGGAGGCGAGGCGAGGTGAGGCGACGGGTGTGCGTGTGCGGCTACGCCAAGTGCGTGACGGCGGAGGCGAGCAGCACGGCCACCGCAGCCAGCCACAGCGAGTGCGGCGCGGCGGCGCCGTTCACGTTGACGTGCTGCGAGAGACAGGTGTAGGTGGAGCTGAGGAAATAGCCGTTGCGGCACGTGGAGCACTTGGTGCCGTCGCGCAGCATGCACTGCGCGCAGTTGCCCACGTAGCAGTTGCCGATGGGCACGCACTGGCCGTTGAACGTGTAGTAGCCGGACCTGCAGTACTGGCACACGTTGCCGTCGTTGGGGTAACACGTGAGACAGTTGGGCACGTTGCACGGCGCCGTGGGCGTGGTGGTGCTGGTGGTGGTGCTGGCTTGCAAGCAGGCGGAGCGGTTCAACGACAGGTAGTAGCCGTCGTTGCAGGTGTTGCAGAGTACGGCACTGGTGGCGTCGCACACCTTGCAGTTGGCGACGGAGCAGTCACCGCTGTTGATGCACTTCCCCGTGACCGAGTCGGGTATCATGCGGTCGACGCACTTCGCGCACCGCGAGGGGTTGATGTCGCAGTGGCGGCAATAGGGGTCGGCACACTTCACGCAGGTGCCGTTCACGAGGCCGTAGCCCTCTTCGCAGCGCACGCATTTGTCGACCAGAGTGGTGTCGCACACTGCGCAATTCGTGACCGCGCACGGCCGCTGTACCTCGCAGTAACCGTTGCTAGGCGTGTAGCCGGTGTCGCACGTCGCGCAGGTGCTGTTGTCGACGAGGCTGGCGGACGACGACTTCTCACGGAAACACACGGCGCAGTGGCCCACGCGGCACCCTAAGGCCGTCACGCACTGCGAGTCCTGCCACGTGTATCCCGCCGAGCACAGCTTGCAGTCGGCCGTGCTGCCGGAATAGCACATGTCGCAATGGGTCACTGTGCAGGAACTCACGCACTTGCCGGTGCCGTCCAGCATGTAGCTGTCCAGGCACGTCTCGCACTTCTCGGCTGAGACGCTCTGGCACGTCTTGCAGTACGCAGCACGGCACTGCGCCACGCCGTTGGCGCCGGAAGCGCCGGCGCTCGAGCTGCCCGTGTTCACGAAACACAGGCCGGCGTTCCAGTGAAAGCCGTTGCTGCACAGCGCACACTGCAGGAGGGGGCCGCTGGAGTTCGTCATGCACTGGTCGCAGTTGGACACTTCGCACTTGAGACAATTGTTGTTTACGAGCTGGTAGTGCGTGTCGCACACCTCGCAGATGGATGTGTTGTTGTTGGCGCACTGGAAGCAGTGCTCCACCATACACGGCTTCTGTGCGGCCACGCAGTTAGTAATTGAGTTGGAGGAGCAGCAGAGGCAGCCAGAGCCGGAGGACTGAAGCTGGTCGTAGGAACTATTGGTGTCGCAGTGGTAGCCTGCACAGCCAGACGGCGTCGAAGTCGCCTGGGCGGATGCGGGGACGACGGCGGCGGCGCCCAGCACCAGCAGCGTCGCACACAGCAGCAGTGCGGCCTTTTCGTAACGCATGTCGGCCACGGGCGGGAAAGAAGGGAGGACTGCGTGCACGAGAGGGAGAAGAGCCCCAATGAAAACGAATGAGTGTGTGTGGGTCGGCAGGTCTACGCAAAGGACACGGGACGGGTGCTCCGTGTTGGAAAGAAGGCAAGTAATAATAGAAACAGCAACAAAAAAGCTATAAGAGCTTATAAACGCGAGTGACAAGGCGAGCCGTGACTCGGATGCGTGTGCGTGTGTGGAGGGAGGGAAGGGGAAGACGAGAGGGCGGGAGGGCAGGAGGAAGAGGTGTGGGGTGAGGAGTGCGAGGGTGAGGGGACGCGGAGACTGGAGGGCTTGCAGCCGCTCGGCCTGGCACGGCGGCACGCACCGAGAGCAGCGCGAAGGGGCACAGCTGCCCGCAGGCAGACACGCGTGCACACACACACACACACACACACACACACACACACAAGCGTCCACACGCACGCACAGAGTAAGTGAGGCAGCGAGGGAGAGAAGGAAGGAGGGAGGGAGGGGGGTGGGGCTTGCACACACACACACACACCGTGGGCGAGCACGCGCACAGCCGGTGGCCTCAGGTGTGTGTATGGTGTGTGTGTGTGCTGTGCAGAGTGGGGAGGAAGGGAGGGAGTTAGATGCTTTGACCTTGCGAGGCTGTGTGCACATGGGACAAACACCAGCGGACGGAGACGCCGCGTCCAACGTGCCGCACACGCCACGCTCACGGACACACAACTGCGCACACACGCACCTTTCAGCGTGTCGGTGTGTCGGGATCTGCGTGTGTGCGCGTGTGTGTGTTTTGTGCGTGCATGCGGACGCGACGACTCGCCGGGGGCAGCAACAACGACGACGATGACGGGCAGAAGGAGAAGCAAAGGAGAAAAGGAAGAAGAGAAGAAACAAACAGGCAAAAGAAAGAGAAAGAGAGCCAAAAAACAATACGTGCGAAAATGAAAAGGAACCAATTCGAGGAAAACGTCTAGACACATATACACTGGAGGCCTCAGTCATCGTGGGCTGGGCTGGGAAAGGCAACGGGGGCAGGACAAAAGAGAGGCGTGCGGCACCGACAGGTGACCGGTGAAAATAGGGAAAGGGGAAAAGCAAAGCGTACCGTTCTTTTGTGTGTGCTTCGTAGTGGCGTCCTGCCACTTATCGCCTGACTGGGAGGCGAGGGAAAGGGAGGCGGGCGGCGCTGTTCTGACGCGGTGCGCCGCTGCTGCGGCCGCCACCACCACCACCACCACCGGTGCGAGCGAGGCTGTTCACATGTTTGCTCGCACGCGCGGGGGAGGCGAGGCGAGGTGAGGCGACGGGTGTGCGTGTGCGGCTACGCCAAGTGCGTGACGGCGGAGGCGAGCAGCACGGCCACCGCAGCCAGCCACAGCGAGTGCGGCGCGGCGGCGCCGTTCACGTTGACGTGCTGCGAGAGACAGGTGTAGGTGGAGCTGAGGAAATAGCCGTTGCGGCACGTGGAGCACTTGGTGCCGTCGCGCAGCATGCACTGCGCGCAGTTGCCCACGTAGCAGTTGCCGATGGGCACGCACTGGCCGTTGAACGTGTAGTAGCCGGACCTGCAGTACTGGCACACGTTGCCGTCGTTGGGGTAACACGTGAGACAGTTGGGCACGTTGCACGGCGCCGTGGGCGTGGTGGTGCTGGTGGTGGTGCTGGCTTGCAAGCAGGCGGAGCGGTTCAACGACAGGTAGTAGCCGTCGTTGCAGGTGTTGCAGAGTACGGCACTGGTGGCGTCGCACACCTTGCAGTTGGCGACGGAGCAGTCACCGCTGTTGATGCACTTCCCCGTGACCGAGTCGGGTATCATGCGGTCGACGCACTTCGCGCACCGCGAGGGGTTGATGTCGCAGTGGCGGCAATAGGGGTCGGCACACTTCACGCAGGTGCCGTTCACGAGGCCGTAGCCCTCTTCGCAGCGCACGCATTTGTCGACCAGAGTGGTGTCGCACACTGCGCAATTCGTGACCGCGCACGGCCGCTGTACCTCGCAGTAACCGTTGCTAGGCGTGTAGCCGGTGTCGCACGTCGCGCAGGTGCTGTTGTCGACGAGGCTGGCGGACGACGACTTCTCACGGAAACACACGGCGCAGTGGCCCACGCGGCACCCTAAGGCCGTCACGCACTGCGAGTCCTGCCACGTGTATCCCGCCGAGCACAGCTTGCAGTCGGCCGTGCTGCCGGAATAGCACATGTCGCAATGGGTCACTGTGCAGGAACTCACGCACTTGCCGGTGCCGTCCAGCATGTAGCTGTCCAGGCACGTCTCGCACTTCTCGGCTGAGACGCTCTGGCACGTCTTGCAGTACGCAGCACGGCACTGCGCCACGCCGTTGGCGCCGGAAGCGCCGGCGCTCGAGCTGCCCGTGTTCACGAAACACAGGCCGGCGTTCCAGTGAAAGCCGTTGCTGCACAGCGCACACTGCAGGAGGGGGCCGCTGGAGTTCGTCATGCACTGGTCGCAGTTGGACACTTCGCACTTGAGACAATTGTTGTTTACGAGCTGGTAGTGCGTGTCGCACACCTCGCAGATGGATGTGTTGTTGTTGGCGCACTGGAAGCAGTGCTCCACCATACACGGCTTCTGTGCGGCCACGCAGTTAGTAATTGAGTTGGAGGAGCAGCAGAGGCAGCCAGAGCCGGAGGACTGAAGCTGGTCGTAGGAACTATTGGTGTCGCAGTGGTAGCCTGCACAGCCAGACGGCGTCGAAGTCGCCTGGGCGGATGCGGGGACGACGGCGGCGGCGCCCAGCACCAGCAGCGTCGCACACAGCAGCAGTGCGGCCTTTTCGTAACGCATGTCGGCCACGGGCGGGAAAGAAGGGAGGACTGCGTGCACGAGAGGGAGAAGAGCCCCAATGAAAACGAATGAGTGTGTGTGGGTCGGCAGGTCTACGCAAAGGACACGGGACGGGTGCTCCGTGTTGGAAAGAAGGCAAGTAATAATAGAAACAGCAACAAAAAAGCTATAAGAGCTTATAAACGCGAGTGACAAGGCGAGCCGTGACTCGGATGCGTGTGCGTGTGTGGAGGGAGGGAAGGGGAAGACGAGAGGGCGGGAGGGCAGGAGGAAGAGGTGTGGGGTGAGGAGTGCGAGGGTGAGGGGACGCGGAGACTGGAGGGCTTGCAGCCGCTCGGCCTGGCACGGCGGCACGCACCGAGAGCAGCGCGAAGGGGCACAGCTGCCCGCAGGCAGACACGCGTGCACACACACACACACACACACACACACCGTGGGCGAGCACGCGCACAGCCGGTGGCCTCAGGTGTGTGTATGGTGTGTGTGTGTGCTGTGCAGAGTGGGGAGGAAGGGAGGGAGTTAGATGCTTTGACCTTGCGAGGCTGTGTGCACATGGGACAAACACCAGCGGACGGAGACGCCGCGTCCAACGTGCCGCACACGCCACGCTCACGGACACACAACTGCGCACACACGCACCTTTCAGCGTGTCGGTGTGTCGGGATCTGCGTGTGTGCGCGTGTGTGTGTTTTGTGCGTGCATGCGGACGCGACGACTCGCCGGGGGCAGCAACAACGACGACGATGACGGGCAGAAGGAGAAGCAAAGGAGAAAAGGAAGAAGAGAAGAAACAAACAGGCAAAAGAAAGAGAAAGAGAGCCAAAAAACAATACGTGCGAAAATGAAAAGGAACCAATTCGAGGAAAACGTCTAGACACATATACACTGGAGGCCTCAGTCATCGTGGGCTGGGCTGGGAAAGGCAACGGGGGCAGGACAAAAGAGAGGCGTGCGGCACCGACAGGTGACCGGTGAAAATAGGGAAAGGGGAAAAGCAAAGCGTACCGTTCTTTTGTGTGTGCTTCGTAGTGGCGTCCTGCCACTTATCGCCTGACTGGGAGGCGAGGGAAAGGGAGGCGGGCGGCGCTGTTCTGACGCGGTGCGCCGCTGCTGCGGCCGCCACCACCACCACCACCACCGGTGCGAGCGGGGCTGTTCACATGTTTGCTCGCACGCGCGGGGGAGGCGAGGCGAGGTGAGGCGACGGGTGTGCGTGTGCGGCTACGCCAAGTGCGTGACGGCGGAGGCGAGCAGCACGGCCACCGCAGCCAGCCACAGCGAGTGCGGCGCGGCGGCGCCGTTCACGTTGACGTGCTGCGAGAGACAGGTGTAGGTGGAGCTGAGGAAATAGCCGTTGCGGCACGTGGAGCACTTGGTGCCGTCGCGCAGCATGCACTGCGCGCAGTTGCCCACGTAGCAGTTGCCGATGGGCACGCACTGGCCGTTGAACGTGTAGTAGCCGGACCTGCAGTACTGGCACACGTTGCCGTCGTTGGGGTAACACGTGAGACAGTTGGGCACGTTGCACGGCGCCGTGGGCGTGGTGGTGCTGGTGGTGGTGCTGGCTTGCAAGCAGGCGGAGCGGTTCAACGACAGGTAGTAGCCGTCGTTGCAGGTGTTGCAGAGTACGGCACTGGTGGCGTCGCACACCTTGCAGTTGGCGACGGAGCAGTCACCGCTGTTGATGCACTTCCCCGTGACCGAGTCGGGTATCATGCGGTCGACGCACTTCGCGCACCGCGAGGGGTTGATGTCGCAGTGGCGGCAATAGGGGTCGGCACACTTCACGCAGGTGCCGTTCACGAGGCCGTAGCCCTCTTCGCAGCGCACGCATTTGTCGACCAGAGTGGTGTCGCACACTGCGCAATTCGTGACCGCGCACGGCCGCTGTACCTCGCAGTAACCGTTGCTAGGCGTGTAGCCGGTGTCGCACGTCGCGCAGGTGCTGTTGTCGACGAGGCTGGCGGACGACGACTTCTCACGGAAACACACGGCGCAGTGGCCCACGCGGCACCCTAAGGCCGTCACGCACTGCGAGTCCTGCCACGTGTATCCCGCCGAGCACAGCTTGCAGTCGGCCGTGCTGCCGGAATAGCACATGTCGCAATGGGTCACTGTGCAGGAACTCACGCACTTGCCGGTGCCGTCCAGCATGTAGCTGTCCAGGCACGTCTCGCACTTCTCGGCTGAGACGCTCTGGCACGTCTTGCAGTACGCAGCACGGCACTGCGCCACGCCGTTGGCGCCGGAAGCGCCGGCGCTCGAGCTGCCCGTGTTCACGAAACACAGGCCGGCGTTCCAGTGAAAGCCGTTGCTGCACAGCGCACACTGCAGGAGGGGGCCGCTGGAGTTCGTCATGCACTGGTCGCAGTTGGACACTTCGCACTTGAGACAATTGTTGTTTACGAGCTGGTAGTGCGTGTCGCACACCTCGCAGATGGATGTGTTGTTGTTGGCGCACTGGAAGCAGTGCTCCACCATACACGGCTTCTGTGCGGCCACGCAGTTAGTAATTGAGTTGGAGGAGCAGCAGAGGCAGCCAGAGCCGGAGGACTGAAGCTGGTCGTAGGAACTATTGGTGTCGCAGTGGTAGCCTGCACAGCCAGACGGCGTCGAAGTCGCCTGGGCGGATGCGGGGACGACGGCGGCGGCGCCCAGCACCAGCAGCGTCGCACACAGCAGCAGTGCGGCCTTTTCGTAACGCATGTCGGCCACGGGCGGGAAAGAAGGGAGGACTGCGTGCACGAGAGGGAGAAGAGCCCCAATGAAAACGAATGAGTGTGTGTGGGTCGGCAGGTCTACGCAAAGGACACGGGACGGGTGCTCCGTGTTGGAAAGAAGGCAAGTAATAATAGAAACAGCAACAAAAAAGCTATAAGAGCTTATAAACGCGAGTGACAAGGCGAGCCGTGACTCGGATGCGTGTGCGTGTGTGGAGGGAGGGAAGGGGAAGACGAGAGGGCGGGAGGGCAGGAGGAAGAGGTGTGGGGTGAGGAGTGCGAGGGTGAGGGGACGCGGAGACTGGAGGGCTTGCAGCCGCTCGGCCTGGCACGGCGGCACGCACCGAGAGCAGCGCGAAGGGGCACAGCTGCCCGCAGGCAGACACGCGTGCACACACACACACACACACACACACACACACACAAGCGTCCACACGCACGCACAGAGTAAGTGAGGCAGCGAGGGAGAGAAGGAAGGAGGGAGGGAGGGGGGTGGGGCTTGCACACACACACACACACCGTGGGCGAGCACGCGCACAGCCGGTGGCCTCAGGTGTGTGTATGGTGTGTGTGTGTGCTGTGCAGAGTGGGGAGGAAGGGAGGGAGTTAGATGCTTTGACCTTGCGAGGCTGTGTGCACATGGGACAAACACCAGCGGACGGAGACGCCGCGTCCAACGTGCCGCACACGCCACGCTCACGGACACACAACTGCGCACACACGCACCTTTCAGCGTGTCGGTGTGTCGGGATCTGCGTGTGTGCGCGTGTGTGTGTTTTGTGCGTGCATGCGGACGCGACGACTCGCCGGGGGCAGCAACAACGACGACGATGACGGGCAGAAGGAGAAGCAAAGGAGAAAAGGAAGAAGAGAAGAAACAAACAGGCAAAAGAAAGAGAAAGAGAGCCAAAAAACAATACGTGCGAAAATGAAAAGGAACCAATTCGAGGAAAACGTCTAGACACATATACACTGGAGGCCTCAGTCATCGTGGGCTGGGCTGGGAAAGGCAACGGGGGCAGGACAAAAGAGAGGCGTGCGGCACCGACAGGTGACCGGTGAAAATAGGGAAAGGGGAAAAGCAAAGCGTACCGTTCTTTTGTGTGTGCTTCGTAGTGGCGTCCTGCCACTTATCGCCTGACTGGGAGGCGAGGGAAAGGGAGGCGGGCGGCGCTGTTCTGACGCGGTGCGCCGCTGCTGCGGCCGCCACCACCACCACCACCACCGGTGCGAGCGGGGCTGTTCACATGTTTGCTCGCACGCGCGGGGGAGGCGAGGCGAGGTGAGGCGACGGGTGTGCGTGTGCGGCTACGCCAAGTGCGTGACGGCGGAGGCGAGCAGCACGGCCACCGCAGCCAGCCACAGCGAGTGCGGCGCGGCGGCGCCGTTCACGTTGACGTGCTGCGAGAGACAGGTGTAGGTGGAGCTGAGGAAATAGCCGTTGCGGCACGTGGAGCACTTGGTGCCGTCGCGCAGCATGCACTGCGCGCAGTTGCCCACGTAGCAGTTGCCGATGGGCACGCACTGGCCGTTGAACGTGTAGTAGCCGGACCTGCAGTACTGGCACACGTTGCCGTCGTTGGGGTAACACGTGAGACAGTTGGGCACGTTGCACGGCGCCGTGGGCGTGGTGGTGCTGGTGGTGGTGCTGGCTTGCAAGCAGGCGGAGCGGTTCAACGACAGGTAGTAGCCGTCGTTGCAGGTGTTGCAGAGTACGGCACTGGTGGCGTCGCACACCTTGCAGTTGGCGACGGAGCAGTCACCGCTGTTGATGCACTTCCCCGTGACCGAGTCGGGTATCATGCGGTCGACGCACTTCGCGCACCGCGAGGGGTTGATGTCGCAGTGGCGGCAATAGGGGTCGGCACACTTCACGCAGGTGCCGTTCACGAGGCCGTAGCCCTCTTCGCAGCGCACGCATTTGTCGACCAGAGTGGTGTCGCACACTGCGCAATTCGTGACCGCGCACGGCCGCTGTACCTCGCAGTAACCGTTGCTAGGCGTGTAGCCGGTGTCGCACGTCGCGCAGGTGCTGTTGTCGACGAGGCTGGCGGACGACGACTTCTCACGGAAACACACGGCGCAGTGGCCCACGCGGCACCCTAAGGCCGTCACGCACTGCGAGTCCTGCCACGTGTATCCCGCCGAGCACAGCTTGCAGTCGGCCGTGCTGCCGGAATAGCACATGTCGCAATGGGTCACTGTGCAGGAACTCACGCACTTGCCGGTGCCGTCCAGCATGTAGCTGTCCAGGCACGTCTCGCACTTCTCGGCTGAGACGCTCTGGCACGTCTTGCAGTACGCAGCACGGCACTGCGCCACGCCGTTGGCGCCGGAAGCGCCGGCGCTCGAGCTGCCCGTGTTCACGAAACACAGGCCGGCGTTCCAGTGAAAGCCGTTGCTGCACAGCGCACACTGCAGGAGGGGGCCGCTGGAGTTCGTCATGCACTGGTCGCAGTTGGACACTTCGCACTTGAGACAATTGTTGTTTACGAGCTGGTAGTGCGTGTCGCACACCTCGCAGATGGATGTGTTGTTGTTGGCGCACTGGAAGCAGTGCTCCACCATACACGGCTTCTGTGCGGCCACGCAGTTAGTAATTGAGTTGGAGGAGCAGCAGAGGCAGCCAGAGCCGGAGGACTGAAGCTGGTCGTAGGAACTATTGGTGTCGCAGTGGTAGCCTGCACAGCCAGACGGCGTCGAAGTCGCCTGGGCGGATGCGGGGACGACGGCGGCGGCGCCCAGCACCAGCAGCGTCGCACACAGCAGCAGTGCGGCCTTTTCGTAACGCATGTCGGCCACGGGCGGGAAAGAAGGGAGGACTGCGTGCACGAGAGGGAGAAGAGCCCCAATGAAAACGAATGAGTGTGTGTGGGTCGGCAGGTCTACGCAAAGGACACGGGACGGGTGCTCCGTGTTGGAAAGAAGGCAAGTAATAATAGAAACAGCAACAAAAAAGCTATAAGAGCTTATAAACGCGAGTGACAAGGCGAGCCGTGACTCGGATGCGTGTGCGTGTGTGGAGGGAGGGAAGGGGAAGACGAGAGGGCGGGAGGGCAGGAGGAAGAGGTGTGGGGTGAGGAGTGCGAGGGTGAGGGGACGCGGAGACTGGAGGGCTTGCAGCCGCTCGGCCTGGCACGGCGGCACGCACCGAGAGCAGCGCGAAGGGGCACAGCTGCCCGCAGGCAGACACGCGTGCACACACACACACACACACACACACACAAGCGTCCACACGCACGCACAGAGTAAGTGAGGCAGCGAGGGAGAGAAGGAAGGAGGGAGGGAGGGGGGTGGGGCTTGCACACACACACACACACCGTGGGCGAGCACGCGCACAGCCGGTGGCCTCAGGTGTGTGTATGGTGTGTGTGTGTGCTGTGCAGAGTGGGGAGGAAGGGAGGGAGTTAGATGCTTTGACCTTGCGAGGCTGTGTGCACATGGGACAAACACCAGCGGACGGAGACGCCGCGTCCAACGTGCCGCACACGCCACGCTCACGGACACACAACTGCGCACACACGCACCTTTCAGCGTGTCGGTGTGTCGGGATCTGCGTGTGTGCGCGTGTGTGTGTTTTGTGCGTGCATGCGGACGCGACGACTCGCCGGGGGCAGCAACAACGACGACGATGACGGGCAGAAGGAGAAGCAAAGGAGAAAAGGAAGAAGAGAAGAAACAAACAGGCAAAAGAAAGAGAAAGAGAGCCAAAAAACAATACGTGCGAAAATGAAAAGGAACCAATTCGAGGAAAACGTCTAGACACATATACACTGGAGGCCTCAGTCATCGTGGGCTGGGCTGGGAAAGGCAACGGGGGCAGGACAAAAGAGAGGCGTGCGGCACCGACAGGTGACCGGTGAAAATAGGGAAAGGGGAAAAGCAAAGCGTACCGTTCTTTTGTGTGTGCTTCGTAGTGGCGTCCTGCCACTTATCGCCTGACTGGGAGGCGAGGGAAAGGGAGGCGGGCGGCGCTGTTCTGACGCGGTGCGCCGCTGCTGCGGCCGCCACCACCACCACCACCACCGGTGCGAGCGGGGCTGTTCACATGTTTGCTCGCACGCGCGGGGGAGGCGAGGCGAGGTGAGGCGACGGGTGTGCGTGTGCGGCTACGCCAAGTGCGTGACGGCGGAGGCGAGCAGCACGGCCACCGCAGCCAGCCACAGCGAGTGCGGCGCGGCGGCGCCGTTCACGTTGACGTGCTGCGAGAGACAGGTGTAGGTGGAGCTGAGGAAATAGCCGTTGCGGCACGTGGAGCACTTGGTGCCGTCGCGCAGCATGCACTGCGCGCAGTTGCCCACGTAGCAGTTGCCGATGGGCACGCACTGGCCGTTGAACGTGTAGTAGCCGGACCTGCAGTACTGGCACACGTTGCCGTCGTTGGGGTAACACGTGAGACAGTTGGGCACGTTGCACGGCGCCGTGGGCGTGGTGGTGCTGGTGGTGGTGCTGGCTTGCAAGCAGGCGGAGCGGTTCAACGACAGGTAGTAGCCGTCGTTGCAGGTGTTGCAGAGTACGGCACTGGTGGCGTCGCACACCTTGCAGTTGGCGACGGAGCAGTCACCGCTGTTGATGCACTTCCCCGTGACCGAGTCGGGTATCATGCGGTCGACGCACTTCGCGCACCGCGAGGGGTTGATGTCGCAGTGGCGGCAATAGGGGTCGGCACACTTCACGCAGGTGCCGTTCACGAGGCCGTAGCCCTCTTCGCAGCGCACGCATTTGTCGACCAGAGTGGTGTCGCACACTGCGCAATTCGTGACCGCGCACGGCCGCTGTACCTCGCAGTAACCGTTGCTAGGCGTGTAGCCGGTGTCGCACGTCGCGCAGGTGCTGTTGTCGACGAGGCTGGCGGACGACGACTTCTCACGGAAACACACGGCGCAGTGGCCCACGCGGCACCCTAAGGCCGTCACGCACTGCGAGTCCTGCCACGTGTATCCCGCCGAGCACAGCTTGCAGTCGGCCGTGCTGCCGGAATAGCACATGTCGCAATGGGTCACTGTGCAGGAACTCACGCACTTGCCGGTGCCGTCCAGCATGTAGCTGTCCAGGCACGTCTCGCACTTCTCGGCTGAGACGCTCTGGCACGTCTTGCAGTACGCAGCACGGCACTGCGCCACGCCGTTGGCGCCGGAAGCGCCGGCGCTCGAGCTGCCCGTGTTCACGAAACACAGGCCGGCGTTCCAGTGAAAGCCGTTGCTGCACAGCGCACACTGCAGGAGGGGGCCGCTGGAGTTCGTCATGCACTGGTCGCAGTTGGACACTTCGCACTTGAGACAATTGTTGTTTACGAGCTGGTAGTGCGTGTCGCACACCTCGCAGATGGATGTGTTGTTGTTGGCGCACTAGAAGCAGTGCTCCACCATACACGGCTTCTGTGCGGCCACGCAGTTAGTAATTGAGTTGGAGGAGCAGCAGAGGCAGCCAGAGCCGGAGGACTGAAGCTGGTCGTAGGAACTATTGGTGTCGCAGTGGTAGCCTGCACAGCCAGACGGCGTCGAAGTCGCCTGGGCGGATGCGGGGACGACGGCGGCGGCGCCCAGCACCAGCAGCGTCGCACACAGCAGCAGTGCGGCCTTTTCGTAACGCATGTCGGCCACGGGCGGGAAAGAAGGGAGGACTGCGTGCACGAGAGGGAGAAGAGCCCCAATGAAAACGAATGAGTGTGTGTGGGTCGGCAGGTCTACGCAAAGGACACGGGACGGGTGCTCCGTGTTGGAAAGAAGGCAAGTAATAATAGAAACAGCAACAAAAAAGCTATAAGAGCTTATAAACGCGAGTGACAAGGCGAGCCGTGACTCGGATGCGTGTGCGTGTGTGGAGGGAGGGAAGGGGAAGACGAGAGGGCGGGAGGGCAGGAGGAAGAGGTGTGGGGTGAGGAGTGCGAGGGTGAGGGGACGCGGAGACTGGAGGGCTTGCAGCCGCTCGGCCTGGCACGGCGGCACGCACCGAGAGCAGCGCGAAGGGGCACAGCTGCCCGCAGGCAGACACGCGTGCACACACACACACACACACACACACCGTGGGCGAGCACGCGCACAGCCGGTGGCCTCAGGTGTGTGTATGGTGTGTGTGTGTGCTGTGCAGAGTGGGGAGGAAGGGAGGGAGTTAGATGCTTTGACCTTGCGAGGCTGTGTGCACATGGGACAAACACCAGCGGACGGAGACGCCGCGTCCAACGTGCCGCACACGCCACGCTCACGGACACACAACTGCGCACACACGCACCTTTCAGCGTGTCGGTGTGTCGGGATCTGCGTGTGTGCGCGTGTGTGTGTTTTGTGCGTGCATGCGGACGCGACGACTCGCCGGGGGCAGCAACAACGACGACGATGACGGGCAGAAGGAGAAGCAAAGGAGAAAAGGAAGAAGAGAAGAAACAAACAGGCAAAAGAAAGAGAAAGAGAGCCAAAAAACAATACGTGCGAAAATGAAAAGGAACCAATTCGAGGAAAACGTCTAGACACATATACACTGGAGGCCTCAGTCATCGTGGGCTGGGCTGGGAAAGGCAACGGGGGCAGGACAAAAGAGAGGCGTGCGGCACCGACAGGTGACCGGTGAAAATAGGGAAAGGGGAAAAGCAAAGCGTACCGTTCTTTTGTGTGTGCTTCGTAGTGGCGTCCTGCCACTTATCGCCTGACTGGGAGGCGAGGGAAAGGGAGGCGGGCGGCGCTGTTCTGACGCGGTGCGCCGCTGCTGCGGCCGCCACCACCACCACCACCACCGGTGCGAGCGGGGCTGTTCACATGTTTGCTCGCACGCGCGGGGGAGGCGAGGCGAGGTGAGGCGACGGGTGTGCGTGTGCGGCTACGCCAAGTGCGTGACGGCGGAGGCGAGCAGCACGGCCACCGCAGCCAGCCACAGCGAGTGCGGCGCGGCGGCGCCGTTCACGTTGACGTGCTGCGAGAGACAGGTGTAGGTGGAGCTGAGGAAATAGCCGTTGCGGCACGTGGAGCACTTGGTGCCGTCGCGCAGCATGCACTGCGCGCAGTTGCCCACGTAGCAGTTGCCGATGGGCACGCACTGGCCGTTGAACGTGTAGTAGCCGGACCTGCAGTACTGGCACACGTTGCCGTCGTTGGGGTAACACGTGAGACAATTGGGCACGTTGCACGGCGCCGTGGGCGTGGTGGTGCTGGTGGTGGTGCTGGCTTGCAAGCAGGCGGAGCGGTTCAACGACAGGTAGTAGCCGTCGTTGCAGGTGTTGCAGAGTACGGCACTGGTGGCGTCGCACACCTTGCAGTTGGCGACGGAGCAGTCACCGCTGTTGATGCACTTCCCCGTGACCGAGTCGGGTATCATGCGGTCGACGCACTTCGCGCACCGCGAGGGGTTGATGTCGCAGTGGCGGCAATAGGGGTCGGCACACTTCACGCAGGTGCCGTTCACGAGGCCGTAGCCCTCTTCGCAGCGCACGCATTTGTCGACCAGAGTGGTGTCGCACACTGCGCAATTCGTGACCGCGCACGGCCGCTGTACCTCGCAGTAACCGTTGCTAGGCGTGTAGCCGGTGTCGCACGTCGCGCAGGTGCTGTTGTCGACGAGGCTGGCGGACGACGACTTCTCACGGAAACACACGGCGCAGTGGCCCACGCGGCACCCTAAGGCCGTCACGCACTGCGAGTCCTGCCACGTGTATCCCGCCGAGCACAGCTTGCAGTCGGCCGTGCTGCCGGAATAGCACATGTCGCAATGGGTCACTGTGCAGGAACTCACGCACTTGCCGGTGCCGTCCAGCATGTAGCTGTCCAGGCACGTCTCGCACTTCTCGGCTGAGACGCTCTGGCACGTCTTGCAGTACGCAGCACGGCACTGCGCCACGCCGTTGGCGCCGGAAGCGCCGGCGCTCGAGCTGCCCGTGTTCACGAAACACAGGCCGGCGTTCCAGTGAAAGCCGTTGCTGCACAGCGCACACTGCAGGAGGGGGCCGCTGGAGTTCGTCATGCACTGGTCGCAGTTGGACACTTCGCACTTGAGACAATTGTTGTTTACGAGCTGGTAGTGCGTGTCGCACACCTCGCAGATGGATGTGTTGTTGTTGGCGCACTGGAAGCAGTGCTCCACCATACACGGCTTCTGTGCGGCCACGCAGTTAGTAATTGAGTTGGAGGAGCAGCAGAGGCAGCCAGAGCCGGAGGACTGAAGCTGGTCGTAGGAACTATTGGTGTCGCAGTGGTAGCCTGCACAGCCAGACGGCGTCGAAGTCGCCTGGGCGGATGCGGGGACGACGGCGGCGGCGCCCAGCACCAGCAGCGTCGCACACAGTAGCAGTGCGGCCTTTTCGTAACGCATGTCGGCCACGGGCGGGAAAGAAGGGAGGACTGCGTGCACGAGAGGGAGAAGAGCCCCAATGAAAACGAATGAGTGTGTGTGGGTCGGCAGGTCTACGCAAAGGACACGGGACGGGTGCTCCGTGTTGGAAAGAAGGCAAGTAATAATAGAAACAGCAACAAAAAAGCTATAAGAGCTTATAAACGCGAGTGACAAGGCGAGCCGTGACTCGGATGCGTGTGCGTGTGTGGAGGGAGGGAAGGGGAAGACGAGAGGGCGGGAGGGCAGGAGGAAGAGGTGTGGGGTGAGGAGTGCGAGGGTGAGGGGACGCGGAGACTGGAGGGCTTGCAGCCGCTCGGCCTGGCACGGCGGCACGCACCGAGAGCAGCGCGAAGGGGCACAGCTGCCCGCAGGCAGACACGCGTGCACACACACACACACACACACACACACCGTGGGCGAGCACGCGCACAGCCGGTGGCCTCAGGTGTGTGTATGGTGTGTGTGTGCTGTGTAGAGTGGGGAGGAAGGGAGGGAGTTAGATGCTTTGACCTTGCGAGCCTGTGTGCACATGGGACAAACACCAGCGGACGGAGACGCCGCGTCCAACGTGCCGCACACGCCACGCTCACGGACACACAACTGCGCACACACGCACCTTTCAGCGTGTCGGTGTGTCGGGATCTGCGTGTGTGCGCGTGTGTGTGTTTTGTGCGTGCATGCGGACGCGACGACTCGCCGGGGGCAGCAACAACGACGACGATGACGGGCAGAAGGAGAAGCAAAGGAGAAAAGGAAGAAGAGAAGAAACAAACAGGCAAAAGAAAGAGAAAGAGAGCCAAAAAACAATACGTGCGAAAATGAAAAGGAACCAATTCGAGGAAAACGTCTAGACACATATACACTGGAGGCCTCAGTCATCGTGGGCTGGGCTGGGAAAGGCAACGGGGGCAGGACAAAAGAGAGGCGTGCGGCACCGACAGGTGACCGGTGAAAATAGGGAAAGGGGAAAAGCAAAGCGTACCGTTCTTTTGTGTGTGCTTCGTAGTGGCGTCCTGCCACTTATCGCCTGACTGGGAGGCGAGGGAAAGGGAGGCGGGCGGCGCTGTTCTGACGCGGTGCGCCGCTGCTGCGGCCGCCACCACCACCACCACCACCGGTGCGAGCGGGGCTGTTCACATGTTTGCTCGCACGCGCGGGGGAGGCGAGGCGAGGTGAGGCGACGGGTGTGCGTGTGCGGCTACGCCAAGTGCGTGACGGCGGAGGCGAGCAGCACGGCCACCGCAGCCAGCCACAGCGAGTGCGGCGCGGCGGCGCCGTTCACGTTGACGTGCTGCGAGAGACAGGTGTAGGTGGAGCTGAGGAAATAGCCGTTGCGGCACGTGGAGCACTTGGTGCCGTCGCGCAGCATGCACTGCGCGCAGTTGCCCACGTAGCAGTTGCCGATGGGCACGCACTGGCCGTTGAACGTGTAGTAGCCGGACCTGCAGTACTGGCACACGTTGCCGTCGTTGGGGTAACACGTGAGACAGTTGGGCACGTTGCACGGCGCCGTGGGCGTGGTGGTGCTGGTGGTGGTGCTGGCTTGCAAGCAGGCGGAGCGGTTCAACGACAGGTAGTAGCCGTCGTTGCAGGTGTTGCAGAGTACGGCACTGGTGGCGTCGCACACCTTGCAGTTGGCGACGGAGCAGTCACCGCTGTTGATGCACTTCCCCGTGACCGAGTCGGGTATCATGCGGTCGACGCACTTCGCGCACCGCGAGGGGTTGATGTCGCAGTGGCGGCAATAGGGGTCGGCACACTTCACGCAGGTGCCGTTCACGAGGCCGTAGCCCTCTTCGCAGCGCACGCATTTGTCGACCAGAGTGGTGTCGCACACTGCGCAATTCGTGACCGCGCACGGCCGCTGTACCTCGCAGTAACCGTTGCTAGGCGTGTAGCCGGTGTCGCACGTCGCGCAGGTGCTGTTGTCGACGAGGCTGGCGGACGACGACTTCTCACGGAAACACACGGCGCAGTGGCCCACGCGGCACCCTAAGGCCGTCACGCACTGCGAGTCCTGCCACGTGTATCCCGCCGAGCACAGCTTGCAGTCGGCCGTGCTGCCGGAATAGCACATGTCGCAATGGGTCACTGTGCAGGAACTCACGCACTTGCCGGTGCCGTCCAGCATGTAGCTGTCCAGGCACGTCTCGCACTTCTCGGCTGAGACGCTCTGGCACGTCTTGCAGTACGCAGCACGGCACTGCGCCACGCCGTTGGCGCCGGAAGCGCCGGCGCTCGAGCTGCCCGTGTTCACGAAACACAGGCCGGCGTTCCAGTGAAAGCCGTTGCTGCACAGCGCACACTGCAGGAGGGGGCCGCTGGAGTTCGTCATGCACTGGTCGCAGTTGGACACTTCGCACTTGAGACAATTGTTGTTTACGAGCTGGTAGTGCGTGTCGCACACCTCGCAGATGGATGTGTTGTTGTTGGCGCACTGGAAGCAGTGCTCCACCATACACGGCTTCTGTGCGGCCACGCAGTTAGTAATTGAGTTGGAGGAGCAGCAGAGGCAGCCAGAGCCGGAGGACTGAAGCTGGTCGTAGGAACTATTGGTGTCGCAGTGGTAGCCTGCACAGCCAGACGGCGTCGAAGTCGCCTGGGCGGATGCGGGGACGACGGCGGCGGCGCCCAGCACCAGCAGCGTCGCACACAGCAGCAGTGCGGCCTTTTCGTAACGCATGTCGGCCACGGGCGGGAAAGAAGGGAGGACTGCGTGCACGAGAGGGAGAAGAGCCCCAATGAAAACGAATGAGTGTGTGTGGGTCGGCAGGTCTACGCAAAGGACACGGGACGGGTGCTCCGTGTTGGAAAGAAGGCAAGTAATAATAGAAACAGCAACAAAAAAGCTATAAGAGCTTATAAACGCGAGTGACAAGGCGAGCCGTGACTCGGATGCGTGTGCGTGTGTGGAGGGAGGGAAGGGGAAGACGAGAGGGCGGGAGGGCAGGAGGAAGAGGTGTGGGGTGAGGAGTGCGAGGGTGAGGGGACGCGGAGACTGGAGGGCTTGCAGCCGCTCGGCCTGGCACGGCGGCACGCACCGAGAGCAGCGCGAAGGGGCACAGCTGCCCGCAGGCAGACACGCGTGCACACACACACACACACACACACACACCGTGGGCGAGCACGCGCACAGCCGGTGGCCTCAGGTGTGTGTATGGTGTGTGTGTGCTGTGTAGAGTGGGGAGGAAGGGAGGGAGTTAGATGCTTTGACCTTGCGAGCCTGTGTGCACATGGGACAAACACCAGCGGACGGAGACGCCGCGTCCAACGTGCCGCACACGCCACGCTCACGGACACACAACTGCGCACACACGCACCTTTCAGCGTGTCGGTGTGTCGGGATCTGCGTGTGTGCGCGTGTGTGTGTTTTGTGCGTGCATGCGGACGCGACGACTCGCCGGGGGCAGCAACAACGACGACGATGACGGGCAGAAGGAGAAGCAAAGGAGAAAAGGAAGAAGAGAAGAAACAAACAGGCAAAAGAAAGAGAAAGAGAGCCAAAAAACAATACGTGCGAAAATGAAAAGGAACCAATTCGAGGAAAACGTCTAGACACATATACACTGGAGGCCTCAGTCATCGTGGGCTGGGCTGGGAAAGGCAACGGGGGCAGGACAAAAGAGAGGCGTGCGGCACCGACAGGTGACCGGTGAAAATAGGGAAAGGGGAAAAGCAAAGCGTACCGTTCTTTTGTGTGTGCTTCGTAGTGGCGTCCTGCCACTTATCGCCTGACTGGGAGGCGAGGGAAAGGGAGGCGGGCGGCGCTGTTCTGACGCGGTGCGCCGCTGCTGCGGCCGCCACCACCACCACCACCACCGGTGCGAGCGGGGCTGTTCACATGTTTGCTCGCACGCGCGGGGGAGGCGAGGCGAGGTGAGGCGACGGGTGTGCGTGTGCGGCTACGCCAAGTGCGTGACGGCGGAGGCGAGCAGCACGGCCACCGCAGCCAGCCACAGCGAGTGCGGCGCGGCGGCGCCGTTCACGTTGACGTGCTGCGAGAGACAGGTGTAGGTGGAGCTGAGGAAATAGCCGTTGCGGCACGTGGAGCACTTGGTGCCGTCGCGCAGCATGCACTGCGCGCAGTTGCCCACGTAGCAGTTGCCGATGGGCACGCACTGGCCGTTGAACGTGTAGTAGCCGGACCTGCAGTACTGGCACACGTTGCCGTCGTTGGGGTAACACGTGAGACAGTTGGGCACGTTGCACGGCGCCGTGGGCGTGGTGGTGCTGGTGGTGGTGCTGGCTTGCAAGCAGGCGGAGCGGTTCAACGACAGGTAGTAGCCGTCGTTGCAGGTGTTGCAGAGTACGGCACTGGTGGCGTCGCACACCTTGCAGTTGGCGACGGAGCAGTCACCGCTGTTGATGCACTTCCCCGTGACCGAGTCGGGTATCATGCGGTCGACGCACTTCGCGCACCGCGAGGGGTTGATGTCGCAGTGGCGGCAATAGGGGTCGGCACACTTCACGCAGGTGCCGTTCACGAGGCCGTAGCCCTCTTCGCAGCGCACGCATTTGTCGACCAGAGTGGTGTCGCACACTGCGCAATTCGTGACCGCGCACGGCCGCTGTACCTCGCAGTAACCGTTGCTAGGCGTGTAGCCGGTGTCGCACGTCGCGCAGGTGCTGTTGTCGACGAGGCTGGCGGACGACGACTTCTCACGGAAACACACGGCGCAGTGGCCCACGCGGCACCCTAAGGCCGTCACGCACTGCGAGTCCTGCCACGTGTATCCCGCCGAGCACAGCTTGCAGTCGGCCGTGCTGCCGGAATAGCACATGTCGCAATGGGTCACTGTGCAGGAACTCACGCACTTGCCGGTGCCGTCCAGCATGTAGCTGTCCAGGCACGTCTCGCACTTCTCGGCTGAGACGCTCTGGCACGTCTTGCAGTACGCAGCACGGCACTGCGCCACGCCGTTGGCGCCGGAAGCGCCGGCGCTCGAGCTGCCCGTGTTCACGAAACACAGGCCGGCGTTCCAGTGAAAGCCGTTGCTGCACAGCGCACACTGCAGGAGGGGGCCGCTGGAGTTCGTCATGCACTGGTCGCAGTTGGACACTTCGCACTTGAGACAATTGTTGTTTACGAGCTGGTAGTGCGTGTCGCACACCTCGCAGATGGATGTGTTGTTGTTGGCGCACTGGAAGCAGTGCTCCACCATACACGGCTTCTGTGCGGCCACGCAGTTAGTAATTGAGTTGGAGGAGCAGCAGAGGCAGCCAGAGCCGGAGGACTGAAGCTGGTCGTAGGAACTATTGGTGTCGCAGTGGTAGCCTGCACAGCCAGACGGCGTCGAAGTCGCCTGGGCGGATGCGGGGACGACGGCGGCGGCGCCCAGCACCAGCAGCGTCGCACACAGCAGCAGTGCGGCCTTTTCGTAACGCATGTCGGCCACGGGCGGGAAAGAAGGGAGGACTGCGTGCACGAGAGGGAGAAGAGCCCCAATGAAAACGAATGAGTGTGTGTGGGTCGGCAGGTCTACGCAAAGGACACGGGACGGGTGCTCCGTGTTGGAAAGAAGGCAAGTAATAATAGAAACAGCAACAAAAAAGCTATAAGAGCTTATAAACGCGAGTGACAAGGCGAGCCGTGACTCGGATGCGTGTGCGTGTGTGGAGGGAGGGAAGGGGAAGACGAGAGGGCGGGAGGGCAGGAGGAAGAGGTGTGGGGTGAGGAGTGCGAGGGTGAGGGGACGCGGAGACTGGAGGGCTTGCAGCCGCTCGGCCTGGCACGGCGGCACGCACCGAGAGCAGCGCGAAGGGGCACAGCTGCCCGCAGGCAGACACGCGTGCACACACACACACACACACACACACACACACACACCGTGGGCGAGCACGCGCACAGCCGGTGGCCTCAGGTGTGTGTATGGTGTGTGTGTGTGCTGTGCAGAGTGGGGAGGAAGGGAGGGAGTTAGATGCTTTGACCTTGCGAGCCTGTGTGCACATGGGACAAACACCAGCGGACGGAGACGCCGCGTCCAACGTGCCGCACACGCCACGCTCACGGACACACAACTGCGCACACACGCACCTTTCAGCGTGTCGGTGTGTCGGGATCTGCGTGTGTGCGCGTGTGTGTGTTTTGTGCGTGCATGCGGACGCGACGACTCGCCGGGGGCAGCAACAACGACGACGATGACGGGCAGAAGGAGAAGCAAAGGAGAAAAGGAAGAAGAGAAGAAACAAACAGGCAAAAGAAAGAGAAAGAGAGCCAAAAAACAATACGTGCGAAAATGAAAAGGAACCAATTCGAGGAAAACGTCTAGACACATATACACTGGAGGCCTCAGTCATCGTGGGCTGGGCTGGGAAAGGCAACGGGGGCAGGACAAAAGAGAGGCGTGCGGCACCGACAGGTGACCGGTGAAAATAGGGAAAGGGGAAAAGCAAAGCGTACCGTTCTTTTGTGTGTGCTTCGTAGTGGCGTCCTGCCACTTATCGCCTGACTGGGAGGCGAGGGAAAGGGAGGCGGGCGGCGCTGTTCTGACGCGGTGCGCCGCTGCTGCGGCCGCCACCACCACCACCACCACCGGTGCGAGCGGGGCTGTTCACATGTTTGCTCGCACGCGCGGGGGAGGCGAGGCGAGGTGAGGCGACGGGTGTGCGTGTGCGGCTACGCCAAGTGCGTGACGGCGGAGGCGAGCAGCACGGCCACCGCAGCCAGCCACAGCGAGTGCGGCGCGGCGGCGCCGTTCACGTTGACGTGCTGCGAGAGACAGGTGTAGGTGGAGCTGAGGAAATAGCCGTTGCGGCACGTGGAGCACTTGGTGCCGTCGCGCAGCATGCACTGCGCGCAGTTGCCCACGTAGCAGTTGCCGATGGGCACGCACTGGCCGTTGAACGTGTAGTAGCCGGACCTGCAGTACTGGCACACGTTGCCGTCGTTGGGGTAACACGTGAGACAGTTGGGCACGTTGCACGGCGCCGTGGGCGTGGTGGTGCTGGTGGTGGTGCTGGCTTGCAAGCAGGCGGAGCGGTTCAACGACAGGTAGTAGCCGTCGTTGCAGGTGTTGCAGAGTACGGCACTGGTGGCGTCGCACACCTTGCAGTTGGCGACGGAGCAGTCACCGCTGTTGATGCACTTCCCCGTGACCGAGTCGGGTATCATGCGGTCGACGCACTTCGCGCACCGCGAGGGGTTGATGTCGCAGTGGCGGCAATAGGGGTCGGCACACTTCACGCAGGTGCCGTTCACGAGGCCGTAGCCCTCTTCGCAGCGCACGCATTTGTCGACCAGAGTGGTGTCGCACACTGCGCAATTCGTGACCGCGCACGGCCGCTGTACCTCGCAGTAACCGTTGCTAGGCGTGTAGCCGGTGTCGCACGTCGCGCAGGTGCTGTTGTCGACGAGGCTGGCGGACGACGACTTCTCACGGAAACACACGGCGCAGTGGCCCACGCGGCACCCTAAGGCCGTCACGCACTGCGAGTCCTGCCACGTGTATCCCGCCGAGCACAGCTTGCAGTCGGCCGTGCTGCCGGAATAGCACATGTCGCAATGGGTCACTGTGCAGGAACTCACGCACTTGCCGGTGCCGTCCAGCATGTAGCTGTCCAGGCACGTCTCGCACTTCTCGGCTGAGACGCTCTGGCACGTCTTGCAGTACGCAGCACGGCACTGCGCCACGCCGTTGGCGCCGGAAGCGCCGGCGCTCGAGCTGCCCGTGTTCACGAAACACAGGCCGGCGTTCCAGTGAAAGCCGTTGCTGCACAGCGCACACTGCAGGAGGGGGCCGCTGGAGTTCGTCATGCACTGGTCGCAGTTGGACACTTCGCACTTGAGACAATTGTTGTTTACGAGCTGGTAGTGCGTGTCGCACACCTCGCAGATGGATGTGTTGTTGTTGGCGCACTGGAAGCAGTGCTCCACCATACACGGCTTCTGTGCGGCCACGCAGTTAGTAATTGAGTTGGAGGAGCAGCAGAGGCAGCCAGAGCCGGAGGACTGAAGCTGGTCGTAGGAACTATTGGTGTCGCAGTGGTAGCCTGCACAGCCAGACGGCGTCGAAGTCGCCTGGGCGGATGCGGGGACGACGGCGGCGGCGCCCAGCACCAGCAGCGTCGCACACAGCAGCAGTGCGGCCTTTTCGTAACGCATGTCGGCCACGGGCGGGAAAGAAGGGAGGACTGCGTGCACGAGAGGGAGAAGAGCCCCAATGAAAGCGAATGAGTGTGTGTGGGTCGGCAGGTCTACGCAAAGGACACGGGACGGGTGCTCCGTGTTGGAAAGAAGGCAAGTAATAATAGAAACAGCAACAAAAAAGCTATAAGAGCTTATAAACGCGAGTGACAAGGCGAGCCGTGACTCGGATGCGTGTGCGTGTGTGGAGGGAGGGAAGGGGAAGACGAGAGGGCGGGAGGGCAGGAGGAAGAGGTGTGGGGTGAGGAGTGCGAGGGTGAGGGGACGCGGAGACTGGAGGGCTTGCAGCCGCTCGGCCTGGCACGGCGGCACGCACCGAGAGCAGCGCGAAGGGGCACAGCTGCCCGCAGGCAGACACGCGTGCACACACACACACACACACACACACACACACACCGTGGGCGAGCACGCGCACAGCCGGTGGCCTCAGGTGTGTGTATGGTGTGTGTGTGCTGTGCAGAGTGGGGAGGAAGGGAGGGAGTTAGATGCTTTGACCTTGCGAGCCTGTGTGCACATGGGACAAACACCAGCGGACGGAGACGCCGCGTCCAACGTGCCGCACACGCCACGCTCACGGACACACAACTGCGCACACACGCACCTTTCAGCGTGTCGGTGTGTCGGGATCTGCGTGTGTGCGCGTGTGTGTGTTTTGTGCGTGCATGCGGACGCGACGACTCGCCGGGGGCAGCAACAACGACGACGATGACGGGCAGAAGGAGAAGCAAAGGAGAAAAGGAAGAAGAGAAGAAACAAACAGGCAAAAGAAAGAGAAAGAGAGCCAAAAAACAATACGTGCGAAAATGAAAAGGAACCAATTCGAGGAAAACGTCTAGACACATATACACTGGAGGCCTCAGTCATCGTGGGCTGGGCTGGGAAAGGCAACGGGGGCAGGACAAAAGAGAGGCGTGCGGCACCGACAGGTGACCGGTGAAAATAGGGAAAGGGGAAAAGCAAAGCGTACCGTTCTTTTGTGTGTGCTTCGTAGTGGCGTCCTGCCACTTATCGCCTGACTGGGAGGCGAGGGAAAGGGAGGCGGGCGGCGCTGTTCTGACGCGGTGCGCCGCTGCTGCGGCCGCCACCACCACCACCACCACCGGTGCGAGCGGGGCTGTTCACATGTTTGCTCGCACGCGCGGGGGAGGCGAGGCGAGGTGAGGCGACGGGTGTGCGTGTGCGGCTACGCCAAGTGCGTGACGGCGGAGGCGAGCAGCACGGCCACCGCAGCCAGCCACAGCGAGTGCGGCGCGGCGGCGCCGTTCACGTTGACGTGCTGCGAGAGACAGGTGTAGGTGGAGCTGAGGAAATAGCCGTTGCGGCACGTGGAGCACTTGGTGCCGTCGCGCAGCATGCACTGCGCGCAGTTGCCCACGTAGCAGTTGCCGATGGGCACGCACTGGCCGTTGAACGTGTAGTAGCCGGACCTGCAGTACTGGCACACGTTGCCGTCGTTGGGGTAACACGTGAGACAGTTGGGCACGTTGCACGGCGCCGTGGGCGTGGTGGTGCTGGTGGTGGTGCTGGCTTGCAAGCAGGCGGAGCGGTTCAACGACAGGTAGTAGCCGTCGTTGCAGGTGTTGCAGAGTACGGCACTGGTGGCGTCGCACACCTTGCAGTTGGCGACGGAGCAGTCACCGCTGTTGATGCACTTCCCCGTGACCGAGTCGGGTATCATGCGGTCGACGCACTTCGCGCACCGCGAGGGGTTGATGTCGCAGTGGCGGCAATAGGGGTCGGCACACTTCACGCAGGTGCCGTTCACGAGGCCGTAGCCCTCTTCGCAGCGCACGCATTTGTCGACCAGAGTGGTGTCGCACACTGCGCAATTCGTGACCGCGCACGGCCGCTGTACCTCGCAGTAACCGTTGCTAGGCGTGTAGCCGGTGTCGCACGTCGCGCAGGTGCTGTTGTCGACGAGGCTGGCGGACGACGACTTCTCACGGAAACACACGGCGCAGTGGCCCACGCGGCACCCTAAGGCCGTCACGCACTGCGAGTCCTGCCACGTGTATCCCGCCGAGCACAGCTTGCAGTCGGCCGTGCTGCCGGAATAGCACATGTCGCAATGGGTCACTGTGCAGGAACTCACGCACTTGCCGGTGCCGTCCAGCATGTAGCTGTCCAGGCACGTCTCGCACTTCTCGGCTGAGACGCTCTGGCACGTCTTGCAGTACGCAGCACGGCACTGCGCCACGCCGTTGGCGCCGGAAGCGCCGGCGCTCGAGCTGCCCGTGTTCACGAAACACAGGCCGGCGTTCCAGTGAAAGCCGTTGCTGCACAGCGCACACTGCAGGAGGGGGCCGCTGGAGTTCGTCATGCACTGGTCGCAGTTGGACACTTCGCACTTGAGACAATTGTTGTTTACGAGCTGGTAGTGCGTGTCGCACACCTCGCAGATGGATGTGTTGTTGTTGGCGCACTGGAAGCAGTGCTCCACCATACACGGCTTCTGTGCGGCCACGCAGTTAGTAATTGAGTTGGAGGAGCAGCAGAGGCAGCCAGAGCCGGAGGACTGAAGCTGGTCGTAGGAACTATTGGTGTCGCAGTGGTAGCCTGCACAGCCAGACGGCGTCGAAGTCGCCTGGGCGGATGCGGGGACGACGGCGGCGGCGCCCAGCACCAGCAGCGTCGCACACAGCAGCAGTGCGGCCTTTTCGTAACGCATGTCGGCCACGGGCGGGAAAGAAGGGAGGACTGCGTGCACGAGAGGGAGAAGAGCCCCAATGAAAACGAATGAGTGTGTGTGGGTCGGCAGGTCTACGCAAAGGACACGGGACGGGTGCTCCGTGTTGGAAAGAAGGCAAGTAATAATAGAAACAGCAACAAAAAAGCTATAAGAGCTTATAAACGCGAGTGACAAGGCGAGCCGTGACTCGGATGCGTGTGCGTGTGTGGAGGGAGGGAAGGGGAAGACGAGAGGGCGGGAGGGCAGGAGGAAGAGGTGTGGGGTGAGGAGTGCGAGGGTGAGGGGACGCGGAGACTGGAGGGCTTGCAGCCGCTCGGCCTGGCACGGCGGCACGCACCGAGAGCAGCGCGAAGGGGCACAGCTGCCCGCAGGCAGACACGCGTGCACACACACACACACACACACACACACACACCGTGGGCGAGCACGCGCACAGCCGGTGGCCTCAGGTGTGTGTATGGTGTGTGTGTGCTGTGCAGAGTGGGGAGGAAGGGAGGGAGTTAGATGCTTTGACCTTGCGAGCCTGTGTGCACATGGGACAAACACCAGCGGACGGAGACGCCGCGTCCAACGTGCCGCACACGCCACGCTCACGGACACACAACTGCGCACACACGCACCTTTCAGCGTGTCGGTGTGTCGGGATCTGCGTGTGTGCGCGTGTGTGTGTTTTGTGCGTGCATGCGGACGCGACGACTCGCCGGGGGCAGCAACAACGACGACGATGACGGGCAGAAGGAGAAGCAAAGGAGAAAAGGAAGAAGAGAAGAAACAAACAGGCAAAAGAAAGAGAAAGAGAGCCAAAAAACAATACGTGCGAAAATGAAAAGGAACCAATTCGAGGAAAACGTCTAGACACATATACACTGGAGGCCTCAGTCATCGTGGGCTGGGCTGGGAAAGGCAACGGGGGCAGGACAAAAGAGAGGCGTGCGGCACCGACAGGTGACCGGTGAAAATAGGGAAAGGGGAAAAGCAAAGCGTACCGTTCTTTTGTGTGTGCTTCGTAGTGGCGTCCTGCCACTTATCGCCTGACTGGGAGGCGAGGGAAAGGGAGGCGGGCGGCGCTGTTCTGACGCGGTGCGCCGCTGCTGCGGCCGCCACCACCACCACCACCACCGGTGCGAGCGGGGCTGTTCACATGTTTGCTCGCACGCGCGGGGGAGGCGAGGCGAGGTGAGGCGACGGGTGTGCGTGTGCGGCTACGCCAAGTGCGTGACGGCGGAGGCGAGCAGCACGGCCACCGCAGCCAGCCACAGCGAGTGCGGCGCGGCGGCGCCGTTCACGTTGACGTGCTGCGAGAGACAGGTGTAGGTGGAGCTGAGGAAATAGCCGTTGCGGCACGTGGAGCACTTGGTGCCGTCGCGCAGCATGCACTGCGCGCAGTTGCCCACGTAGCAGTTGCCGATGGGCACGCACTGGCCGTTGAACGTGTAGTAGCCGGACCTGCAGTACTGGCACACGTTGCCGTCGTTGGGGTAACACGTGAGACAGTTGGGCACGTTGCACGGCGCCGTGGGCGTGGTGGTGCTGGTGGTGGTGCTGGCTTGCAAGCAGGCGGAGCGGTTCAACGACAGGTAGTAGCCGTCGTTGCAGGTGTTGCAGAGTACGGCACTGGTGGCGTCGCACACCTTGCAGTTGGCGACGGAGCAGTCACCGCTGTTGATGCACTTCCCCGTGACCGAGTCGGGTATCATGCGGTCGACGCACTTCGCGCACCGCGAGGGGTTGATGTCGCAGTGGCGGCAATAGGGGTCGGCACACTTCACGCAGGTGCCGTTCACGAGGCCGTAGCCCTCTTCGCAGCGCACGCATTTGTCGACCAGAGTGGTGTCGCACACTGCGCAATTCGTGACCGCGCACGGCCGCTGTACCTCGCAGTAACCGTTGCTAGGCGTGTAGCCGGTGTCGCACGTCGCGCAGGTGCTGTTGTCGACGAGGCTGGCGGACGACGACTTCTCACGGAAACACACGGCGCAGTGGCCCACGCGGCACCCTAAGGCCGTCACGCACTGCGAGTCCTGCCACGTGTATCCCGCCGAGCACAGCTTGCAGTCGGCCGTGCTGCCGGAATAGCACATGTCGCAATGGGTCACTGTGCAGGAACTCACGCACTTGCCGGTGCCGTCCAGCATGTAGCTGTCCAGGCACGTCTCGCACTTCTCGGCTGAGACGCTCTGGCACGTCTTGCAGTACGCAGCACGGCACTGCGCCACGCCGTTGGCGCCGGAAGCGCCGGCGCTCGAGCTGCCCGTGTTCACGAAACACAGGCCGGCGTTCCAGTGAAAGCCGTTGCTGCACAGCGCACACTGCAGGAGGGGGCCGCTGGAGTTCGTCATGCACTGGTCGCAGTTGGACACTTCGCACTTGAGACAATTGTTGTTTACGAGCTGGTAGTGCGTGTCGCACACCTCGCAGATGGATGTGTTGTTGTTGGCGCACTGGAAGCAGTGCTCCACCATACACGGCTTCTGTGCGGCCACGCAGTTAGTAATTGAGTTGGAGGAGCAGCAGAGGCAGCCAGAGCCGGAGGACTGAAGCTGGTCGTAGGAACTATTGGTGTCGCAGTGGTAGCCTGCACAGCCAGACGGCGTCGAAGTCGCCTGGGCGGATGCGGGGACGACGGCGGCGGCGCCCAGCACCAGCAGCGTCGCACACAGCAGCAGTGCGGCCTTTTCGTAACGCATGTCGGCCACGGGCGGGAAAGAAGGGAGGACTGCGTGCACGAGAGGGAGAAGAGCCCCAATGAAAACGAATGAGTGTGTGTGGATCGGCAGGTCTACGCAAAGGACACGGGACGGGTGCTCCGTGTTGGAAAGAAGGCAAGTAATAATAGAAACAGCAACAAAAAAGCTATAAGAGCTTATAAACGCGAGTGACAAGGCGAGCCGTGACTCGGATGCGTGTGCGTGTGTGGAGGGAGGGAAGGGGAAGACGAGAGGGCGGGAGGGCAGGAGGAAGAGGTGTGGGGTGAGGAGTGCGAGGGTGAGGGGACGCGGAGACTGGAGGGCTTGCAGCCGCTCGGCCTGGCACGGCGGCACGCACCGAGAGCAGCGCGAAGGGGCACAGCTGCCCGCAGGCAGACACGCGTGCACACACACACACACACACACACACACACACACCGTGGGCGAGCACGCGCACAGCCGGTGGCCTCAGGTGTGTGTATGGTGTGTGTGTGTGCTGTGCAGAGTGGGGAGGAAGGGAGGGAGTTAGATGCTTTGACCTTGCGAGCCTGTGTGCACATGGGACAAACACCAGCGGACGGAGACGCCGCGTCCAACGTGCCGCACACGCCACGCTCACGGACACACAACTGCGCACACACGCACCTTTCAGCGTGTCGGTGTGTCGGGATCTGCGTGTGTGCGCGTGTGTGTGTTTTGTGCGTGCATGCGGACGCGACGACTCGCCGGGGGCAGCAACAACGACGACGATGACGGGCAGAAGGAGAAGCAAAGGAGAAAAGGAAGAAGAGAAGAAACAAACAGGCAAAAGAAAGAGAAAGAGAGCCAAAAAACAATACGTGCGAAAATGAAAAGGAACCAATTCGAGGAAAACGTCTAGACACATATACACTGGAGGCCTCAGTCATCGTGGGCTGGGCTGGGAAAGGCAACGGGGGCAGGACAAAAGAGAGGCGTGCGGCACCGACAGGTGACCGGTGAAAATAGGGAAAGGGGAAAAGCAAAGCGTACCGTTCTTTTGTGTGTGCTTCGTAGTGGCGTCCTGCCACTTATCGCCTGACTGGGAGGCGAGGGAAAGGGAGGCGGGCGGCGCTGTTCTGACGCGGTGCGCCGCTGCTGCGGCCGCCACCACCACCACCACCACCGGTGCGAGCGGGGCTGTTCACATGTTTGCTCGCACGCGCGGGGGAGGCGAGGCGAGGTGAGGCGACGGGTGTGCGTGTGCGGCTACGCCAAGTGCGTGACGGCGGAGGCGAGCAGCACGGCCACCGCAGCCAGCCACAGCGAGTGCGGCGCGGCGGCGCCGTTCACGTTGACGTGCTGCGAGAGACAGGTGTAGGTGGAGCTGAGGAAATAGCCGTTGCGGCACGTGGAGCACTTGGTGCCGTCGCGCAGCATGCACTGCGCGCAGTTGCCCACGTAGCAGTTGCCGATGGGCACGCACTGGCCGTTGAACGTGTAGTAGCCGGACCTGCAGTACTGGCACACGTTGCCGTCGTTGGGGTAACACGTGAGACAGTTGGGCACGTTGCACGGCGCCGTGGGCGTGGTGGTGCTGGTGGTGGTGCTGGCTTGCAAGCAGGCGGAGCGGTTCAACGACAGGTAGTAGCCGTCGTTGCAGGTGTTGCAGAGTACGGCACTGGTGGCGTCGCACACCTTGCAGTTGGCGACGGAGCAGTCACCGCTGTTGATGCACTTCCCCGTGACCGAGTCGGGTATCATGCGGTCGACGCACTTCGCGCACCGCGAGGGGTTGATGTCGCAGTGGCGGCAATAGGGGTCGGCACACTTCACGCAGGTGCCGTTCACGAGGCCGTAGCCCTCTTCGCAGCGCACGCATTTGTCGACCAGAGTGGTGTCGCACACTGCGCAATTCGTGACCGCGCACGGCCGCTGTACCTCGCAGTAACCGTTGCTAGGCGTGTAGCCGGTGTCGCACGTCGCGCAGGTGCTGTTGTCGACGAGGCTGGCGGACGACGACTTCTCACGGAAACACACGGCGCAGTGGCCCACGCGGCACCCTAAGGCCGTCACGCACTGCGAGTCCTGCCACGTGTATCCCGCCGAGCACAGCTTGCAGTCGGCCGTGCTGCCGGAATAGCACATGTCGCAATGGGTCACTGTGCAGGAACTCACGCACTTGCCGGTGCCGTCCAGCATGTAGCTGTCCAGGCACGTCTCGCACTTCTCGGCTGAGACGCTCTGGCACGTCTTGCAGTACGCAGCACGGCACTGCGCCACGCCGTTGGCGCCGGAAGCGCCGGCGCTCGAGCTGCCCGTGTTCACGAAACACAGGCCGGCGTTCCAGTGAAAGCCGTTGCTGCACAGCGCACACTGCAGGAGGGGGCCGCTGGAGTTCGTCATGCACTGGTCGCAGTTGGACACTTCGCACTTGAGACAATTGTTGTTTACGAGCTGGTAGTGCGTGTCGCACACCTCGCAGATGGATGTGTTGTTGTTGGCGCACTGGAAGCAGTGCTCCACCATACACGGCTTCTGTGCGGCCACGCAGTTAGTAATTGAGTTGGAGGAGCAGCAGAGGCAGCCAGAGCCGGAGGACTGAAGCTGGTCGTAGGAACTATTGGTGTCGCAGTGGTAGCCTGCACAGCCAGACGGCGTCGAAGTCGCCTGGGCGGATGCGGGGACGACGGCGGCGGCGCCCAGCACCAGCAGCGTCGCACACAGCAGCAGTGCGGCCTTTTCGTAACGCATGTCGGCCACGGGCGGGAAAGAAGGGAGGACTGCGTGCACGAGAGGGAGAAGAGCCCCAATGAAAACGAATGAGTGTGTGTGGGTCGGCAGGTCTACGCAAAGGACACGGGACGGGTGCTCCGTGTTGGAAAGAAGGCAAGTAATAATAGAAACAGCAACAAAAAAGCTATAAGAGCTTATAAACGCGAGTGACAAGGCGAGCCGTGACTCGGATGCGTGTGCGTGTGTGGAGGGAGGGAAGGGGAAGACGAGAGGGCGGGAGGGCAGGAGGAAGAGGTGTGGGGTGAGGAGTGCGAGGGTGAGGGGACGCGGAGACTGGAGGGCTTGCAGCCGCTCGGCCTGGCACGGCGGCACGCACCGAGAGCAGCGCGAAGGGGCACAGCTGCCCGCAGGCAGACACGCGTGCACACACACACACACACACACACACACACACCGTGGGCGAGCACGCGCACAGCCGGTGGCCTCAGGTGTGTGTATGGTGTGTGTGTGTGCTGTGCAGAGTGGGGAGGAAGGGAGGGAGTTAGATGCTTTGACCTTGCGAGCCTGTGTGCACATGGGACAAACACCAGCGGACGGAGACGCCGCGTCCAACGTGCCGCACACGCCACGCTCACGGACACACAACTGCGCACACACGCACCTTTCAGCGTGTCGGTGTGTCGGGATCTGCGTGTGTGCGCGTGTGTGTGTTTTGTGCGTGCATGCGGACGCGACGACTCGCCGGGGGCAGCAACAACGACGACGATGACGGGCAGAAGGAGAAGCAAAGGAGAAAAGGAAGAAGAGAAGAAACAAACAGGCAAAAGAAAGAGAAAGAGAGCCAAAAAACAATACGTGCGAAAATGAAAAGGAACCAATTCGAGGAAAACGTCTAGACACATATACACTGGAGGCCTCAGTCATCGTGGGCTGGGCTGGGAAAGGCAACGGGGGCAGGACAAAAGAGAGGCGTGCGGCACCGACAGGTGACCGGTGAAAATAGGGAAAGGGGAAAAGCAAAGCGTACCGTTCTTTTGTGTGTGCTTCGTAGTGGCGTCCTGCCACTTATCGCCTGACTGGGAGGCGAGGGAAAGGGAGGCGGGCGGCGCTGTTCTGACGCGGTGCGCCGCTGCTGCGGCCGCCACCACCACCACCACCACCGGTGCGAGCGGGGCTGTTCACATGTTTGCTCGCACGCGCGGGGGAGGCGAGGCGAGGTGAGGCGACGGGTGTGCGTGTGCGGCTACGCCAAGTGCGTGACGGCGGAGGCGAGCAGCACGGCCACCGCAGCCAGCCACAGCGAGTGCGGCGCGGCGGCGCCGTTCACGTTGACGTGCTGCGAGAGACAGGTGTAGGTGGAGCTGAGGAAATAGCCGTTGCGGCACGTGGAGCACTTGGTGCCGTCGCGCAGCATGCACTGCGCGCAGTTGCCCACGTAGCAGTTGCCGATGGGCACGCACTGGCCGTTGAACGTGTAGTAGCCGGACCTGCAGTACTGGCACACGTTGCCGTCGTTGGGGTAACACGTGAGACAGTTGGGCACGTTGCACGGCGCCGTGGGCGTGGTGGTGCTGGTGGTGGTGCTGGCTTGCAAGCAGGCGGAGCGGTTCAACGACAGGTAGTAGCCGTCGTTGCAGGTGTTGCAGAGTACGGCACTGGTGGCGTCGCACACCTTGCAGTTGGCGACGGAGCAGTCACCGCTGTTGATGCACTTCCCCGTGACCGAGTCGGGTATCATGCGGTCGACGCACTTCGCGCACCGCGAGGGGTTGATGTCGCAGTGGCGGCAATAGGGGTCGGCACACTTCACGCAGGTGCCGTTCACGAGGCCGTAGCCCTCTTCGCAGCGCACGCATTTGTCGACCAGAGTGGTGTCGCACACTGCGCAATTCGTGACCGCGCACGGCCGCTGTACCTCGCAGTAACCGTTGCTAGGCGTGTAGCCGGTGTCGCACGTCGCGCAGGTGCTGTTGTCGACGAGGCTGGCGGACGACGACTTCTCACGGAAACACACGGCGCAGTGGCCCACGCGGCACCCTAAGGCCGTCACGCACTGCGAGTCCTGCCACGTGTATCCCGCCGAGCACAGCTTGCAGTCGGCCGTGCTGCCGGAATAGCACATGTCGCAATGGGTCACTGTGCAGGAACTCACGCACTTGCCGGTGCCGTCCAGCATGTAGCTGTCCAGGCACGTCTCGCACTTCTCGGCTGAGACGCTCTGGCACGTCTTGCAGTACGCAGCACGGCACTGCGCCACGCCGTTGGCGCCGGAAGCGCCGGCGCTCGAGCTGCCCGTGTTCACGAAACACAGGCCGGCGTTCCAGTGAAAGCCGTTGCTGCACAGCGCACACTGCAGGAGGGGGCCGCTGGAGTTCGTCATGCACTGGTCGCAGTTGGACACTTCGCACTTGAGACAATTGTTGTTTACGAGCTGGTAGTGCGTGTCGCACACCTCGCAGATGGATGTGTTGTTGTTGGCGCACTGGAAGCAGTGCTCCACCATACACGGCTTCTGTGCGGCCACGCAGTTAGTAATTGAGTTGGAGGAGCAGCAGAGGCAGCCAGAGCCGGAGGACTGAAGCTGGTCGTAGGAACTATTGGTGTCGCAGTGGTAGCCTGCACAGCCAGACGGCGTCGAAGTCGCCTGGGCGGATGCGGGGACGACGGCGGCGGCGCCCAGCACCAGCAGCGTCGCACACAGCAGCAGTGCGGCCTTTTCGTAACGCATGTCGGCCACGGGCGGGAAAGAAGGGAGGACTGCGTGCACGAGAGGGAGAAGAGCCCCAATGAAAACGAATGAGTGTGTGTGGGTCGGCAGGTCTACGCAAAGGACACGGGACGGGTGCTCCGTGTTGGAAAGAAGGCAAGTAATAATAGAAACAGCAACAAAAAAGCTATAAGAGCTTATAAACGCGAGTGACAAGGCGAGCCGTGACTCGGATGCGTGTGCGTGTGTGGAGGGAGGGAAGGGGAAGACGAGAGGGCGGGAGGGCAGGAGGAAGAGGTGTGGGGTGAGGAGTGCGAGGGTGAGGGGACGCGGAGACTGGAGGGCTTGCAGCCGCTCGGCCTGGCACGGCGGCACGCACCGAGAGCAGCGCGAAGGGGCACAGCTGCCCGCAGGCAGACACGCGTGCACACACACACACACACACACACACACACACACCGTGGGCGAGCACGCGCACAGCCGGTGGCCTCAGGTGTGTGTATGGTGTGTGTGTGCTGTGCAGAGTGGGGAGGAAGGGAGGGAGTTAGATGCTTTGACCTTGCGAGCCTGTGTGCACATGGGACAAACACCAGCGGACGGAGACGCCGCGTCCAACGTGCCGCACACGCCACGCTCACGGACACACAACTGCGCACACACGCACCTTTCAGCGTGTCGGTGTGTCGGGATCTGCGTGTGTGCGCGTGTGTGTGTTTTGTGCGTGCATGCGGACGCGACGACTCGCCGGGGGCAGCAACAACGACGACGATGACGGGCAGAAGGAGAAGCAAAGGAGAAAAGGAAGAAGAGAAGAAACAAACAGGCAAAAGAAAGAGAAAGAGAGCCAAAAAACAATACGTGCGAAAATGAAAAGGAACCAATTCGAGGAAAACGTCTAGACACATATACACTGGAGGCCTCAGTCATCGTGGGCTGGGCTGGGAAAGGCAACGGGGGCAGGACAAAAGAGAGGCGTGCGGCACCGACAGGTGACCGGTGAAAATAGGGAAAGGGGAAAAGCAAAGCGTACCGTTCTTTTGTGTGTGCTTCGTAGTGGCGTCCTGCCACTTATCGCCTGACTGGGAGGCGAGGGAAAGGGAGGCGGGCGGCGCTGTTCTGACGCGGTGCGCCGCTGCTGCGGCCGCCACCACCACCACCACCACCGGTGCGAGCGGGGCTGTTCACATGTTTGCTCGCACGCGCGGGGGAGGCGAGGCGAGGTGAGGCGACGGGTGTGCGTGTGCGGCTACGCCAAGTGCGTGACGGCGGAGGCGAGCAGCACGGCCACCGCAGCCAGCCACAGCGAGTGCGGCGCGGCGGCGCCGTTCACGTTGACGTGCTGCGAGAGACAGGTGTAGGTGGAGCTGAGGAAATAGCCGTTGCGGCACGTGGAGCACTTGGTGCCGTCGCGCAGCATGCACTGCGCGCAGTTGCCCACGTAGCAGTTGCCGATGGGCACGCACTGGCCGTTGAACGTGTAGTAGCCGGACCTGCAGTACTGGCACACGTTGCCGTCGTTGGGGTAACACGTGAGACAGTTGGGCACGTTGCACGGCGCCGTGGGCGTGGTGGTGCTGGTGGTGGTGCTGGCTTGCAAGCAGGCGGAGCGGTTCAACGACAGGTAGTAGCCGTCGTTGCAGGTGTTGCAGAGTACGGCACTGGTGGCGTCGCACACCTTGCAGTTGGCGACGGAGCAGTCACCGCTGTTGATGCACTTCCCCGTGACCGAGTCGGGTATCATGCGGTCGACGCACTTCGCGCACCGCGAGGGGTTGATGTCGCAGTGGCGGCAATAGGGGTCGGCACACTTCACGCAGGTGCCGTTCACGAGGCCGTAGCCCTCTTCGCAGCGCACGCATTTGTCGACCAGAGTGGTGTCGCACACTGCGCAATTCGTGACCGCGCACGGCCGCTGTACCTCGCAGTAACCGTTGCTAGGCGTGTAGCCGGTGTCGCACGTCGCGCAGGTGCTGTTGTCGACGAGGCTGGCGGACGACGACTTCTCACGGAAACACACGGCGCAGTGGCCCACGCGGCACCCTAAGGCCGTCACGCACTGCGAGTCCTGCCACGTGTATCCCGCCGAGCACAGCTTGCAGTCGGCCGTGCTGCCGGAATAGCACATGTCGCAATGGGTCACTGTGCAGGAACTCACGCACTTGCCGGTGCCGTCCAGCATGTAGCTGTCCAGGCACGTCTCGCACTTCTCGGCTGAGACGCTCTGGCACGTCTTGCAGTACGCAGCACGGCACTGCGCCACGCCGTTGGCGCCGGAAGCGCCGGCGCTCGAGCTGCCCGTGTTCACGAAACACAGGCCGGCGTTCCAGTGAAAGCCGTTGCTGCACAGCGCACACTGCAGGAGGGGGCCGCTGGAGTTCGTCATGCACTGGTCGCAGTTGGACACTTCGCACTTGAGACAATTGTTGTTTACGAGCTGGTAGTGCGTGTCGCACACCTCGCAGATGGATGTGTTGTTGTTGGCGCACTGGAAGCAGTGCTCCACCATACACGGCTTCTGTGCGGCCACGCAGTTAGTAATTGAGTTGGAGGAGCAGCAGAGGCAGCCAGAGCCGGAGGACTGAAGCTGGTCGTAGGAACTATTGGTGTCGCAGTGGTAGCCTGCACAGCCAGACGGCGTCGAAGTCGCCTGGGCGGATGCGGGGACGACGGCGGCGGCGCCCAGCACCAGCAGCGTCGCACACAGCAGCAGTGCGGCCTTTTCGTAACGCATGTCGGCCACGGGCGGGAAAGAAGGGAGGACTGCGTGCACGAGAGGGAGAAGAGCCCCAATGAAAACGAATGAGTGTGTGTGGATCGGCAGGTCTACGCAAAGGACACGGGACGGGTGCTCCGTGTTGGAAAGAAGGCAAGTAATAATAGAAACAGCAACAAAAAAGCTATAAGAGCTTATAAACGCGAGTGACAAGGCGAGCCGTGACTCGGATGCGTGTGCGTGTGTGGAGGGAGGGAAGGGGAAGACGAGAGGGCGGGAGGGCAGGAGGAAGAGGTGTGGGGTGAGGAGTGCGAGGGTGAGGGGACGCGGAGACTGGAGGGCTTGCAGCCGCTCGGCCTGGCACGGCGGCACGCACCGAGAGCAGCGCGAAGGGGCACAGCTGCCCGCAGGCAGACACGCGTGCACACACACACACACACACACACACACACACACCGTGGGCGAGCACGCGCACAGCCGGTGGCCTCAGGTGTGTGTATGGTGTGTGTGTGTGCTGTGCAGAGTGGGGAGGAAGGGAGGGAGTTAGATGCTTTGACCTTGCGAGGCTGTGTGCACATGGGACAAACACCAGCGGACGGAGACGCCGCGTCCAACGTGCCGCACACGCCACGCTCACGGACACACAACTGCGCACACACGCACCTTTCAGCGTGTCGGTGTGTCGGGATCTGCGTGTGTGCGCGTGTGTGTGTTTTGTGCGTGCATGCGGACGCGACGACTCGCCGGGGGCAGCAACAACGACGACGATGACGGGCAGAAGGAGAAGCAAAGGAGAAAAGGAAGAAGAGAAGAAACAAACAGGCAAAAGAAAGAGAAAGAGAGCCAAAAAACAATACGTGCGAAAATGAAAAGGAACCAATTCGAGGAAAACGTCTAGACACATATACACTGGAGGCCTCAGTCATCGTGGGCTGGGCTGGGAAAGGCAACGGGGGCAGGACAAAAGAGAGGCGTGCGGCACCGACAGGTGACCGGTGAAAATAGGGAAAGGGGAAAAGCAAAGCGTACCGTTCTTTTGTGTGTGCTTCGTAGTGGCGTCCTGCCACTTATCGCCTGACTGGGAGGCGAGGGAAAGGGAGGCGGGCGGCGCTGTTCTGACGCGGTGCGCCGCTGCTGCGGCCGCCACCACCACCACCACCACCGGTGCGAGCGGGGCTGTTCACATGTTTGCTCGCACGCGCGGGGGAGGCGAGGCGAGGTGAGGCGACGGGTGTGCGTGTGCGGCTACGCCAAGTGCGTGACGGCGGAGGCGAGCAGCACGGCCACCGCAGCCAGCCACAGCGAGTGCGGCGCGGCGGCGCCGTTCACGTTGACGTGCTGCGAGAGACAGGTGTAGGTGGAGCTGAGGAAATAGCCGTTGCGGCACGTGGAGCACTTGGTGCCGTCGCGCAGCATGCACTGCGCGCAGTTGCCCACGTAGCAGTTGCCGATGGGCACGCACTGGCCGTTGAACGTGTAGTAGCCGGACCTGCAGTACTGGCACACGTTGCCGTCGTTGGGGTAACACGTGAGACAGTTGGGCACGTTGCACGGCGCCGTGGGCGTGGTGGTGCTGGTGGTGGTGCTGGCTTGCAAGCAGGCGGAGCGGTTCAACGACAGGTAGTAGCCGTCGTTGCAGGTGTTGCAGAGTACGGCACTGGTGGCGTCGCACACCTTGCAGTTGGCGACGGAGCAGTCACCGCTGTTGATGCACTTCCCCGTGACCGAGTCGGGTATCATGCGGTCGACGCACTTCGCGCACCGCGAGGGGTTGATGTCGCAGTGGCGGCAATAGGGGTCGGCACACTTCACGCAGGTGCCGTTCACGAGGCCGTAGCCCTCTTCGCAGCGCACGCATTTGTCGACCAGAGTGGTGTCGCACACTGCGCAATTCGTGACCGCGCACGGCCGCTGTACCTCGCAGTAACCGTTGCTAGGCGTGTAGCCGGTGTCGCACGTCGCGCAGGTGCTGTTGTCGACGAGGCTGGCGGACGACGACTTCTCACGGAAACACACGGCGCAGTGGCCCACGCGGCACCCTAAGGCCGTCACGCACTGCGAGTCCTGCCACGTGTATCCCGCCGAGCACAGCTTGCAGTCGGCCGTGCTGCCGGAATAGCACATGTCGCAATGGGTCACTGTGCAGGAACTCACGCACTTGCCGGTGCCGTCCAGCATGTAGCTGTCCAGGCACGTCTCGCACTTCTCGGCTGAGACGCTCTGGCACGTCTTGCAGTACGCAGCACGGCACTGCGCCACGCCGTTGGCGCCGGAAGCGCCGGCGCTCGAGCTGCCCGTGTTCACGAAACACAGGCCGGCGTTCCAGTGAAAGCCGTTGCTGCACAGCGCACACTGCAGGAGGGGGCCGCTGGAGTTCGTCATGCACTGGTCGCAGTTGGACACTTCGCACTTGAGACAATTGTTGTTTACGAGCTGGTAGTGCGTGTCGCACACCTCGCAGATGGATGTGTTGTTGTTGGCGCACTGGAAGCAGTGCTCCACCATACACGGCTTCTGTGCGGCCACGCAGTTAGTAATTGAGTTGGAGGAGCAGCAGAGGCAGCCAGAGCCGGAGGACTGAAGCTGGTCGTAGGAACTATTGGTGTCGCAGTGGTAGCCTGCACAGCCAGACGGCGTCGAAGTCGCCTGGGCGGATGCGGGGACGACGGCGGCGGCGCCCAGCACCAGCAGCGTCGCACACAGCAGCAGTGCGGCCTTTTCGTAACGCATGTCGGCCACGGGCGGGAAAGAAGGGAGGACTGCGTGCACGAGAGGGAGAAGAGCCCCAATGAAAACGAATGAGTGTGTGTGGGTCGGCAGGTCTACGCAAAGGACACGGGACGGGTGCTCCGTGTTGGAAAGAAGGCAAGTAATAATAGAAACAGCAACAAAAAAGCTATAAGAGCTTATAAACGCGAGTGACAAGGCGAGCCGTGACTCGGATGCGTGTGCGTGTGTGGAGGGAGGGAAGGGGAAGACGAGAGGGCGGGAGGGCAGGAGGAAGAGGTGTGGGGTGAGGAGTGCGAGGGTGAGGGGACGCGGAGACTGGAGGGCTTGCAGCCGCTCGGCCTGGCACGGCGGCACGCACCGAGAGCAGCGCGAAGGGGCACAGCTGCCCGCAGGCAGACACGCGTGCACACACACACACACACACACACACACACACACACCGTGGGCGAGCACGCGCACAGCCGGTGGCCTCAGGTGTGTGTATGGTGTGTGTGTGCTGTGCAGAGTGGGGAGGAAGGGAGGGAGTTAGATGCTTTGACCTTGCGAGGCTGTGTGCACATGGGACAAACACCAGCGGACGGAGACGCCGCGTCCAACGTGCCGCACACGCCACGCTCACGGACACACAACTGCGCACACACGCACCTTTCAGCGTGTCGGTGTGTCGGGATCTGCGTGTGTGCGCGTGTGTGTGTTTTGTGCGTGCATGCGGACGCGACGACTCGCCGGGGGCAGCAACAACGACGACGATGACGGGCAGAAGGAGAAGCAAAGGAGAAAAGGAAGAAGAGAAGAAACAAACAGGCAAAAGAAAGAGAAAGAGAGCCAAAAAACAATACGTGCGAAAATGAAAAGGAACCAATTCGAGGAAAACGTCTAGACACATATACACTGGAGGCCTCAGTCATCGTGGGCTGGGCTGGGAAAGGCAACGGGGGCAGGACAAAAGAGAGGCGTGCGGCACCGACAGGTGACCGGTGAAAATAGGGAAAGGGGAAAAGCAAAGCGTACCGTTCTTTTGTGTGTGCTTCGTAGTGGCGTCCTGCCACTTATCGCCTGACTGGGAGGCGAGGGAAAGGGAGGCGGGCGGCGCTGTTCTGACGCGGTGCGCCGCTGCTGCGGCCGCCACCACCACCACCACCACCGGTGCGAGCGGGGCTGTTCACATGTTTGCTCGCACGCGCGGGGGAGGCGAGGCGAGGTGAGGCGACGGGTGTGCGTGTGCGGCTACGCCAAGTGCGTGACGGCGGAGGCGAGCAGCACGGCCACCGCAGCCAGCCACAGCGAGTGCGGCGCGGCGGCGCCGTTCACGTTGACGTGCTGCGAGAGACAGGTGTAGGTGGAGCTGAGGAAATAGCCGTTGCGGCACGTGGAGCACTTGGTGCCGTCGCGCAGCATGCACTGCGCGCAGTTGCCCACGTAGCAGTTGCCGATGGGCACGCACTGGCCGTTGAACGTGTAGTAGCCGGACCTGCAGTACTGGCACACGTTGCCGTCGTTGGGGTAACACGTGAGACAGTTGGGCACGTTGCACGGCGCCGTGGGCGTGGCGGTGGTAGTGGTGGTGCTGGTGGTGGTGCTGGCTTGCAAGCAGGCGGAGCGGTTCAACGACAGGTAGTAGCCGTCGTTGCAGGTGTTGCAGAGTACGGCACTGGTGGCGTCGCACACCTTGCAGTTGGCGACGGAGCAGTCACCGCTGTTGATGCACTTCCCCGTGACCGAGTCGGGTATCATGCGGTCGACGCACTTCTCGCACCGCGAGGGGTTGATGTCGCAGTGGCGGCAATAGGGGTCGGCACACTTCACGCAGGTGCCGTTCACGAGGCCGTAGCCCTCTTCGCAGCTCGGCACGCAGACGTTGCTGATCAGGGTGGTGCCGCTCATGCACTCGGTGCACACATCGGTGTACCCGTTGTTGCACTTCTTGCAGTGGTCCACGGCGCAGCGGACGCAGACACCGTTGTTGGCGACGCCGTACCCGTCTTTGCATTCCATGCACATGCTGGCGCCGCACTTCACGCAGTTGGCGTCGCAGGAGCCGGAATTCCGCTTGCACACCGCCGTGGAGGTGTCCAGCGTGTAGCCGGCGCTGCACATGCTGCAGGCGGTCTCGTTGTGGCACCAAATGCAACCCTCCGTGCACCCTGTTGGGTTGTAGGAGGCCAGCGGGTCATTCATGGCCGTGCAGTAATTGCGGTGGTAGGGGCTGTTGCATGTGCAGTTGCACGACAGCTGGGCATTCGTCAGCGTGAAGCCGTTCAGGCATGCGGCGGGGCACTTGCCTTCAACGTGCGTCGCGCTAGCCAAGTCGCTGGGGCCGCTCTCCGCCGTGACGTCTGTGTAGGTCGCCCCGCTGCCCAGCGCCGTACCGATGGAGTTTATGTGAAGGTAACGCAGAACGACGCTGTTGGAGCCGCTGTTGGAGACGCTGCTGGAGAAGATGTTGCTGCTCCGTGCCGTGATGTTCTCCACGACGAGGAGGGAGGTGGAGTCGACCGTGACGGTGCTGAGGTTGGTCATGAAGATGCTCACCGTTGGCGTGGCGTTGAGGGTGATGTGCGACACGCGGATCATGCTGTGGTTCAGCACGAAGATGGGGACGGGCGCGACGTCGATGATGCCGTTGGCGCAGGTCGTGCAGTTGACGTAGTCCACCGCAACGACGCTGCTGTTCACGACCTGCATGTTGAGGGTCCCAGAGGCGATCGCGGCTTTGACGACGGCCGAAGCGCTGGTCAGGTGAACGCCCAGCACGAACACGCTGCTGGCGCCATCCAGCGTCGCCGGGATCCCCAGGAGCACCTGCATGCTCGGGAGCGTCTCCGCCGCGCTCCACGCCACGCTAGAGTCGATCACCGCGATCTCCAGCTTTTTATCGAAGGCCGCTGCCGTCGCGTCGATCAACGGCCTGTTGGCTGACACCGTGCCTTTGACGTTGGAGAAGTTCAGCAGCGTGACCACTGGGAAGAAGCCGGTGACCACCACGCTGCCGTCCGACACGGTCATGCGGAGCACCTGCACCAAACCGGTCGGCCTTCCTGTGTCGGCGTACATGGTTTTGGCGCCCTGGATTGTGAAGACGCCGTTCTCCAGCGTGCAGTCCGTGTATGCCGAGCCTTCCTCGTCGCCATTGTTCTTGTTGACGGGGTAGGGTGCGTTTTCTTGGTTGGCCAGCTGTATGTCCGTCCTCCCGGCCAGCTTCTCTTCCAGATGGCTGGGCACCGCAGCCGACACGGGGACCACCACGCACGCAGCAACCACCGCAAGCAGCGTGAGAAGGCGCACGAGCGTTGACATTCGTGGAGTCGGAGGTATGCACTGCAACGGGGACGTAAAGGAGAAGAGTAAAAGAGAGAGAGAGAAAAACAAGAATGGAAACTGGGAAACGTAGTCGAGGATGCTAGTTTTTGAGCGCTGTAATCAGATGTAAGTCGTCTACAGGCAGTCTGAAGTTACTGTACGTGTGCGTGTGTGAAGGGAGGGAAGGGGAAGACGAGAGGACAGGAGGGCAGGAGGAAGAGGTGTGGGGTGAGGAGTGCGAGGGTGAGGGGACGCGGAGACTGGAGGGCTTGCAGCCGCTCGGCCTGGCACGGCGGCACGCACCGAGAGCAGCGCGAAGGGGCACAGCTGCCCGCAGGCAGACACGCGTGCACACACACACACAAGCGTCCACACGCACGCACAGAGTAAGTGAGGCAGCGAGGGAGAGAAGGAAGGAGGGAGGGAAGGGGGGGGGGCCTGCACACACACACACACACACACACCGTGGGCGAGCACGCGCACAGCCGGTGGCCTCAGGTGTGTGTATGGTGTGTGTGTGTGCTGTGCAGAGTGGGGAGGAAGGGAGGGAGTTAGATGCTTTGACCTTGCGAGGCTGTGTGCACATGGGACAAACACCAGCGGACGGAGACGCCGCGTCCAACGTGCCGCACACGCCACGCTCACGGACACACAACTGCGCACACACGCACCTTTCAGCGTGTCGGTGTGTCGGGATCTGCGTGTGTGCGCGTGTGTGTGTTTTGTGCGTGCATGCGGACGCGACGACTCGCCGGGGGCAGCAACGACGACGACGATGACGGGCAGAAGGAGAAGCAAAGGAGAAAAGGAAGAAGAGAAGAAACAAACAGGCAAAAGAAAGAGAAAGAGAGCCAAAAAACAATACGTGCGAAAATGAAAAGGAACCAATTCGAGGAAAACGTCTAGACACATATACACTGGAGGCCTCAGTCATCGTGGGCTGGGCTGGGAAAGGCAACGGGGGCAGGACAAAAGAGAGGCGTGCGGCACCGACAGGTGACCGGTGAAAATAGGGAAAGGGGAAAAGCAAAGCGTACCGTTCTTTTGTGTGTGCTTCGTAGTGGCGTCCTGCCACTTATCGCCTGACTGGGAGGCGAGGGAAAGGGAGGCGGGCGGCGCTGTTCTGACGCGGTGCGCCGCTGCTGCGGCCGCCACCACCACCACCACCACCGGTGCGAGCGGGGCTGTTCACATGTTTGCTCGCACGCGCGGGGGAGGCGAGGCGAGGTGAGGCGACGGGTGTGCGTGTGCGGCTACGCCAAGTGCGTGACGGCGGAGGCGAGCAGCACGGCCACCGCAGCCAGCCACAGCGAGTGCGGCGCGGCGGCGCCGTTCACGTTGACGTGCTGCGAGAGACAGGTGTAGGTGGAGCTGAGGAAATAGCCGTTGCGGCACGTGGAGCACTTGGTGCCGTCGCGCAGCATGCACTGCGCGCAGTTGCCCACGTAGCAGTTGCCGATGGGCACGCACTGGCCGTTGAACGTGTAGTAGCCGGACCTGCAGTACTGGCACACGTTGCCGTCGTTGGGGTAACACGTGAGACAGTTGGGCACGTTGCACGGCGCCGTGGGCGTGGCGGTGGTAGTGGTGGTGCTGGTGGTGGTGCTGGCTTGCAAGCAGGCGGAGCGGTTCAACGACAGGTAGTAGCCGTCGTTGCAGGTGTTGCAGAGTACGGCACTGGTGGCGTCGCACACCTTGCAGTTGGCGACGGAGCAGTCACCGCTGTTGATGCACTTCCCCGTGACCGAGTCGGGTATCATGCGGTCGACGCACTTCTCGCACCGCGAGGGGTTGATGTCGCAGTGGCGGCAATAGGGGTCGGCACACTTCACGCAGGTGCCGTTCACGAGGCCGTAGCCCTCTTCGCAGCTCGGCACGCAGACGTTGCTGATCAGGGTGGTGCCGCTCATGCACTCGGTGCACACATCGGTGTACCCGTTGTTGCACTTCTTGCAGTGGTCCACGGCGCAGCGGACGCAGACACCGTTGTTGGCGACGCCGTACCCGTCTTTGCATTCCATGCACATGCTGGCGCCGCACTTCACGCAGTTGGCGTCGCAGGAGCCGGAATTCCGCTTGCACACCGCCGTGGAGGTGTCCAGCGTGTAGCCGGCGCTGCACATGCTGCAGGCGGTCTCGTTGTGGCACCAAATGCAACCCTCCGTGCACCCTGTTGGGTTGTAGGAGGCCAGCGGGTCATTCATGGCCGTGCAGTAATTGCGGTGGTAGGGGCTGTTGCATGTGCAGTTGCACGACAGCTGGGCATTCGTCAGCGTGAAGCCGTTCAGGCATGCGGCGGGGCACTTGCCTTCAACGTGCGTCGCGCTAGCCAAGTCGCTGGGGCCGCTCTCCGCCGTGACGTCTGTGTAGGTCGCCCCGCTGCCCAGCGCCGTACCGATGGAGTTTATGTGAAGGTAACGCAGAACGACGCTGTTGGAGCCGCTGTTGGAGACGCTGCTGGAGAAGATGTTGCTGCTCCGTGCCGTGATGTTCTCCACGACGAGGAGGGAGGTGGAGTCGACCGTGACGGTGCTGAGGTTGGTCATGAAGATGCTCACCGTTGGCGTGGCGTTGAGGGTGATGTGCGACACGCGGATCATGCTGTGGTTCAGCACGAAGATGGGGACGGGCGCGACGTCGATGATGCCGTTGGCGCAGGTCGTGCAGTTGACGTAGTCCACCGCAACGACGCTGCTGTTCACGACCTGCATGTTGAGGGTCCCAGAGGCGATCGCGGCTTTGACGACGGCCGAAGCGCTGGTCAGGTGAACGCCCAGCACGAACACGCTGCTGGCGCCATCCAGCGTCGCCGGGATCCCCAGGAGCACCTGCATGCTCGGGAGCGTCTCCGCCGCGCTCCACGCCACGCTAGAGTCGATCACCGCGATCTCCAGCTTTTTATCGAAGGCCGCTGCCGTCGCGTCGATCAACGGCCTGTTGGCTGACACCGTGCCTTTGACGTTGGAGAAGTTCAGCAGCGTGACCACTGGGAAGAAGCCGGTGACCACCACGCTGCCGTCCGACACGGTCATGCGGAGCACCTGCACCAAACCGGTCGGCCTTCCTGTGTCGGCGTACATGGTTTTGGCGCCCTGGATTGTGAAGACGCCGTTCTCCAGCGTGCAGTCCGTGTATGCCGAGCCTTCCTCGTCGCCATTGTTCTTGTTGACGGGGTAGGGTGCGTTTTCTTGGTTGGCCAGCTGTATGTCCGTCCTCCCGGCCAGCTTCTCTTCCAGATGGCTGGGCACCGCAGCCGACACGGGGACCACCACGCACGCAGCAACCACCGCAAGCAGCGTGAGAAGGCGCACGAGCGTTGACATTCGTGGAGTCGGAGGTATGCACTGCAACGGGGACGTAAAGGAGAAGAGTAAAAGAGAGAGAGAGAAAAACAAGAATGGAAACTGGGAAACGTAGTCGAGGATGCTAGTTTTTGAGCGCTGTAATCAGATGTAAGTCGTCTACAGGCAGTCTGAAGTTACTGTACGTGTGCGTGTGTGAAGGGAGGGAAGGGGAAGACGAGAGGACAGGAGGGCAGGAGGAAGAGGTGTGGGGTGAGGAGTGCGAGGGTGAGGGGACGCGGAGACTGGAGGGCTTGCAGCCGCTCGGCCTGGCACGGCGGCACGCACCGAGAGCAGCGCGAAGGGGCACAGCTGCCCGCAGGCAGACACGCGTGCACACACACACACAAGCGTCCACACGCACGCACAGAGTAAGTGAGGCAGCGAGGGAGAGAAGGAAGGAGGGAGGGAAGGGGGGGGGGCCTGCACACACACACACACACACACCGTGGGCGAGCACGCGCACAGCCGGTGGCCTCAGGTGTGTGTATGGTGTGTGTGTGTGCTGTGCAGAGTGGGGAGGAAGGGAGGGAGTTAGATGCTTTGACCTTGCGAGGCTGTGTGCACATGGGACAAACACCAGCGGACGGAGACGCCGCGTCCAACGTGCCGCACACGCCACGCTCACGGACACACAACTGCGCACACACGCACCTTTCAGCGTGTCGGTGTGTCGGGATCTGCGTGTGTGCGCGTGTGTGTGTTTTGTGCGTGCATGCGGACGCGACGACTCGCCGGGGGCAGCAACGACGACGACGATGACGGGCAGAAGGAGAAGCAAAGGAGAAAAGGAAGAAGAGAAGAAACAAACAGGCAAAAGAAAGAGAAAGAGAGCCAAAAAACAATACGTGCGAAAATGAAAAGGAACCAATTCGAGGAAAACGTCTAGACACATATACACTGGAGGCCTCAGTCATCGTGGGCTGGGCTGGGAAAGGCAACGGGGGCAGGACAAAAGAGAGGCGTGCGGCACCGACAGGTGACCGGTGAAAATAGGGAAAGGGGAAAAGCAAAGCGTACCGTTCTTTTGTGTGTGCTTCGTAGTGGCGTCCTGCCACTTATCGCCTGACTGGGAGGCGAGGGAAAGGGAGGCGGGCGGCGCTGTTCTGACGCGGTGCGCCGCTGCTGCGGCCGCCACCACCACCACCACCACCGGTGCGAGCGGGGCTGTTCACATGTTTGCTCGCACGCGCGGGGGAGGCGAGGCGAGGTGAGGCGACGGGTGTGCGTGTGCGGCTACGCCAAGTGCGTGACGGCGGAGGCGAGCAGCACGGCCACCGCAGCCAGCCACAGCGAGTGCGGCGCGGCGGCGCCGTTCACGTTGACGTGCTGCGAGAGACAGGTGTAGGTGGAGCTGAGGAAATAGCCGTTGCGGCACGTGGAGCACTTGGTGCCGTCGCGCAGCATGCACTGCGCGCAGTTGCCCACGTAGCAGTTGCCGATGGGCACGCACTGGCCGTTGAACGTGTAGTAGCCGGACCTGCAGTACTGGCACACGTTGCCGTCGTTGGGGTAACACGTGAGACAGTTGGGCACGTTGCACGGCGCCGTGGGCGTGGCGGTGGTAGTGGTGGTGCTGGTGGTGGTGCTGGCTTGCAAGCAGGCGGAGCGGTTCAACGACAGGTAGTAGCCGTCGTTGCAGGTGTTGCAGAGTACGGCACTGGTGGCGTCGCACACCTTGCAGTTGGCGACGGAGCAGTCACCGCTGTTGATGCACTTCCCCGTGACCGAGTCGGGTATCATGCGGTCGACGCACTTCTCGCACCGCGAGGGGTTGATGTCGCAGTGGCGGCAATAGGGGTCGGCACACTTCACGCAGGTGCCGTTCACGAGGCCGTAGCCCTCTTCGCAGCTCGGCACGCAGACGTTGCTGATCAGGGTGGTGCCGCTCATGCACTCGGTGCACACATCGGTGTACCCGTTGTTGCACTTCTTGCAGTGGTCCACGGCGCAGCGGACGCAGACACCGTTGTTGGCGACGCCGTACCCGTCTTTGCATTCCATGCACATGCTGGCGCCGCACTTCACGCAGTTGGCGTCGCAGGAGCCGGAATTCCGCTTGCACACCGCCGTGGAGGTGTCCAGCGTGTAGCCGGCGCTGCACATGCTGCAGGCGGTCTCGTTGTGGCACCAAATGCAACCCTCCGTGCACCCTGTTGGGTTGTAGGAGGCCAGCGGGTCATTCATGGCCGTGCAGTAATTGCGGTGGTAGGGGCTGTTGCATGTGCAGTTGCACGACAGCTGGGCATTCGTCAGCGTGAAGCCGTTCAGGCATGCGGCGGGGCACTTGCCTTCAACGTGCGTCGCGCTAGCCAAGTCGCTGGGGCCGCTCTCCGCCGTGACGTCTGTGTAGGTCGCCCCGCTGCCCAGCGCCGTACCGATGGAGTTTATGTGAAGGTAACGCAGAACGACGCTGTTGGAGCCGCTGTTGGAGACGCTGCTGGAGAAGATGTTGCTGCTCCGTGCCGTGATGTTCTCCACGACGAGGAGGGAGGTGGAGTCGACCGTGACGGTGCTGAGGTTGGTCATGAAGATGCTCACCGTTGGCGTGGCGTTGAGGGTGATGTGCGACACGCGGATCATGCTGTGGTTCAGCACGAAGATGGGGACGGGCGCGACGTCGATGATGCCGTTGGCGCAGGTCTTGCAGTTGACGTAGTCCACCGCAACGACGCTGCTGTTCACGACCTGCATGTTGAGGGTCCCAGAGGCGATCGCGGCTTTGACGACGGCCGAAGCGCTGGTCAGGTGAACGCCCAGCACGAACACGCTGCTGGCGCCATCCAGCGTCGCCGGGATCCCCAGGAGCACCTGCATGCTCGGGAGCGTCTCCGCCGCGCTCCACGCCACGCTAGAGTCGATCACCGCGATCTCCAGCTTTTTATCGAAGGCCGCTGCCGTCGCGTCGATCAACGGCCTGTTGGCTGACACCGTGCCTTTGACGTTGGAGAAGTTCAGCAGCGTGACCACTGGGAAGAAGCCGGTGACCACCACGCTGCCGTCCGACACGGTCATGCGGAGCACCTGCACCAAACCGGTCGGCCTTCCTGTGTCGGCGTACATGGTTTTGGCGCCCTGGATTGTGAAGACGCCGTTCTCCAGCGTGCAGTCCGTGTATGCCGAGCCTTCCTCGTCGCCATTGTTCTTGTTGACGGGGTAGGGTGCGTTTTCTTGGTTGGCCAGCTGTATGTCCGTCCTCCCGGCCAGCTTCTCTTCCAGATGGCTGGGCACCGCAGCCGACACGGGGACCACCACGCACGCAGCAACCACCGCAAGCAGCGTGAGAAGGCGCACGAGCGTTGACATTCGTGGAGTCGGAGGTATGCACTGCAACGGGGACGTAAAGGAGAAGAGTAAAAGAGAGAGAGAGAAAAACAAGAATGGAAACTGGGAAACGTAGTCGAGGATGCTAGTTTTTGAGCGCTGTAATCAGATGTAAGTCGTCTACAGGCAGTCTGAAGTTACTGTACGTGTGCGTGTGTGAAGGGAGGGAAGGGGAAGACGAGAGGACAGGAGGGCAGGAGGAAGAGGTGTGGGGTGAGGAGTGCGAGGGTGAGGGGACGCGGAGACTGGAGGGCTTGCAGCCGCTCGGCCTGGCACGGCGGCACGCACCGAGAGCAGCGCGAAGGGGCACAGCTGCCCGCAGGCAGACACGCGTGCACACACACACACACACACACACAAGCGTCCACACGCACGCACAGAGTAAGTGAGGCAGCGAGGGAGAGAAGGAAGGAAGGAGGGAGGGGGTGGGGGGCCTGCACACACACACACACACACACCGTGGGCGAGCACGCGCACAGCCGGTGGCCTCAGGTGTGTGTATGGTGTGTGTGTGCTGTGCAGAGTGGGGAGGAAGGGAGGGAGTTAGATGCTTTGACCTTGCGAGGCTGTGTGCACATGGGACAAACACCAGCGGACGGAGACGCCGCGTCCAACGTGCCGCACACGCCACGCTCACGGACACACAACTGCGCACACACGCACCTTTCAGCGTGTCGGTGTGTCGGGATCTGCGTGTGTGCGCGTGTGTGTGTTTTGTGCGTGCATGCGGACGCGACGACTCGCCGGGGGCAGCAACAACGACGACGATGACGGGCAGAAGGAGAAGCAAAGGAGAAAAGGAAGAAGAGAAGAAACAAACAGGCAAAAGAAAGAGAAAGAGAGCCAAAAAACAATACGTGCGAAAATGAAAAGGAACCAATTCGAGGAAAACGTCTAGACACATATACACTGGAGGCCTCAGTCATCGTGGGCTGGGCTGGGAAAGGCAACGGGGGCAGGACAAAAGAGAGGCGTGCGGCACCGACAGGTGACCGGTGAAAATAGGGAAAGGGGAAAAGCAAAGCGTACCGTTCTTTTGTGTGTGCTTCGTAGTGGCGTCCTGCCACTTATCGCCTGACTGGGAGGCGAGGGAAAGGGAGGCGGGCGGCGCTGTTCTGACGCGGTGCGCCGCTGCTGCGGCCGCCACCACCACCACCACCACCGGTGCGAGCGGGGCTGTTCACATGTTTGCTCGCACGCGCGGGGGAGGCGAGGCGAGGTGAGGCGACGGGTGTGCGTGTGCGGCTACGCCAAGTGCGTGACGGCGGAGGCGAGCAGCACGGCCACCGCAGCCAGCCACAGCGAGTGCGGCGCGGCGGCGCCGTTCACGTTGACGTGCTGCGAGAGACAGGTGTAGGTGGAGCTGAGGAAATAGCCGTTGCGGCACGTGGAGCACTTGGTGCCGTCGCGCAGCATGCACTGCGCGCAGTTGCCCACGTAGCAGTTGCCGATGGGCACGCACTGGCCGTTGAACGTGTAGTAGCCGGACCTGCAGTACTGGCACACGTTGCCGTCGTTGGGGTAACACGTGAGACAGTTGGGCACGTTGCACGGCGCCGTGGGCGTGGCGGTGGTAGTGGTGGTGCTGGTGGTGGTGCTGGCTTGCAAGCAGGCGGAGCGGTTCAACGACAGGTAGTAGCCGTCGTTGCAGGTGTTGCAGAGTACGGCACTGGTGGCGTCGCACACCTTGCAGTTGGCGACGGAGCAGTCACCGCTGTTGATGCACTTCCCCGTGACCGAGTCGGGTATCATGCGGTCGACGCACTTCTCGCACCGCGAGGGGTTGATGTCGCAGTGGCGGCAATAGGGGTCGGCACACTTCACGCAGGTGCCGTTCACGAGGCCGTAGCCCTCTTCGCAGCTCGGCACGCAGACGTTGCTGATCAGGGTGGTGCCGCTCATGCACTCGGTGCACACATCGGTGTACCCGTTGTTGCACTTCTTGCAGTGGTCCACGGCGCAGCGGACGCAGACACCGTTGTTGGCGACGCCGTACCCGTCTTTGCATTCCATGCACATGCTGGCGCCGCACTTCACGCAGTTGGCGTCGCAGGAGCCGGAATTCCGCTTGCACACCGCCGTGGAGGTGTCCAGCGTGTAGCCGGCGCTGCACATGCTGCAGGCGGTCTCGTTGTGGCACCAAATGCAACCCTCCGTGCACCCTGTTGGGTTGTAGGAGGCCAGCGGGTCATTCATGGCCGTGCAGTAATTGCGGTGGTAGGGGCTGTTGCATGTGCAGTTGCACGACAGCTGGGCATTCGTCAGCGTGAAGCCGTTCAGGCATGCGGCGGGGCACTTGCCTTCAACGTGCGTCGCGCTAGCCAAGTCGCTGGGGCCGCTCTCCGCCGTGACGTCTGTGTAGGTCGCCCCGCTGCCCAGCGCCGTACCGATGGAGTTTATGTGAAGGTAACGCAGAACGACGCTGTTGGAGCCGCTGTTGGAGACGCTGCTGGAGAAGATGTTGCTGCTCCGTGCCGTGATGTTCTCCACGACGAGGAGGGAGGTGGAGTCGACCGTGACGGTGCTGAGGTTGGTCATGAAGATGCTCACCGTTGGCGTGGCGTTGAGGGTGATGTGCGACACGCGGATCATGCTGTGGTTCAGCACGAAGATGGGGACGGGCGCGACGTCGATGATGCCGTTGGCGCAGGTCGTGCAGTTGACGTAGTCCACCGCAACGACGCTGCTGTTCACGACCTGCATGTTGAGGGTCCCAGAGGCGATCGCGGCTTTGACGACGGCCGAAGCGCTGGTCAGGTGAACGCCCAGCACGAACACGCTGCTGGCGCCATCCAGCGTCGCCGGGATCCCCAGGAGCACCTGCATGCTCGGGAGCGTCTCCGCCGCGCTCCACGCCACGCTAGAGTCGATCACCGCGATCTCCAGCTTTTTATCGAAGGCCGCTGCCGTCGCGTCGATCAACGGCCTGTTGGCTGACACCGTGCCTTTGACGTTGGAGAAGTTCAGCAGCGTGACCACTGGGAAGAAGCCGGTGACCACCACGCTGCCGTCCGACACGGTCATGCGGAGCACCTGCACCAAACCGGTCGGCCTTCCTGTGTCGGCGTACATGGTTTTGGCGCCCTGGATTGTGAAGACGCCGTTCTCCAGCGTGCAGTCCGTGTATGCCGAGCCTTCCTCGTCGCCATTGTTCTTGTTGACGGGGTAGGGTGCGTTTTCTTGGTTGGCCAGCTGTATGTCCGTCCTCCCGGCCAGCTTCTCTTCCAGATGGCTGGGCACCGCAGCCGACACGGGGACCACCACGCACGCAGCAACCACCGCAAGCAGCGTGAGAAGGCGCACGAGCGTTGACATTCGTGGAGTCGGAGGTATGCACTGCAACGGGGACGTAAAGGAGAAGAGTAAAAGAGAGAGAGAGAAAAACAAGAATGGAAACTGGGAAACGTAGTCGAGGATGCTAGTTTTTGAGCGCTGTAATCAGATGTAAGTCGTCTACAGGCAGTCTGAAGTTACTGTACGTGTGCGTGTGTGAAGGGAGGGAAGGGGAAGACGAGAGGACAGGAGGGCAGGAGGAAGAGGTGTGGGGTGAGGAGTGCGAGGGTGAGGGGACGCGGAGACTGGAGGGCTTGCAGCCGCTCGGCCTGGCACGGCGGCACGCACCGAGAGCAGCGCGAAGGGGCACAGCTGCCCGCAGGCAGACACGCGTGCACACACACACACACACACACACAAGCGTCCACACGCACGCACAGAGTAAGTGAGGCAGCGAGGGAGAGAAGGAAGGAAGGAGGGAGGGGGTGGGGGGCCTGCACACACACACACACACACACCGTGGGCGAGCACGCGCACAGCCGGTGGCCTCAGGTGTGTGTATGGTGTGTGTGTGCTGTGCAGAGTGGGGAGGAAGGGAGGGAGTTAGATGCTTTGACCTTGCGAGGCTGTGTGCACATGGGACAAACACCAGCGGACGGAGACGCCGCGTCCAACGTGCCGCACACGCCACGCTCACGGACACACAACTGCGCACACACGCACCTTTCAGCGTGTCGGTGTGTCGGGATCTGCGTGTGTGCGCGTGTGTGTGTTTTGTGCGTGCATGCGGACGCGACGACTCGCCGGGGGCAGCAACAACGACGACGATGACGGGCAGAAGGAGAAGCAAAGGAGAAAAGGAAGAAGAGAAGAAACAAACAGGCAAAAGAAAGAGAAAGAGAGCCAAAAAACAATACGTGCGAAAATGAAAAGGAACCAATTCGAGGAAAACGTCTAGACACATATACACTGGAGGCCTCAGTCATCGTGGGCTGGGCTGGGAAAGGCAACGGGGGCAGGACAAAAGAGAGGCGTGCGGCACCGACAGGTGACCGGTGAAAATAGGGAAAGGGGAAAAGCAAAGCGTACCGTTCTTTTGTGTGTGCTTCGTAGTGGCGTCCTGCCACTTATCGCCTGACTGGGAGGCGAGGGAAAGGGAGGCGGGCGGCGCTGTTCTGACGCGGTGCGCCGCTGCTGCGGCCGCCACCACCACCACCACCACCGGTGCGAGCGGGGCTGTTCACATGTTTGCTCGCACGCGCGGGGGAGGCGAGGCGAGGTGAGGCGACGGGTGTGCGTGTGCGGCTACGCCAAGTGCGTGACGGCGGAGGCGAGCAGCACGGCCACCGCAGCCAGCCACAGCGAGTGCGGCGCGGCGGCGCCGTTCACGTTGACGTGCTGCGAGAGACAGGTGTAGGTGGAGCTGAGGAAATAGCCGTTGCGGCACGTGGAGCACTTGGTGCCGTCGCGCAGCATGCACTGCGCGCAGTTGCCCACGTAGCAGTTGCCGATGGGCACGCACTGGCCGTTGAACGTGTAGTAGCCGGACCTGCAGTACTGGCACACGTTGCCGTCGTTGGGGTAACACGTGAGACAGTTGGGCACGTTGCACGGCGCCGTGGGCGTGGCGGTGGTAGTGGTGGTGCTGGTGGTGGTGCTGGCTTGCAAGCAGGCGGAGCGGTTCAACGACAGGTAGTAGCCGTCGTTGCAGGTGTTGCAGAGTACGGCACTGGTGGCGTCGCACACCTTGCAGTTGGCGACGGAGCAGTCACCGCTGTTGATGCACTTCCCCGTGACCGAGTCGGGTATCATGCGGTCGACGCACTTCTCGCACCGCGAGGGGTTGATGTCGCAGTGGCGGCAATAGGGGTCGGCACACTTCACGCAGGTGCCGTTCACGAGGCCGTAGCCCTCTTCGCAGCTCGGCACGCAGACGTTGCTGATCAGGGTGGTGCCGCTCATGCACTCGGTGCACACATCGGTGTACCCGTTGTTGCACTTCTTGCAGTGGTCCACGGCGCAGCGGACGCAGACACCGTTGTTGGCGACGCCGTACCCGTCTTTGCATTCCATGCACATGCTGGCGCCGCACTTCACGCAGTTGGCGTCGCAGGAGCCGGAATTCCGCTTGCACACCGCCGTGGAGGTGTCCAGCGTGTAGCCGGCGCTGCACATGCTGCAGGCGGTCTCGTTGTGGCACCAAATGCAACCCTCCGTGCACCCTGTTGGGTTGTAGGAGGCCAGCGGGTCATTCATGGCCGTGCAGTAATTGCGGTGGTAGGGGCTGTTGCATGTGCAGTTGCACGACAGCTGGGCATTCGTCAGCGTGAAGCCGTTCAGGCATGCGGCGGGGCACTTGCCTTCAACGTGCGTCGCGCTAGCCAAGTCGCTGGGGCCGCTCTCCGCCGTGACGTCTGTGTAGGTCGCCCCGCTGCCCAGCGCCGTACCGATGGAGTTTATGTGAAGGTAACGCAGAACGACGCTGTTGGAGCCGCTGTTGGAGACGCTGCTGGAGAAGATGTTGCTGCTCCGTGCCGTGATGTTCTCCACGACGAGGAGGGAGGTGGAGTCGACCGTGACGGTGCTGAGGTTGGTCATGAAGATGCTCACCGTTGGCGTGGCGTTGAGGGTGATGTGCGACACGCGGATCATGCTGTGGTTCAGCACGAAGATGGGGACGGGCGCGACGTCGATGATGCCGTTGGCGCAGGTCTTGCAGTTGACGTAGTCCACCGCAACGACGCTGCTGTTCACGACCTGCATGTTGAGGGTCCCAGAGGCGATCGCGGCTTTGACGACGGCCGAAGCGCTGGTCAGGTGAACGCCCAGCACGAACACGCTGCTGGCGCCATCCAGCGTCGCCGGGATCCCCAGGAGCACCTGCATGCTCGGGAGCGTCTCCGCCGCGCTCCACGCCACGCTAGAGTCGATCACCGCGATCTCCAGCTTTTTATCGAAGGCCGCTGCCGTCGCGTCGATCAACGGCCTGTTGGCTGACACCGTGCCCTTGACGTTGGAGAAGTTCAGCAGCGTGACCACTGGGAAGAAGCCGGTGACCACCACGCTGCCGTCCGACACGGTCATGCGGAGCACCTGCACCAAACCGGTCGGCCTTCCTGTGTCGGCGTACATGGTTTTGGCGCCCTGGATTGTGAAGACGCCGTTCTCCAGCGTGCAGTCCGTGTATGCCGAGCCTTCCTCGTCGCCATTGTTCTTGTTGACGGGGTAGGGTGCGCTTTCTTGGTTGGCCAGCTGTATGTCCGTCCTCCCGGCCAGCTTCTCTTCCAGATGGCTGGGCACCGCAGCCGACACGGGGACCACCACGCACGCAGCAACCACCGCAAGCAGCGTGAGAAGGCGCACGAGCGTTGACATTCGTGGAGTCGGAGGTATGCACTGCAACGGGGACGTAAAGGAGAAGAGTAAAAGAGAGAGAGAGAAAAACAAGAATGGAAACTGGGAAACGTAGTCGAGGATGCTAGTTTTTGAGCGCTGTAATCAGATGTAAGTCGTCTACAGGCAGTCTGAAGTTACTGTACGTGTGCGTGTGTGAAGGGAGGGAAGGGGAAGACGAGAGGACAGGAGGGCAGGAGGAAGAGGTGTGGGGTGAGGAGTGCGAGGGTGAGGGGACGCGGAGACTGGAGGGCTTGCAGCCGCTCGGCCTGGCACGGCGGCACGCACCGAGAGCAGCGCGAAGGGGCACAGCTGCCCGCAGGCAGACACGCGTGCACACACACACACAAGCGTCCACACGCACGCACAGAGTAAGTGAGGCAGCGAGGGAGAGAAGGAAGGAGGGAGGGAGGGAGGGGGGGGGGCCTGCACACACACACACACACACACACCGTGGGCGAGCACGCGCACAGCCGGTGGCCTCAGGTGTGTGTATGGTGTGTGTGTGCTGTGCAGAGTGGGGAGGAAGGGAGGGAGTTAGATGCTTTGACCTTGCGAGGCTGTGTGCACATGGGACAAACACCAGCGGACGGAGACGCCGCGTCCAACGTGCCGCACACGCCACGCTCACGGACACACAACTGCGCACACACGCACCTTTCAGCGTGTCGGTGTGTCGGGATCTGCGTGTGTGCGCGTGTGTGTGTTTTGTGCGTGCATGCGGACGCGACGACTCGCCGGGGGCAGCAACAACGACGACGATGACGGGCAGAAGGAGAAGCAAAGGAGAAAAGGAAGAAGAGAACAAACAAACAGGCAAAAGAAAGAGAAAGAGAGCCAAAAAAACAATACGTGCGAAAATGAAAAGGAACCAATTCGAGGAAAACGTCTAGACACATATACACTGGAGGCCTCAGTCATCGTGGGCTGGGCTGGGAAAGGCAACGGGGGCAGGACAAAAGAGAGGCGTGCGGCACCGACAGGTGACCGGTGAAAATAGGGAAAGGGGAAAAGCAAAGCGTACCGTTCTTTTGTGTGTGCTTCGTAGTGGCGTCCTGCCACTTATCGCCTGACTGGGAGGCGAGGGAAAGGGAGGCGGGCGGCGCTGTTCTGACGCGGTGCGCCGCTGCTGCGGCCGCCACCACCACCACCACCACCGGTGCGAGCGGGGCTGTTCACATGTTTGCTCGCACGCGCGGGGGAGGCGAGGCGAGGTGAGGCGACGGGTGTGCGTGTGCGGCTACGCCAAGTGCGTGACGGCGGAGGCGAGCAGCACGGCCACCGCAGCCAGCCACAGCGAGTGCGGCGCGGCGGCGCCGTTCACGTTGACGTGCTGCGAGAGACAGGTGTAGGTGGAGCTGAGGAAATAGCCGTTGCGGCACGTGGAGCACTTGGTGCCGTCGCGCAGCATGCACTGCGCGCAGTTGCCCACGTAGCAGTTGCCGATGGGCACGCACTGGCCGTTGAACGTGTAGTAGCCGGACCTGCAGTACTGGCACACGTTGCCGTCGTTGGGGTAACACGTGAGACAGTTGGGCACGTTGCACGGCGCCGTGGGCGTGGCGGTGGTAGTGGTGGTGCTGGTGGTGGTGCTGGCTTGCAAGCAGGCGGAGCGGTTCAACGACAGGTAGTAGCCGTCGTTGCAGGTGTTGCAGAGTACGGCACTGGTGGCGTCGCACACCTTGCAGTTGGCGACGGAGCAGTCACCGCTGTTGATGCACTTCCCCGTGACCGAGTCGGGTATCATGCGGTCGACGCACTTCTCGCACCGCGAGGGGTTGATGTCGCAGTGGCGGCAATAGGGGTCGGCACACTTCACGCAGGTGCCGTTCACGAGGCCGTAGCCCTCTTCGCAGCTCGGCACGCAGACGTTGCTGATCAGGGTGGTGCCGCTCATGCACTCGGTGCACACATCGGTGTACCCGTTGTTGCACTTCTTGCAGTGGTCCACGGCGCAGCGGACGCAGACACCGTTGTTGGCGACGCCGTACCCGTCTTTGCATTCCATGCACATGCTGGCGCCGCACTTCACGCAGTTGGCGTCGCAGGAGCCGGAATTCCGCTTGCACACCGCCGTGGAGGTGTCCAGCGTGTAGTCGGCGCTGCACATGCTGCAGGCGGTCTCGTTGTGGCACCAAATGCAACCCTCCGTGCACCCTGTTGGGTTGTAGGAGGCCAGCGGGTCATTCATGGCCGTGCAGTAATTGCGGTGGTAGGGGCTGTTGCATGTGCAGTTGCACGACAGCTGGGCATTCGTCAGCGTGAAGCCGTTCAGGCATGCGGCGGGGCACTTGCCTTCAACGTGCGTCGCGCTAGCCAAGTCGCTGGGGCCGCTCTCCGCCGTGACGTCTGTGTAGGTCGCCCCGCTGCCCAGCGCCGTACCGATGGAGTTTATGTGAAGGTAACGCAGAACGACGCTGTTGGAGCCGCTGTTGGAGACGCTGCTGGAGAAGATGTTGCTGCTCCGTGCCGTGATGTTCTCCACGACGAGGAGGGAGGTGGAGTCGACCGTGACGGTGCTGAGGTTGGTCATGAAGATGCTCACCGTTGGCGTGGCGTTGAGGGTGATGTGCGACACGCGGATCATGCTGTGGTTCAGCACGAAGATGGGCACGGGCGCGACGTCGATGATGCCGTTGGCGCAGGTCGTGCAGTTGACGTAGTCCACCGCAACGACGCTGCTGTTCACGACCTGCATGTTGAGGGTCCCAGAGGCGATCGCGGCTTTGACGACGGCCGAAGCGCTGGTCAGGTGAACGCCCAGCACGAACACGCTGCTGGCGCCATCCAGCGTCGCCGGGATCCCCAGGAGCACCTGCATGCTCGGGAGCGTCTCCGCCGCGCTCCACGCCACGCTAGAGTCGATCACCGCGATCTCCAGCTTTTTATCGAAGGCCGCTGCCGTCGCGTCGATCAACGGCCTGTTGGCTGACACCGTGCCTTTGACGTTGGAGAAGTTCAGCAGCGTGACCACTGGGAAGAAGCCGGTGACCACCACGCTGCCGTCCGACACGGTCATGCGGAGCACCTGCACCAAACCGGTCGGCCTTCCTGTGTCGGCGTACATGGTTTTGGCGCCCTGGATTGTGAAGACGCCGTTCTCCAGCGTGCAGTCCGTGTATGCCGAGCCTTCCTCGTCGCCATTGTTCTTGTTGACGGGGTAGGGTGCGCTTTCTTGGTTGGCCAGCTGTATGTCCGTCCTCCCGGCCAGCTTCTCTTCCAGATGGCTGGGCACCGCAGCCGACACGGGGACCACCACGCACGCAGCAACCACCGCAAGCAGCGTGAGAAGGCGCACGAGCGTTGACATTCGTGGAGTCGGAGGCATGCACTGCAACGGGGACGTAAAGGAGAAGAGTAAAAGAGAGAGAGAGAGAGAAACAAGAATGGAAACTGGGAAACGTAGTCGAGGATGCTAGTTTTTGAGCGCTGTAATCAGATGTAAGTCGTCTACAGGCAGTCTGAAGTTACTGTACGTGTGCGTGTGTGAAGGGAGGGAAGGGGAAGACGAGAGGACAGGAGGGCAGGAGGAAGAGGTGTGGGGTGAGGAGTGCGAGGGTGAGGGGACGCGGAGACTGGAGGGCTTGCAGCCGCTCGGCCTGGCACGGCGGCACGCACCGAGAGCAGCGCGAAGGGGCACAGCTGCCCGCAGGCAGACACGCGTGCACACACACACACAAGCGTCCACACGCACGCACAGAGTAAGTGAGGCAGCGAGGGAGAGAAGGAAGGAAGGAGGGAGGGAGGGGGGGGGGGCCTGCACACACACACACACACACACCGTGGGTGAGCACGCGCACAGCCGGTGGCCTCAGGTGTGTGTATGGTGTGTGTGTGCTGTGCAGAGTGGGGAGGAAGGGAGGGAGTTAGATGCTTTGACCTTGCGAGGCTGTGTGCACATGGGACAAACACCAGCGGACGGAGACGCCGCGTCCAACGTGCCGCACACGCCACGCTCACGGACACACAACTGCGCACACACGCACCTTTCAGCGTGTCGGTGTGTCGGGATCTGCGTGTGTGCGCGTGTGTGTGTTTTGTGCGTGCATGCGGACGCGACGACTCGCCGGGGGCAGCAACGACGACGACGATGACGGGCAGAAGGAGAAGCAAAGGAGAAAAGGAAGAAGAGAAGAAACAAACAGGCAAAAGAAAGAGAAAGAGAGCCAAAAAACAATACGTGCGAAAATGAAAAGGAACCAATTCGAGGAAAACGTCTAGACACATATACACTGGAGGCCTCAGTCATCGTGGGCTGGGCTGGGAAAGGCAACGGGGGCAGGACAAAAGAGAGGCGTGCGGCACCGACAGGTGACCGGTGAAAATAGGGAAAGGGGAAAAGCAAAGCGTACCGTTCTTTTGTGTGTGCTTCGTAGTGGCGTCCTGCCACTTATCGCCTGACTGGGAGGCGAGGGAAAGGGAGGCGGGCGGCGCTGTTCTGACGCGGTGCGCCGCTGCTGCGGCCGCCACCACCACCACCACCACCGGTGCGAGCGGGGCTGTTCACATGTTTGCTCGCACGCGCGGGGGAGGCGAGGCGAGGTGAGGCGACGGGTGTGCGTGTGCGGCTACGCCAAGTGCGTGACGGCGGAGGCGAGCAGCACGGCCACCGCAGCCAGCCACAGCGAGTGCGGCGCGGCGGCGCCGTTCACGTTGACGTGCTGCGAGAGACAGGTGTAGGTGGAGCTGAGGAAATAGCCGTTGCGGCACGTGGAGCACTTGGTGCCGTCGCGCAGCATGCACTGCGCGCAGTTGCCCACGTAGCAGTTGCCGATGGGCACGCACTGGCCGTTGAACGTGTAGTAGCCGGACCTGCAGTACTGGCACACGTTGCCGTCGTTGGGGTAACACGTGAGACAGTTGGGCACGTTGCACGGCGCCGTGGGCGTGGCGGTGGTAGTGGTGGTGCTGGTGGTGGTGCTGGCTTGCAAGCAGGCGGAGCGGTTCAACGACAGGTAGTAGCCGTCGTTGCAGGTGTTGCAGAGTACGGCACTGGTGGCGTCGCACACCTTGCAGTTGGCGACGGAGCAGTCACCGCTGTTGATGCACTTCCCCGTGACCGAGTCGGGTATCATGCGGTCGACGCACTTCTCGCACCGCGAGGGGTTGATGTCGCAGTGGCGGCAATAGGGGTCGGCACACTTCACGCAGGTGCCGTTCACGAGGCCGTAGCCCTCTTCGCAGCTCGGCACGCAGACGTTGCTGATCAGGGTGGTGCCGCTCATGCACTCGGTGCACACATCGGTGTACCCGTTGTTGCACTTCTTGCAGTGGTCCACGGCGCAGCGGACGCAGACACCGTTGTTGGCGACGCCGTACCCGTCTTTGCATTCCATGCACATGCTGGCGCCGCACTTCACGCAGTTGGCGTCGCAGGAGCCGGAATTCCGCTTGCACACCGCCGTGGAGGTGTCCAGCGTGTAGCCGGCGCTGCACATGCTGCAGGCGGTCTCGTTGTGGCACCAAATGCAACCCTCCGTGCACCCTGTTGGGTTGTAGGAGGCCAGCGGGTCATTCATGGCCGTGCAGTAATTGCGGTGGTAGGGGCTGTTGCATGTGCAGTTGCACGACAGCTGGGCATTCGTCAGCGTGAAGCCGTTCAGGCATGCGGCGGGGCACTTGCCTTCAACGTGCGTCGCGCTAGCCAAGTCGCTGGGGCCGCTCTCCGCCGTGACGTCTGTGTAGGTCGCCCCGCTGCCCAGCGCCGTACCGATGGAGTTTATGTGAAGGTAACGCAGAACGACGCTGTTGGAGCCGCTGTTGGAGACGCTGCTGGAGAAGATGTTGCTGCTCCGTGCCGTGATGTTCTCCACGACGAGGAGGGAGGTGGAGTCGACCGTGACGGTGCTGAGGTTGGTCATGAAGATGCTCACCGTTGGCGTGGCGTTGAGGGTGATGTGCGACACGCGGATCATGCTGTGGTTCAGCACGAAGATGGGGACGGGCGCGACGTCGATGATGCCGTTGGCGCAGGTCTTGCAGTTGACGTAGTCCACCGCAACGACGCTGCTGTTCACGACCTGCATGTTGAGGGTCCCAGAGGCGATCGCGGCTTTGACGACGGCCGAAGCGCTGGTCAGGTGAACGCCCAGCACGAACACGCTGCTGGCGCCATCCAGCGTCGCCGGGATCCCCAGGAGCACCTGCATGCTCGGGAGCGTCTCCGCCGCGCTCCACGCCACGCTAGAGTCGATCACCGCGATCTCCAGCTTTTTATCGAAGGCCGCTGCCGTCGCGTCGATCAACGGCCTGTTGGCTGACACCGTGCCCTTGACGTTGGAGAAGTTCAGCAGCGTGACCACTGGGAAGAAGCCGGTGACCACCACGCTGCCGTCCGACACGGTCATGCGGAGCACCTGCACCAAACCGGTCGGCCTTCCTGTGTCGGCGTACATGGTTTTGGCGCCCTGGATTGTGAAGACGCCGTTCTCCAGCGTGCAGTCCGTGTATGCCGAGCCTTCCTCGTCGCCATTGTTCTTGTTGACGGGGTAGGGTGCGCTTTCTTGGTTGGCCAGCTGTATGTCCGTCCTCCCGGCCAGCTTCTCTTCCAGATGGCTGGGCACCGCAGCCGACACGGGGACCACCACGCACGCAGCAACCACCGCAAGCAGCGTGAGAAGGCGCACGAGCGTTGACATTCGTGGAGTCGGAGGCATGCACTGCAACGGGGACGTAAAGGAGAAGAGTAAAAGAGAGAGAGAGAAAAACAAGAATGGAAACTGGGAAACGTAGTCGAGGATGCTAGTTTTTGAGCGCTGTAATCAGATGTAAGTCGTCTACAGGCAGTCTGAAGTTACTGTACGTGTGCGTGTGTGAAGGGAGGGAAGGGGAAGACGAGAGGACAGGAGGGCAGGAGGAAGAGGTGTGGGGTGAGGAGTGCGAGGGTGAGGGGACGCGGAGACTGGAGGGCTTGCAGCCGCTCGGCCTGGCACGGCGGCACGCACCGAGAGCAGCGCGAAGGGGCACAGCTGCCCGCAGGCAGACACGCGTGCACACACACACACAAGCGTCCACACGCACGCACAGAGTAAGTGAGGCAGCGAGGGAGAGAAGGAAGGAAGGAGGGAGGGAGGGGGGGGGCCTGCACACACACACACACACACACCGTGGGTGAGCACGCGCACAGCCGGTGGCCTCAGGTGTGTGTATGGTGTGTGTGTGCTGTGCAGAGTGGGGAGGAAGGGAGGGAGTTAGATGCTTTGACCTTGCGAGGCTGTGTGCACATGGGACAAACACCAGCGGACGGAGACGCCGCGTCCAACGTGCCGCACACGCCACGCTCACGGACACACAACTGCGCACACACGCACCTTTCAGCGTGTCGGTGTGTCGGGATCTGCGTGTGTGCGCGTGTGTGTGTTTTGTGCGTGCATGCGGACGCGACGACTCGCCGGGGGCAGCAACGACGACGACGATGACGGGCAGAAGGAGAAGCAAAGGAGAAAAGGAAGAAGAGAAGAAACAAACAGGCAAAAGAAAGAGAAAGAGAGCCAAAAAACAATACGTGCGAAAATGAAAAGGAACCAATTCGAGGAAAACGTCTAGACACATATACACTGGAGGCCTCAGTCATCGTGGGCTGGGCTGGGAAAGGCAACGGGGGCAGGACAAAAGAGAGGCGTGCGGCACCGACAGGTGACCGGTGAAAATAGGGAAAGGGGAAAAGCAAAGCGTACCGTTCTTTTGTGTGTGCTTCGTAGTGGCGTCCTGCCACTTATCGCCTGACTGGGAGGCGAGGGAAAGGGAGGCGGGCGGCGCTGTTCTGACGCGGTGCGCCGCTGCTGCGGCCGCCACCACCACCACCACCACCGGTGCGAGCGGGGCTGTTCACATGTTTGCTCGCACGCGCGGGGGAGGCGAGGCGAGGTGAGGCGACGGGTGTGCGTGTGCGGCTACGCCAAGTGCGTGACGGCGGAGGCGAGCAGCACGGCCACCGCAGCCAGCCACAGCGAGTGCGGCGCGGCGGCGCCGTTCACGTTGACGTGCTGCGAGAGACAGGTGTAGGTGGAGCTGAGGAAATAGCCGTTGCGGCACGTGGAGCACTTGGTGCCGTCGCGCAGCATGCACTGCGCGCAGTTGCCCACGTAGCAGTTGCCGATGGGCACGCACTGGCCGTTGAACGTGTAGTAGCCGGACCTGCAGTACTGGCACACGTTGCCGTCGTTGGGGTAACACGTGAGACAGTTGGGCACGTTGCACGGCGCCGTGGGCGTGGCGGTGGTAGTGGTGGTGCTGGTGGTGGTGCTGGCTTGCAAGCAGGCGGAGCGGTTCAACGACAGGTAGTAGCCGTCGTTGCAGGTGTTGCAGAGTACGGCACTGGTGGCGTCGCACACCTTGCAGTTGGCGACGGAGCAGTCACCGCTGTTGATGCACTTCCCTGTGACCGAGTCGGGTATCATGCGGTCGACGCACTTCTCGCACCGCGAGGGGTTGATGTCGCAGTGGCGGCAATAGGGGTCGGCACACTTCACGCAGGTGCCGTTCACGAGGCCGTAGCCCTCTTCGCAGCTCGGCACGCAGACGTTGCTGATCAGGGTGGTGCCGCTCATGCACTCGGTGCACACATCGGTGTACCCGTTGTTGCACTTCTTGCAGTGGTCCACGGCGCAGCGGACGCAGACACCGTTGTTGGCGACGCCGTACCCGTCTTTGCATTCCATGCACATGCTGGCGCCGCACTTCACGCAGTTGGCGTCGCAGGAGCCGGAATTCCGCTTGCACACCGCCGTGGAGGTGTCCAGCGTGTAGTCGGCGCTGCACATGCTGCAGGCGGTCTCGTTGTGGCACCAAATGCAACCCTCCGTGCACCCTGTTGGGTTGTAGGAGGCCAGCGGGTCATTCATGGCCGTGCAGTAATTGCGGTGGTAGGGGCTGTTGCATGTGCAGTTGCACGACAGCTGGGCATTCGTCAGCGTGAAGCCGTTCAGGCATGCGGCGGGGCACTTGCCTTCAACGTGCGTCGCGCTAGCCAAGTCGCTGGGGCCGCTCTCCGCCGTGACGTCTGTGTAGGTCGCCCCGCTGCCCAGCGCCGTACCGATGGAGTTTATGTGAAGGTAACGCAGAACGACGCTGTTGGAGCCGCTGTTGGAGACGCTGCTGGAGAAGATGTTGCTGCTCCGTGCCGTGATGTTCTCCACGACGAGGAGGGAGGTGGAGTCGACCGTGACGGTGCTGAGGTTGGTCATGAAGATGCTCACCGTTGGCGTGGCGTTGAGGGTGATGTGCGACACGCGGATCATGCTGTGGTTCAGCACGAAGATGGGCACGGGCGCGACGTCGATGATGCCGTTGGCGCAGGTCGTGCAGTTGACGTAGTCCACCGCAACGACGCTGCTGTTCACGACCTGCATGTTGAGGGTCCCAGAGGCGATCGCGGCTTTGACGACGGCCGAAGCGCTGGTCAGGTGAACGCCCAGCACGAACACGCTGCTGGCGCCATCCAGCGTCGCCGGGATCCCCAGGAGCACCTGCATGCTCGGGAGCGTCTCCGCCGCGCTCCACGCCACGCTAGAGTCGATCACCGCGATCTCCAGCTTTTTATCGAAGGCCGCTGCCGTCGCGTCGATCAACGGCCTGTTGGCTGACACCGTGCCTTTGACGTTGGAGAAGTTCAGCAGCGTGACCACTGGGAAGAAGCCGGTGACCACCACGCTGCCGTCCGACACGGTCATGCGGAGCACCTGCACCAAACCGGTCGGCCTTCCTGTGTCGGCGTACATGGTTTTGGCGCCCTGGATTGTGAAGACGCCGTTCTCCAGCGTGCAGTCCGTGTATGCCGAGCCTTCCTCGTCGCCATTGTTCTTGTTGACGGGGTAGGGTGCGCTTTCTTGGTTGGCCAGCTGTATGTCCGTCCTCCCGGCCAGCTTCTCTTCCAGATGGCTGGGCACCGCAGCCGACACGGGGACCACCACGCACGCAGCAACCACCGCAAGCAGCGTGAGAAGGCGCACGAGCGTTGACATTCGTGGAGTCGGAGGCATGCACTGCAACGGGGACGTAAAGGAGAAGAGTAAAAGAGAGAGAGAGAAAAACAAGAATGGAAACTGGGAAACGTAGTCGAGGATGCTAGTTTTTGAGCGCTGTAATCAGATGTAAGTCGTCTACAGGCAGTCTGAAGTTACTGTACGTGTGCGTGTGTGAAGGGAGGGAAGGGGAAGACGAGAGGACAGGAGGGCAGGAGGAAGAGGTGTGGGGTGAGGAGTGCGAGGGTGAGGGGACGCGGAGACTGGAGGGCTTGCAGCCGCTCGGCCTGGCACGGCGGCACGCACCGAGAGCAGCGCGAAGGGGCACAGCTGCCCGCAGGCAGACACGCGTGCACACACACACACAAGCGTCCACACGCACGCACAGAGTAAGTGAGGCAGCGAGGGAGAGAAGGAAGGAGGGAGGGAGGGGGTGGGGGGCCTGCACACACACACACACACACACCGTGGGCGAGCACGCGCACAGCCGGTGGCCTCAGGTGTGTGTATGGTGTGTGTGTGCTGTGCAGAGTGGGGAGGAAGGGAGGGAGTTAGATGCTTTGACCTTGCGAGGCTGTGTGCACATGGGACAAACACCAGCGGACGGAGACGCCGCGTCCAACGTGCCGCACACGCCACGCTCACGGACACACAACTGCGCACACACGCACCTTTCAGCGTGTCGGTGTGTCGGGATCTGCGTGTGTGCGCGTGTGTGTGTTTTGTGCGTGCATGCGGACGCGACGACTCGCCGGGGGCAGCAACGACGACGACGATGACGGGCAGAAGGAGAAGCAAAGGAGAAAAGGAAGAAGAGAAGAAACAAACAGGCAAAAGAAAGAGAAAGAGAGCCAAAAAACAATACGTGCGAAAATGAAAAGGAACCAATTCGAGGAAAACGTCTAGACACATATACACTGGAGGCCTCAGTCATCGTGGGCTGGGCTGGGAAAGGCAACGGGGGCAGGACAAAAGAGAGGCGTGCGGCACCGACAGGTGACCGGTGAAAATAGGGAAAGGGGAAAAGCAAAGCGTACCGTTCTTTTGTGTGTGCTTCGTAGTGGCGTCCTGCCACTTATCGCCTGACTGGGAGGCGAGGGAAAGGGAGGCGGGCGGCGCTGTTCTGACGCGGTGCGCCGCTGCTGCGGCCACCACCACCACCACCACCACCACCGGTGCGAGCGGGGCTGTTCACATGTTTGCTCGCACGCGCGGGGGAGGCGAGGCGAGGTGAGGCGACGGGTGTGCGTGTGCGGCTACGCCAAGTGCGTGACGGCGGAGGCGAGCAGCACGGCCACCGCAGCCAGCCACAGCGAGTGCGGCGCGGCGGCGCCGTTCACGTTGACGTGCTGCGAGAGACAGGTGTAGGTGGAGCTGAGGAAATAGCCGTTGCGGCACGTGGAGCACTTGGTGCCGTCGCGCAGCATGCACTGCGCGCAGTTGCCCACGTAGCAGTTGCCGATGGGCACGCACTGGCCGTTGAACGTGTAGTAGCCGGACCTGCAGTACTGGCACACGTTGCCGTCGTTGGGGTAACACGTGAGACAGTTGGGCACGTTGCACGGCGCCGTGGGCGTGGCGGTGGTAGTGGTGGTGCTGGTGGTGGTGCTGGCTTGCAAGCAGGCGGAGCGGTTCAACGACAGGTAGTAGCCGTCGTTGCAGGTGTTGCAGAGTACGGCACTGGTGGCGTCGCACACCTTGCAGTTGGCGACGGAGCAGTCACCGCTGTTGATGCACTTCCCCGTGACCGAGTCGGATATCATGCGGTCGACGCACTTCTCGCACCGCGAGGGGTTGATGTCGCAGTGGCGGCAATAGGGGTCGGCACACTTCACGCAGGTGCCGTTCACGAGGCCGTAGCCCTCTTCGCAGCTCGGCACGCAGACGTTGCTGATCAGGGTGGTGCCGCTCATGCACTCGGTGCACACATCGGTGTACCCGTTGTTGCACTTCTTGCAGTGGTCCACGGCGCAGCGGACGCAGACACCGTTGTTGGCGACGCCGTACCCGTCTTTGCATTCCATGCACATGCTGGCGCCGCACTTCACGCAGTTGGCGTCGCAGGAGCCGGAATTCCGCTTGCACACCGCCGTGGAGGTGTCCAGCGTGTAGTCGGCGCTGCACATGCTGCAGGCGGTCTCGTTGTGGCACCAAATGCAACCCTCCGTGCACCCTGTTGGGTTGTAGGAGGCCAGCGGGTCATTCATGGCCGTGCAGTAATTGCGGTGGTAGGGGCTGTTGCATGTGCAGTTGCACGACAGCTGGGCATTCGTCAGCGTGAAGCCGTTCAGGCATGCGGCGGGGCACTTGCCTTCAACGTGCGTCGCGCTAGCCAAGTCGCTGGGGCCGCTCTCCGCCGTGACGTCTGTGTAGGTCGCCCCGCTGCCCAGCGCCGTACCGATGGAGTTTATGTGAAGGTAACGCAGAACGACGCTGTTGGAGCCGCTGTTGGAGACGCTGCTGGAGAAGATGTTGCTGCTCCGTGCCGTGATGTTCTCCACGACGAGGAGGGAGGTGGAGTCGACCGTGACGGTGCTGAGGTTGGTCATGAAGATGCTCACCGCTGGCGTGGCGTTGAGGGTGATGTGCGACACGCGGATCATGCTGTGGTTCAGCACGAAGATGGGGACGGGCGCGACGTCGATGATGCCGTTGGCGCAGGTCGTGCAGTTGACGTAGTCCACCGCAACGACGCTGCTGTTCACGACCTGCATGTTGAGGGTCCCAGAGGCGATCGCGGCTTTGACGACGGCCGAAGCGCTGGTCAGGTGAACGCCCAGCACGAACACGCTGCTGGCGCCATCCAGCGTCGCCGGGATCCCCAGGAGCACCTGCATGCTCGGGAGCGTCTCCGCCGCGCTCCACGCCACGCTAGAGTCGATCACCGCGATCTCCAGCTTTTTATCGAAGGCCGCTGCCGTCGCGTCGATCAACGGCCTGTTGGCTGACACCGTGCCTTTGACGTTGGAGAAGTTCAGCAGCGTGACCACTGGGAAGAAGCCGGTGACCACCACGCTGCCGTCCGACACGGTCATGCGGAGCACCTGCACCAAACCGGTCGGCCTTCCTGTGTCGGCGTACATGGTTTTGGCGCCCTGGATTGTGAAGACGCCGTTCTCCAGCGTGCAGTCCGTGTATGCCGAGCCTTCCTCGTCGCCATTGTTCTTGTTGACGGGGTAGGGTGCGCTTTCTTGGTTGGCCAGCTGTATGTCCGTCCTCCCGGCCAGCTTCTCTTCCAGATGGCTGGGCACCGCAGCCGACACGGGGACCACCACGCACGCAGCAACCACCGCAAGCAGCGTGAGAAGGCGCACGAGCGTTGACATTCGTGGAGTCGGAGGCATGCACTGCAACGGGGACGTAAAGGAGAAGAGTAAAAGAGAGAGAGAGAAAAACAAGAATGGAAACTGGGAAACGTAGTCGAGGATGCTAGTTTTTGAGCGCTGTAATCAGATGTAAGTCGTCTACAGGCAGTCTGAAGTTACTGTACGTGTGCGTGTGTGAAGGGAGGGAAGGGGAAGACGAGAGGACAGGAGGGCAGGAGGAAGAGGTGTGGGGTGAGGAGTGCGAGGGTGAGGGGACGCGGAGACTGGAGGGCTTGCAGCCGCTCGGCCTGGCACGGCGGCACGCACCGAGAGCAGCGCGAAGGGGCACAGCTGCCCGCAGGCAGACACGCGTGCACACACACACACAAGCGTCCACACGCACGCACAGAGTAAGTGAGGCAGCGAGGGAGAGAAGGAAGGAGGGAGGGAGGGGGTGGGGGGCCTGCACACACACACACACACACACCGTGGGCGAGCACGCGCACAGCCGGTGGCCTCAGGTGTGTGTATGGTGTGTGTGTGCTGTGCAGAGTGGGGAGGAAGGGAGGGAGTTAGATGCTTTGACCTTGCGAGGCTGTGTGCACATGGGACAAACACCAGCGGACGGAGACGCCGCGTCCAACGTGCCGCACACGCCACGCTCACGGACACACAACTGCGCACACACGCACCTTTCAGCGTGTCGGTGTGTCGGGATCTGCGTGTGTGCGCGTGTGTGTGTTTTGTGCGTGCATGCGGACGCGACGACTCGCCGGGGGCAGCAACGACGACGACGATGACGGGCAGAAGGAGAAGCAAAGGAGAAAAGGAAGAAGAGAAGAAACAAACAGGCAAAAGAAAGAGAAAGAGAGCCAAAAAACAATACGTGCGAAAATGAAAAGGAACCAATTCGAGGAAAACGTCTAGACACATATACACTGGAGGCCTCAGTCATCGTGGGCTGGGCTGGGAAAGGCAACGGGGGCAGGACAAAAGAGAGGCGTGCGGCACCGACAGGTGACCGGTGAAAATAGGGAAAGGGGAAAAGCAAAGCGTACCGTTCTTTTGTGTGTGCTTCGTAGTAGCGTCCTGCCACTTATCGCCTGACTGGGAGGCGAGGGAAAGGGAGGCGGGCGGCGCTGTTCTGACGCGGTGCGCCGCTGCTGCGGCCACCACCACCACCACCACCACCACCGGTGCGAGCGGGGCTGTTCACATGTTTGCTCGCACGCGCGGGGGAGGCGAGGCGAGGTGAGGCGACGGGTGTGCATGTGCGGCTACGCCAAGTGCGTGACGGCGGAGGCGAGCAGCACGGCCACCGCAGCCAGCCACAGCGAGTGCGGCGCGGCGGCGCCGTTCACGTTGACGTGCTGCGAGAGACAGGTGTAGGTGGAGCTGAGGAAATAGCCGTTGCGGCACGTGGAGCACTTGGTGCCGTCGCGCAGCATGCACTGCGCGCAGTTGCCCACGTAGCAGTTGCCGATGGGCACGCACTGGCCGTTGAACGTGTAGTAGCCGGACCTGCAGTACTGGCACACGTTGCCGTCGTTGGGGTAACACGTGAGACAGTTGGGCACGTTGCACGGCGCCGTGGGCGTGGCGGTGGTAGTGGTGGTGCTGGTGGTGGTGCTGGCTTGCAAGCAGGCGGAGCGGTTCAACGACAGGTAGTAGCCGTCGTTGCAGGTGTTGCAGAGTACGGCACTGGTGGCGTCGCACACCTTGCAGTTGGCGACGGAGCAGTCACCGCTGTTGATGCACTTCCCCGTGACCGAGTCGGGTATCATGCGGTCGACGCACTTCTCGCACCGCGAGGGGTTGATGTCGCAGTGGCGGCAATAGGGGTCGGCACACTTCACGCAGGTGCCGTTCACGAGGCCGTAGCCCTCTTCGCAGCTCGGCACGCAGACGTTGCTGATCAGGGTGGTGCCGCTCATGCACTCGGTGCACACATCGGTGTACCCGTTGTTGCACTTCTTGCAGTGGTCCACGGCGCAGCGGACGCAGACACCGTTGTTGGCGACGCCGTACCCGTCTTTGCATTCCATGCACATGCTGGCGCCGCACTTCACGCAGTTGGCGTCGCAGGAGCCGGAATTCCGCTTGCACACCGCCGTGGAGGTGTCCAGCGTGTAGTCGGCGCTGCACATGCTGCAGGCGGTCTCGTTGTGGCACCAAATGCAACCCTCCGTGCACCCTGTTGGGTTGTAGGAGGCCAGCGGGTCATTCATGGCCGTGCAGTAATTGCGGTGGTAGGGGCTGTTGCATGTGCAGTTGCACGACAGCTGGGCATTCGTCAGCGTGAAGCCGTTCAGGCATGCGGCGGGGCACTTGCCTTCAACGTGCGTCGCGCTAGCCAAGTCGCTGGGGCCGCTCTCCGCCGTGACGTCTGTGTAGGTCGCCCCGCTGCCCAGCGCCGTACCGATGGAGTTTATGTGAAGGTAACGCAGAACGACGCTGTTGGAGCCGCTGTTGGAGACGCTGCTGGAGAAGATGTTGCTGCTCCGTGCCGTGATGTTCTCCACGACGAGGAGGGAGGTGGAGTCGACCGTGACGGTGCTGAGGTTGGTCATGAAGATGCTCACCGCTGGCGTGGCGTTGAGGGTGATGTGCGACACGCGGATCATGCTGTGGTTCAGCACGAAGATGGGGACGGGCGCGACGTCGATGATGCCGTTGGCGCAGGTCGTGCAGTTGACGTAGTCCACCGCAACGACGCTGCTGTTCACGACCTGCATGTTGAGGGTCCCAGAGGCGATCGCGGCTTTGACGACGGCCGAAGCGCTGGTCAGGTGAACGCCCAGCACGAACACGCTGCTGGCGCCATCCAGCGTCGCCGGGATCCCCAGGAGCACCTGCATGCTCGGGAGCGTCTCCGCCGCGCTCCACGCCACGCTAGAGTCGATCACCGCGATCTCCAGCTTTTTATCGAAGGCCGCTGCCGTCGCGTCGATCAACGGCCTGTTGGCTGACACCGTGCCTTTGACGTTGGAGAAGTTCAGCAGCGTGACCACTGGGAAGAAGCCGGTGACCACCACGCTGCCGTCCGACACGGTCATGCGGAGCACCTGCACCAAACCGGTCGGCCTTCCTGTGTCGGCGTACATGGTTTTGGCGCCCTGGATTGTGAAGACGCCGTTCTCCAGCGTGCAGTCCGTGTATGCCGAGCCTTCCTCGTCGCCATTGTTCTTGTTGACGGGGTAGGGTGCGCTTTCTTGGTTGGCCAGCTGTATGTCCGTCCTCCCGGCCAGCTTCTCTTCCAGATGGCTGGGCACCGCAGCCGACACGGGGACCACCACGCACGCAGCAACCACCGCAAGCAGCGTGAGAAGGCGCACGAGCGTTGACATTCGTGGAGTCGGAGGCATGCACTGCAACGGGGACGTAAAGGAGAAGAGTAAAAGAGAGAGAGAGAGAAAAACAAGAATGGAAACTGGGAAACGTAGTCGAGGATGCTAGTTTTTGAGCGCTGTAATCAGATGTAAGTCGTCTACAGGCAGTCTGAAGTTACTGTACGTGTGCGTGTGTGAAGGGAGGGAAGGGGAAGACGAGAGGACAGGAGGGCAGGAGGAAGAGGTGTGGGGTGAGGAGTGCGAGGGTGAGGGGACGCGGAGACTGGAGGGCTTGCAGCCGCTCGGCCTGGCACGGCGGCACGCACCGAGAGCAGCGCGAAGGGGCACAGCTGCCCGCAGGCAGACACGCGTGCACACACACACACAAGCGTCCACACGCACGCACAGAGTAAGTGAGGCAGCGAGGGAGAGAAGGAAGGAGGGAGGGAGGGGGTGGGGGGCCTGCACACACACACACACACACCGTGGGCGAGCACGCGCACAGCCGGTGGCCTCAGGTGTGTGTATGGTGTGTGTGTGTGCTGTGCAGAGTGGGGAGGAAGGGAGGGAGTTAGATGCTTTGACCTTGCGAGGCTGTGTGCACATGGGACAAACACCAGCGGACGGAGACGCCGCGTCCAACGTGCCGCACACGCCACGCTCACGGACACACAACTGCGCACACACGCACCTTTCAGCGTGTCGGTGTGTCGGGATCTGCGTGTGTGCGCGTGTGTGTGTTTTGTGCGTGCATGCGGACGCGACGACTCGCCGGGGGCAGCAACGACGACGACGATGACGGGCAGAAGGAGAAGCAAAGGAGAAAAGGAAGAAGAGAAGAAACAAACAGGCAAAAGAAAGAGAAAGAGAGCCAAAAAACAATACGTGCGAAAATGAAAAGGAACCAATTCGAGGAAAACGTCTAGACACATATACACTGGAGGCCTCAGTCATCGTGGGCTGGGCTGGGAAAGGCAACGGGGGCAGGACAAAAGAGAGGCGTGCGGCACCGACAGGTGACCGGTGAAAATAGGGAAAGGGTAAAAGCAAAGCGTACCGTTCTTTTGTGTGTGCTTCGTAGTGGCGTCCTGCCACTTATCGCCTGACTGGGAGGCGAGGGAAAGGGAGGCGGGCGGCGCTGTTCTGACGCGGTGCGCCGCTGCTGCGGCCGCCACCACCACCACCACCACCGGTGCGAGCGGGGCTGTTCACATGTTTGCTCGCACGCGCGGGGGAGGCGAGGCGAGGTGAGGCGACGGGTGTGCGTGTGCGGCTACGCCAAGTGCGTGACGGCGGAGGCGAGCAGCACGGCCACCGCAGCCAGCCACAGCGAGTGCGGCGCGGCGGCGCCGTTCACGTTGACGTGCTGCGAGAGACAGGTGTAGGTGGAGCTGAGGAAATAGCCGTTGCGGCACGTGGAGCACTTGGTGCCGTCGCGCAGCATGCACTGCGCGCAGTTGCCCACGTAGCAGTTGCCGATGGGCACGCACTGGCCGTTGAACGTGTAGTAGCCGGACCTGCAGTACTGGCACACGTTGCCGTCGTTGGGGTAACACGTGAGACAGTTGGGCACGTTGCACGGCGCCGTGGGCGTGGCGGTGGTAGTGGTGGTGCTGGTGGTGGTGCTGGCTTGCAAGCAGGCGGAGCGGTTCAACGACAGGTAGTAGCCGTCGTTGCAGGTGTTGCAGAGTACGGCACTGGTGGCGTCGCACACCTTGCAGTTGGCGACGGAGCAGTCACCGCTGTTGATGCACTTCCCCGTGACCGAGTCGGGTATCATGCGGTCGACGCACTTCTCGCACCGCGAGGGGTTGATGTCGCAGTGGCGGCAATAGGGGTCGGCACACTTCACGCAGGTGCCGTTCACGAGGCCGTAGCCCTCTTCGCAGCTCGGCACGCAGACGTTGCTGATCAGGGTGGTGCCGCTCATGCACTCGGTGCACACATCGGTGTACCCGTTGTTGCACTTCTTGCAGTGGTCCACGGCGCAGCGGACGCAGACACCGTTGTTGGCGACGCCGTACCCGTCTTTGCATTCCATGCACATGCTGGCGCCGCACTTCACGCAGTTGGCGTCGCAGGAGCCGGAATTCCGCTTGCACACCGCCGTGGAGGTGTCCAGCGTGTAGTCGGCGCTGCACATGCTGCAGGCGGTCTCGTTGTGGCACCAAATGCAACCCTCCGTGCACCCTGTTGGGTTGTAGGAGGCCAGCGGGTCATTCATGGCCGTGCAGTAATTGCGGTGGTAGGGGCTGTTGCATGTGCAGTTGCACGACAGCTGGGCATTCGTCAGCGTGAAGCCGTTCAGGCATGCGGCGGGGCACTTGCCTTCAACGTGCGTCGCGCTAGCCAAGTCGCTGGGGCCGCTCTCCGCCGTGACGTCTGTGTAGGTCGCCCCGCTGCCCAGCGCCGTACCGATGGAGTTTATGTGAAGGTAACGCAGAACGACGCTGTTGGAGCCGCTGTTGGAGACGCTGCTGGAGAAGATGTTGCTGCTCCGTGCCGTGATGTTCTCCACGACGAGGAGGGAGGTGGAGTCGACCGTGACGGTGCTGAGGTTGGTCATGAAGATGCTCACCGTTGGCGTGGCGTTGAGGGTGATGTGCGACACGCGGATCATGCTGTGGTTCAGCACGAAGATGGGGACGGGCGCGACGTCGATGATGCCGTTGGCGCAGGTCGTGCAGTTGACGTAGTCCACCGCAACGACGCTGCTGTTCACGACCTGCATGTTGAGGGTCCCAGAGGCGATCGCGGCTTTGACGACGGCCGAAGCGCTGGTCAGGTGAACGCCCAGCACGAACACGCTGCTGGCGCCATCCAGCGTCGCCGGGATCCCCAGGAGCACCTGCATGCTCGGGAGCGTCTCCGCCGCGCTCCACGCCACGCTAGAGTCGATCACCGCGATCTCCAGCTTTTTATCGAAGGCCGCTGCCGTCGCGTCGATCAACGGCCTGTTGGCTGACACCGTGCCTTTGACGTTGGAGAAGTTCAGCAGCGTGACCACTGGGAAGAAGCCGGTGACCACCACGCTGCCGTCCGACACGGTCATGCGGAGCACCTGCACCAAACCGGTCGGCCTTCCTGTGTCGGCGTACATGGTTTTGGCGCCCTGGATTGTGAAGACGCCGTTCTCCAGCGTGCAGTCCGTGTATGCCGAGCCTTCCTCGTCGCCATTGTTCTTGTTGACGGGGTAGGGTGCGCTTTCTTGGTTGGCCAGCTGTATGTCCGTCCTCCCGGCCAGCTTCTCTTCCAGATGGCTGGGCACCGCAGCCGACACGGGGACCACCACGCACGCAGCAACCACCGCAAGCAGCGTGAGAAGGCGCACGAGCGTTGACATTCGTGGAGTCGGAGGCATGCACTGCAACGGGGACGTAAAGGAGAAGAGTAAAAGAGAGAGAGAGAAAAACAAGAATGGAAACTGGGAAACGTAGTCGAGGATGCTAGTTTTTGAGCGCTGTAATCAGATGTAAGTCGTCTACAGGCAGTCTGAAGTTACTGTACGTGTGCGTGTGTGAAGGGAGGGAAGGGGAAGACGAGAGGACAGGAGGGCAGGAGGAAGAGGTGTGGGGTGAGGAGTGCGAGGGTGAGGGGACGCGGAGACTGGAGGGCTTGCAGCCGCTCGGCCTGGCACGGCGGCACGCACCGAGAGCAGCGCGAAGGGGCACAGCTGCCCGCAGGCAGACACGCGTGCACACACACACACACACACACCGTGGGCGAGCACGCGCACAGCCGGTGGCCTCAGGTGTGTGTATGGTGTGTGTGTGCTGTGCAGAGTGGGGAGGAAGGGAGGGAGTTAGATGCTTTGACCTTGCGAGGCTGTGTGCACATGGGACAAACACCAGCGGACGGAGACGCCGCGTCCAACGTGCCGCACACGCCACGCTCACGGACAGACAACTGCACAAACAGAAACGTGTGATTTGTGGGTAAAGGGAAAGTGAGGGACAATGTGAAGGCGCAGCTGTTGCTGACGTGGTTGTCTGCAAGGGGTGTTCGGCAGTGTAGCAAAATAGGGGAGATTTGCGTTTTAAGACCTTTTTTTTTTGTGTGTTCGTTAGACTCTCATAGACGCAAATGAAAAAAAAAAAAAAACACACATGGGCGAATGAAGGAGAATTCTGTTTCTGCTGAATAAAAAAAAAAAAGAGAAAACGATTAAGACAAATAAGTGGTGTGATGTTAGCGTACGTACATCGGCTGCAGGCGTAGAAATTGAGAAGTACAGAAGAGCAGATCTTCTGTAGTTCAAGTCGCTTGGTTAGCTGGAGGCTTGGAGGGGCCACACCGGACGTAGAGAACTTTATGCAACTCCAAAATGATAAAGGAAAATTAGTGCGTTACAAATCTCGAACAAAAGATCAAAAAAAAAAAAAGAAAAAACTAGAATATAAACACGTTTGTATGCACATCATAGCTAATTATAGAATTGAATAAAGGGGAAAAAACGCGGAAAACAGTCAAACAACAACAACAAAAAAAAAACGCTGTTGTACGAGTATGCGGGGAAATACACCTTTTTCGTCTAATATGTTGTCGAGAGCGATGCAGGGAGAGAGCTGCAATGCCCCCCTCCCCCTCTTTTTTTCTCTCTTTCTCCTGCGGCCGATATTGTTGTCCTTGCGCGGGCATATCTCAGCCATCGAACCATCTCTCTCTTCTTTTCCTTTGTTACTATTGCTGTTATTGCATCAGCAGTCCTAAAAGGAGGAGCAGCGCTGTGGCTATGCTAGAAAGGGACCATGGCCTTGCCGTCCCGTCGCCAGAGCTGTCATCTGCATCGGTTGTCTCGCATGTGTAGTTGTCGCTGAGCATGTATCCATTCTCGCAGTTGGAGCACATGTTATCAGTGTTGGTCATGCAGTTCACACAGTGGTCCAGTGTACACGCGCCATGGGCTGGCACGACACAAGCAACGATGACCAGCACCACCGCGCAGGGGAGTAACATGACATATGAAGGACCAGCACGCATTTTGAGACTTGCTGAAGGTCGTGTAGTCTAACAAAGACGGACTAAATAAACACACACACACTCGAATGGTAGGAGGAATGGCAGAAGAGAATTTGGCGGTGAAGGAGAAAACAAACAAACAAAAAAAAAGCTCTTAAAAAAAAAAAACAAGAAAGTTAAGAACAAAAAGGTGATTGTCCATGTCGAAGAGAAAGAGTAAGGGAAGAGGTGGAAAAAAAAAAGAGAGAAAGGCATTAAAAAAAAAAAAAAGGCACGAAGTCTCTGAAAAGAGCGCCTTTGTTTTAGGAAGGAGACTTGACTCCTTTTGAAAAGAAAGAAGCCAAGTCACTTACGCGGAGACCGCATTTCACCGTTCGGAAACTGTCGTTGGAAAAAAAAAAAAAGAGCGTGTCACTGCTGCCTTTCAAGTCATTGCTGTTAGTATGCGTGCGCCTGTGAGGCAAAGGCGACATCAACAACGGGGTTGCTTTATTTGCTTTTCCTTTATAATAGCGAAAACGAAAGAATGAGAGCCAAACTCTCTCTCTCTCTCTCACAAGTTGGCAAAGCGACCATTTCACCTTCGCAATTATTCAGCGGAGAGAGAAAGAGACGACGATCATCTTTGCGGTTCACCTCAGCTGAACACGGTGCTCGTGAAACCCACTTTCTTTCTTTTTTTTTTCTTTTCTCTTTCTTTTCGCCTTATGGACTACGGTACCATTTTTCCAAAAAAAAAAAAGAAAGAAAGAAAGAAAGAAAGAGACGACAGATGACATCGTGACCTCTTTTTTTTTTTTCTTTCCCCCCCCCCCTCTTCTCTTTCCCTCATTTTTGTGCGCATCAAAAAGAAAAAGAAAAAAAAAAAGTGAAAATAAACAAACAAACAAAAGAGAGGGGGAGGGGGGGGGGGAAAAAAAAGAAAGAAAGAAGCGATTATAACACCATACGTACGAACAGAGAAGAAAAAAAAAAAAGGGTTGCACATATTATCTGAGAGAAAAAAAAAAGGGGGGGGGACAAACAGACAAGTTCATCAACGAAAAGGAGTGCTCCTTTCTCCCCTTCCTTCCCAACAACAACAACAACAACAAAAAAAAAAACTGTGTGCTTTCTTTGTGAGAAAGAAAACAGGAATAAAAATAGTAAAACGAGCTTCAAAGTCAAAGTTCAAAAGAAAAAAAAAAAAGGTTGCTCGCTTTTTGCTTTAGTTTTTTTTTTTTTTTTAGCTACATCATCATACACACACATCTTGTCAAGGTAACAAAGAAAAAAAAAAAAACAAGTGTAAAAAAGAGATTCAAATGGAAAACCAAAAAATAAAAAAGAAGGTGGGGTAAAAAAAAAAAAAAAGAAAGATGGCGCGTACACTTACGTGCAATTCGTGAAGTGAATGCACATATATACATAATCGCACATTATGCTGGCCACCATTCACCGCGTAAACAAAAAAAAAAAAAAAGCAAACTCGTCCCTTAAAACAGAACATCGTCAAAGCTATGTTTGATGTAAAACTGATTGGGAAAAGCTAGCTTTTCCTCTTTTTGCTCGCAAGAAAGAAAAAGAGTAAACACTTGCTGCTGTACGCATGAAAAACAGCTTTATCGTAATACACACGCAATGCTCATCAGCAATTAAGATGAGATTTGAAGTAAAGACAAGTGCGGCTACGAATGCAAGCAAGGCTGATCTTTCAAAAAAAAAAAAAAGAGAAGAAAAGAAGGAAGCTGCGCCGCCACCGAGGACATCTTGAGAGATTCTTGATCTTATTTCGTTATAGCACATCAGTAACACAAGGGAAACAAAGCACTTCAGGACCACGATAGAAAACGTTCCGTCAATGCAAAAATATCTCCATTGCTGCAAATAAAAAAAAAAATGAAAACAAAGGCGGGGCAAAAAAAAAAAAAACAGTAGTAATAGTAGTAAAGCAAAGAAAAGCGCGGAGCCGAGCTCCGGCGAAGACACTGGCACGGCCCCACGTACATCGGGAAAGGCTCGGGGGACGGCCAGGCGGCAAAGAAAAAGAGAGCAAGCGTCATGCCATGAGGAAGAGGGGCGGTGTGATGGGAGTAAAATAGTAACAACGCACACACTGGCACGCAGCGCGTTGACGTGGCGGGGGCGGGGAGCAGGAGCTGTCTCTCTCTCTCTCTCGCTCGCTCACACGCGCACCGGTGCACATCTCCACACTCGCCCTCACACGCGTACACACACGCCTTGGTGTGCGCGACTGCTACAGGACGTAGAAGGCGGCGGCGGCAGCACACGCGACGGCGGCGAGCAGGGCGGACTGCGCGGCGGCGGCACCGTTGAGGTTGGCGATGCAGGCGCCGCTGGTGAGCTTGTAGCCGTTGCGGCACGAGGTGCAGGTGGATCCGTCGGTGGGGCTGCACTTCTCGCAGTAGGCGACGCTGCACAGCGCAGTGGACGTGATGGTGGGCTGGGCGGTGGTGGTGGTGGTGGTTGTGGTGGTGGTGGCATTGTCGGGGTTGTCCAGCTCGCACTGGTAGGACGCGGAGAGCACGTAGCCGGAGTTGCACTGGGCGCAGCGCGAGGACGGGTAGAGGAGGCTGCAGGTGGCACAGTTGGCAAGCGAGCAGGTGGCGCTGTGGTAGTTCTGCGTGGGGTCACTGACGGTGGTGCAGGACGGCGGGTTGTAGATCTTGGCGGTGCAGATGCAGGAGCACGCCACGCCGTCCGCCTCGGCGGCGCCGCTGCTGGAGTAGCCGGGCACGCAGTTGGCGTTGGCGCAGGTGCCGCCAGCGGCGCCGTTGCTGTTGACCACCTGCGTCACATTGAGGCCCTTGGATAGGTAGCCGCTGGTGTCGGTGAGGGCGGTGCCGCCGATGGTGCAGCCGCCACCGTTGACGGTGCTGGAGCTGTCAGCGGTGCTGGGGACGTAGGCGCCATCGGGGATGCCGAGACTGGGGCCGACAAGGTTGAGGAAGGACACAGTGGAGCTGGTGACGGTGAACGGGAAGGCGGTGCTGTCGTTCGCGTTGCCGCTGACGTGGTAGTCGAAGAAGCTGCCGGAATCGATGGTGGAGTCGGAGATGAGGTAGAGCGACTGACCGCTGACCGTGACGTAGCCGGTGGAGGCGAGCAGGCCCTTGGCGCCGTTCCCCACCACGCCGTGCATGATGCGGAACATGCTGGTGCCGTCCACCTTGAGCGGCACGTCGATCGTGACCAAGGCGCTGCTGCAGCCGTCGCAGCCACCGTAGTCCACCGCCAGCACGCCGCTGTCCGTGATGGAGAAGACGGAGGACGTGGCGATGTGCAGCACCGACGCGCCGTTGACGGCGGTGGCGTTGAGGATGAAGAGCGCACCCTTGTTGCTGATGCCGATGTTGGTGGCGCCGGCGGTGTACGTGACGATGCTGCCGGTGTTGGTGCTGCCGCTGGGCCACGCGACACTGCTGTCCTCCACCGTGACGGTGACGTTGCCGCTCAGCGTGAGGCCGCTGAAGTCGAACAGCGACTGCGCAGTGGCGAGCGTGGCGGTGGTGGCGGTGAGGCGGATGTCGGAGTTGGGCGGCATGACGCCGGTGAAGGCGATGGTGGACTGGGTCACGGTGGTGGACGTGACGCTCATGCTGACGCGCGTGGTCACGCTGGACGGCACGGAGTCCTCGTAGCCCACGATGAACAGCCCGCTGCCGGACACCTTGGAGTTGATCAGCTGCACCGTCACCACGTCCACCGAGACGGAGCCGAGGTCGAAGGTGATGCTGTCGCCGTCGAAGGCGTTGTCCGACTGCGAGACGTCACCGTTCACAACGATGGAGTTGGCGCGCGCGCACGCGGCGACGAGCACCAGTGCGGCGCACAGCAGCGCGATGGCGCAGCGGCGCGTGGGGAAGGCGGCCATCGTGGCAGGCAGGAGCTTGATGGCGGGAAGGGGAGGAGGACGAATGCGCGTGTGCCTGCTGTACCTGTTTCTCTTTGCTTTCCCAACGGGCTGTGAGTCTGGTGAGAAAGAGAGAATGTGTGTGGGACAAGGAGCGAGTGCTCGTTTGTAGGTTGCTAGGTTGGCTGGCTTGTTAGTAACTATCTGTTTGTGTGGAGACACGAAGCTGCTTGCTTGCTTTACTGTGCCGCGGCGGAGGGGAGAGAAGAGAGAAGAGAGGAGAGAGGAGAGGGGAGAGGGGAGAGGGGAGAGGGAATGTGGAAGAGGAGAGGGGGAGGGAGAGCGAGAGGCTGCTGAGCAGCGGGCAGTCAAGGGTACCACGACTCCGCACAGACGTCAGCGTGCGAGCAAGCGCGCACCGCCTGGCGAGGAAGAAAGAAGAGAGAGAGCGGGGGGTACAAAGATGTGGGTTGGCGTTTTGTTCACATGGCGCAACCGTAATTGGCCGCAGCCCACCGTGCAGAGCACAGAAGAAGAAAGAAATCAAAGACCAAAAGACAGGAGAGAGAGAGAAAAAAAAAAAAGATGGCTAAACAATAAAAATACATATGTTTGTATATAAAAGGAAAGACGAATGAAAATCAACGGCCAGAAGAAGCCAGAAAGGAACTACCCGGGCAAAGGAGGCGACGGCGGTGCATTCGCGAAGCCCGTGCGGGAGACACCCAGCAACGTCCTGCCCCGGCGCCGCCTCGCCTTGCCTTAACCCCCGGGCACACATCGCGAGATGCCCAGTCTGCGCACGTGGGCACGCCCACACGGTGGCTCGCACCCACAGCAACGGGTGTGTAGGAGGCAAACACACCGGGAAGCGGAGAAAAAAGGGGCGCAGTAAATGACAACGAAAAATAATATACATATGCGCAGCACCTGAGGCTATGCACACGCACCGCAGACCACGGACGTGGAAAGAAGGTGGGATGCTTCGCCAAGAGAGAACCAGAACGCACTGCCACGTCGCCCTTCCACACGCAAGACGGGGCAGCGGCACCGCACCCGCACAAACACCCCCTCCCAATATACATACAGCTGCGTGGGCGCGTGTTCGCTACCCTCGCCGGCGAGAGGGTGGAAAATAGGCGAGTAACGGTACCGCTCACGCGATTGTGGCGCTGGGGAAAAAAAAAAAAAGAGAAACGAAGAAAGGTAGGCGTGCCTCGGGTCCCACGCACCAGCGGGACCGTTCCCCCATTACAGTACATCCAGGGGACGTCGCCGCGGTGGAGCGCCATGGCAGCAGTGGCCAAGCGGGGGAACAGCACGGGGACGGCGGATAAAGGAGGAAGCCAAGAAGGAAGGAAAGGGCTAAAAAAAAAAAAACAGTAGTAATAGTAGTAAAGCAAAGAAAAGCGCGGAGCCGAGCTCCGGCGAAGACACTGGCACGGCCCCACGTACATCGGGAAAGGCTCGGGGGACGGCCAGGCGGCAAAGAAAAAGAGAGCAAGCGTCATGCCATGAGGAAGAGGGGCGGTGTGATGGGAGTAAAATAGTAACAACGCACACACTGGCACGCAGCGCGTTGACGTGGCGGGGGCGGGGAGCAGGAGCTGTCTCTCTCTCTCTCTCGCTCGCTCACACGCGCACCGGTGCACATCTCCACACTCGCCCTCACACGCGTACACACACGCCTTGGTGTGCGCGACTGCTACAGGACGTAGAAGGCGGCGGCGGCAGCACACGCGACGGCGGCGAGCAGGGCGGACTGCGCGGCGGCGGCACCGTTGAGGTTGGCGATGCAGGCGCCGCTGGTGAGCTTGTAGCCGTTGCGGCACGAGGTGCAGGTGGATCCGTCGGTGGGGCTGCACTTCTCGCAGTAGGCGACGCTGCACAGCGCAGTGGACGTGATGGTGGGCTGGGCGGTGGTGGTGGTGGTGGTTGTGGTGGTGGTGGCATTGTCGGGGTTGTCCAGCTCGCACTGGTAGGACGCGGAGAGCACGTAGCCGGAGTTGCACTGGGCGCAGCGCGAGGACGGGTAGAGGAGGCTGCAGGTGGCACAGTTGGCAAGCGAGCAGGTGGCGCTGTGGTAGTTCTGCGTGGGGTCACTGACGGTGGTGCAGGACGGCGGGTTGTAGATCTTGGCGGTGCAGATGCAGGAGCACGCCACGCCGTCCGCCTCGGCGGCGCCGCTGCTGGAGTAGCCGGGCACGCAGTTGGCGTTGGCGCAGGTGCCGCCAGCGGCGCCGTTGCTGTTGACCACCTGCGTCACCTTGAGGCCCTTGGATAGGTAGCCGCTGGTGTCGGTGAGGGCGGTGCCGCCGATGGTGCAGCCGCCACCGTTGACGGTGCTGGAGCTGTCAGCGGTGCTGGGGACGTAGGCGCCATCGGGGATGCCGAGACTGGGGCCGACAAGGTTGAGGAAGGACACAGTGGAGCTGGTGACGGTGAACGGGAAGGCGGTGCTGTCGTTCGCGTTGCCGCTGACGTGGTAGTCGAAGAAGCTGCCGGAATCGATGGTGGAGTCGGAGATGAGGTAGAGCGACTGACCGCTGACCGTGACGTAGCCGGTGGAGGCGAGCAGGCCCTTGGCGCCGTTCCCCACCACGCCGTGCATGATGCGGAACATGCTGGTGCCGTCCACCTTGAGCGGCACGTCGATCGTGACCAAGGCGCTGCTGCAGCCGTCGCAGCCACCGTAGTCCACCGCCAGCACGCCGCTGTCCGTGATGGAGAAGACGGAGGACGTGGCGATGTGCAGCACCGACGCGCCGTTGACGGCGGTGGCGTTGAGGATGAAGAGCGCACCCTTGTTGCTGATGCCGATGTTGGTGGCGCCGGCGGTGTACGTGACGATGCTGCCGGTGTTGGTGCTGCCGCTGGGCCACGCGACACTGCTGTCCTCCACCGTGACGGTGACGTTGCCGCTCAGCGTGAGGCCGCTGAAGTCGAACAGCGACTGCGCAGTGGCGAGCGTGGCGGTGGTGGCGGTGAGGCGGATGTCGGAGTTGGGCGGCATGACGCCGGTGAAGGCGATGGTGGACTGGGTCACGGTGGTGGACGTGACGCTCATGCTGACGCGCGTGGTCACGCTGGACGGCACGGAGTCCTCGTAGCCCACGATGAACAGCCCGCTGCCGGACACCTTGGAGTTGATCAGCTGCACCGTCACCACGTCCACCGAGACGGAGCCGAGGTCGAAGGTGATGCTGTCGCCGTCGAAGGCGTTGTCCGACTGCGAGACGTCACCGTTCACAACGATGGAGTTGGCGCGCGCGCACGCGGCGACGAGCACCAGTGCGGCGCACAGCAGCGCGATGGCGCAGCGGCGCGTGGGGAAGGCGGCCATCGTGGCAGGCAGGAGCTTGATGGCGGGAAGGGGAGGAGGACGAATGCGCGTGTGCCTGCTGTACCTGTTTCTCTTTGCTTTCCCAACGGGCTGTGAGTCTGGTGAGAAAGAGAGAATGTGTGTGGGACAAGGAGCGAGTGCTCGTTTGTAGGTTGCTAGGTTGGCTGGCTTGTTAGTAACTATCTGTTTGTGTGGAGACACGAAGCTGCTTGCTTGCTTTACTGTGCCGCGGCGGAGGGGAGAGAAGAGAGAAGAGAGGAGAGAGGAGAGGGGAGAGGGGAGAGGGGAGAGGGAATGTGGAAGAGGAGAGGGGGAGGGAGAGCGAGAGGCTGCTGAGCAGCGGGCAGTCAAGGGTACCACGACTCCGCACAGACGTCAGCGTGCGAGCAAGCGCGCACCGCCTGGCGAGGAAGAAAGAAGAGAGAGAGCGGGGGGTACAAAGATGTGGGTTGGCGTTTTGTTCACATGGCGCAACCGTAATTGGCCGCAGCCCACCGTGCAGAGCACAGAAGAAGAAAGAAATCAAAGACCAAAAGACAGGAGAGAGAGAGAAAAAAAAAAAAGATGGCTAAACAATAAAAATACATATGTTTGTATATAAAAGGAAAGACGAATGAAAATCAACGGCCAGAAGAAGCCAGAAAGGAACTACCCGGGCAAAGGAGGCGACGGCGGTGCATTCGCGAAGCCCGTGCGGGAGACACCCAGCAACGTCCTGCCCCGGCGCCGCCTCGCCTTGCCTTAACCCCCGGGCACACATCGCGAGATGTCCAGTCTGCGCACGTGGGCACGCCCACACGGTGGCTCGCACCCACAGCAACGGGTGTGTAGGAGGCAAACACACCGGGAAGCGGAGAAAAAAGGGGCGCAGTAAATGACAACGAAAAATAATATACATATGCGCAGCACCTGAGGCTATGCACACGCACCGCAGACCACGGACGTGGAAAGAAGGTGGGATGCTTCGCCAAGAGAGAACCAGAACGCACTGCCACGTCGCCCTTCCACACGCAAGACGGGGCAGCGGCACCGCACCCGCACAAACACCCCCTCCCAATATACATACAGCTGCGTGGGCGCGTGTTCGCTACCCTCGCCGGCGAGAGGGTGGAAAATAGGCGAGTAACGGTACCGCTCACGCGATTGTGGCGCTGGGGAAAAAAAAAAAAAGAAAAACGAAGAAAGGTAGGCGTGCCTCGGGTCCCACGCACCAGCGGGACCGTTCCCCCATTACAGTACATCCAGGGGACGTCGCCGCGGTGGAGCGCCATGGCAGCAGTGGCCAAGCGGGGGAACAGCACGGGGACGGCGGATAAAGGAGGAAGCCAAGAAGGAAGGAAAGGGCTAAAAAAAAAAAAACAGTAGTAATAGTAGTAAAGCAAAGAAAAGCGCGGAGCCGAGCTCCGGCGAAGACACTGGCACGGCCCCACGTACATCGGGAAAGGCTCGGGGGACGGCCAGGCGGCAAAGAAAAAGAGAGCAAGCGTCATGCCATGAGGAAGAGGGGCGGTGTGATGGGAGTAAAATAGTAACAACGCACACACTGGCACGCAGCGCGTTGACGTGGCGGGGGCGGGGAGCAGGAGCTGTCTCTCTCTCTCTCTCGCTCGCTCACACGCGCACCGGTGCACATCTCCACACTCGCCCTCACACGCGTACACACACGCCTTGGTGTGCGCGACTGCTACAGGACGTAGAAGGCGGCGGCGGCAGCACACGCGACGGCGGCGAGCAGGGCGGACTGCGCGGCGGCGGCACCGTTGAGGTTGGCGATGCAGGCGCCGCTGGTGAGCTTGTAGCCGTTGCGGCACGAGGTGCAGGTGGATCCGTCGGTGGGGCTGCACTTCTCGCAGTAGGCGACGCTGCACAGCGCAGTGGACGTGATGGTGGGCTGGGCGGTGGTGGTGGTGGTGGTTGTGGTGGTGGTGGCATTGTCGGGGTTGTCCAGCTCGCACTGGTAGGACGCGGAGAGCACGTAGCCGGAGTTGCACTGGGCGCAGCGCGAGGACGGGTAGAGGAGGCTGCAGGTGGCACAGTTGGCAAGCGAGCAGGTGGCGCTGTGGTAGTTCTGCGTGGGGTCACTGACGGTGGTGCAGGACGGCGGGTTGTAGATCTTGGCGGTGCAGATGCAGGAGCACGCCACGCCGTCCGCCTCGGCGGCGCCGCTGCTGGAGTAGCCGGGCACGCAGTTGGCGTTGGCGCAGGTGCCGCCAGCGGCGCCGTTGCTGTTGACCACCTGCGTCACATTGAGGCCCTTGGATAGGTAGCCGCTGGTGTCGGTGAGGGCGGTGCCGCCGATGGTGCAGCCGCCACCGTTGACGGTGCTGGAGCTGTCAGCGGTGCTGGGGACGTAGGCGCCATCGGGGATGCCGAGACTGGGGCCGACAAGGTTGAGGAAGGACACAGTGGAGCTGGTGACGGTGAACGGGAAGGCGGTGCTGTCGTTCGCGTTGCCGCTGACGTGGTAGTCGAAGAAGCTGCCGGAATCGATGGTGGAGTCGGAGATGAGGTAGAGCGACTGACCGCTGACCGTGACGTAGCCGGTGGAGGCGAGCAGGCCCTTGGCGCCGTTCCCCACCACGCCGTGCATGATGCGGAACATGCTGGTGCCGTCCACCTTGAGCGGCACGTCGATCGTGACCAAGGCGCTGCTGCAGCCGTCGCAGCCACCGTAGTCCACCGCCAGCACGCCGCTGTCCGTGATGGAGAAGACGGAGGACGTGGCGATGTGCAGCACCGACGCGCCGTTGACGGCGGTGGCGTTGAGGATGAAGAGCGCACCCTTGTTGCTGATGCCGATGTTGGTGGCGCCGGCGGTGTACGTGACGATGCTGCCGGTGTTGGTGCTGCCGCTGGGCCACGCGACACTGCTGTCCTCCACCGTGACGGTGACGTTGCCGCTCAGCGTGAGGCCGCTGAAGTCGAACAGCGACTGCGCAGTGGCGAGCGTGGCGGTGGTGGCGGTGAGGCGGATGTCGGAGTTGGGCGGCATGACGCCGGTGAAGGCGATGGTGGACTGGGTCACGGTGGTGGACGTGACGCTCATGCTGACGCGCGTGGTCACGCTGGACGGCACGGAGTCCTCGTAGCCCACGATGAACAGCCCGCTGCCGGACACCTTGGAGTTGATCAGCTGCACCGTCACCACGTCCACCGAGACGGAGCCGAGGTCGAAGGTGATGCTGTCGCCGTCGAAGGCGTTGTCCGACTGCGAGACGTCACCGTTCACAACGATGGAGTTGGCGCGCGCGCACGCGGCGACGAGCACCAGTGCGGCGCACAGCAGCGCGATGGCGCAGCGGCGCGTGGGGAAGGCGGCCATCGTGGCAGGCAGGAGCTTGATGGCGGGAAGGGGAGGAGGACGAATGCGCGTGTGCCTGCTGTACCTGTTTCTCTTTGCTTTCCCAACGGGCTGTGAGTCTGGTGAGAAAGAGAGAATGTGTGTGGGACAAGGAGCGAGTGCTCGTTTGTAGGTTGCTAGGTTGGCTGGCTTGTTAGTAACTATCTGTTTGTGTGGAGACACGAAGCTGCTTGCTTGCTTTACTGTGCCGCGGCGGAGGGGAGAGAAGAGAGAAGAGAGGAGAGAGGAGAGGGGAGAGGGGAGAGGGGAGAGGGAATGTGGAAGAGGAGAGGGGGAGGGAGAGCGAGAGGCTGCTGAGCAGCGGGCAGTCAAGGGTACCACGACTCCGCACAGACGTCAGCGTGCGAGCAAGCGCGCACCGCCTGGCGAGGAAGAAAGAAGAGAGAGAGCGGGGGGTACAAAGATGTGGGTTGGCGTTTTGTTCACATGGCGCAACCGTAATTGGCCGCAGCCCACCGTGCAGAGCACAGAAGAAGAAAGAAATCAAAGACCAAAAGACAGGAGAGAGAGAGAAAAAAAAAAAGATGGCTAAACAATAAAAATACATATGTTTGTATATAAAAGGAAAGACGAATGAAAATCAACGGCCAGAAGAAGCCAGAAAGGAACTACCCGGGCAAAGGAGGCGACGGCGGTGCATTCGCGAAGCCCGTGCGGGAGACACCCAGCAACGTCCTGCCCCGGCGCCGCCTCGCCTTGCCTTAACCCCCGGGCACACATCGCGAGATGTCCAGTCTGCGCACGTGGGCACGCCCACACGGTGGCTCGCACCCACAGCAACGGGTGTGTAGGAGGCAAACACACCGGGAAGCGGAGAAAAAAGGGGCGCAGTAAATGACAACGAAAAATAATATACATATGCGCAGCACCTGAGGCTATGCACACGCACCGCAGACCACGGACGTGGAAAGAAGGTGGGATGCTTCGCCAAGAGAGAACCAGAACGCACTGCCACGTCGCCCTTCCACACGCAAGACGGGGCAGCGGCACCGCACCCGCACAAACACCCCCTCCCAATATACATACAGCTGCGTGGGCGCGTGTTCGCTACCCTCGCCGGCGAGAGGGTGGAAAATAGGCGAGTAACGGTACCGCTCACGCGATTGTGGCGCTGGGGAAAAAAAAAAAAAGAGAAACGAAGAAAGGTAGGCGTGCCTCGGGTCCCACGCACCAGCGGGACCGTTCCCCCATTACAGTACATCCAGGGGACGTCGCCGCGGTGGAGCGCCATGGCAGCAGTGGCCAAGCGGGGGAACAGCACGGGGACGGCGGATAAAGGAGGAAGCCAAGAAGGAAGGAAAGGGCTAAAAAAAAAAAAAACAGTAGTAATAGTAGTAAAGCAAAGAAAAGCGCGGAGCCGAGCTCCGGCGAAGACACTGGCACGGCCCCACGTACATCGGGAAAGGCTCGGGGGACGGCCAGGCGGCAAAGAAAAAGAGAGCAAGCGTCATGCCATGAGGAAGAGGGGCGGTGTGATGGGAGTAAAATAGTAACAACGCACACACTGGCACGCAGCGCGTTGACGTGGCGGGGGCGGGGAGCAGGAGCTGTCTCTCTCTCTCTCTCGCTCGCTCACACGCGCACCGGTGCACATCTCCACACTCGCCCTCACACGCGTACACACACGCCTTGGTGTGCGCGACTGCTACAGGACGTAGAAGGCGGCGGCGGCAGCACACGCGACGGCGGCGAGCAGGGCGGACTGCGCGGCGGCGGCACCGTTGAGGTTGGCGATGCAGGCGCCGCTGGTGAGCTTGTAGCCGTTGCGGCACGAGGTGCAGGTGGATCCGTCGGTGGGGCTGCACTTCTCGCAGTAGGCGACGCTGCACAGCGCAGTGGACGTGATGGTGGGCTGGGCGGTGGTGGTGGTGGTGGTTGTGGTGGTGGTGGCATTGTCGGGGTTGTCCAGCTCGCACTGGTAGGACGCGGAGAGCACGTAGCCGGAGTTGCACTGGGCGCAGCGCGAGGACGGGTAGAGGAGGCTGCAGGTGGCACAGTTGGCAAGCGAGCAGGTGGCGCTGTGGTAGTTCTGCGTGGGGTCACTGACGGTGGTGCAGGACGGCGGGTTGTAGATCTTGGCGGTGCAGATGCAGGAGCACGCCACGCCGTCCGCCTCGGCGGCGCCGCTGCTGGAGTAGCCGGGCACGCAGTTGGCGTTGGCGCAGGTGCCGCCAGCGGCGCCGTTGCTGTTGACCACCTGCGTCACATTGAGGCCCTTGGATAGGTAGCCGCTGGTGTCGGTGAGGGCGGTGCCGCCGATGGTGCAGCCGCCACCGTTGACGGTGCTGGAGCTGTCAGCGGTGCTGGGGACGTAGGCGCCATCGGGGATGCCGAGACTGGGGCCGACAAGGTTGAGGAAGGACACAGTGGAGCTGGTGACGGTGAACGGGAAGGCGGTGCTGTCGTTCGCGTTGCCGCTGACGTGGTAGTCGAAGAAGCTGCCGGAATCGATGGTGGAGTCGGAGATGAGGTAGAGCGACTGACCGCTGACCGTGACGTAGCCGGTGGAGGCGAGCAGGCCCTTGGCGCCGTTCCCCACCACGCCGTGCATGATGCGGAACATGCTGGTGCCGTCCACCTTGAGCGGCACGTCGATCGTGACCAAGGCGCTGCTGCAGCCGTCGCAGCCACCGTAGTCCACCGCCAGCACGCCGCTGTCCGTGATGGAGAAGACGGAGGACGTGGCGATGTGCAGCACCGACGCGCCGTTGACGGCGGTGGCGTTGAGGATGAAGAGCGCACCCTTGTTGCTGATGCCGATGTTGGTGGCGCCGGCGGTGTACGTGACGATGCTGCCGGTGTTGGTGCTGCCGCTGGGCCACGCGACACTGCTGTCCTCCACCGTGACGGTGACGTTGCCGCTCAGCGTGAGGCCGCTGAAGTCGAACAGCGACTGCGCAGTGGCGAGCGTGGCGGTGGTGGCGGTGAGGCGGATGTCGGAGTTGGGCGGCATGACGCCGGTGAAGGCGATGGTGGACTGGGTCACGGTGGTGGACGTGACGCTCATGCTGACGCGCGTGGTCACGCTGGACGGCACGGAGTCCTCGTAGCCCACGATGGACAGCCCGCTGCCGGACACCTTGGAGTTGATCAGCTGCACCGTCACCACGTCCACCGAGACGGAGCCGAGGTCGAAGGTGATGCTGTCGCCGTCGAAGGCGTTGTCCGACTGCGAGACGTCACCGTTCACAACGATGGAGTTGGCGCGCGCGCACGCGGCGACGAGCACCAGTGCGGCGCACAGCAGCGCGATGGCGCAGCGGCGCGTGGGGAAGGCGGCCATCGTGGCAGGCAGGAGCTTGATGGCGGGAAGGGGAGGAGGACGAATGCGCGTGTGCCTGCTGTACCTGTTTCTCTTTGCTTTCCCAACGGGCTGTGAGTCTGGTGAGAAAGAGAGAATGTGTGTGGGACAAGGAGCGAGTGCTCGTTTGTAGGTTGCTAGGTTGGCTGGCTTGTTAGTAACTATCTGTTTGCGTGGAGACACGAAGCTGCTTGCTTGCTTTACTGTGCCGCGGCGGAGGGGAGAGAAGAGAGAAGAGAGGAGAGAGGAGAGGGGAGAGGGGAGAGGGGAGAGGGAATGTGGAAGAGGAGAGGGGGAGGGAGAGCGAGAGGCTGCTGAGCAGCGGGCAGTCAAGGGTACCACGACTCCGCACAGACGTCAGCGTGCGAGCAAGCGCGCACCGCCTGGCGAGGAAGAAAGAAGAGAGAGAGAGCGGGGGGTACAAAGATGTGGGTTGGCGTTTTGTTCACATGGCGCAACCGTAATTGGCCGCAGCCCACCGTGCAGAGCACAGAAGAAGAAAGAAATCAAAGACCAAAAGACAGGAGAGAGAGAGAAAAAAAAAAAAGATGGCTAAACAATAAAAATACATATGTTTGTATATAAAAGGAAAGACGAATGAAAATCAACGGCCAGAAGAAGCCAGAAAGGAACTACCCGGGCAAAGGAGGCGACGGCGGTGCATTCGCGAAGCCCGTGCGGGAGACACCCAGCAACGTCCTGCCCCGGCGCCGCCTCGCCTTGCCTTAACCCCCGGGCACACATCGCGAGATGCCCAGTCTGCGCACGTGGGCACGCCCACACGGTGGCTCGCACCCACAGCAACGGGTGTGTAGGAGGCAAACACACCGGGAAGCGGAGAAAAAAGGGGCGCAGTAAATGACAACGAAAAATAATATACATATGCGCAGCACCTGAGGCTATGCACACGCACCGCAGACCACGGACGTGGAAAGAAGGTGGGATGCTTCGCCAAGAGAGAACCAGAACGCACTGCCACGTCGCCCTTCCACACGCAAGACGGGGCAGCGGCACCGCACCCGCACAAACACCCCCTCCCAATATACATACAGCTGCGTGGGCGCGTGTTCGCTACCCTCGCCGGCGAGAGGGTGGAAAATAGGCGAGTAACGGTACCGCTCACGCGATTGTGGCGCTGGGGAAAAAAAAAAAAGAGAAACGAAGAAAGGTAGGCGTGCCTCGGGTCCCACGCACCAGCGGGACCGTTCCCCCATTACAGTACATCCAGGGGACGTCGCCGCGGTGGAGCGCCATGGCAGCAGTGGCCAAGCGGGGGAACAGCACGGGGACGGCGGATAAAGGAGGAAGCCAAGAAGGAAGGAAAGGGCTAAAAAAAAAAAACAGTAGTAATAGTAGTAAAGCAAAGAAAAGCGCGGAGCCGAGCTCCGGCGAAGACACTGGCACGGCCCCACGTACATCGGGAAAGGCTCGGGGGACGGCCAGGCGGCAAAGAAAAAGAGAGCAAGCGTCATGCCATGAGGAAGAGGGGCGGTGTGATGGGAGTAAAATAGTAACAACGCACACACTGGCACGCAGCGCGTTGACGTGGCGGGGGCGGGGAGCAGGAGCTGTCTCTCTCTCTCTCTCGCTCGCTCACACGCGCACCGGTGCACATCTCCACACTCGCCCTCACACGCGTACACACACGCCTTGGTGTGCGCGACTGCTACAGGACGTAGAAGGCGGCGGCGGCAGCACACGCGACGGCGGCGAGCAGGGCGGACTGCGCGGCGGCGGCACCGTTGAGGTTGGCGATGCAGGCGCCGCTGGTGAGCTTGTAGCCGTTGCGGCACGAGGTGCAGGTGGATCCGTCGGTGGGGCTGCACTTCTCGCAGTAGGCGACGCTGCACAGCGCAGTGGACGTGATGGTGGGCTGGGCGGTGGTGGTGGTGGTGGTTGTGGTGGTGGTGGCATTGTCGGGGTTGTCCAGCTCGCACTGGTAGGACGCGGAGAGCACGTAGCCGGAGTTGCACTGGGCGCAGCGCGAGGACGGGTAGAGGAGGCTGCAGGTGGCACAGTTGGCAAGCGAGCAGGTGGCGCTGTGGTAGTTCTGCGTGGGGTCACTGACGGTGGTGCAGGACGGCGGGTTGTAGATCTTGGCGGTGCAGATGCAGGAGCACGCCACGCCGTCCGCCTCGGCGGCGCCGCTGCTGGAGTAGCCGGGCACGCAGTTGGCGTTGGCGCAGGTGCCGCCAGCGGCGCCGTTGCTGTTGACCACCTGCGTCACATTGAGGCCCTTGGATAGGTAGCCGCTGGTGTCGGTGAGGGCGGTGCCGCCGATGGTGCAGCCGCCACCGTTGACGGTGCTGGAGCTGTCAGCGGTGCTGGGGACGTAGGCGCCATCGGGGATGCCGAGACTGGGGCCGACAAGGTTGAGGAAGGACACAGTGGAGCTGGTGACGGTGAACGGGAAGGCGGTGCTGTCGTTCGCGTTGCCGCTGACGTGGTAGTCGAAGAAGCTGCCGGAATCGATGGTGGAGTCGGAGATGAGGTAGAGCGACTGACCGCTGACCGTGACGTAGCCGGTGGAGGCGAGCAGGCCCTTGGCGCCGTTCCCCACCACGCCGTGCATGATGCGGAACATGCTGGTGCCGTCCACCTTGAGCGGCACGTCGATCGTGACCAAGGCGCTGCTGCAGCCGTCGCAGCCACCGTAGTCCACCGCCAGCACGCCGCTGTCCGTGATGGAGAAGACGGAGGACGTGGCGATGTGCAGCACCGACGCGCCGTTGACGGCGGTGGCGTTGAGGATGAAGAGCGCACCCTTGTTGCTGATGCCGATGTTGGTGGCGCCGGCGGTGTACGTGACGATGCTGCCGGTGTTGGTGCTGCCGCTGGGCCACGCGACACTGCTGTCCTCCACCGTGACGGTGACGTTGCCGCTCAGCGTGAGGCCGCTGAAGTCGAACAGCGACTGCGCAGTGGCGAGCGTGGCGGTGGTGGCGGTGAGGCGGATGTCGGAGTTGGGCGGCATGACGCCGGTGAAGGCGATGGTGGACTGGGTCACGGTGGTGGACGTGACGCTCATGCTGACGCGCGTGGTCACGCTGGACGGCACGGAGTCCTCGTAGCCCACGATGAACAGCCCGCTGCCGGACACCTTGGAGTTGATCAGCTGCACCGTCACCACGTCCACCGAGACGGAGCCGAGGTCGAAGGTGATGCTGTCGCCGTCGAAGGCGTTGTCCGACTGCGAGACGTCACCGTTCACAACGATGGAGTTGGCGCGCGCGCACGCGGCGACGAGCACCAGTGCGGCGCACAGCAGCGCGATGGCGCAGCGGCGCGTGGGGAAGGCGGCCATCGTGGCAGGCAGGAGCTTGATGGCGGGAAGGGGAGGAGGACGAATGCGCGTGTGCCTGCTGTACCTGTTTCTCTTTGCTTTCCCAACGGGCTGTGAGTCTGGTGAGAAAGAGAGAATGTGTGTGGGACAAGGAGCGAGTGCTCGTTTGTAGGTTGCTAGGTTGGCTGGCTTGTTAGTAACTATCTGTTTGCGTGGAGACACGAAGCTGCTTGCTTGCTTTACTGTGCCGCGGCGGAGGGGAGAGAAGAGAGAAGAGAGGAGAGAGGAGAGGGGAGAGGGGAGAGGGGAGAGGGAATGTGGAAGAGGAGAGGGGGAGGGAGAGCGAGAGGCTGCTGAGCAGCGGGCAGTCAAGGGTACCACGACTCCGCACAGACGTCAGCGTGCGAGCAAGCGCGCACCGCCTGGCGAGGAAGAAAGAAGAGAGAGAGAGCGGGGGGTACAAAGATGTGGGTTGGCGTTTTGTTCACATGGCGCAACCGTAATTGGCCGCAGCCCACCGTGCAGAGCACAGAAGAAGAAAGAAATCAAAGACCAAAAGACAGGAGAGAGAGAAAAAAAAAAAAAGATGGCTAAACAATAAAAATACATATGTTTGTATATAAAAGGAAAGACGAATGAAAATCAACGGCCAGAAGAAGCCAGAAAGGAACTACCCGGGCAAAGGAGGCGACGGCGGTGCATTCGCGAAGCCCGTGCGGGAGACACCCAGCAACGTCCTGCCCCGGCGCCGCCTCGCCTTGCCTTAACCCCCGGGCACACATCGCGAGATGTCCAGTCTGCGCACGTGGGCACGCCCACACGGTGGCTCGCACCCACAGCAACGGGTGTGTAGGAGGCAAACACACCGGGAAGCGGAGAAAAAAGGGGCGCAGTAAATGACAACGAAAAATAATATACATATGCGCAGCACCTGAGGCTATGCACACGCACCGCAGACCACGGACGTGGAAAGAAGGTGGGATGCTTCGCCAAGAGAGAACCAGAACGCACTGCCACGTCGCCCTTCCACACGCAAGACGGGGCAGCGGCACCGCACCCGCACAAACACCCCCTCCCAATATACATACAGCTGCGTGGGCGCGTGTTCGCTACCCTCGCCGGCGAGAGGGTGGAAAATAGGCGAGTAACGGTACCGCTCACGCGATTGTGGCGCTGGGGAAAAAAAAAAAAGAGAAACGAAGAAAGGTAGGCGTGCCTCGGGTCCCACGCACCAGCGGGACCGTTCCCCCATTACAGTACATCCAGGGGACGTCGCCGCGGTGGAGCGCCATGGCAGCAGTGGCCAAGCGGGGGAACAGCACGGGGACGGCGGATAAAGGAGGAAGCCAAGAAGGAAGGAAAGGGCTAAAAAAAAAAAAAACAGTAGTAATAGTAGTAAAGCAAAGAAAAGCGCGGAGCCGAGCTCCGGCGAAGACACTGGCACGGCCCCACGTACATCGGGAAAGGCTCGGGGGACGGCCAGGCGGCAAAGAAAAAGAGAGCAAGCGTCATGCCATGAGGAAGAGGGGCGGTGTGATGGGAGTAAAATAGTAACAACGCACACACTGGCACGCAGCGCGTTGACGTGGCGGGGGCGGGGAGCAGGAGCTGTCTCTCTCTCTCTCTCGCTCGCTCACACGCGCACCGGTGCACATCTCCACACTCGCCCTCACACGCGTACACACACGCCTTGGTGTGCGCGACTGCTACAGGACGTAGAAGGCGGCGGCGGCAGCACACGCGACGGCGGCGAGCAGGGCGGACTGCGCGGCGGCGGCACCGTTGAGGTTGGCGATGCAGGCGCCGCTGGTGAGCTTGTAGCCGTTGCGGCACGAGGTGCAGGTGGATCCGTCGGTGGGGCTGCACTTCTCGCAGTAGGCGACGCTGCACAGCGCAGTGGACGTGATGGTGGGCTGGGCGGTGGTGGTGGTGGTGGTTGTGGTGGTGGTGGCATTGTCGGGGTTGTCCAGCTCGCACTGGTAGGACGCGGAGAGCACGTAGCCGGAGTTGCACTGGGCGCAGCGCGAGGACGGGTAGAGGAGGCTGCAGGTGGCACAGTTGGCAAGCGAGCAGGTGGCGCTGTGGTAGTTCTGCGTGGGGTCACTGACGGTGGTGCAGGACGGCGGGTTGTAGATCTTGGCGGTGCAGATGCAGGAGCACGCCACGCCGTCCGCCTCGGCGGCGCCGCTGCTGGAGTAGCCGGGCACGCAGTTGGCGTTGGCGCAGGTGCCGCCAGCGGCGCCGTTGCTGTTGACCACCTGCGTCACATTGAGGCCCTTGGATAGGTAGCCGCTGGTGTCGGTGAGGGCGGTGCCGCCGATGGTGCAGCCGCCACCGTTGACGGTGCTGGAGCTGTCAGCGGTGCTGGGGACGTAGGCGCCATCGGGGATGCCGAGACTGGGGCCGACAAGGTTGAGGAAGGACACAGTGGAGCTGGTGACGGTGAACGGGAAGGCGGTGCTGTCGTTCGCGTTGCCGCTGACGTGGTAGTCGAAGAAGCTGCCGGAATCGATGGTGGAGTCGGAGATGAGGTAGAGCGACTGACCGCTGACCGTGACGTAGCCGGTGGAGGCGAGCAGGCCCTTGGCGCCGTTCCCCACCACGCCGTGCATGATGCGGAACATGCTGGTGCCGTCCACCTTGAGCGGCACGTCGATCGTGACCAAGGCGCTGCTGCAGCCGTCGCAGCCACCGTAGTCCACCGCCAGCACGCCGCTGTCCGTGATGGAGAAGACGGAGGACGTGGCGATGTGCAGCACCGACGCGCCGTTGACGGCGGTGGCGTTGAGGATGAAGAGCGCACCCTTGTTGCTGATGCCGATGTTGGTGGCGCCGGCGGTGTACGTGACGATGCTGCCGGTGTTGGTGCTGCCGCTGGGCCACGCGACACTGCTGTCCTCCACCGTGACGGTGACGTTGCCGCTCAGCGTGAGGCCGCTGAAGTCGAACAGCGACTGCGCAGTGGCGAGCGTGGCGGTGGTGGCGGTGAGGCGGATGTCGGAGTTGGGCGGCATGACGCCGGTGAAGGCGATGGTGGACTGGGTCACGGTGGTGGACGTGACGCTCATGCTGACGCGCGTGGTCACGCTGGACGGCACGGAGTCCTCGTAGCCCACGATGAACAGCCCGCTGCCGGACACCTTGGAGTTGATCAGCTGCACCGTCACCACGTCCACCGAGACGGAGCCGAGGTCGAAGGTGATGCTGTCGCCGTCGAAGGCGTTGTCCGACTGCGAGACGTCACCGTTCACAACGATGGAGTTGGCGCGCGCGCACGCGGCGACGAGCACCAGTGCGGCGCACAGCAGCGCGATGGCGCAGCGGCGCGTGGGGAAGGCGGCCATCGTGGCAGGCAGGAGCTTGATGGCGGGAAGGGGAGGAGGACGAATGCGCGTGTGCCTGCTGTACCTGTTTCTCTTTGCTTTCCCAACGGGCTGTGAGTCTGGTGAGAAAGAGAGAATGTGTGTGGGACAAGGAGCGAGTGCTCGTTTGTAGGTTGCTAGGTTGGCTGGCTTGTTAGTAACTATCTGTTTGCGTGGAGACACGAAGCTGCTTGCTTGCTTTACTGTGCCGCGGCGGAGGGGAGAGAAGAGAGAAGAGAGGAGAGAGGAGAGGGGAGAGGGGAGAGGGGAGAGGGAATGTGGAAGAGGAGAGGGGGAGGGAGAGCGAGAGGCTGCTGAGCAGCGGGCAGTCAAGGGTACCACGACTCCGCACAGACGTCAGCGTGCGAGCAAGCGCGCACCGCCTGGCGAGGAAGAAAGAAGAGAGAGAGCGGGGGGTACAAAGATGTGGGTTGGCGTTTTGTTCACATGGCGCAACCGTAATTGGCCGCAGCCCACCGTGCAGAGCACAGAAGAAGAAAGAAATCAAAGACCAAAAGACAGGAGAGAGAGAAAAAAAAAAAAAGATGGCTAAACAATAAAAATACATATGTTTGTATATAAAAGGAAAGACGAATGAAAATCAACGGCCAGAAGAAGCCAGAAAGGAACTACCCGGGCAAAGGAGGCGACGGCGGTGCATTCGCGAAGCCCGTGCGGGAGACACCCAGCAACGTCCTGCCCCGGCGCCGCCTCGCCTTGCCTTAACCCCCGGGCACACATCGCGAGATGTCCAGTCTGCGCACGTGGGCACGCCCACACGGTGGCTCGCACCCACAGCAACGGGTGTGTAGGAGGCAAACACACCGGGAAGCGGAGAAAAAAGGGGCGCAGTAAATGACAACGAAAAATAATATACATATGCGCAGCACCTGAGGCTATGCACACGCACCGCAGACCACGGACGTGGAAAGAAGGTGGGATGCTTCGCCAAGAGAGAACCAGAACGCACTGCCACGTCGCCCTTCCACACGCAAGACGGGGCAGCGGCACCGCACCCGCACAAACACCCCCTCCCAATATACATACAGCTGCGTGGGCGCGTGTTCGCTACCCTCGCCGGCGAGAGGGTGGAAAATAGGCGAGTAACGGTACCGCTCACGCGATTGTGGCGCTGGGGAAAAAAAAAAAAAGAGAAACGAAGAAAGGTAGGCGTGCCTCGGGTCCCACGCACCAGCGGGACCGTTCCCCCATTACAGTACATCCAGGGGACGTCGCCGCGGTGGAGCGCCATGGCAGCAGTGGCCAAGCGGGGGAACAGCACGGGGACGGCGGATAAAGGAGGAAGCCAAGAAGGAAGGAAAGGGCTAAAAAAAAAAAAACAGTAGTAATAGTAGTAAAGCAAAGAAAAGCGCGGAGCCGAGCTCCGGCGAAGACACTGGCACGGCCCCACGTACATCGGGAAAGGCTCGGGGGACGGCCAGGCGGCAAAGAAAAAGAGAGCAAGCGTCATGCCATGAGGAAGAGGGGCGGTGTGATGGGAGTAAAATAGTAACAACGCACACACTGGCACGCAGCGCGTTGACGTGGCGGGGGCGGGGAGCAGGAGCTGTCTCTCTCTCTCTCTCGCTCGCTCACACGCGCACCGGTGCACATCTCCACACTCGCCCTCACACGCGTACACACACGCCTTGGTGTGCGCGACTGCTACAGGACGTAGAAGGCGGCGGCGGCAGCACACGCGACGGCGGCGAGCAGGGCGGACTGCGCGGCGGCGGCACCGTTGAGGTTGGCGATGCAGGCGCCGCTGGTGAGCTTGTAGCCGTTGCGGCACGAGGTGCAGGTGGATCCGTCGGTGGGGCTGCACTTCTCGCAGTAGGCGACGCTGCACAGCGCAGTGGACGTGATGGTGGGCTGGGCGGTGGTGGTGGTGGTGGTTGTGGTGGTGGTGGCATTGTCGGGGTTGTCCAGCTCGCACTGGTAGGACGCGGAGAGCACGTAGCCGGAGTTGCACTGGGCGCAGCGCGAGGACGGGTAGAGGAGGCTGCAGGTGGCACAGTTGGCAAGCGAGCAGGTGGCGCTGTGGTAGTTCTGCGTGGGGTCACTGACGGTGGTGCAGGACGGCGGGTTGTAGATCTTGGCGGTGCAGATGCAGGAGCACGCCACGCCGTCCGCCTCGGCGGCGCCGCTGCTGGAGTAGCCGGGCACGCAGTTGGCGTTGGCGCAGGTGCCGCCAGCGGCGCCGTTGCTGTTGACCACCTGCGTCACATTGAGGCCCTTGGATAGGTAGCCGCTGGTGTCGGTGAGGGCGGTGCCGCCGATGGTGCAGCCGCCACCGTTGACGGTGCTGGAGCTGTCAGCGGTGCTGGGGACGTAGGCGCCATCGGGGATGCCGAGACTGGGGCCGACAAGGTTGAGGAAGGACACAGTGGAGCTGGTGACGGTGAACGGGAAGGCGGTGCTGTCGTTCGCGTTGCCGCTGACGTGGTAGTCGAAGAAGCTGCCGGAATCGATGGTGGAGTCGGAGATGAGGTAGAGCGACTGACCGCTGACCGTGACGTAGCCGGTGGAGGCGAGCAGGCCCTTGGCGCCGTTCCCCACCACGCCGTGCATGATGCGGAACATGCTGGTGCCGTCCACCTTGAGCGGCACGTCGATCGTGACCAAGGCGCTGCTGCAGCCGTCGCAGCCACCGTAGTCCACCGCCAGCACGCCGCTGTCCGTGATGGAGAAGACGGAGGACGTGGCGATGTGCAGCACCGACGCGCCGTTGACGGCGGTGGCGTTGAGGATGAAGAGCGCACCCTTGTTGCTGATGCCGATGTTGGTGGCGCCGGCGGTGTACGTGACGATGCTGCCGGTGTTGGTGCTGCCGCTGGGCCACGCGACACTGCTGTCCTCCACCGTGACGGTGACGTTGCCGCTCAGCGTGAGGCCGCTGAAGTCGAACAGCGACTGCGCAGTGGCGAGCGTGGCGGTGGTGGCGGTGAGGCGGATGTCGGAGTTGGGCGGCATGACGCCGGTGAAGGCGATGGTGGACTGGGTCACGGTGGTGGACGTGACGCTCATGCTGACGCGCGTGGTCACGCTGGACGGCACGGAGTCCTCGTAGCCCACGATGAACAGCCCGCTGCCGGACACCTTGGAGTTGATCAGCTGCACCGTCACCACGTCCACCGAGACGGAGCCGAGGTCGAAGGTGATGCTGTCGCCGTCGAAGGCGTTGTCCGACTGCGAGACGTCACCGTTCACAACGATGGAGTTGGCGCGCGCGCACGCGGCGACGAGCACCAGTGCGGCGCACAGCAGCGCGATGGCGCAGCGGCGCGTGGGGAAGGCGGCCATCGTGGCAGGCAGGAGCTTGATGGCGGGAAGGGGAGGAGGACGAATGCGCGTGTGCCTGCTGTACCTGTTTCTCTTTGCTTTCCCAACGGGCTGTGAGTCTGGTGAGAAAGAGAGAATGTGTGTGGGACAAGGAGCGAGTGCTCGTTTGTAGGTTGCTAGGTTGGCTGGCTTGTTAGTAACTATCTGTTTGCGTGGAGACACGAAGCTGCTTGCTTGCTTTACTGTGCCGCGGCGGAGGGGAGAGAAGAGAGAAGAGAGGAGAGAGGAGAGGGGAGAGGGGAGAGGGGAGAGGGAATGTGGAAGAGGAGAGGGGGAGGGAGAGCGAGAGGCTGCTGAGCAGCGGGCAGTCAAGGGTACCACGACTCCGCACAGACGTCAGCGTGCGAGCAAGCGCGCACCGCCTGGCGAGGAAGAAAGAAGAGAGAGAGAGCGGGGGGTACAAAGATGTGGGTTGGCGTTTTGTTCACATGGCGCAACCGTAATTGGCCGCAGCCCACCGTGCAGAGCACAGAAGAAGAAAGAAATCAAAGACCAAAAGACAGGAGAGAGAGAAAAAAAAAAAAGATGGCTAAACAATAAAAATACATATGTTTGTATATAAAAGGAAAGACGAATGAAAATCAACGGCCAGAAGAAGCCAGAAAGGAACTACCCGGGCAAAGGAGGCGACGGCGGTGCATTCGCGAAGCCCGTGCGGGAGACACCCAGCAACGTCCTGCCCCGGCGCCGCCTCGCCTTGCCTTAACCCCCGGGCACACATCGCGAGATGTCCAGTCTGCGCACGTGGGCACGCCCACACGGTGGCTCGCACCCACAGCAACGGGTGTGTAGGAGGCAAACACACCGGGAAGCGGAGAAAAAAGGGGCGCAGTAAATGACAACGAAAAATAATATACATATGCGCAGCACCTGAGGCTATGCACACGCACCGCAGACCACGGACGTGGAAAGAAGGTGGGATGCTTCGCCAAGAGAGAACCAGAACGCACTGCCACGTCGCCCTTCCACACGCAAGACGGGGCAGCGGCACCGCACCCGCACAAACACCCCCTCCCAATATACATACAGCTGCGTGGGCGCGTGTTCGCTACCCTCGCCGGCGAGAGGGTGGAAAATAGGCGAGTAACGGTACCGCTCACGCGATTGTGGCGCTGGGGAAAAAAAAAAAAAGAGAAACGAAGAAAGGTAGGCGTGCCTCGGGTCCCACGCACCAGCGGGACCGTTCCCCCATTACAGTACATCCAGGGGACGTCGCCGCGGTGGAGCGCCATGGCAGCAGTGGCCAAGCGGGGGAACAGCACGGGGACGGCGGATAAAGGAGGAAGCCAAGAAGGAAGGAAAGGGCTAAAAAAAAAAAAACAGTAGTAATAGTAGTAAAGCAAAGAAAAGCGCGGAGCCGAGCTCCGGCGAAGACACTGGCACGGCCCCACGTACATCGGGAAAGGCTCGGGGGACGGCCAGGCGGCAAAGAAAAAGAGAGCAAGCGTCATGCCATGAGGAAGAGGGGCGGTGTGATGGGAGTAAAATAGTAACAACGCACACACTGGCACGCAGCGCGTTGACGTGGCGGGGGCGGGGAGCAGGAGCTGTCTCTCTCTCTCTCTCGCTCGCTCACACGCGCACCGGTGCACATCTCCACACTCGCCCTCACACGCGTACACACACGCCTTGGTGTGCGCGACTGCTACAGGACGTAGAAGGCGGCGGCGGCAGCACACGCGACGGCGGCGAGCAGGGCGGACTGCGCGGCGGCGGCACCGTTGAGGTTGGCGATGCAGGCGCCGCTGGTGAGCTTGTAGCCGTTGCGGCACGAGGTGCAGGTGGATCCGTCGGTGGGGCTGCACTTCTCGCAGTAGGCGACGCTGCACAGCGCAGTGGACGTGATGGTGGGCTGGGCGGTGGTGGTGGTGGTGGTTGTGGTGGTGGTGGCATTGTCGGGGTTGTCCAGCTCGCACTGGTAGGACGCGGAGAGCACGTAGCCGGAGTTGCACTGGGCGCAGCGCGAGGACGGGTAGAGGAGGCTGCAGGTGGCACAGTTGGCAAGCGAGCAGGTGGCGCTGTGGTAGTTCTGCGTGGGGTCACTGACGGTGGTGCAGGACGGCGGGTTGTAGATCTTGGCGGTGCAGATGCAGGAGCACGCCACGCCGTCCGCCTCGGCGGCGCCGCTGCTGGAGTAGCCGGGCACGCAGTTGGCGTTGGCGCAGGTGCCGCCAGCGGCGCCGTTGCTGTTGACCACCTGCGTCACATTGAGGCCCTTGGATAGGTAGCCGCTGGTGTCGGTGAGGGCGGTGCCGCCGATGGTGCAGCCGCCACCGTTGACGGTGCTGGAGCTGTCAGCGGTGCTGGGGACGTAGGCGCCATCGGGGATGCCGAGACTGGGGCCGACAAGGTTGAGGAAGGACACAGTGGAGCTGGTGACGGTGAACGGGAAGGCGGTGCTGTCGTTCGCGTTGCCGCTGACGTGGTAGTCGAAGAAGCTGCCGGAATCGATGGTGGAGTCGGAGATGAGGTAGAGCGACTGACCGCTGACCGTGACGTAGCCGGTGGAGGCGAGCAGGCCCTTGGCGCCGTTCCCCACCACGCCGTGCATGATGCGGAACATGCTGGTGCCGTCCACCTTGAGCGGCACGTCGATCGTGACCAAGGCGCTGCTGCAGCCGTCGCAGCCACCGTAGTCCACCGCCAGCACGCCGCTGTCCGTGATGGAGAAGACGGAGGACGTGGCGATGTGCAGCACCGACGCGCCGTTGACGGCGGTGGCGTTGAGGATGAAGAGCGCACCCTTGTTGCTGATGCCGATGTTGGTGGCGCCGGCGGTGTACGTGACGATGCTGCCGGTGTTGGTGCTGCCGCTGGGCCACGCGACACTGCTGTCCTCCACCGTGACGGTGACGTTGCCGCTCAGCGTGAGGCCGCTGAAGTCGAACAGCGACTGCGCAGTGGCGAGCGTGGCGGTGGTGGCGGTGAGGCGGATGTCGGAGTTGGGCGGCATGACGCCGGTGAAGGCGATGGTGGACTGGGTCACGGTGGTGGACGTGACGCTCATGCTGACGCGCGTGGTCACGCTGGACGGCACGGAGTCCTCGTAGCCCACGATGAACAGCCCGCTGCCGGACACCTTGGAGTTGATCAGCTGCACCGTCACCACGTCCACCGAGACGGAGCCGAGGTCGAAGGTGATGCTGTCGCCGTCGAAGGCGTTGTCCGACTGCGAGACGTCACCGTTCACAACGATGGAGTTGGCGCGCGCGCACGCGGCGACGAGCACCAGTGCGGCGCACAGCAGCGCGATGGCGCAGCGGCGCGTGGGGAAGGCGGCCATCGTGGCAGGCAGGAGCTTGATGGCGGGAAGGGGAGGAGGACGAATGCGCGTGTGCCTGCTGTACCTGTTTCTCTTTGCTTTCCCAACGGGCTGTGAGTCTGGTGAGAAAGAGAGAATGTGTGTGGGACAAGGAGCGAGTGCTCGTTTGTAGGTTGCTAGGTTGGCTGGCTTGTTAGTAACTATCTGTTTGCGTGGAGACACGAAGCTGCTTGCTTGCTTTACTGTGCCGCGGCGGAGGGGAGAGAAGAGAGAAGAGAGGAGAGAGGAGAGGGGAGAGGGGAGAGGGGAGAGGGAATGTGGAAGAGGAGAGGGGGAGGGAGAGCGAGAGGCTGCTGAGCAGCGGGCAGTCAAGGGTACCACGACTCCGCACAGACGTCAGCGTGCGAGCAAGCGCGCACCGCCTGGCGAGGAAGAAAGAAGAGAGAGAGAGCGGGGGGTACAAAGATGTGGGTTGGCGTTTTGTTCACATGGCGCAACCGTAATTGGCCGCAGCCCACCGTGCAGAGCACAGAAGAAGAAAGAAATCAAAGACCAAAAGACAGGAGAGAGAGAGAAAAAAAAAAAAGATGGCTAAACAATAAAAATACATATGTTTGTATATAAAAGGAAAGACGAATGAAAATCAACGGCCAGAAGAAGCCAGAAAGGAACTACCCGGGCAAAGGAGGCGACGGCGGTGCATTCGCGAAGCCCGTGCGGGAGACACCCAGCAACGTCCTGCCCCGGCGCCGCCTCGCCTTGCCTTAACCCCCGGGCACACATCGCGAGATGTCCAGTCTGCGCACGTGGGCACGCCCACACGGTGGCTCGCACCCACAGCAACGGGTGTGTAGGAGGCAAACACACCGGGAAGCGGAGAAAAAAGGGGCGCAGTAAATGACAACGAAAAATAATATACATATGCGCAGCACCTGAGGCTATGCACACGCACCGCAGACCACGGACGTGGAAAGAAGGTGGGATGCTTCGCCAAGAGAGAACCAGAACGCACTGCCACGTCGCCCTTCCACACGCAAGACGGGGCAGCGGCACCGCACCCGCACAAACACCCCCTCCCAATATACATACAGCTGCGTGGGCGCGTGTTCGCTACCCTCGCCGGCGAGAGGGTGGAAAATAGGCGAGTAACGGTACCGCTCACGCGATTGTGGCGCTGGGGAAAAAAAAAAAAAGAGAAACGAAGAAAGGTAGGCGTGCCTCGGGTCCCACGCACCAGCGGGACCGTTCCCCCATTACAGTACATCCAGGGGACGTCGCCGCGGTGGAGCGCCATGGCAGCAGTGGCCAAGCGGGGGAACAGCACGGGGACGGCGGATAAAGGAGGAAGCCAAGAAGGAAGGAAAGGGCTAAAAAAAAAAAAACAGTAGTAATAGTAGTAAAGCAAAGAAAAGCGCGGAGCCGAGCTCCGGCGAAGACACTGGCACGGCCCCACGTACATCGGGAAAGGCTCGGGGGACGGCCAGGCGGCAAAGAAAAAGAGAGCAAGCGTCATGCCATGAGGAAGAGGGGCGGTGTGATGGGAGTAAAATAGTAACAACGCACACACTGGCACGCAGCGCGTTGACGTGGCGGGGGCGGGGAGCAGGAGCTGTCTCTCTCTCTCTCTCGCTCGCTCACACGCGCACCGGTGCACATCTCCACACTCGCCCTCACACGCGTACACACACGCCTTGGTGTGCGCGACTGCTACAGGACGTAGAAGGCGGCGGCGGCAGCACACGCGACGGCGGCGAGCAGGGCGGACTGCGCGGCGGCGGCACCGTTGAGGTTGGCGATGCAGGCGCCGCTGGTGAGCTTGTAGCCGTTGCGGCACGAGGTGCAGGTGGATCCGTCGGTGGGGCTGCACTTCTCGCAGTAGGCGACGCTGCACAGCGCAGTGGACGTGATGGTGGGCTGGGCGGTGGTGGTGGTGGTGGTTGTGGTGGTGGTGGCATTGTCGGGGTTGTCCAGCTCGCACTGGTAGGACGCGGAGAGCACGTAGCCGGAGTTGCACTGGGCGCAGCGCGAGGACGGGTAGAGGAGGCTGCAGGTGGCACAGTTGGCAAGCGAGCAGGTGGCGCTGTGGTAGTTCTGCGTGGGGTCACTGACGGTGGTGCAGGACGGCGGGTTGTAGATCTTGGCGGTGCAGATGCAGGAGCACGCCACGCCGTCCGCCTCGGCGGCGCCGCTGCTGGAGTAGCCGGGCACGCAGTTGGCGTTGGCGCAGGTGCCGCCAGCGGCGCCGTTGCTGTTGACCACCTGCGTCACATTGAGGCCCTTGGATAGGTAGCCGCTGGTGTCGGTGAGGGCGGTGCCGCCGATGGTGCAGCCGCCACCGTTGACGGTGCTGGAGCTGTCAGCGGTGCTGGGGACGTAGGCGCCATCGGGGATGCCGAGACTGGGGCCGACAAGGTTGAGGAAGGACACAGTGGAGCTGGTGACGGTGAACGGGAAGGCGGTGCTGTCGTTCGCGTTGCCGCTGACGTGGTAGTCGAAGAAGCTGCCGGAATCGATGGTGGAGTCGGAGATGAGGTAGAGCGACTGACCGCTGACCGTGACGTAGCCGGTGGAGGCGAGCAGGCCCTTGGCGCCGTTCCCCACCACGCCGTGCATGATGCGGAACATGCTGGTGCCGTCCACCTTGAGCGGCACGTCGATCGTGACCAAGGCGCTGCTGCAGCCGTCGCAGCCACCGTAGTCCACCGCCAGCACGCCGCTGTCCGTGATGGAGAAGACGGAGGACGTGGCGATGTGCAGCACCGACGCGCCGTTGACGGCGGTGGCGTTGAGGATGAAGAGCGCACCCTTGTTGCTGATGCCGATGTTGGTGGCGCCGGCGGTGTACGTGACGATGCTGCCGGTGTTGGTGCTGCCGCTGGGCCACGCGACACTGCTGTCCTCCACCGTGACGGTGACGTTGCCGCTCAGCGTGAGGCCGCTGAAGTCGAACAGCGACTGCGCAGTGGCGAGCGTGGCGGTGGTGGCGGTGAGGCGGATGTCGGAGTTGGGCGGCATGACGCCGGTGAAGGCGATGGTGGACTGGGTCACGGTGGTGGACGTGACGCTCATGCTGACGCGCGTGGTCACGCTGGACGGCACGGAGTCCTCGTAGCCCACGATGGACAGCCCGCTGCCGGACACCTTGGAGTTGATCAGCTGCACCGTCACCACGTCCACCGAGACGGAGCCGAGGTCGAAGGTGATGCTGTCGCCGTCGAAGGCGTTGTCCGACTGCGAGACGTCACCGTTCACAACGATGGAGTTGGCGCGCGCGCACGCGGCGACGAGCACCAGTGCGGCGCACAGCAGCGCGATGGCGCAGCGGCGCGTGGGGAAGGCGGCCATCGTGGCAGGCAGGAGCTTGATGGCGGGAAGGGGAGGAGGACGAATGCGCGTGTGCCTGCTGTACCTGTTTCTCTTTGCTTTCCCAACGGGCTGTGAGTCTGGTGAGAAAGAGAGAATGTGTGTGGGACAAGGAGCGAGTGCTCGTTTGTAGGTTGCTAGGTTGGCTGGCTTGTTAGTAACTATCTGTTTGCGTGGAGACACGAAGCTGCTTGCTTGCTTTACTGTGCCGCGGCGGAGGGGAGAGAAGAGAGAAGAGAGGAGAGAGGAGAGGGGAGAGGGGAGAGGGGAGAGGGAATGTGGAAGAGGAGAGGGGGAGGGAGAGCGAGAGGCTGCTGAGCAGCGGGCAGTCAAGGGTACCACGACTCCGCACAGACGTCAGCGTGCGAGCAAGCGCGCACCGCCTGGCGAGGAAGAAAGAAGAGAGAGAGAGCGGGGGGTACAAAGATGTGGGTTGGCGTTTTGTTCACATGGCGCAACCGTAATTGGCCGCAGCCCACCGTGCAGAGCACAGAAGAAGAAAGAAATCAAAGACCAAAAGACAGGAGAGAGAGAGAAAAAAAAAAAAGATGGCTAAACAATAAAAATACATATGTTTGTATATAAAAGGAAAGACGAATGAAAATCAACGGCCAGAAGAAGCCAGAAAGGAACTACCCGGGCAAAGGAGGCGACGGCGGTGCATTCGCGAAGCCCGTGCGGGAGACACCCAGCAACGTCCTGCCCCGGCGCCGCCTCGCCTTGCCTTAACCCCCGGGCACACATCGCGAGATGTCCAGTCTGCGCACGTGGGCACGCCCACACGGTGGCTCGCACCCACAGCAACGGGTGTGTAGGAGGCAAACACACCGGGAAGCGGAGAAAAAAGGGGCGCAGTAAATGACAACGAAAAATAATATACATATGCGCAGCACCTGAGGCTATGCACACGCACCGCAGACCACGGACGTGGAAAGAAGGTGGGATGCTTCGCCAAGAGAGAACCAGAACGCACTGCCACGTCGCCCTTCCACACGCAAGACGGGGCAGCGGCACCGCACCCGCACAAACACCCCCTCCCAATATACATACAGCTGCGTGGGCGCGTGTTCGCTACCCTCGCCGGCGAGAGGGTGGAAAATAGGCGAGTAACGGTACCGCTCACGCGATTGTGGCGCTGGGGAAAAAAAAAAAAAGAGAAACGAAGAAAGGTAGGCGTGCCTCGGGTCCCACGCACCAGCGGGACCGTTCCCCCATTACAGTACATCCAGGGGACGTCGCCGCGGTGGAGCGCCATGGCAGCAGTGGCCAAGCGGGGGAACAGCACGGGGACGGCGGATAAAGGAGGAAGCCAAGAAGGAAGGAAAGGGCTAAAAAAAAAAAACAGTAGTAATAGTAGTAAAGCAAAGAAAAGCGCGGAGCCGAGCTCCGGCGAAGACACTGGCACGGCCCCACGTACATCGGGAAAGGCTCGGGGGACGGCCAGGCGGCAAAGAAAAAGAGAGCAAGCGTCATGCCATGAGGAAGAGGGGCGGTGTGATGGGAGTAAAATAGTAACAACGCACACACTGGCACGCAGCGCGTTGACGTGGCGGGGGCGGGGAGCAGGAGCTGTCTCTCTCTCTCTCTCGCTCGCTCACACGCGCACCGGTGCACATCTCCACACTCGCCCTCACACGCGTACACACACGCCTTGGTGTGCGCGACTGCTACAGGACGTAGAAGGCGGCGGCGGCAGCACACGCGACGGCGGCGAGCAGGGCGGACTGCGCGGCGGCGGCACCGTTGAGGTTGGCGATGCAGGCGCCGCTGGTGAGCTTGTAGCCGTTGCGGCACGAGGTGCAGGTGGATCCGTCGGTGGGGCTGCACTTCTCGCAGTAGGCGACGCTGCACAGCGCAGTGGACGTGATGGTGGGCTGGGCGGTGGTGGTGGTGGTGGTTGTGGTGGTGGTGGCATTGTCGGGGTTGTCCAGCTCGCACTGGTAGGACGCGGAGAGCACGTAGCCGGAGTTGCACTGGGCGCAGCGCGAGGACGGGTAGAGGAGGCTGCAGGTGGCACAGTTGGCAAGCGAGCAGGTGGCGCTGTGGTAGTTCTGCGTGGGGTCACTGACGGTGGTGCAGGACGGCGGGTTGTAGATCTTGGCGGTGCAGATGCAGGAGCACGCCACGCCGTCCGCCTCGGCGGCGCCGCTGCTGGAGTAGCCGGGCACGCAGTTGGCGTTGGCGCAGGTGCCGCCAGCGGCGCCGTTGCTGTTGACCACCTGCGTCACATTGAGGCCCTTGGATAGGTAGCCGCTGGTGTCGGTGAGGGCGGTGCCGCCGATGGTGCAGCCGCCACCGTTGACGGTGCTGGAGCTGTCAGCGGTGCTGGGGACGTAGGCGCCATCGGGGATGCCGAGACTGGGGCCGACAAGGTTGAGGAAGGACACAGTGGAGCTGGTGACGGTGAACGGGAAGGCGGTGCTGTCGTTCGCGTTGCCGCTGACGTGGTAGTCGAAGAAGCTGCCGGAATCGATGGTGGAGTCGGAGATGAGGTAGAGCGACTGACCGCTGACCGTGACGTAGCCGGTGGAGGCGAGCAGGCCCTTGGCGCCGTTCCCCACCACGCCGTGCATGATGCGGAACATGCTGGTGCCGTCCACCTTGAGCGGCACGTCGATCGTGACCAAGGCGCTGCTGCAGCCGTCGCAGCCACCGTAGTCCACCGCCAGCACGCCGCTGTCCGTGATGGAGAAGACGGAGGACGTGGCGATGTGCAGCACCGACGCGCCGTTGACGGCGGTGGCGTTGAGGATGAAGAGCGCACCCTTGTTGCTGATGCCGATGTTGGTGGCGCCGGCGGTGTACGTGACGATGCTGCCGGTGTTGGTGCTGCCGCTGGGCCACGCGACACTGCTGTCCTCCACCGTGACGGTGACGTTGCCGCTCAGCGTGAGGCCGCTGAAGTCGAACAGCGACTGCGCAGTGGCGAGCGTGGCGGTGGTGGCGGTGAGGCGGATGTCGGAGTTGGGCGGCATGACGCCGGTGAAGGCGATGGTGGACTGGGTCACGGTGGTGGACGTGACGCTCATGCTGACGCGCGTGGTCACGCTGGACGGCACGGAGTCCTCGTAGCCCACGATGAACAGCCCGCTGCCGGACACCTTGGAGTTGATCAGCTGCACCGTCACCACGTCCACCGAGACGGAGCCGAGGTCGAAGGTGATGCTGTCGCCGTCGAAGGCGTTGTCCGACTGCGAGACGTCACCGTTCACAACGATGGAGTTGGCGCGCGCGCACGCGGCGACGAGCACCAGTGCGGCGCACAGCAGCGCGATGGCGCAGCGGCGCGTGGGGAAGGCGGCCATCGTGGCAGGCAGGAGCTTGATGGCGGGAAGGGGAGGAGGACGAATGCGCGTGTGCCTGCTGTACCTGTTTCTCTTTGCTTTCCCAACGGGCTGTGAGTCTGGTGAGAAAGAGAGAATGTGTGTGGGACAAGGAGCGAGTGCTCGTTTGTAGGTTGCTAGGTTGGCTGGCTTGTTAGTAACTATCTGTTTGCGTGGAGACACGAAGCTGCTTGCTTGCTTTACTGTGCCGCGGCGGAGGGGAGAGAAGAGAGAAGAGAGGAGAGAGGAGAGGGGAGAGGGGAGAGGGGAGAGGGAATGTGGAAGAGGAGAGGGGGAGGGAGAGCGAGAGGCTGCTGAGCAGCGGGCAGTCAAGGGTACCACGACTCCGCACAGACGTCAGCGTGCGAGCAAGCGCGCACCGCCTGGCGAGGAAGAAAGAAGAGAGAGAGAGCGGGGGGTACAAAGATGTGGGTTGGCGTTTTGTTCACATGGCGCAACCGTAATTGGCCGCAGCCCACCGTGCAGAGCACAGAAGAAGAAAGAAATCAAAGACCAAAAGACAGGAGAGAGAGAAAAAAAAAAAAGATGGCTAAACAATAAAAATACATATGTTTGTATATAAAAGGAAAGACGAATGAAAATCAACGGCCAGAAGAAGCCAGAAAGGAACTACCCGGGCAAAGGAGGCGACGGCGGTGCATTCGCGAAGCCCGTGCGGGAGACACCCAGCAACGTCCTGCCCCGGCGCCGCCTCGCCTTGCCTTAACCCCCGGGCACACATCGCGAGATGTCCAGTCTGCGCACGTGGGCACGCCCACACGGTGGCTCGCACCCACAGCAACGGGTGTGTAGGAGGCAAACACACCGGGAAGCGGAGAAAAAAGGGGCGCAGTAAATGACAACGAAAAATAATATACATATGCGCAGCACCTGAGGCTATGCACACGCACCGCAGACCACGGACGTGGAAAGAAGGTGGGATGCTTCGCCAAGAGAGAACCAGAACGCACTGCCACGTCGCCCTTCCACACGCAAGACGGGGCAGCGGCACCGCACCCGCACAAACACCCCCTCCCAATATACATACAGCTGCGTGGGCGCGTGTTCGCTACCCTCGCCGGCGAGAGGGTGGAAAATAGGCGAGTAACGGTACCGCTCACGCGATTGTGGCGCTGGGGAAAAAAAAAAAAAGAGAAACGAAGAAAGGTAGGCGTGCCTCGGGTCCCACGCACCAGCGGGACCGTTCCCCCATTACAGTACATCCAGGGGACGTCGCCGCGGTGGAGCGCCATGGCAGCAGTGGCCAAGCGGGGGAACAGCACGGGGACGGCGGATAAAGGAGGAAGCCAAGAAGGAAGGAAAGGGCTAAAAAAAAAAAAAAACAGTAGTAATAGTAGTAAAGCAAAGAAAAGCGCGGAGCCGAGCTCCGGCGAAGACACTGGCACGGCCCCACGTACATCGGGAAAGGCTCGGGGGACGGCCAGGCGGCAAAGAAAAAGAGAGCAAGCGTCATGCCATGAGGAAGAGGGGCGGTGTGATGGGAGTAAAATAGTAACAACGCACACACTGGCACGCAGCGCGTTGACGTGGCGGGGGCGGGGAGCAGGAGCTGTCTCTCTCTCTCTCTCGCTCGCTCACACGCGCACCGGTGCACATCTCCACACTCGCCCTCACACGCGTACACACACGCCTTGGTGTGCGCGACTGCTACAGGACGTAGAAGGCGGCGGCGGCAGCACACGCGACGGCGGCGAGCAGGGCGGACTGCGCGGCGGCGGCACCGTTGAGGTTGGCGATGCAGGCGCCGCTGGTGAGCTTGTAGCCGTTGCGGCACGAGGTGCAGGTGGATCCGTCGGTGGGGCTGCACTTCTCGCAGTAGGCGACGCTGCACAGCGCAGTGGACGTGATGGTGGGCTGGGCGGTGGTGGTGGTGGTGGTTGTGGTGGTGGTGGCATTGTCGGGGTTGTCCAGCTCGCACTGGTAGGACGCGGAGAGCACGTAGCCGGAGTTGCACTGGGCGCAGCGCGAGGACGGGTAGAGGAGGCTGCAGGTGGCACAGTTGGCAAGCGAGCAGGTGGCGCTGTGGTAGTTCTGCGTGGGGTCACTGACGGTGGTGCAGGACGGCGGGTTGTAGATCTTGGCGGTGCAGATGCAGGAGCACGCCACGCCGTCCGCCTCGGCGGCGCCGCTGCTGGAGTAGCCGGGCACGCAGTTGGCGTTGGCGCAGGTGCCGCCAGCGGCGCCGTTGCTGTTGACCACCTGCGTCACATTGAGGCCCTTGGATAGGTAGCCGCTGGTGTCGGTGAGGGCGGTGCCGCCGATGGTGCAGCCGCCACCGTTGACGGTGCTGGAGCTGTCAGCGGTGCTGGGGACGTAGGCGCCATCGGGGATGCCGAGACTGGGGCCGACAAGGTTGAGGAAGGACACAGTGGAGCTGGTGACGGTGAACGGGAAGGCGGTGCTGTCGTTCGCGTTGCCGCTGACGTGGTAGTCGAAGAAGCTGCCGGAATCGATGGTGGAGTCGGAGATGAGGTAGAGCGACTGACCGCTGACCGTGACGTAGCCGGTGGAGGCGAGCAGGCCCTTGGCGCCGTTCCCCACCACGCCGTGCATGATGCGGAACATGCTGGTGCCGTCCACCTTGAGCGGCACGTCGATCGTGACCAAGGCGCTGCTGCAGCCGTCGCAGCCACCGTAGTCCACCGCCAGCACGCCGCTGTCCGTGATGGAGAAGACGGAGGACGTGGCGATGTGCAGCACCGACGCGCCGTTGACGGCGGTGGCGTTGAGGATGAAGAGCGCACCCTTGTTGCTGATGCCGATGTTGGTGGCGCCGGCGGTGTACGTGACGATGCTGCCGGTGTTGGTGCTGCCGCTGGGCCACGCGACACTGCTGTCCTCCACCGTGACGGTGACGTTGCCGCTCAGCGTGAGGCCGCTGAAGTCGAACAGCGACTGCGCAGTGGCGAGCGTGGCGGTGGTGGCGGTGAGGCGGATGTCGGAGTTGGGCGGCATGACGCCGGTGAAGGCGATGGTGGACTGGGTCACGGTGGTGGACGTGACGCTCATGCTGACGCGCGTGGTCACGCTGGACGGCACGGAGTCCTCGTAGCCCACGATGGACAGCCCGCTGCCGGACACCTTGGAGTTGATCAGCTGCACCGTCACCACGTCCACCGAGACGGAGCCGAGGTCGAAGGTGATGCTGTCGCCGTCGAAGGCGTTGTCCGACTGCGAGACGTCACCGTTCACAACGATGGAGTTGGCGCGCGCGCACGCGGCGACGAGCACCAGTGCGGCGCACAGCAGCGCGATGGCGCAGCGGCGCGTGGGGAAGGCGGCCATCGTGGCAGGCAGGAGCTTGATGGCGGGAAGGGGAGGAGGACGAATGCGCGTGTGCCTGCTGTACCTGTTTCTCTTTGCTTTCCCAACGGGCTGTGAGTCTGGTGAGAAAGAGAGAATGTGTGTGGGACAAGGAGCGAGTGCTCGTTTGTAGGTTGCTAGGTTGGCTGGCTTGTTAGTAACTATCTGTTTGCGTGGAGACACGAAGCTGCTTGCTTGCTTTACTGTGCCGCGGCGGAGGGGAGAGAAGAGAGAAGAGAGGAGAGAGGAGAGGGGAGAGGGAATGTGGAAGAGGAGAGGGGGAGGGAGAGCGAGAGGCTGCTGAGCAGCGGGCAGTCAAGGGTACCACGACTCCGCACAGACGTCAGCGTGCGAGCAAGCGCGCACCGCCTGGCGAGGAAGAAAGAAGAAGAGAGAGAGCGGGGGGTACAAAGATGTGGGTTGGCGTTTTGTTCACATGGCGCAACCGTAATTGGCCGCAGCCCACCGTGCAGAGCACAGAAGAAGAAAGAAATCAAAGACCAAAAGACAGGAGAGAGAGAAAAAAAAAAAAAAGATGGCTAAACAATAAAAATACATATGTTTGTATATAAAAGGAAAGACGAATGAAAATCAACGGCCAGAAGAAGCCAGAAAGGAACTACCCGGGCAAAGGAGGCGACGGCGGTGCATTCGCGAAGCCCGTGCGGGAGACACCCAGCAACGTCCTGCCCCGGCGCCGCCTCGCCTTGCCTTAACCCCCGGGCACACATCGCGAGATGTCCAGTCTGCGCACGTGGGCACGCCCACACGGTGGCTCGCACCCACAGCAACGGGTGTGTAGGAGGCAAACACACCGGGAAGCGGAGAAAAAAGGGGCGCAGTAAATGACAACGAAAAATAATATACATATGCGCAGCACCTGAGGCTATGCACACGCACCGCAGACCACGGACGTGGAAAGAAGGTGGGATGCTTCGCCAAGAGAGAACCAGAACGCACTGCCACGTCGCCCTTCCACACGCAAGACGGGGCAGCGGCACCGCACCCGCACAAACACCCCCTCCCAATATACATACAGCTGCGTGGGCGCGTGTTCGCTACCCTCGCCGGCGAGAGGGTGGAAAATAGGCGAGTAACGGTACCGCTCACGCGATTGTGGCGCTGGGGAAAAAAAAAAAAAAGAGAAACGAAGAAAGGTAGGCGTGCCTCGGGTCCCACGCACCAGCGGGACCGTTCCCCCATTACAGTACATCCAGGGGACGTCGCCGCGGTGGAGCGCCATGGCAGCAGTGGCCAAGCGGGGGAACAGCACGGGGACGGCGGATAAAGGAGGAAGCCAAGAAGGAAGGAAAGGGCTAAAAAAAAAAAAACAGTAGTAATAGTAGTAAAGCAAAGAAAAGCGCGGAGCCGAGCTCCGGCGAAGACACTGGCACGGCCCCACGTACATCGGGAAAGGCTCGGGGGACGGCCAGGCGGCAAAGAAAAAGAGAGCAAGCGTCATGCCATGAGGAAGAGGGGCGGTGTGATGGGAGTAAAATAGTAACAACGCACACACTGGCACGCAGCGCGTTGACGTGGCGGGGGCGGGGAGCAGGAGCTGTCTCTCTCTCTCTCTCGCTCGCTCACACGCGCACCGGTGCACATCTCCACACTCGCCCTCACACGCGTACACACACGCCTTGGTGTGCGCGACTGCTACAGGACGTAGAAGGCGGCGGCGGCAGCACACGCGACGGCGGCGAGCAGGGCGGACTGCGCGGCGGCGGCACCGTTGAGGTTGGCGATGCAGGCGCCGCTGGTGAGCTTGTAGCCGTTGCGGCACGAGGTGCAGGTGGATCCGTCGGTGGGGCTGCACTTCTCGCAGTAGGCGACGCTGCACAGCGCAGTGGACGTGATGGTGGGCTGGGCGGTGGTGGTGGTGGTGGTTGTGGTGGTGGTGGCATTGTCGGGGTTGTCCAGCTCGCACTGGTAGGACGCGGAGAGCACGTAGCCGGAGTTGCACTGGGCGCAGCGCGAGGACGGGTAGAGGAGGCTGCAGGTGGCACAGTTGGCAAGCGAGCAGGTGGCGCTGTGGTAGTTCTGCGTGGGGTCACTGACGGTGGTGCAGGACGGCGGGTTGTAGATCTTGGCGGTGCAGATGCAGGAGCACGCCACGCCGTCCGCCTCGGCGGCGCCGCTGCTGGAGTAGCCGGGCACGCAGTTGGCGTTGGCGCAGGTGCCGCCAGCGGCGCCGTTGCTGTTGACCACCTGCGTCACATTGAGGCCCTTGGATAGGTAGCCGCTGGTGTCGGTGAGGGCGGTGCCGCCGATGGTGCAGCCGCCACCGTTGACGGTGCTGGAGCTGTCAGCGGTGCTGGGGACGTAGGCGCCATCGGGGATGCCGAGACTGGGGCCGACAAGGTTGAGGAAGGACACAGTGGAGCTGGTGACGGTGAACGGGAAGGCGGTGCTGTCGTTCGCGTTGCCGCTGACGTGGTAGTCGAAGAAGCTGCCGGAATCGATGGTGGAGTCGGAGATGAGGTAGAGCGACTGACCGCTGACCGTGACGTAGCCGGTGGAGGCGAGCAGGCCCTTGGCGCCGTTCCCCACCACGCCGTGCATGATGCGGAACATGCTGGTGCCGTCCACCTTGAGCGGCACGTCGATCGTGACCAAGGCGCTGCTGCAGCCGTCGCAGCCACCGTAGTCCACCGCCAGCACGCCGCTGTCCGTGATGGAGAAGACGGAGGACGTGGCGATGTGCAGCACCGACGCGCCGTTGACGGCGGTGGCGTTGAGGATGAAGAGCGCACCCTTGTTGCTGATGCCGATGTTGGTGGCGCCGGCGGTGTACGTGACGATGCTGCCGGTGTTGGTGCTGCCGCTGGGCCACGCGACACTGCTGTCCTCCACCGTGACGGTGACGTTGCCGCTCAGCGTGAGGCCGCTGAAGTCGAACAGCGACTGCGCAGTGGCGAGCGTGGCGGTGGTGGCGGTGAGGCGGATGTCGGAGTTGGGCGGCATGACGCCGGTGAAGGCGATGGTGGACTGGGTCACGGTGGTGGACGTGACGCTCATGCTGACGCGCGTGGTCACGCTGGACGGCACGGAGTCCTCGTAGCCCACGATGGACAGCCCGCTGCCGGACACCTTGGAGTTGATCAGCTGCACCGTCACCACGTCCACCGAGACGGAGCCGAGGTCGAAGGTGATGCTGTCGCCGTCGAAGGCGTTGTCCGACTGCGAGACGTCACCGTTCACAACGATGGAGTTGGCGCGCGCGCACGCGGCGACGAGCACCAGTGCGGCGCACAGCAGCGCGATGGCGCAGCGGCGCGTGGGGAAGGCGGCCATCGTGGCAGGCAGGAGCTTGATGGCGGGAAGGGGAGGAGGACGAATGCGCGTGTGCCTGCTGTACCTGTTTCTCTTTGCTTTCCCAACGGGCTGTGAGTCTGGTGAGAAAGAGAGAATGTGTGTGGGACAAGGAGCGAGTGCTCGTTTGTAGGTTGCTAGGTTGGCTGGCTTGTTAGTAACTATCTGTTTGCGTGGAGACACGAAGCTGCTTGCTTGCTTTACTGTGCCGCGGCGGAGGGGAGAGAAGAGAGAAGAGAGGAGAGAGGAGAGGGGAGAGGGGAGAGGGGAGAGGGAATGTGGAAGAGGAGAGGGGGAAAGCTGTTGTTGATTGATCATAAAGGGAAAAGAAAATTCGGTGTTGCGTGATATTTCGCTCTTTGCTTCACCTTCAGTGGGTGCTCTACTTGTGTGAACGGAAAAAAAGGTGTGTGGCTGCGAGGGACGGGGAAGGGGAGAGGGCGAGAGACTTGAGACCTGGCTTGGTCCGAGGACGGCGTGGTTCACGTAAACGGCGCATGAATCAAAGTCACTGTTGAGTGGAGGCGTCGTTTTGTTTTTTTCTATTTTGGATATTTGCGGGTTTTATGAGGCTGTCAACTGCAAATCAGCGGAAGCTACCAACTCGTGAGGCTGCGTGAAAGGCGAAGGTGGATACCAACGGGAGTTTAAAAGAAAAAGGTGGCGTGTTAAGCAGGCGTGACTAGTTGGTGTACTGCTTTGGGCTTCAGTCCGATGCTGCGAAACACTCTGTCCTTTTGCACTGGAATGAGGGTGGGTGGTGAAAGATGAGGCGAGGAAAGCCCCGGGGAGTGCAGCGGAGAAAAAAAGAGATACAGCATTCACACAGAAATGAGAACGCCACTGGAGGCCGCGCACGCAACGCTAAGCGTCTCCAATTTTAACGTGTAGCAGTCTCTCGAGGTATTCGACAAAGTCAATGTGGCCGCCGCCACGCACGACGCGGAGTTCTCCACTGTCGATAGTGAGGTGCACCACCATCGCATGCACACGCGACGGGATGCTCTGCTGACCTTTCGTTGTCTGATAGAGCAGATAATGGTGGCGGTAGGGAGTGGCGGTGGGTGGGGAAGTGCTGCGACGCAGCGATGCCCCGAGAGCGGCGCCAACACCACGCGCCATCGACTTCACATCGGCAGGCGGTCCGTAGAGGAGCTGGTACGTACAGGGTCGCATCCGGACAAGAGCGAAACCGCGCAGCCTTGTCGCTGGCGCGGCGGCATACTGCGCCTCGAGGATGGCCTGCACGTCTCGCTGCAGGGCTTCCACCATAGTGTGGATGATGTCGCCCACGACCGCCTCCGCCGGCCGCGGTGCGAGAGCGCGGCGCAGGCGGCACGCCATCGCCTGCATGGAGGAGTTGGGTACAGCAGCGTTGCGTGGCTGCTCGCTCTCTTTGTCGTCGACCTGTGCTGCGGGATGTGCTGGGAGAGCTGTGAGGCCCGGATGACCACCTGAAGGCGACGGCGAGGTGGATACTGCCGCCTCCCACCCTTTGCTGTAGCTCTGCGCGGTGACTGTGACGTACCCACGCGAGGGTGGGCGGCCAGCGGAGGCCGCAGAGCTGCGTGTGGCTGTGGTCGTCGCAGTGGAGCTGCGCTGTCGCGGCGGGGGTTCGCTGCCGTCGTCGTCGTGCGCGATCCCCCGCCCCACATATGCGAAGACGTCGTCTGGCATATCGGTAGTGGTGGTGGCGGACTGCCGTTGCGCCGCTGCTCGGTGGTACGCCGCCTTCACGCTGTCAAGCTGCGCACGCAGGGCTGCGTTTTCGCTTGCGAGGGCGTCGGCCCTCGCCCGCTCCGCCCTGATTGCTTCAGAGGCCTCCAGGAGAAGATCGACCAACGAAAGTTCCTTGTCAGCTGCGGCTTCGTCTAATGACTGGGCCTCTGCCAGCTTTGGATCAGGAGATGCGTCGGGTGACAAGAGCACCGTGTCAAGGTGCGCGCCAAGCTCCTTCATTTCATTTAACATGCTTCTCAATAAAAAAAAAAAAAAACGGTGAAAACGAAAAACCCAGCAACAACAGCTGAGGAGATTAGCGCAAAGGAAGTGGCCTGACTCTTTTTTGTATGTGGAGAAAGAGCTGATGTGCAGATCTAGAAAAAGATAATCTAATCTTAAAGAATCAGGTAGCAGTAGCAGCAATTGGCTAGTACAGACAAAGACACACCTGGGAGCCAAACTGCTTTGGTGGCAGGAATGCACGAGTACGGAAAAAAAAAAAAAAACTACTACAAACAAACAAAAACTCGGTGGCGAGAATAGTCTAATCTATGAAGTACGTAAGGATACGCAAGCAGGCAGATAACGCCTGCTTTCTCGAATACCTCAGATCGTCAAGCACAGCAAAAACAAAAGCGCTCTTGTCTTGGCCTACGCAGGGGCACCTTAATAAGACATGCAATTCCAAAAAAAAAAAAAAAGAAAAGAGGGTGAGCGAGACGACAGTAAAAAAAAAAAGTAAAATACAAAACGGGCAGGGAAAGTCCATTTGCGAGCGTGAAGCCTCCAACAAGAAGTTCCACACGCACCGCGATCCTAAAACACTAGAAAAAAAGAAAGAGTGCATTTCACCTTTTTTCCTGTGTTCCCATGTTCCCATGACGTATTTCCCGTCTATTGGGAAAAAAAAAAAAAAACAGCGCTGCACCCACTGTTCCATGGGGCCATATAGGAGCTGTGGCAGGCGGGCTAGCAGACTAGTGAAACCAGCTTTTGCTCTTTCAAGCTCCGTGGGATGATGAGGGACAACACAAATTAAGCGAGCGTACTTTTGGTTCTTTCGGTGTACTTCTTTTTACTTTGCAGAAGACAACCAGGAAAAAAAAGAAGAGCATTACCTTTAGCTGCACAGTTTTCTTCGGGACACTCCCTCTTGCTGACAGGCCACTATATTATATAATTACTTTTTTTTTTTTCTTGCTGCCTACTACAAGGCCTCAACTGGAATACAAGTATTACGCCGCACGTTTCATAGAGGTCGACCACGACCTGGTGGGAAGGCGTTGTCTGACGGTCCCTTCGTAACTTTGATGGCACGCGTCACCTTCTTGTTGTACTCCTTGCGGGCCTGACCACTGCGCGCCTCCTCGCGGCGCATCTGTGCCTGAATACGCCAGCGGTCTTCCGTCGAGACCATCATACGACCGACCGTCACTGTCGGGTGCGACGGCGCCTGGTGTGCTGCGGCCGCCGTGGCGGCGCTCGAGCGGGCCCCGCTTTCTTTGGCCGCCGCGTCGCTCGGCAGCAGCATGCGCCACGTCGTGTCGCACGACCGGGTAAAGGCGACGGTGTCGCTGTGCCCCGGCCCCCCAAGGCCCTCGATGGTGCCGTTGGGGCTGGAGATGCCTTTGCCGCCAACACTAACCTGCGCCGCCCCTTGGCTGGTAGGGGCGGGCAGATTTGCGTTGAGGTACTTGATGAACTGACTAAAATCCGGCATGATTGAGAACAACTACAGGGAAAGAGAACAATCAAAAAAAAAAAAAAGAGGTAGACGTCAATAAGGTGAACTCAGAAAAAAAAAAAAAAACAGGCTCTGACTTCACGAGGGAGGGGGGCCAAACACGACGAAACAGCAGTGAAATTGCTGTGTTAGGCCGATGCACCTTGGCTTCTCCTTTTTTTTTTCTCTTCTAACAATTAAGGCACTCTTAATGGTTCGGCGGTGTGCTATAGACGAAAAGGTACGGACCAAACTAAGAAAGAAAGAAGTGGACCAAACCAAGAGCACCGCGGCGCAAACAAAGGAGCAAAGCTTCTGTAGGTGGGGTATATGAAAGTTATGTAGCTTTTCTTCTCTTCTCTTTCCAAGCGGAATGTCGATTAGCGCCGCACGAGGGCGAATTGCATACACACACACACACACACACACACACACACTCTAAACCGTTTGCTGGGAGAGAGGAAAAAAGAAGCAGTGAGTACGCGAGGAGAATAAAAGGTGAAGCGATGACTCAAACGAAAAAGAGAAAGCAGGAAAGGTGCTTCCGTCGTTTCTGTGTTAACCTAAAGCTGTTTGCACCGATGCACTAGTAGCGTGAGCTTGTTGAACGGCCTAGCAGCCATGGGAGCTTCTCTTTCCACACTCAGAACACTCAGCTTGCGCTGTCCTCCTTATTGTAAGCTTGCGACTGCAACCAGGTGTGCCGGATACACAGCAGAGACGAAAAGCACTTTAGCGTGATCGTTTCCTTTTGTGTGTGTGTGTGTGTCTATGTGTGTTTACGTGGAATTGACACAATTAGCTGATGGAAAACAAAAAGACAAGAGGATCCGGTCATTCTCAGCCCTTTCATCTCTTCTTCTTAGAAAACTGCTTTTCGAATGACAAAGAAGATGAGAAACAACAACAGAAGGACCGTGAAAGTTCTCTTTTTCTTTCTTCTTTTGCCTAAAAGTGACTGGCGGGCAGCAGCCCTTAATCGTTTACGCTGAACAACACACACTCGCACACCCACACGCAAAAAAAAAAAAAAAAAACATGCAGAGCCTCCAATGCTCCATTAACGGGGCCCAAACACTCGTACGCACATACTCGGCTCATTTGTGGTCCGCCTAGGAGGGAAAATACGACTCTACACGTGCCTCCATCTCCGCACGCGTGGCGTCATACTGTGCCTCCGTGATGCACGCACTCACGGCGACGGTGCGCCGCGCTGCGACTGATGCGTCTGTCTCGCTTGAGAGTCCCCGCACCCACACAAGTCCGTTCAGGCCGACGGCGACTTCGAACGGCACCCGACGACCCAGCAACTGCAGCAGGAAAGACGCAGGCAGCTCTGCCTCCTCGCTGCCCTCTTCCCGCGCACGTTTGCGGTGCTGTGGGCCACTGCTGCTGCCGGCCTCGTCGCCCGCTGCGGCCGTCGGCAGGGGGGCCAGCAGGCGTCGCACGTACGCCAGCGGCAGTGTTAACAGGCGGCCGCCGTGTAGCGGGCCGAAGACGGCCTCGCCGGAGGTCCAGTCCTTTGGCGGTAGTCCGACCTCCGCCGCGGTACACGCCACTTCGACCTCCCCACCACTGCTCGATGCGCCTGTTGCGCCGTCGACGTATGTTCCTGCCGTGCGTGGCTTCACGTAGCAGTACACCAAGTCTCCCTCCACGAGCCGTGGGCGGCTGACCTTTGTGGCACCGTCGAAGGCCACCGCGTCGAGGTACGCCAGCGCGGTGCCACCAATGTAGCAGTAATAGTAATGCTGGCTGACTTTGCGGGCGACAACGGCGATGACCGGGTCGCCAGACCGCGGGCTGTAGCGGCGGCTAGCCGGAGTAGCCACGGTGTATCGCGGGATGTGGGTGTGCAGGTGGTGGGTCGACTTCTCCAGCGGGGCGCAGTACTCGGCGAGAAAGACGTCCGTCACATCGTTCTGGGCGGACGAGGCTGCAGTGGGCTGCGCCAGCAGTCGAAGTCCACCACCAACGGCAACGACGGCGCCTGACTGCACCATCAAGACGGGATCGCCGGGCAGACAAACGTGGCGTTTGAGCGGCACCAGCTCCGCTACACCTTTCGCCAATGGCAGCGTGGCAGCTGCGCCAGCCATGACAGTAGAACAAGAAGGAAGGAACTAAAACAATCTAAGGCAACTCCTAGTAGAAGAGGTAGCAGAAGGGTATTGTCAAGAGAGCCACGTTTTTTGTTGTTGTTGTTGTTGCTAGAGGGGGGAAAAAACACGAAGACTGAGGAGACAGAAAAACAAAAGGAGTGTGTTGTTATTTCTAAGAACGTCGTCATCGACGCTAGAAGCTATGCTTGCGCTGCATCGCAGAAGACGCAGCACTCACCCCTACCTCCTTCCCCCTCAGATTCGTGCTTGGGGCTGCTCGTGAAAATCAGGCTATTCGCGAACGTGGGAAACGCACACAAATTCACACCCATAAACATAGAAAGCAATGGGTAGGTAGTTGTGCCTAGGAAAAAGAAGAAAGAAAAAAAAAACACGAGTTCGTCTCTCTTTCACTTTCAGTATAGGAGACCGCTGATAACCGCTTGTGTATTCAAGCCAATCATAGAAAACAGCTCGAGGTGCTTCATTTTCTGCGCTTGTCCACGTATGCCTATACATATGTGTGGGTACTATCCTCTACGCTCTTTTTTTTTTTTGTGTGTGTGTATGATGTGCCGTTGATGAGAGCACAGACTGTTCAGCCCACCATTGCCCTCTCTCTTCTATTTTTTTTCTCTTCTTCTCTTCCTTTTCAGTGCAACATAAATGTACAAACAACAACGAAAAAAAAAAAAAAACTACAACGACAAACGACACGCAAGAGAGAAAGCGCTGGTACGCTGGAGGACTTCAGAGCCAACGTACCATTCAGCCTGCGCCCTCAGAAAAAGATCTTCTTTGATCATCAGCCAAACAACAAACACACACACACAGAAAAAAAAAAAAAGAAGAACCTCGATCCAAACGGGTGCCAGACGGCACATGTACATCCATGCCAAGCGCAAAACCATGAGAAAACCCGGAGGCAGTAATGGACCGAGGAGGAGAAAAAAGGCAGCGACGCTCCAGTCAAGTAGCGAAAGAAGTGTCATCGTCTCCACGCACACACACACACAAGCACAGAGAGAGAGAAAAGTCATAACTGTGCGGATTCTACGTTTACCTGTGTATTTGCGTGTGCGTAGGCGAGTCTAGTGACGCGGTGTCGCTGCATTCATGTCTCGTCGAAGACCCTTAAGCTCTTCCTGCAGCTTTGCGATGTGGGTGCGCCATGGCGGGGAGGAGGCACCGACGTCGTCCGCCGTGCCGTTACGCACCACAGAGACGGTGCTGCGGTGTGGAGTGTAGGAGCGCGAGAGCCCCAGCGACCGGTCAACCGACAGCGGCGTCACCACGCCCGTCGTTGCAGCTGCGGCGGCGATGGCGGCCGCTGTTGTTGCCGCGGTGCGCGTGCCCGCCGGCGGGGTCGCAGTCAGGCTCTCCTCCCTCAACGGTCGGTAAGCGCCAACGGCCTGCTGTAGCTGTGTCACTGAGGGCTCCCGCAGCTGTTGCACCTGCTCCTTCACACGTAGCAGCGAGGCCGTGACAGGATTAAGCGGTGCGGAAGGCAGAACGCGTCGGTACGTGGCACGCGGCGCCCGAAAGATCGACGTTGGCGCCTCATCGTGCTGCGGGGCCGGTGCACCTACAGCAGCAGCGCTTGCCGTCGCACTCGCCAGCTCCTCCTCCGCGTCCTTCACCCAGTCGCAGAGGTAGCGCACGTGATCTTCCAGTGTCGCATTAGCGGGGCTCACGATGTTGCGTTGACGCGTGGATGACACGAAGGCGCCACGCACCAAGTTCCACACCGCCGCCCGTTCCGCCTGCAGAGCTTCCCGCTCTGTCTGCACCGCACGCAACTCTGCCGCGGCATGCTGCAACTCCTCCTCCAATGCCACTCGCGACGTGCGCTCCGCCACGAGCTGCTCGCTCATCGAGTCGCACTCCTGCACTGCCGTGTGCAGCTGACATACGAGATCGTTACGCCGTTGCTCCTCCTGCGCAGCGTCGCGTTGGTGCGCAGTGGCGATGACGGAGAGGTGATGCTGCACGAGCCGCGCCAGGGACTCCGTGTAGTCGGCCACGATGTCTTGCCGCGCAGTTGGCTCCGCCACGCTCAACAGCGTGACCCGCGCACAGTCCGTCAACAACGCCTCCGCCACGGAAGCCCAGCCGCTCATCTCGTCGAGGTACATTGCATCAGACGAGCTGCATTCTCGATCTCGATACTGACTGCTGGTGAGCATTGTAATGTTCCTGGAACAAGAGAAAACCAAAGAACTGCTTTTTTTTCCTTTCTCTTCCCCTCTGCTGACGACAATCGTGTGAAAACCGCGCTGATTACACGAAGCTGGTAAAGTACTATTCCTGACGGTGCCTTCAATGACGATAGCCTTTTTTTTTTTTCTTCTTCTTTCTTTTTCGCTTGTGCAGGTGACTAGAATCTCCGCCACGTTGTGCCCGAAGCACGTCGAAGAGGTCGCGTCTTGTTTGTTTGCTTTAGCACCGCGCACTCCGTTTTACAATCACTGGACTAACACACACGTAGAAGGAAGAACAAGGGATGCGTAGAGAAAGTTAAGGCGCCCAGCGAGACATACCAGTAAAGTGAACGCGGTGGCACGACCTCTGCGCGCACGCAAGCTCAGTAGCTCTACTGTCGAGAGTCAGGGTTGCGTACGTGACATTGTCATCACACGACATTCATCGCGGCGTCCTTATACTACTCTCCAGCACAAGGAACACATGCAGACTTGAAAAACAACGACAAAAAAAAACTATTTCGGCATTTTTTTTCCCTCACTTTTGCTACACAAAGAAAGCGTGAATGAGAAAGAATGAGAGAAAGACAAGGTGAGATACAAAAAAAAAAAAAGAATAGACGTGAGTGAGGTTCACCTCTCTTACCTTGCTGCGTCGTGCTCTCGCGACCTCCACCACTAAAGAAGATTTCGAATCCTCTAAAAAAAAAAAAAAGAGGGAGACTGAACGCGAATATTAACGGAGAAGGATGAAGGGTAAGCCGACAAAAAAAAAAAGGAAGGAAACAAACACACAAACACATTCATACAAAAAAAAAAAAAAGGACATTAGCGGCAGTAACATTGACTCAGCCCCTCTTCTTCGGTGTTTTGCTGTTCGTCCGTTTGCTGGTTTGCGGCTTGGCAGCAGTGGACTCTCGCGACGGCGCAGCCGCCTCCGCACGCGACGTCTTCGCTGCGGGCGTGTCACCGCCATCATCATCGCTGCTTTTTTTGTTCGTGGCCGCGGCTGGTCGCCTCCGCTTCCGCGCCGTTCCCGCTGCCGCCGCCTTCGCGGAGGCCGACAACAACGACGACGGCGGTGGTGGGCGCGGGACGGAATCCGCCGTCGTCATCGCAGCGACGTTGTCCTCCTCGCCGCCGCTGCTGCTGGGCTGCGGTGAGACGGCGATGGAGGGCGGCCGACGCAGTCGCAGCGGCAGATGAGGAGGCGTCGGCGTCGGTGAGGGCGAACGTCGTGCGTTCATCCGCGCAGGGGTCCGAGGCGGCGACGGCGTCCACGGCGACGGTGGGACACGCAACATGTAGGGCTGCAGCACCGCAGCCGCTGAGACGTCCGTAGAACGGCGCCGCTCCCGCCAGACCCGCTCCGCCTCCTCCCGCACAACGCGCCGCTGCAGCATCTCCGGTGGCGTGTAGCGGTACGCAGACACGCAGACAACGCCAACCGTCAACGCTGCACAGAGGCCCTGCCACGTGCTGGTGCGCAGCAGCAACCACGTCTGCCGGTCCGTCGACCATTGCAGTAGCGGCAGCCCCGCCGTCGCTAGCAGCGCCAACGCCACGGCGGGCAGCCGAGCCGCGGCGGTCTGCGGCACCGTCGTAACGATCAGCACCGCTGTCACCCACCCGAGCCCGCCGAGCACGCGGTGCCGCGAGAACGACTGTCGGGAGAGGAGGCGCTGCACATGGTCGACCTGCGCCATCAACTGCATCACCCCACGCGTCTGCTCTTCTACCGCGGCGAGCTGCTTGAGCGACTGCAGACTGAGGGCCTCCACAGAGGCAAGTGCCTCCGCAGCGGCGGCGTGGATGTGCGTCTGCAAGTCGCCCAGCATGATGTCAGTGCGTGTGCTCGTGGCGAGGATGTCTTCCGCAGCGGCGCGCAGTCCTTGCAGGGCGACTGCGTGGCCCTCGTGCAGCGCGTCCAGCTGACGCTGCAGTGAAGCTGTAGAGGCGTGCACTGCCCGCTGTAGCGTCTGCGTGTCGCGCACCAGCGTCACCACCTCCGCCCCCGACTGCTGCAGCGCGCCGAGGACTTCAGTGCTGTCCTCCATCTGTCGCAGCATCGCCGCAACGGCCGCCTCCGTGCGCTCCTGGTAGAGCTCTTCTTGCAGGTACGCACAGAGGACGTCGCTGTGCAGGCGGTATTGCAGGAAGGCCACGTACGCAGTGTCAGAGAGACTCTGCACGCAGGCGCGAATGCCGTCGGCGGACAGCTCCGAAGGGGCCGTGGTGGTCGTGCCGCAGTGAAAGTTGGGGTGCACGCGGCCGTCGCTGTCGGCGTCGCAGGTGGCCATGAATAGAGCAAGACGGCTGCGCATCGTGTCCTCTCTCTGTACCTCGTCGCACTTGGCACGCAGGAAGAGCAGCGAACGTTTCCAGCACGGGCTGAGACGACTCTTCGCCTCGACCTCCTGCCACAGCGCCCGCGCCTGCTCCGCGCGCTCCGCCTTGCCTGGGACGAGGAGAGTGGGGGGCTGCGCCGCTGTCCGATCCGGCCTTTCCCCGTGACCGGAGACTTCTGCTGTCACGCTGTGGCGACCCACCGTCAAAAAGCGTGGCCACGCGTAGGCAACGGAGGGCGGCGCCTCCAGGAGAGACACGCACAGCCCCAGCACCATCACCATGCACAGGTGCCGCAGCTCAACGCTGTGAAGGCGCAAAGATGCGCATGGTACACACCGCATTTCTGTAACAGGATCGGTGGAAAAGGAAGCAAAGAAAAAAAAAAAGAGAAAACAAAGAGTCGATATGACGAAGCGTCTATAATAACAACAAAAACAACAATAATAATAATAATAGTAATACAGAGCAGTGTTTCACAAAAGGTGACAAAAAAAAAAACGTGGATGATGAAGAGGAGTGGGAGGATAGAATGAGCACCGGCAACTGTGAAAAGACCACGACGGCTGTCGCAAACTTAAGATACAATTTCAGCTGTCGTAGCGCGTGTGTACATGAGTGTCTGCTTGGCATTCTGCAAGACAATAAAAACAAGAGTTTACTTGCAGAATTCAGTGCCAACGCGGTTTCAAGAGAGCAGCAGCAATAACTTACCTGCTGTTGCTCGAGTTGCATTTGTCATTCTCTCGTCGCTTTCTTTTTTCGGTTCATGTGTGTTTTCACGTGAGTCATGGAATGGAGGAGTAAAGCAGCACGTCATATTGTGAACAGAAAGAAGCAAAAAAAAAAAAAAAGTTCCCTGAAAAAAAAAAAGGAGACAGAATAAGGAAAAAAAAAACGGTTCACACAGATACAGATTTCACACAACTTCTTGTTCATTGAAGCAACAACAACTTCCCTCAGTTTGCATGTTTTTTTTTTTTTTCCCTCCGCTCAGCGACATTCGTTTTTCTTGGCTGCATTCGGAGGTACACCGCTGTTACCGCGTGTCTTCGCCGGCAGCCCCTTCACCTGCGCCAATGTTGGCCACACCATCTTCTCCAACGCCACTCGGTGGCCGGCGTTCATGAGCGGCCACGCGTCCGCCTCGGAGAGCAGCTGCCACACCACGCTCAGCTCAGAGCAGCGGCGGTGGTGCAGCTCGTGCAGCCCCGTTGCCGCCATGGCACGCCACTGTGACACAACATCACCACTACAGGCGACGTCGTCGTTCGCGTTATCGGCAAAGGCGACGACGTTGAGAGCACGCAGAGCGGCCCTTGTCCACTCCACCAGCAATAGCGAGGTAGCTGGCGGGATGGGCCGCCGTGGCACGGCGCACTCCACGAGCACCCAGCTGACCCACGATCGAAGTAGCAGCGAGGGCAGGCGCAGCTGTGCCTCGCTTAGCAGCATCGCTATGTGGGGGGACGTCGTCACGGTCTGCACGTCGGCCCGTTCGCTAGCACCGACAAGTGTAGTAGTGCAGGGCATGTGCGGAACGCTCCTCTCTGCCTCTGCAACGGCAGTCAAGCGCCAAGCCGCGATGGCTAGAGACGCCTGCTGCTGCTGCTGCTGGAGACGCGATGGGGTCCACTCCGCGGAGGAGACGGCAGCTGCACACGCCGCGAAGTGTCGCCGCAGGCGAGGTGGCAGTGCGTGGGCGACGGCCTCTTCGGCCCCAGCCGACGTCCCTTCAAAAAGCTGCACGTGCAGCTCCTTCAGCGTCTTGTGCGCCGTTGTCATGACCGCTACAATCGCGGCAGGGGCGTGGGGGCGGCGCAGGTAGGCGAGAGTGTCCTCCGCTGGCACTCGGCTGGGGCTAAAATGTGCGCGATGCACCCGCGCCGCCAACTCGCACATGTCAGCGCGGTAACCCGCCGCCGTCGTGTCACGGTGCCGCCGCCGGATCTCCGCCACCGCCGGCGCGTAGGCGGCAAGGCAGCAGAGCTCGAGAGGACCGAAGTGCAGCTCCGGCGCCAGAACACGGTGGAAGCAACTCCAGTAGTGCGCGATGGTCTGTCGGCTCAGCTGCGGGGCGGTGCGCAGGCGAGCCGGCGGACGGCCGTGGAACCGCAACACCTCTGCCCGCAGCTCCGCCTCCACCACCGGCGCCCAGCGACACGCCGCCAGCCTCGCCGCGGGGAGGTGGCAGGCCGCCCACAGCCGGGACGCGACGCGCAGTGGCATTAGCCCGTCGAAAATCTCTTCCGCCAGCCACGCCGCCGCTGCGCCACTCGCGTCAGTGACGTCGAGTCGAGGGACCTGCGCAAACGCCTGCGAGGCGCACACGTGCAGCGCCACGTTCTGCGAGAGGCTCTGAACAACGGCGTCGTCGCCTGCCGACTCCTGCGCCGCGTTGACACGTTGGCGCAGCTCGTCGCGGTAGAGCCACAGCAGCGCCTTTAGTTCGTAGCCCGTGAAGCGGCCGCCGAGGTGACGCCGCGCGAGCACTTCCAGCCGTGACGTCGTGGCCAGCAGCAGCAGAGGGGCGAGCACCACCAACGCATCCACCTCGTCGCTGCTCAGCGCAGGACGGCCAGGCGGCAGCCACGCCTCCGACGCCACCGGCGCACCAGCGGCGTCGGCACTGCTGCCTTCGCCAAAAACGCACAATGGCGGCGCCACCGTCAATGCCGCCTCCGCCTCGGCGATCGCTGCGGCGGCTGCGCGCACCCGCCCCTCACCCAACACACGATGTAACCGCAGCAGCAGCTTCGCGCACGCCTCCCCGTCCGCCCGCGTCCACGCTGCTGCTGTGGCGATGGCGCTGGAGAAGCGCTGCGACAGCGTGGCGACGACGGCCGGCGAGGGATCGAGCAGCGCGACAATCCACACGAGCACCGTCCCGACCTCGTGCGGCCCTGCGCCTTGTTGCTGCATGGCAGACAGCAGCTGGTCCAGCGCTGGTGCCAGCGCGCCGGCGGAGGTGCACCACGGCAGCAGCGGCAACCGTGTGCAGAGGAGCAGCCACGCCTGCATGCATGTCCGCCAGGGGGCGTGCTGCGCCACGGACTTCATGACGCGATTCAGCACGTGTGGTGAGAGGAAAGCGTCGCGTAGCTCTGCCGTCTCCATCGCGGCCACAGAGAATTCGACAGCGTCGGTGGTGGCCGCTGCACGGCGCGCCGTCGGCGCAGCGACCACGCGAAGGAAGCAGCTGAAGGCGTCGGCCCACGCACCACAGTCCAACAGAGCATCCAACGACTGCAAGGAGAGGCCCTCAGTCGGTGCGGTGTGCCTCGTCGCGGCTTTCTCCTCCGAGGTCGCACTGGTGTGGCGGCGATGCAAAGAGGCACGCTCGTCAAAGTGACGCTGCGCCGCGGCGTAGCTGGCTTGGATCCACTGCCACGCCGTCTCCGCGGCAACACGTGATTCGTCGGTGGCGCTCCACAGGCCGAACTCGTTCACCCATTCCAGCGCCTGCGCGTGGTGGCCCTGCGCGGCGAGGAGTTGCGCCACCTGGGAGGCAATGCTGCGAACCGCAGACAGCGAAGAAGACTCCGCACGTGCCCCGTTGTCGTTGCACTGTGAGACGAGCGACTGTCGAATGCCGTTGAGCAGCTCCATCGTGGCGTCAGGTGGGAAGGCGCCAGCGGCGACGGCTGTGACGGCCAGCTCCAACACCACAGGCGGAACGGCGATGCGCTGCTCCACCGCCTCATGCAGTAGACGACGTGCGAGGGAGAAGACGAGCGGCACCGTTGCAGCAGCAGCAGCAGCGCCGTTATCGCCACTGGGGATCTCGTTCGACTGCTCATTGTCAAGCTTTAAAGCGGCAGCGTGAAGCTGCGGCAGCACGGCGGCCCACGCGCGGATAGCAGCCCCTGTGTGCGAGGTAAGAGGGAAAACAAAGCGGATGACTCGCCACACCGCTGCTGCGTCGCGTCCGCTCTCCACCGCAGCACCTGCAGCGGCGGCGCGCGACAGCGCCGCGAGCAGGATCGACGGCATGGCGCATTGCACAAAGAGAGGCATACCCTTTGCCAGTTGGAGATCAGTCTTATGCAAGGCGACGGCGCTGCCAAAGCTATACGCGCCGTCGTCCCCACTGGCGCCGTCGTTGCTGTTCTCCTCCTCCTGCATGAACGTGGTGCAGCGCTGCTGCTGCTGCTGCGGCGGCGGCGGATGGTGGTGGCTGGCGTCGTAGCGCACCACGTAGGCCTCCGCGTCACAGATAAGACTAAATGCCTCCGTGTCTCGCTCGAGCAGGGAGTACGCGGCGGCGGCGTACATGGCAAGGCCTGCCGTGGCCTCCCGCTTCACCACTGCACTCCCGCTGGCCACCTGCGCCGCTTCCCATACATCCGACAGCGTCACCACCGACGCGGGGTGGCGGATCACGCGGCGGCACACGCGCAGGCCGAGGGACGGCCACGGTGTGTCGGTGGCAGCCGCCTCCACCGCTAGCACCTCGCGTGCCTCCATCGTGCGACGGTGCGCCGCAAAGAGGGAGACGAGGGCGGCGTGCAGCGGGGCCGGCAGCGACGCCGCATCTGCGCCGCGGTCGTCGCTGCGCTGCACGTCGTCCCAGCGTTGGAGGGCCTGGGCAACGTCGCCGGCGCTCACCGACGCCTGCAACTCCGCCAGTCGCTGCCCCGCCACGCACGCGGCGAATGCACGTTGCTCCTGCGCCGATAGCGGGGGCGGGCAGCACGCGAGGAGGCGGGCGAGAATGGCCCACCGCTGCTGCGAGAGGAGGACCGGCACGGCGAGGGAACGGAGTCCCTCCCACGAGCCGCCCCAGCACCACTGCAGCTGCGCAGACAGCACCATCAAGGCTTCCGCATGCGGTGTTGTTCGGAGAAACGACTCTACGCGCCGCAGCAGCGGCCGCACGGCCGCCACGGCAGCGCCGTCGCGCAACTGCTGGCAGGTGCACAGAAGCAACACGAAAGCCGCGTGTGACGGTGCGGGCGCGTCAACGGGGAAGGCGGTGCACATCGCCTCGCAGAGCGCCGCAGCGCTGCCCAGCTGCCCCAGCGGTTCCATGCAAGCGAGTATGGTGGTGTCGACAAGCGCAGTCGTTGCCGCGGCATCGCTCAAGACAGCTGCGATGCACTGCTCCAGTGTGGGGAGTTTAGCATAGACGCTGACAGTCCGCAGATGCACTGCGACAGCGTATTGGCACTCCACGAGGGCGGGTGAACGCGGGTGATGGCTGAGGCCTTCTCTACTACTCTGCAACCTATGCAACCGCTGCGTCCACAGGGCACACGCATCCCGCACAGCCGTCGAAATACTGAACGCGGTGGAGTCAGGAGAGAAGCTCGACGGCGACGCCGCCTGCTCTTGTGCGTACAACAAGTAGTGCAGCGTTGCCGTGAACGTCAGCGCGCAGCGTAACTCACCGTCATCGCCGTCGTGGGGGGTCATCTCTGCCAGCATACGTGCCACAACGCGGCGCCACAGAGGTTCGACCGAGTCACCGCCGTCTCCACCCACATGAGGTGCGGCGGAGGGCGAAGACACAGGCGAGGGAGAGGGTGAGGCACCAACACGGGGAACGCCGATGTGCGGTTCTGGCAGCAACCGCGAAAGCCCATCGGCGCAGCCTTTCGCTGACACCAGTGCGTTTGGGCAATACCGGCTGAGCGTCAGCACCACATCCAGCCATTCCGCCCAGTATGGCGACGCGCCTTTACCATGGCTCGACAGCACGCCGGAGTCGGCAACAGCGTCCAGAAGCTCCGCCACGCCCGCCGTCGTCACATGGCACTGCGATAGGAGTTCTGCCACCTCATTGTGTCCGGTGGCCAGGCGTCGGCGCAGCTCCGTTAACCTTGCGTGCACCGTCGTCTCGGCTGACCACCACCAGCGCGACACGTCCGTCGGTGCCGTGGCGAGGTGGGCGACCCGCTGCAACTGTGCCGCGGCCGCCGTCAAGGTGGAGCAGCCCGTGTGCCGACCCGCAACGTCCATCGCAACCTCCCATGGCACGAGCTGGTCCCGCCCCTCCGCTGACGTCTGCGCCGCATTGCTGTTTTTCAAGGCCACGGTGAAGGCACGCACATAGTCCACGAGGAGGTCGTCAGCGGCAGCCGGCAGACGCACGCGCAGCGTCTCAGCAGAGCGCCAGTCGCCAGTGGTGGCGAAGGCGGACATGAGAAGGGCGGCCTCGCGCTCTCCGCAAGCGTACGCTCCCGTCCAAGAAGGGGAAAAAGAAAAAGGTGCTGCCACTGCCGTTGTCGACCACCGCCGGAATAACTGGGAAACAAGTTGCGGGTGGTTCGTTTCGGCCAGCACGCGCAGAACGCTCTCGCGGTGGCGCGGCTTCCACGCGACGTTGCTGGTGGCATCTGCCAGCATGAGCGGCACCAACTCGTCCACGACAACACGGGTGAGCGCCTCGCTGAAGTCGTGTGACTCCTGTCCGAGCTGCGAGAGAAGCAGGTCCGCCGCGGTGTGGTAGAGGGCCGTGGTGGAGAGGGGACTGGTGGCTACCTGCTCCGTCAGCTCGACGCTAGCCTGCCAGCCACCACCGCGTAAGGCGGCCAAAAGAACAAGTTGGTACGTCTCGGCCAGCGGAACGCAGCGGCTTTGCAGGGCTCCCAGCAGTAGCCGGATCGCATGTGTCCACCGACCACGCTGCACCGCTCGGGCGATGACTTGATGGACTTCAACTGGCGACGGCGGTGCGTCGTGGGCGGCAGACGCCTCGGCGCCGCACACACCAGAGGCCGCCGCAGCAACAACCGAGGTGGAAAGAGAGTGCGTAAGGTCTGCCGGATGAAGCACGGCTTGGGTGGCCTCTGAGCCAGCTGTGTACGTGCGCCGTGGTGACCCGCACGTGCTACTTCGTGCAGTGAGTCGGAGTCGCCAACAAGGAAGCCGCGTAGACGGCACTACACGGCGCAGCGACTGCATGGGGAGCCACACCGGAAGTAGTATTCAAGTGCGCTGGACTTCTGATCGTGCAGGGGCCGGTCACTGTTCCCAAGACAGAGTATTTTGGAGAGTTAGCGACTTCAACCTTACAATATGGCAGGTTAAATAACAAAAACAACAGTAAGAAAGAGCTTTTGCTATAGAAAAAGGTTGCTTGCAGAGAAAAAAAAGATTAGTTGCAATGGTGTAGGCTGCCTTAGTTAAAGAAAAAAAAAAAAGTGTATGCTTGCTAGTTCCTTTGCTCCTTTCTGCTTTTTCTTTCTAAATAACTTCTGAGTATTTGCACGTGTGTGTGTTCGTGCGCAATCACACACACACACACACAACGACGACGAAGCTTGTTGGTTCAGCGCTTAAGAGTGAGTGGAAAAGCGGAGGAGAGGGGCATAAATAAAAGGTAAAGGAGAGACAGTTCAGCAGCAAATCTGTCCTTTCATTTGCACAAGCATGCCATGAGGAGGTGAAATTAAAAACCAGATAGAGAGATTTGTTAGCTAGCGTTTGTTTCATTTTTACGTTGATAAGGAGCGCCGACAAAAACAAAGTGCTAAAGGGCAATTTTTGTTTCCCGCGTAGATTGGCGTCATCGATATTTTATTTTTCTTTCTTTGTTGTTTGAAGCTAAAGTACAATTTCATCGGAATCTGATCCCTGTTTTTGTGACGGCTCCTGATTCTCGAGACCGGGCTGAGGCGGTTTCGCAGCCTTCATGACGGCATCGTGGAGTTTTTTCCTCTCCTCATCTGCCTTCGTTTCTGCAAAGCGTCGTAGCTCCTCGCGTATTCCGCGCAATTCGCGCACGTGTGCCTCCAGCTGTGCCATCTTGACGTCCAGCTCCGCTCGTTCTCGCCGCAGTGCTATCAGCAGCGGCTCCAAGGTCTCCTTTCGGTACAGCAGCAGGTCCAGCAAGAGAGCCCTGTAATCCTCGCTGGTGGGAAGTGCCGGCGGCGAAGGCGAAGGAGAAGCGACAGGTGAGGATGCTGACGCTGCTACTGCTGGAGGTGCCGTAGGAGGGCCGCTATGCAGAGAACGGCAGACGGCAGGGGCACACCTGACGGCGACGGTGAGGCTGACCTGTCCACCAAAGCGTCGCATCTTTCACTTTTGGTACTATGAGAGAGAAGCACGGGAGAAAAGTCAGGAGAAAGAAGAAGAAGAAAAAAAAAATGGAACAACAAGCACACACAACGCAAAAAACGTTGGTCGAGAGCCTTTCACAACAGTCCTTTTCCCCTCCTTTTGCGTGGTACAATAAAGTACTAAGGAGTAAAGTCAGCCCAAATAAGTTTGCTATAGATTGATGGATAGACGCACCAGAGCAATGTCTCTTTTTTTTTTTTTTTGACTTTGCAAACTAATAAAAGTACCTTGCAACTGATTAAAAGAAAAAGGCTTAAATAGCGCTTTTGCGACCTTTGTTATTGCGGTGTTTTGACAGATGAGCATGCAGTGCCCTCAGCAGGGAAAACAAAGATCTCAAAAAAAAAAAAAAAAAGAGCTGGCGTAACGTACCAGAATTCTCTTTTTGTGTGGACCCCTAAGTGTGGGAGCAACGCATAAGCAATCGCAGACCATCCAAACAAACAAACGCGCTGATGCGCTGCACTTTTTTGTGGACTGTCTTCAGTTGACGGACGGCGGCGACACTTCGTAGATGTACACGCGATACATGTCGCTATCTCCTAAGAAGCGGTAGCGCACGTTTGTCCCCCAGCTAAACGTGTGACGTTCGTTCTTTGTCGTGTAGTGCAGGCGGTAGTACGGCACCTCCCACGTCATCTGCACAAAAACGCGATAATCCTTCGAGTCCCCGTCTCCCCTCACACATTGGCTCACCTCCATGAGCATGCGATCGATGTCGTCCTCCATGTTTTCATTCGTCTTGTCCGCCTGCAGCGCGTCCATCGTGCCCTTGTCGAGCACCACGTCGAAGTACGGACCGTACTGCGCGCGTACGCTGGCGAGATCGCGGATGTCGGCCACCTCCCAGTGAACATCAGGCAAATCGTTTGAGGGGCCGTATTTGGCCTTCATATGCGCAATCACCACCGCCGAGTAGTCGGTGGCGACCTGCACCAAACGGTAGGGACGGTGCCCCGCGTCGGGGTAGCGCGTCTCGTACGCGGCACGAATGTCGGCGCACAAGGCGGAGTTGCCGGTGCCGAGGTGTAGCACCGTGACTGTCTGGTCCGCTGACGTGAGGGACGAGGAGGAGGCGGTGCGAGCCTGGTGGACTCCCTCGATGGCGTCGAAGGAGGCGGCGACGCAGGCGGGATAAACCGAAGGGAACCAGTCATAGTGCTCCTCCTCCGTGTAGCGCTTGTCCCAGTACTCCTGCTTGCTGTACTCCGCGTTGGAGGAGGGCTCCATGATGGAATGCGCGAATGCCAGCCCTTCCACCTGTGTGACAAAGAAGCCTCTCTCCTTTCTCTCTTTTCGGGTGTGGTGGTGCTTACTGGCGTGCAACAATCTAGAGGAAACGAAGAAGGACGAGATAGAGATGATGTGGTGTAGAAGTGTGCAGGCGTTGACTAAACAGAAAACAAAACTGGCAAGCTTCCTGGTACAGCAAAGGTGGGGATGCGTCGCTTAACCACTACACTCTCGCTCTTATTTCCTTTTCTCTTTTTTGAGATAGACGGTGTTACACACCAAGTGCATTTGCTCACATGTGCCACGGCTTGCCTGTGCACCGCTTCCTCTAATTTTCTCTGAGTTCGACACCAAAACCAAATACCCTCAGCACGGCGGCTCTGCGTTCACCACAAAAGTACATAAGCAGTTTTCGTACCATCGTGCTATGGCACACCCGCACGTCAGCGGCAGTTTTGCTCCAGGAGTTTTATTTTCATTTTGTTTTTTAGATATTAAGTCGTTGTGGAGGATTAGCAAAACACAACAACTCTCTACATCCAAAAAAAAAAAAAAAGGTACAGAAATTAGAAAAGACAGCACACAGGCAGAGCTGCAGGCGCAGAAAAATCGAACAGAGTTGCCGTCAAGTGTTTACCCCTTTTTTTTCCCCCGCTTTCAATACTGTTTTGCCTAGTGAGTTGAGTGCCCTCTCTACTCCCCATCAACAAGTCTGCCCGACAAGAAAAAAAAAAAATGAACATCCACAGACTTACATACACAAAGGGTTACAAGTACAGTTTTTTTTTTTTACACAAAGTTACACGTCTATGATCAACAACAAAACGATCAACGACGCATTCCAGCCTCGGGTCTCACGACCTCAAGGTGCACATCGAGAGTTTCACTTCTTTTTTTTTTTTGAAGAAGGAGGGGTCCTCGGCTTAGAAGTCGAAGTTCTCAGCATTCATGGCCCACGGGAACTTCTTGATGATAGTGGCGGAAAACACCTTGTTGATCGGCACGTCCTGCGCCTTTGCCCACGAGCACACGATGCGGGGGTCAATGTAGTTGATTTTACTAGTGCCAAGCGACACCGCCTTGTTGTCGTCCTTTATGCGGATAAGGTTCTCTTCACGATTCAGGCGCTCTTGGTAGCGAGCCAGAGCCTTTTCCACATCGGTCGGGAAGGAGCGAATGATCGGCGGCCGCGGCGGCACCGCCGACGCCACTTCCACCTCCTCCACCTGAGAAAGCACTTCTCTGTTCACGAGCCCCTGCGACTGCGCAATGTCGAATAGCGTCGCCTCCTCCGATTCAGTCGACGCCACGGAGGACGAGGCAGCAGAGGAGGTGTCGGAGTTCGAGTCCGACGAATCGGAGTCGGAATAGGAGCTGTCGTCGCTGCTTGAGTCGGAGTCCGAAGAGGAGGAAGAGGAGGAGGACGACGACGACGGCGGCGCCCGCTCCACTCGACGCATCTTCGGTGGTGGGGCCGCGACGGTTGCCGCCGGCTTCAGTCCGAGCAGCGCATCTTCGTCGGCTGCCGCGTCGGAGGGGCGGGGCTGCGACGCTGCAGCCTTCGCCGCGGTGAGTGCTGCTAGGACGGCGGGCGACATCTTCAACTTCAGTGCGGCAACGTTGATCGGCGTCTTCTTTGGCAGCGTGGCCGGCACCGCAGGCGGGGCGGTAGAGGGCGTCTGCGCTGGCTGCATGATGATGTGAGACGCGCGCCACAAGTACACAAATAAGCACACACAAGCACGCAAAGACAACGACAGAGACACTGTTTGGCGGCAGACTGAAACCGAAAGCTCTTCTCTGAATGTAAGCCTCGCCTTTATTTGAGAAAAAGGAAGAAAAAAAAAACCAGGGAGGAAAGCTGCTTGCTAGCGGTGCGATACTGACATACATGCGTAAAAAAAAAAAAAAGCAGACACACACAAAGGTACATAGAGAAAACAAAACAGAAATTAAAAAAGAGACATGAGGCCACGACAGTCCCGTTTATGTGTGTTTGTGCATAAAAAAAAAAAAGGCGGATCAAGTGTAGAAAAGTTGAGGAGTGCGAGATGCCTTGGAATTCGCCACTGCAAGACCGACAGCTTAAAAGAGAATGATAATAAATGAGAAACGGAAGCGCTACTGGTGCTTGACGTTCCTTCCTCGTTGCAGGGCCGCGAACACTCTTTGTTCGTCTTTCCGCTCTTCCCTTCACAAGTTTCATCTTTCATAGAAAAAGCACAGGCTTGCAACCTTCGCGTTTCTTTTCCCTCGGCATCACAAAGGGAAACTGCAGGAGGTGGGGGAACAATGTGATGCGTCCGAGTAACAACACGAAGCTACGCGCAATACCAGACCGTTTGACGAACAACCTCAAGCAGCAACGTTGGCTCTTTTTCCTCATTCTTTTTTTTTTTGTTGTTGTTTTGTTGTTGTTGGTGTTTGACAGTTCGGATGTCGTGCGACATATTGGCGAAGAAAAACGAACAAAAAAAGGGGGAAAAAACAATAATAACTCCTAACACAGCCTTGGCTGCAACAACAACAATAAAAAAAATGAGCCTCCGCTTGTATGCAAGTGTTAGCATCGTACAGAAAAAGAAAAAAAAAAAAGAGACAAAAAACCATTCCGCAGAACTTAAAACCCAGCTCACTCGTCTACCAACCACCAAAACATCGTTTCATAACGCGACACCGAGCGACAAGGAAAACTAGGATATGGAAACACATCACAAGAGGGGTAAAATACGCAAAAAAAAAAAAAACCACGCCAGTGCGTATGTGTAAAACGGCCCGCCAGCTTCAGTTGTACTTTTTTCCTTTCCTTTTTCTGTCGTTTTGGATGCAGTGGAAAAAAAAGTAGCAAAAGGCAATGAAAGCGGAGACACCGGGGGACTTTGCAGAACTCGCAAATGAAAAAAAAAAAGGAGGAAAAAAAAAAGGTGAATGGCAGCAGCTTAACACAACAACTTTGCTCATTCGCCATAACGTTAGAATTTCCTTCCGCATATCGGCTCAAGTCGCTACAAACACAGAGAAGAGGAAAAAAAAAAAACAATGGAAACTAGCGATAAGGTTTGTCCTCAAACACCACGTGAATAAAAGAGAAAAAAAAAGTTTGCTTCATTGAAAGCCCTGTGTGCTCTGCGCGTTCTTGTGACATATATTTTTCTTTCCGTTATACCTCTACTCATACAACCATCTCCCGTGTGTGTCATACCTTATACATCAATAATAATAATGAGAAAGACTCTTTTCCTCTCTACTTTTCTCGCGGAGTGCCTCGATGACTCTCCGCAAAGCGCGCACACACACACGCACACACGCACTTCAGCACACGCACATGCCCCACACAACAGTGTTCACACTTGTGGAGTGCTTGTTCGCGCAATGAACATGCCACGTGCACGTCTACGCCCTCATCAAGCTGTGAACTTAACGAGGGAAAGGGGATAAAAACGAGAACAAAAAAAAAAGAAAATGAAAAAGTCAAGGAGAAGAAAAAAGAGGAGATCATAAATAATCTACAGCCTCCTTTACATACTTTTACTGTTTCACTTCTATGGCGCATCCGCCTCTATCTCATGCTGCTCGGGCCGCGCGCTCGCGTTGCTCGAGGCGCGGCGGATCATCGAAGCACTCTGTCGGCGGCGGGACAGTAGGGACGCGTACGGGTCGTTTGCGTGCACTTGGCCCTCCTTCTCCGCGATGCTCTCCTGCAGCCTCGCCTGGCGCTCCTCCTCGAGGTATTGACGACGCGCCAGAGCCTCGTTGTAGCGGTCATTGCTGTGCTTGAAGTGCTCCTGCTGCAGGCGCTCGCGCTCGTGCGCCTTTGCCTGCACGCTGGCAGAAGCACGGCGCTGCTTCTCCAGCTCCCGCTCCACGAACATGAGCTGCTTGTTCTCCTGAATGATGACGGCGCGCTCCTGCGTGTCCAGGCGGCGTGCCTCGCGCTCGTTGATGTCCTCGATCATCACGGCTTCGCTCTGCGTCAGTGGGCGCTCCTCGGAGATACTGTGGCTATAGATCTTAAGGGCACTGTAGGGCTGGTCCACGGTGGAGCGGCCTAGCGCGGAGGTGCTGGCGGAGTATCGGCGAGACGAAGCGGAGCTGGCCCCGCCAAAGGGTGAGGTGCCACGCGGGTAACTCGCGCGGAGAGAGGCGCGGCGGTAGCGATCACCGTCGCAGGCGCCACCACCGCTCGCCTTGCGGTGCTCCTGCTCAAGCAGGCGCTTGTGCTGTGCCTCGAACTGCTGCTGCATCTTCTCTTCTTCGTTTGTCGGCTGTGTCGTGGGCCGCTGCGCCTCCTCAGCTTCCTCGCCTTCTTCAGCTTCCTCATCCATCTCCTCCGCGGCGGCACAGCTGGCTGCTTTTTCCTTGGGACGTGAGCTGCTGTGCTTCGCCGCCTCACGGTAGGCTGGCAGCAGCTCTGCCATGCGGGCTTGACGGCGCTTCTCGTAGCTGTGGTAGCGCAGCTCCGCCACCTCCTCAGTGACGCCGGGGCCCTGGAAGTGCTCCTTGGGGTATGGAGCCAGTTCGGCTGGGTTGACGCCGTGCTTTTGACACACGGCAACACTACGCGGTGTGTTGACGCCCTCCGGCAGCGGCGGCTGCTTCTCCACGTTGGCGATGTTCACGCGGCGCGTCGGCTTCTTCTTCTTTGACGCAGCGGGCTTCGCGGCGGCAGCCTTGACGGCGGCAGGGGCGGCGTCCGCCTCCTTCTTTATAGCTTTTGTCTTTTTCGTTTTTTTCGCCTTCGCGTCGTGGGGGCGAGCCGTTTTCACCGGCTGTGGCGGCGCGGCGGCTACCGGGGCGGCCTCCTCGGCGGACGGAGGCGAGCAGACGTGGTCCTCGTCGTCGCTCTCTGCCGCGAGATCGGCGTGGTGGTGGTGGGCGCCAACGGCGGACGGCTTGCAGGTCTGGCGAGACGGCACGGCGCCGCTCTCTTCCGCCACCTCCTCATATTCGTCGGCCACCCTCTCCGCCGCCGCATTCTCTGCTGCCACCTCGGCTGCCTGTTCTAACGCCTCCTTCTGCGCCTCCTCCTCGACCTCGTGTCCCACCTCCTGGTAATCGTGCACCACCCTCCTTGCCGCCTTTATCTCTGCGTCTTCGGCGAGCTCGCCGGGGGCTTCGTCTTCGGCCTCCACTCCCTCCTCGTACCGCACCTGGTCGTAGGCATGAGCGACCTTGCGTCCCGCCATCACCGCCGCCGCTGCATCCGACGCCTCCTCTTTAGCTTCTTCGCGAGCGTCGTCATCCTCCGCGGCGCCGACCTCATCATACTTGTGGGCCACGTTCTCCACTACCTCCATCGCCGCATCTGACTCCTCCTCCTTCGCCTCCTCGCGAGCATCGTCATCCTCCGCTTCGTCGGCCTCCTCGTAATCGTCAGCCACCTTTTCCGCTGCCTCCGCCTCCGCATCCTCCTCGGCGGCCTCCTCAGTCACTTCGTTCTCGGCATCCCTCCTTTCCATGTAGTGTACTTCCTCGTACTCGTGGGCCACCTTCTCCGCTGCCTCGATGTCCGCTGCTTCCTCGTCGTGCGGGGCCTCCGCGATGTGCGGCGCCTCATGCGGCTCCGGGTGCACCTGCGGGCGTGACGGGCGCCGCTTCACAACAACGTCGTTGGAGCTCATTTGCAGCGGTGATGATGATGATGACGGGCTTGATTGGAAGAGAGAGAGTCGAGTAGAAAGAAAAAAATGATTTTTTTTTGTTTTGCTTTCCTTTTGCCGTTGTGGTAGAAGGTGTAGGCAAGTGTGGTGAAGTTCACCTCGTAGATGGAGAGTAAGAGGATAAACAAAAGAGAAAACAAAAGAAAACGTGAGGAGTCGCGATTCGTTAACGTTTTTTTTTTTTTTTTTGCGTGCTGTGTGAGATAGACTTGGCTGCTCTACACTAAAGTTCTTTTTTTTTTTTTGCCTGAATGTAGGTTGTTTGTTTAAGATGAGCTGTGATCGCTATTTATATCTGTCACGTCATGTACATTATTCAGAGAAAAAAAAAAAAGAAACAAAAGAGGAAAAATAGAGCATGGGTTGAAGAAAAGAGAAGAAAGGTCTATAAAGTACACCGCAGAAAGTGAAGAACGTTAGACAAGAGGCAGTTATAGGCTCCGCGAAACACACACACACACACATATATATATATGTATATTGCGTCTCATTGCTCATAGTCTTTTTGGTTTCCCCTTCTGTTTCGCAAAACTCCCTGCTCAGATCCACGAAGCAGCTTGAAAGATGCTTGAGCAAGATGGTGAACGGTCCTTTACGTGAAACAGCCAAAAAAAAAAAAATAAATAAACACCTCATCGCCTTTTTACGCCTGCGTGCATCTGTACCGGTGTACTTAAAGACGACCTGAGCTTTTGATTTTCTCCTTCTCCTTGCTTCCACATATATAAACGCATATATGTGTGTATGTGTAAAGACAAATGCCGCCTGAAACTAATGTGCCTGACAGTAACCAAACGTCAACGGAAAACAAAAAGGATGCAAAACAGAAAAATAGTAAGAAGACACGGCCCTCTTCCTCTCTTTTGGAGAACAAGCACCGCACATTTCCTTTTGCTGTTTTTGGTGCTGTAGCAGCAACTTCAAATCACGGCGCACTGACTGCGGCGGCGGTAGGCATTGAGGCCTGCGCTTCCGCCAGCGCCTCCACCACGGCAGTGGCACTCACCGCAGAGACGTTTGTGTAGCCCCAGCGACGCAGTGCCGCGCACGTATTCGCTGCCCGCTGCATCTCGGAGGCCAAGACAAACAGCTCCGCCCGCGCTTGGTCAGCAGGCAGGATGGGCCCGGCTGCACCGGATAAAATGTCGTGCGGGTGCAGCGCCACGACAGCAGTGCTCAAGATCGGCTGCCGCCGCCGCTCCGCCTCATTGCGGACATCAATCACCACCGCACCAGCGGCGGCACCACCGATCGCCGTCACCGCGTTGCGGATCGTCTCGGCCGACACGTTGTGCTGCAGCGATGCGTAGGCGTCGAGGCTGCACTGCGGGTCCAGCGCGGCGTACCCCTTCGACATGTATGGCGTGCCGTAGCGCTTGTTGAGGTTCGCCACCTTCCACGCTGTCTTCGGAATCCACTGCGCCATGACTGCCAATGAATGCTACTCCTTCCTGAACACAAAACCCCCAGATACTCTGTTTTTTTTTTTTTTTGAGCAGACAGAGAATCTTCGGAGAAAAACAAGAAGAGGAATGCAGAGAGAACAAAGAGAAAAGGTGCAGAGGTAGGCAGGTGTTTCTCATAAGTTCGTTCATCGACTACGGTGTACACACACACAAAAAAGTACTTCTCTGCTATGTACCATTGAGCACTTTGAAGCGACTTTGTGACCAAAAGCACGAGGGGCTTCAAGCGACTTTGCTGCGCCATCTGCTGAAAAGGCCCTCACTTTCCTATCACTTCGGCTTTGCCGCAGGCGCAGCAGACGAGCTCTCTGAGGTCGATAAAGTTGTGTGTATGTGTGCGCTTTATTTACTATCTATTTCAGTCTTTTTTGCATTCGCTTGCTAGAAATAATGATGGGGGCAACAACAACAAAAAAAAAAGAGACCTTTTTTAGCTACTATATATGAGAAATGAACAGCAAGCGTACATAAAAACTCACAATGTACACTTTTTTATTGGTTTTGAAACACTGCACGATGAAACCGCATCGATGCAGCTGAAACAAAGCAGAACGGAAGTGGCAATTCTCGCTATGTCAGGCTTGGTCATTGTCTCTGTCTACTTACAAAAAAAAAAAAGAGCCTCTTCGTCTTACGACTTCGAAGCAAAGCAACTGACGCTGTGCAGTGGTCGCAGTGGCAGTGCACTACACTGGGCGTTTCAGTAGCTCAGACTTTTCTTACTGCGAACAAAAAAAAAAAGAAAAATGATGGCTTGATACAGGCTAAGCAGCCTATAAAAGTAGTGAAAAAAAAAAGAAAAGCTGTGGTTCAATCCAAGGAAAAGTTGCGCAAAATGCGTGGAAGAAGACAAAAATCGATAACGACGCAACTTTTCGTTTACTCAATGGAAAGTGGAGATACCTCCTTCTTCTCTTTAATGGATAGATGGCAGCACCATGACACTCGAAATCTACTTTCACATTACGCGAGAAGCAGAGTGACACGGAGGGATGCATCTTGAAAAGCACACACACATATATATATATATATATAATACGTAAATAGAAGATGTACATTACTAGTCAAAGTACTCTTCTTTCTTCATTGCTGTTCAACACCAACGCCGTCGAAAGTAAAAAAGATCGAATTGGAGAGAGAAAAATGACATATACATATATATATATGTGTGAAAAAAAAAAAAAAAAGAAAGAAAAAAAAGAAAAACAGTGGCTGCAGGAACATATTTGGTCACGGTAACGTAGCGCGGCACATAACTGCAGTTCTGCTTCACGCTGCCCTACGACACGGACATTCGAGTACAACAACAGCACGTGAAACGTAGAGTGAAACGTTGCAAGCGAGGATCGTAGTGGTGGAAGTGCGTAAGCAATTCTAACTTTATGTGAAATGAGGAACGACGTTGGACTTGTCTCTTCTCAAGTTTCCTAGTCAGAGCTTACGCACCATAACAAAAGACAACAATCAAACAACAAAAGCAAAAGCTGTTGAAGAAGCCGTTACGGAACGGAAAAGAAAAAAAAATAAAAAAAAAAGGAAACAACAATTCTGAGAACAGGAAACGGTTTAAAAAAGAGAAAGGTAAAGAAAAAAAAAAAGCGAAAGGCGGATGCCCATACAAGGGAAAAAAAGAACAAAAAGTGCCTTTTCTTCTTCATCAGTGAGCACAAGAAGTGCTGTTGCGTGGTCAAGCTTGTCAATGAAGGCAAAACACAACGGTGTGTTTGTTGATTATTCTGCTCCACGGTCATTTGGCTCCTCGCTTCTTTTTTTTTTTTTGAGGGTGTAACAACAGCAGAGAAGGAAGAGACAGCAAGACTAGCGATGCGTTGGCTATTAAAAAGGCTAAAAAGTAACGAAACAAACAAGAAAAAAAAGGAATATATATAAAACCCCGGCAACACGAAAAAAAAAAAAGAGTTTCGTTGGAAAAAAAAAAAAAAACAACGACCTCGTCGAATTGTAGAAACTACAGGTTGCGAGAGAAACACAATTGAACGTGCTGAAAGGAGATCTTTCCTCACTTACCGCTGTGATCATCTGGTGACCATGCACCGGAGAGAAAAGGCATAAGCAAAGAGGGCGTTAAAAAAAGCCACCAAGGGTGTAACGTGCTTCGCTTACAATAAAGTAGCCTGACAAGGACACTAAGAAATCAGTAAAAACGAAAGGGAGACAAAGTCCAAGAGCTGCAGAAGTAAAACCAGCACATGTACCAATGCAGATTAGAAAAAGAAATGAGCCCTTTTTTTGGGGGGGCTTCCTCTTCGCAGCGCCTGTCGTGTTGTCCCAGCATACACTTGCCGCAGCCTTCATGAAGATGAACAGAGTCAAAAAGCGAAGGCTCAGCAGTATGACACACACATACACACACACACTGGTGCTATGAGTTGCGATTTCTCTGTTTTGCTGCTGTTCACCTGCCTCCACCACTCGTACCACCAGGAGTGCAAAAAAAAAAAAGCAGCTTTTCTAGAAAAAGAAAATAAACGAAGACATGAAAAAATGAAAGAAAAAAAAAAGCACACACAAGACTTTTCGATTCGAGAGTCTCGAAAAAAAAAAAAAACCACATATATATTCCTCGGCAATCAAAAATGCTGGGCAAAGTTGACCTCTGGAGGACGTAGAAAAACATGGCGTACATATAAATATAAGAAAAGGAAGGAAAGGCCTTGTGTGTAAGCCAGAAAAAAAAAAGGCAGTTAGAAAAAAAGGTCGCTTAGGATTAGAGGTTAATGGGGTGGCGCTCGCTGAAGTTCGCTAGCAGCAATAGTCTTTTTCTTATTGGTTCGCTTTACGTGAAATGGAAAAAAAAAAAGATGAACAGTAAAGTGCTTTTTTTTATTTCATAAAGTTGTTTGTTTGCTTTTTCCTCTAAGCTGGACATACGAGTGACCGAACTTGCCTGCTTCCTAGTGCTTCAGAGCCAGCAGACCGATAAGCTTGGGGCTGACAGACGCGGCACGGGAGACAGAGTCGCTCATGCTTACCTTCACGCCGAGCTTCTGCAGAGCTACGCACTGCGACGGCAAGAGAGCGCACTTTGCTTTTGCTAGCGCCCTCAGCGAGTCCAGATCTCCAGCCTCAATGAGTGAGGCCACGAGTGGGTACACGGAGGAGGAGCGAACATAGCGCAACGTGGTCTCGCTTAGGATGACGTCGCGGTAGAGGTCGGCAGAGCTCTTTTGCGTGTTCTTCGCCTGGAGTGCCTTAATGACGGCCAGGCTCTCGGCGTCCTGCAGGACCTTGGCCAGTTGGCGGCACATGTGGATGTGGCCGCAGTCTTTGGTCCACTTGCACTTACCGTCCATGTTCAGGTGGCACACGTGCTTCTTCCACGAGATCATGTGCGCGCCGTCCACGAAGGGCAACGTCTCGAGGCCGACGGTGAGGCTGAAGTTGAGGAGAGAAAGGTCGATGAGGTAGGGCTTGTCGCCGTCCTGCGGGAAGCGGGACGCGTCGTCGAGGCTGAGCACGAAGCGGCGGTTCATCAAGTGGGGCACGCAGTTCGACGCCAACATCTCCTGCGAGTAGTAGCAGTTGTGCAGGCCGCAGCAGAGGGACTCGGTGGTGGAGCGGCACTGCTGCAGGTACTGCGGCGAGATGTGGAAGCAGCGGCAGGAAGCGCCCTCCGCGCAGCCGAGGCCCTGAGCGTGCAGCAGGCATACGGAGCTTTTGCAGGGGCGCGTGCTGCTCGTGGTGACATCGTTGTCGTAGAGGCTGATGCCCATGGTCGGCTCGCAGATGCACGACGGTGGAACAGGGATTCGCTGGAGTGACGGGTGCAATTGGTCAACAAGCGCGAAGCCCCACGTCCTCACGTCGTGCTGTGGGCGAGTACGGATGGCGCTGGCGGCGGGGGTGACGCTGCTACTCAGCAATGAGGCGCTTTCGCCACCTGAGCAGGACGACTGGGTGGAGAGAGAGTGCCCACTGCCAGAGTGGTGTAACTTCGTGCAGGCGCCGGCGTTGGACGTCTCGAGGGCGGCGCAGCAGGCAGTCGCGACCGGGAAAGCGGCGTCGTTGGCGGCGCGAGTCGGTGGCGTTGTGGTGGCGGAAACACCCGCATTTGGGCCCGTGACAAAGTACATCGGTGTGGCAGAGTGACCGACGTACGTGCTGACTGAATGTGTTGTGTTTCCCGTGCCAGGCACCATCATTGGTGCGCTGCCGTAGGCGCCGAACATGCTTCCGTAACCCTGAACAGGGTATGGAAGGCTGACGTTCGGGTAGTATGTGTAGGGGTACACGAGCGCGGTTTGCATGCCGTTCGCCGACTGCTGCTGCTGCAAAGGATAGGGCGTGAACATTGTCTCGAGTCGATGGTAGTGAATTGAACTCTTTGTGAAGAAAATGAAACGGAACAGATGGAACTGTGAAACGACTGCTGAGGGACTACGACACGAGAAGCTGCAAGGGTGCGTTTGCCGGAAGAAAGAAAGCAAAATCAGGACAGAGAAAAAGATGAAAGATGAAAGATGCGGTGCACAGCCGTTCTCTCCGGCAATACCCGCAATAAGAGCGCGTTAATGCCGCTTTGCCGTCAAGGAGACGGATGAAGAAGCCCATGTTGACGAATCCAGAGAAACCCTGTTCTTTGAAACGCACGCGGCGATACGCACTATTTGAAATCCGAAGTACTGATGTTGCCGGGAAACTGCAATCCCAGTCTACGAACCTTTTTTTGTTTTTCAGAGTATTGTGGTGAGCCGAGCAATTATCCACTTGAGGCAAATCTGTGCGACTACAGCAGCAAGCGTTAAGCCGCCGATGCAGGGGGAAAAAAGCTGTAACAATGTCTTGTGAGTGAACGAAAAACAAGAGAACGTAGAGGACAAAATGAGAGCAAAAACTCATCTCTCTCACGATTGCGTGGCAGGGGTGGCCGCTGCACTTGTCGCTGTCGCGTTTTTCGTCGCAGCCGCAGCCGCTTCGCGTTTGCTCAGCGTTTGAAGACCGCTCTCCACCACACGAAAACGGTTTACGATAATATCGGCCTGCACTACGATCTCCTCAATCTTCTTGTTTGTCACTTCCTGCTTGCGCAGGAAGTCGTAGTGGAACAGGGCAGCGGAAACCGACGCGGTGACAAACCCACCGAGGAGGAAGCCTGCGGTTCGCGGGCCCATTCCCACCTACTTTTTTTGCACGATAGTTCTATTATTACCACTAGTAGTAGTAGTAAGCTCCTGTTACTATAGTTCCTTCTTACCGCAAATAAGCTTGGGAACCAGCGTTGTTGCAAGCTGCAATCTTTCCTTGAAATGAAGTGAACACACGCAAAGAAAAAGGTGGAAAAAAGAAGGTGCGGTGGGAATCAGTTACGCAGTGATTTCATTCGTTTACGCACGGCGAATTTCGAAAAGGAGGACGCATTGCCAGGCGCAGAAAAGAGCAGTGAAGCGTGCCGAGCACACAAAAGCGCAAAAAAAAAAAATGGCTTTTTCATAGCTTTTTTTTTTCAACAACTAGTATGCCAACTTTTTCAGGGTACATGACGGTGCTTTACACACCACGTCTGCGATAGAAATGAAAAAAAAAAAAAGGCCTTCCAAACTTCTTTTTTCATGGGTAAGCCTTGTGACTCGACCAGAACTTTTTTTACATGTTTCGTCTTTTCCTCCTCTTCGTTCTTAGCCTTTTTTTTTTTTTGATAATTGGCCTGCTGAAACTGCAAATTAAGTGTAAGTGCTTAGGAACAACAACAAAAAAAAAAAACTGCTTATATATAAACACAAACAAGAAAAAAAGCATGTGTGTAAAAGATATGGGGAAAAAAACGCTCGATAGTACAGTGGTAAGAGACGAGGAAAAAAAAAAAAAGATGCTACAGCACTGAAGACAAGCAAAAGACATTTCTAGTGCTAGCGGGAACTTTGGTTTGTGTTTTGTATCCGTCGTCTCTGCCTCTTCACGTTTGCGCAGGTGAGCGCGGATGCGGATGCGTCTATTTCTCATTTGCATTCCCTCAAAAAAAAAAAAAAAGCGACAGCAGTAATGTAGTTAGACAAAATTAAAAAAAAAGACAAAGCAACACATAACACGAACAGAAGAACAGTGCGCACGAGCAAGCATGGGAAAAGCAGGTGCATCCTGGGAACAGAGGAACCAGGAGAGCACAGAAAACGGAAGCACACACGAATACACAAAAGCACAACTGAAGGAGATAAAGAAGGGCCAACTTGCTTGGAACTACGGCACCAAGCGATGACGAGCATCCGACGTTTTGCTGTCCGTGTTCACAGGCAGGCGAATCGGCGAGTTGCGTTGGCACGGCGGCACCGCCTGGAAAGTGATCCCTTCCGCCACAGAAGCTGGACTTTGAGTCTTGTCATCTGCCACGTTGTCTTGCTCTATAGCCGCCAGGGCCTCCTCACGCGAGCTGTACATCTCCATCAAAAAGAGGATGAAGCCGTCGGTGTGGTCGATCTCGTCTGCGGCACGGGTGGAGAAGGAGCCGCCAGGCACCCGGCTAACGATGACCTCCGCCGACGACGGTGCCTCCTCCGTTTCCAGGATAAGAAGAGCCATCTCGGCGCAATCGGCGCCGCAGCAGTCCTCGCCATACTCTTTGCGCGCGTAGGCTGCAATGTACCGCGGATCGAGCTGCAGCGCAAGGAAGAGAAGCTGGCCCATAAAGCTCTTAGCGGACTCGCCGGCCCGCTCACACTTGTCGTAGAGACGAAGGAAAGAGAAGTAGTGCTCCGCTCTGCCGAGGCGCGGGCCTGGGCTGCTTCCAACGGAGAACAACTGCGACGTTGACGACTGCGAGGCCTGCAAAGGAGCCGGCTCGTCCCGCTTCGACGCGCTTATCGATTCCGATGCGGAGCTAACGCTGCTGAAGGAGTCTGCGCGCATCATCCCCGGCACCGTTCCGCTGGAGCGCGCGGGCGAGGCGTTCAAGATGGCGCACTTAGACGCCTTGCGGTCCACACTGTTCGCGTGCGTCGCTACCTTCTTCAGGATTTCCATCACGGAGACGGAGCTGGTCAACCACGGCGCGTGGGTGCTCTCCACCAGCGCGCCAACTGAACGCTCACCAGTGGCGACGCCGCGGGTATCGATGTTGGCCTCCAGCCGGTCGCGCAGGTCGAGCGGAACGAGGGCAAGGGCAGCGGACGTGACGGGTCGCACCGCGACGTTGACGTAGTCGGCCAAGGTGAGGAAGGCATCCACGGCGGTGATGTGCGGGACGGTGGCGGGGATGCCGTGATGCTGCGTCTCGAACTCCTCGCGGTGGTATTCGGTGAGCAGCCACGCACCCATGCGGCAAAACTGAGCCGGCGAGCGGAAGGCGAAGCTGTTGCGAGCCATCACGAGCAGCGCCGCCATCAGCTTCGGCGTGTCCGCATCGGTGACGTGGCCGCTCTGCGCGATGTTGTTCAACGCCGTCATCAGCGCCGGCCTGCAGCACGGCGCCGCTTTCAGGGTCACGTCGTACAGCGCCTCCTTCAACAAGTGGGCCCCGTCGATCGAGTTCAGGTCATCGTGCACGAAGAAGTAATTGTCGTCGCGCATCAGGACGCTCGTCATCACGAGCAGCGAGGCATGCTCGGCAATCGCAACATCGCCGAAGATGGAGGCCAACGGGTGGTCTAAGGCGACGAGCAGCGCGTCCGTCGCGCCGGGGTGCGCCACATCAACCGACAGCACCGCCAAGAAGCACATCGCAATTTCTTCGTCCGTAAAGAGGAAATTCACCGACGGCTCACGAAAGAACAGCGACATCATCTGCAATGCGTCCGCCGCGTGCGTGGAGTTGTGGTACCGGTTGTCCGTCGGGTAGTAGGTGAAGATCTCGCTGAGAAAGTGAAAGAACTTCCTGGCGTGAATGCGCAACGTTGTGAAGAAGGAGAAGTTGGCAAAGACACTGCAGCACACCGAAAGAAAGAGCCGTTCCTTGTCCTCCATGACACTCCCGTCATGCCCCCGGACGTTTGTCACGTCAAACTCCATCTCCTCCACCTCCTCGATATACCGCAGCGTCTGCATTGCAATTTGGTTGAGCTCCTCAAACACCTCCTTGGGGTTTTGCAGCGCCGGCGTGTCGCGCTGCATTGGTGTGCTGTGAGCCGTCAAGTGGAGAGCCCCGGGCAGTTTCGACGACGCAATATCGAAGTGCTTTGCTCGCGTGCGTCCTGCAGCACTCCCCGAAACGCAGAAGCGCAGGGGCGCGTTTCCGCTAACAAAGTGCTCAAAGTAATGGTGCGCCGAGCTCTTCACGGACACGCGGTGCGGGCTTGGCGGATCGCCTGGCCGCTTCGGCTCACGCATGCGTCCCAGCGCCACCGCCATTTTCTCTTTCAGCGGCGCCGGCAGCGTCGGGTCGTCCTTCACGGAGGCGAGAAGCTCGTATGGATCTGCTTTTGCATCCGCGTTGCGGCCTGCCTGGGAACGTTTCGCCGACGCGTGAACAGGGGGAAGCTGGGTCATGGCTTTTAGCCCGCGGGCTAAGTCAGGATGCAGCGGTCTATATTTCACTGTTTTTTTTTTTTTTTTTGTGTGTGTGTGTGTGTGTTTTTTTTTTTTACGCGAAGCCTTCTTTTGTTATATTCAGTTTCGCCAATAACAGGAACTACAACAAAACCTAGTATTATTATAGAAAACACATATAATACACATATATATGTATATATATGTATATTATGTGTGTGTGTATTTCGTTTGTTTGTTTTAACACGAAGCAAAAATCCAGTACCGTAAAACAAAGAAGTGTATAAAGAGAAGTAGCCGAGAGCCTAGTGCATTTCATCATAAAAAGCGCCTAGGATGTTTGCCCTTTATCGAATCAGACGTTCTCTAACCTCCCAAAATAGAGAGGAGAGAGACGTTTGGCTGCAGTCAAATTGACACATGTGCGTTCTTTAAAGCAGAAACAGGAAAAGAAGTTTGCCTTAATGAACGTTGTCGTGATGCAGATGAAACTGATCGCGCAGAACACGACGGAGATGACCACGCAGCCGCAGAGCAGCTGGTAGATCGTGCCGTCGATGTTGAAAATGGTTGACGCGGCCACGCCGCACGCCATGGCGACGCCGTAGACGGCGACGGCCGTGTTGCGCGTGATGACCTCCTTGTTGACGGCGAACACGTCACAGAAGCACGCGGGCTCCTCAAAGCCCACCTCCATCTCCTTCTCCTGTGCGTCGCTGCGCAGCGCGCCGAACTGCACCAGCTCGTTGGCACCGCCATCCTGTGAGCTGTCGACACTGTCGAGCAGCGCCTGCACATCCACTTTGTCCGGGGTGCTGCTGCAGGTCACTACTCCGTCCTTGAAGGGATCTGAGTCCGTCGGCTGCTGCTTCATGGCCTCCAGCCTCAGCCGAAACACGCCGCCCTCCTGGCGCTCCACGAAGTTCTTTTCTCGCTATACCAGTTGACGGGGGAAGAAAAAACAGTCGCGCCTACGCGCGTGCGCTTAAAGCGCATTCTTCGTCGCGGCTCAATTACTGAAGCGCCAAAGTACACGGTCAAATTCGCTGGGCAAAAATGAGGCAACAGAGGCGCGATAAACACCGTTTTTTTTTTTGTTGTTGTTGTTGTGTGGTTGCTATAGAGTCTTCTTTTTTTTTTTCCCCCTTTTCGTATTTCGCGTTGTGCGTGCTCGTTCACCAGTTACCAAGTCAATGTGCTCGCTTATTCAAGCTTCCACTGTGTCCTCTTCTCCATGCAGCAAGCCTGTTCAACGTAAAAAAAAAAAAATAACATACATATGTAGAGGGAGAGAAAAAAAAAAAAGCTCATTGTGCGTGACCCATGTTGATGCTCCTGGAGATCCATTTCATAAGCTCATCGATGAAGATGACGGGCGTACTCAACACCAACACCGTCTTCCAATCAGTGAAATCCGTCGGGATAAGCACGTCCCACGGCTGTGCTGCAGCGACAACCGCAGGGTCTACCCCTAGTGGCGTTATCCCAAAAAGCGTCGCGAAGAAGGGAATGTACATGATTGTGAGGTGCAGCGCAATGGATGAGGCGATAGCGACGATGAGCAACTTATTTGTGGATGGGCGAGTCACGACCAGCGACTGATTCTCGCTCAGTGCGTTCAGCGCATTCAGCATTTCAATGACGACGAGAATGGATAAAGCGATAGCGCGCGCACTCTCCGGTTTCGCAAGAATAACGCACTTCTCGTTCTGCATGTCAGTGCACTGCGCAAACGACACCAGGTCGCTCCAGGTGAAGCCGTTCGTGATGAACCACCACACGAAGCCGACCACGGTGGCGAGGCCCACGTACACGCCGACCACTATGTAGCGAAAGAAAAGCCATCCATCTACGATGGGCTCGTCCACGCGCCGCGGTGCTTGCTCCATGATGTCGGGGTCCGGCTCGTTGAACCCAAGCGCCGTGGCTGGCAGGCCGTCGGTGACGAGGTTCACCCAGAGCAGCTGAATTGGTGACAATGCCTCTGGCAAGCCGCACAACCCCGTAGCAAGGACGCACGCGACCTCGCCGATGTTGCTGCTGATAAGGTAGCGGATGAACTGTTTAGTGTTGTTGAAGATCGTCCGTCCCTCCCGAACCGCTTTTACCACCGTCGCAAAGTTGTCGTCGGCGAGCACCATTTTGCTTGCCGCCTTTGCCACCTCCGTTCCTGAGCCCATGGCGATGCCGATGTCCGCTTTTTTCAGAGCAGGAGAGTCGTTGACACCGTCGCCGGTCATGGCGCAGATGAGCTTCTCTTCTTGCAACAAATCCACGAGTTGCATCTTGTGCGACGGGTCTGTGCGACTAAAAAGGACGGCGTTGCGCACCGCCACACGCTTCTCCGCGGGAGACATTTTGTCAAGTTCGTCGCCGGTGAAGCTGCGACCGGCACTTGTGCCGCGAGAGAGCAGACCAATCTTGCGGCACACTGCCTCCGCTGTCTCTTTCTTGTCGCCGGTGATGACGATGACGCGAATGCCCGCCGTGCGGCACTTGGCGATGGCATCCGCTACCTCTTGCCGCGGTGGATCGAGCATGCCGCAGAACCCAACTAATGTGAGGTTGCTTTCTACGGACTCGAACTTGTCAGGATCGGACAAGTCTAGCGACGCGGGATCCTCGATTTGGCGGTATGCAAACGCAATGCAACGCAGAGCGTCCTCGCTGTCAGACATCTGGTTGATCATGCTTGACGCAAAGTCGTACGACTTACGGTCAAACCCGACGCAGCGTCCGTCATGCAACAGGAGTTTACTGCAGCGTTTCAGGATGTGCTCCGGTGCGCCTTTGACAAACAGGGCGTGTACTCTTGGGTTCTGAGCCGAAGAGCAGATCGTGCTCATCGACTTGCGTGACCGGGTGAACTCGAGCGTAGCCTCCTTCGTCCAGTCTTGTTTCTTTACATTTCTGCATTCGTCCACAGGCAGCGTGGCCCTACTGCTTGGCTTGACAGCGCCGTTCTGTGCTATCTTCTCACTCATTGTGAGAAGGGCAGCTTCCGTGGCTTCGCCGATCTTCTCCACTTCGCCGGACGACGCGTTGACGGTGAGCGAAGCGTCGTTGCACATGACAGCGATTGTTGTGAGCATGCTGAGAGCCTGGTCCTCCTGTATTTGCTTATCTGCGAGCTCGTCCCTACTGGAGACGGCGTTGGGGATCACGTTATACTTCGAATCTCGAATATTGTACGTGCGATAGCTGGTGGCTCCGTTCGCTGTCGCTACCTTTGCGACAGACATCATGTTTGTGGTGAGCGTTCCCGTCTTGTCGGAGCATATCACGGTGCACCTGCCAAGCGTTTCGACGCTAGGAAGATCACGGACCAGCGCGTTGTGCCGCGCCATTTTGCGCGTGCCCAGTGCTAGGCAGGTTGTCACAACCGCCGGCAGGCCCTCTGGGATAGCTGCCACAGCCAGTGCGACGGCTACCTTGAGGGAGTGAATCACCGGCCCGATATACCGTTCGAACCACCGCTCATCTGCTGTTGGCGTGTGCGTTTTAAACCAGTGCAGAATGTTCACCGCAAACACCAGGATGCAGATATAGCTAATCAGCTTCGAAAGCAGCACGCCAAACTCGTCCAATTTGAGCTGCAGCGGCGTCTTCACCTCTTCCTGCTCACGCACATCGCGCTCGATCGCGCCGATTTCCGTCGAAACACCGGTGCGGACAACCACACCGCGTGCTTTCCCGTAAACTACGGCGGTTCCGCGGTACGCCATGTTCGCTGGAAAGCGGCTGTGCTTTCCACGCACTGCCTCTACCTGCTTCATTGCCTCGACCGACTCGCCATTTAAAATCGACTGATCCACGCGTAGCGTTGTGCTCTGAAGAGCCACAACACGCAGGTCTGCAGGGACACGGTCACCTACGGCGATTTCGACAATGTCGCCAGGGACGAGGTCCTCTGCGTTAATCACATGCGCTGCGCAGTCGCGAATCGCGACGGCTGTTTCTGGCACAAAATCCTTCAATGCATCAATTGCTTCATCGGCGCGCTTCTCCTGCCACACGCCAACGATGGCGTTCAATGTAAGAATGAGGAGGATAATAAATGGCTCCACAAATCCCATCTTGTCTTGCTCAATCACAGCTGTGCAAAAGCTAATAAATGCTGCGCAGAGTAAAATACGGACGAGAATGTCCTCGAATTGAGCGCCAACCAGTTTCCAGAAAGGCGTTGGCGGCTCCGGCGGGAACTCGTTCTTGCCGAAGTGGAGCAGCCGACTTTTCGCCTCAGCTTCTGTTAAACCTGTGGACGCGCTAACTCCCAGCTGCGAGCATACAACGTCCACGCCCATCGTGGCTGGATCATTTGGAAGAAGAAGAGTACTCATTTCTCTCGAGTGAATTCACACCTGTTCTTATTATTATTATTATTATTATATATATATTCTTTTTGACCTAAGAGTGGCGCAGCCTTCAGTGAGCGCTTAAAACGATACACAAGTGTATATGTAATAATGGGTACTGCACGGTTTCCTTTTTTTTTTTCCCCTTTAATGCGCGATATAAAAAAAAAAAAAATGCAAAAGAACTGCGTATAATTACACAACGCTGAAGATATATTTTGCTTTTCTAACTTGTTTCGGAAAACAATTGAACAGGAGTTTAGGAAATGAGGCGCGAAAGAATGTATGGAATAAGGGAAGTAGTAAAGAGAACTTCGGTGGACCCAAAATACAGCTTTTCAACCTACATGAGGACACAAAAAAATGAGCAACAGTTTTTCTTTTTTTTTTTTAAACTCGCCGGCCCACAAAAGCACTTGTGAATACACAAAAAAGAGCGACTTGATTTACTATCATTTTCTTTCCTTTTTGAATCACAACAAACCAAAAGAAGTGAAAGCACATTGATGACGCAGCGATTGACCAGCAACTAAACAAACAAACAAACAAACAAAAGAGATAGAGATATAGAAACAGCAGTAGAAAAGCTATTCCTCGCTTCGTTTCAGGACGTGTAAAGACCAACCAGCTCTGCTACTGGTAGATACTCGTGAAACCGCAGATGTTTACATCCAGTCTGTCACTGCTACAGCACAAACAGCAGCATAAGAGTTTGAACAAGTACACATTTTTTTTCCCCAAGCGATAAAGCAGATAAAGCGGCTGAACAGACCTAAGTGAGGCCACTGGCATCAAACAAACAAACAAACAAAACTAAAACATCAAAAGCCGGGTTTTAACAGCAGCGTAATACCTGCCATTACACGTTAAGGTTTGTCTTTACAACAGAGCTTTATCTTGCTTGAAAAAAAAAAAAACACCAAACAAAAAGATAAACAATGCCGATTTGGCGCGACACCTTTACACAAGAGAATAGTGGGAAGTTAAAACTGGTGAAAACGAAAAAAAAGACGCTAAAACATCAATAAACTGGGTGCCACACTTTGAGCTACACCTTCCCATTTTAGAAAGAAGATTGAATCACCGCAAAAGGCTTGGTTAATGTAGTTAGGAGTTCTCCGTCGCGCCTCCGCTTCGAAAAAGTGAAACTAAGAGAAAAAATGGCTGGTTTGGTTCTGGCACACTGCAGTAATTTACGCCTTAGCAAACTGTAAAAAAAAAAAAAAAGTACTCCAACGAGATTCAAAGCAAAACTATAATAGAAAGCTCGAAAACCTCAACATGTTTTTTTTTCTTCCTTGAAATGCTAGATCAGCTGGAAACACTTTTTTTCTTCAAGCAATTAGTAGGGGAAAAAAGGAGAAATAATAGCCAATCGTAACTGGCGAGCCCTACTTTGTTAAAAGTGCTATTACGTTAAACCACCAACAATAAGAACAAGCTTATATTCGCGCATTGTCAAGAATGCACTTTGGATAAACAGCAAAGCAAAGACGTAAAAACGTTTTTTTTTTTTTTAATATATATACATGTAACAAATGTTGCGTCGTCAAGCTGAAAGCTATAAAAGTACCAGGCAGTTTATTTCTAGTCCATAGAGGGGCTATGACAGAGTAAAAATATATAAAGGAGCTGAAACGTAGGCTGAGGAAACCGGCATTTAGAAAACAGTATTGTCTTTTCCATGGGATAAACGAAAAGAAAGTCAGAGTCAAAATGGCGGCATTTCACTAAGCACAGCTAACGCTAAGGACTCTACTGTAGCAGCGCGAAAGTAAGAAAAACCAACTGAAGTAAACTGCTTTTTACACACGGTGCTCACAGTACAGGACAGCGGACTTGAATGTTCGTTCAGAAACAAGGAAATACACAAAAGACCGTTTGCCTTATTTACGGACTGTCAATAGCTTATGTGGAAAAGATACGCTACACATCCCCAAACTATGTTACTGCTTTAATTGCAAGGGAACGTAGATGACCTATCAAAAAACTACAAAGGAATGGGCACGTGCGCAAAAGCGGCAGAACGCTCAAGGCAGGGCAGAGCATTATTCAGGCAGATTGGCGAAGCTGCCTTTGCTAACCACGCGAAAACGTTCAGAAACGCTATCAGGTCGGAACGCTAGTCAGCATATTTGCATAGAATCACCTCAGTGCACCTGCGCCAAAAAGCACACATTTGTGCTGTAGGTAAAGCTAAACTGCAGTGCACTGCCAGACAAGAAAAGCAAAAGAGCCATTCTAGTTTTAAAGCAGTGACGTACTGAAGAAAACAACACGTACGAGTTACTCACCGCGGCAAGTCAAGAAGCTAGCGTTGACGTTCGATGAAGTGCGTCTTCAATGATCAAGGCTCGTCAAAAAAAAAAAAAAACATGAACACAACGAAGAGTTTTAAAGCTACTTGAAAAGGGCTGTCTTTCTTCACCCGATGGGAGTTAGTTGAGCGTTGTACGCGAAGATCTATGCACAGAATAGCGTTGCTGATCTTCTGAACACTTGCACTACTACTTAGACACTTGTGTGGAACAAACTGGAAATCTTGTGGGAAGCCGACAAAATCCTTCAGGCACGAACGAGGGGAAAGATGTAAGAGGAGGGGGGGGTGCTTCTTCCCTAAAGCGCGCTATTCACAGCTTTGTGAATGTAAAGTCGGTGCGCAGGCCTCCGCCTTCGGCGTCGTTGCCACCGTGGGAAATGCGGACCTTGCAGCGGCTTCTTTTCTTGGCTGTAGTGGCGGGACGTCGATAAGCGGTACTTTTTTTTTGCGATAGTACGTTCCAACGCAGCAGTTGTTCGTGGTGACGGGAACGGCGCGGGCGTCCGCTGGGCAGCCAGAAACTCTGCCACTTTATGCGACGCACTGCCTAGCGAACCTCCGCGCTTCTTGCTCTGCGACTGAATCTTCCTGAGCTGATGTGCGTACTGTTTGGTGCCTTGCTCCAACGGCAGCACAGCGCCGAAATGATGAGCGGAATCGAACAGTACCTTGGCAGCTGCAGCAAAACCCGAAGCTGAACCCTTTTGTGAAGACGGCATCTGTTTTTCGCCACAACAAATGCAAGAGAAGTGAGGAATGAAGAATTAGAGTAATAATAAAGGAGGTGATTCCAGCTGACATTAAGCGTAATCTTGGAGTCTAGTGGCGCTATAACAACGTCTTTTTACCCCAGCGCGGCTAAAGCCGAGGCACCAGCTGAGTTCTTAACTTCATCTTCATTTACTCACTCGTTGCGAAACATTCCTGTCGGCTTGGTGCCGTGTTTAGACGCCAACTGTGCCAGCACATAATTGACTGCTGCTGTTTTGCCTGTCCCTGGCATCCCAAAAATCTGCATCGTGTGGTGCTTACGGTCCTCCAGAAAACTCTGGATGGCCTTTACGTGCTCCTCCCGGCAAACTAGATCTTTGGTCGATATGTTGCTTGAGACGCTCAGCGCCTGCACACCTTTTTTGAGAGCCGCCACAACCAGGTCTTTCTCTTCAGCTTACCGGCTACGCTTCATTCCTTCGCCTGCGTAGTTTACACAAGGCAACACAGCGAAGTAGAATAGAGATAAAACGAAGTTACGTGAAGAAAAAGATAGGGAAATAGAAAAGTCTAGCTCCACGTTTCTTACTCTTATCTAAACAAAAATGAGATAGAAAGGCAAAAGAAAAAGTAACTACAACCAAGAGGCCCACGAAGAAAGCCGTTAGGGCCTCGCGTAATAAAAAGAGCGAGCGTCTTTTATCGTGAACTACTTCAGTTCTTTCTGTGGTTCACACTCACTGCTAAAAAGCAAGCCATTTATTTCTCCCTGCCTTCTTTTTTTTTTTTTTTTAATCTTCCCATCGTACTTTTCTATCACCTCCTCGCCATCACAAAGAAGGAGGAAAGCACGGTACTTTTGCGTCAGCACTCCTCTGAAGAAAGCCGCAAAGCAACCAACTTGTGTGAGCTTTTGAGCAACCTTTTTTTTTTTTTTTGAGTCGTAGCTGCGCAGAGGTCCCACTACAACTACCAGCACGCAGCACGTTAAGGTGTCTGGGAGCGCATTACGTACAGATACCGCGGATCAAAAAGCAAGAGCATTTAATGCCCTAAAAGCAATTGCCTGGAAACGGCTGTCGTCCGGGCGCCATTATGAAGCCTCATTATTTCTGCCACCAGCTTTGAGCAATTAGCACTACATATCAACTCTTCATTTCTTTCTTCTTTTTTTTTTTTCGGTTCTCTGGTTTCAACAATGTAGTAAAAAGAGGACACATACGAAAACTAGTACAATCACATTCAAAACGTTCCATTATCGCCTTTGTTTCCCCATTCGTTTCCAATAGCAAGAATGCATTGGTTTTGAACAAAAGAGAAACAACTTTTTTTTTTTTTTGCTAACAAACACAACGTCAATATGCCACAGCTGCGCGCCTCATACGCCGCTGATTTTCACGGTGCGCCTTTTGTACCAAAGGGACGCGGCCGCGGTTTTACTGGTGAGACTAGGGGCCGCGGACGCGGAGCTCCGTTACCCATTGACGGTAGATGGGAGGAAGATAAAGAAGTGTGTGTAGGCGAAGCTCCGACTCTCGCTCACAAGGTAGACCTAGTCTTCTTGGGTCGGAACGGCGGGAAGTTGGTTCCATATGGTGGGGCTCCTAAAGATGTGGAGTCAAAGAGCAACATGATGTACCGACTGTACCCCGCCAAAACACCAGCTGCCGCGGAAAGGAGCGCAGCGGTAGCAGTGGAACAGCAGTTGCCAGCAGAGGCATTGGAGGAAGTGTTGCGGCCTGGAATGCTCTGGCAAACACTTATCGGCTCTCAGCTTGTGTGCGTAACTCAAGAGGAATGTCACTCTGCTGAGTTCGAAGCTCTACTAGCCACGAGTGAGCTTGAAGGCAAGCAGGTGGTAGAGGCAATGAATGGCTCATACCAAACCTCGTTTGCGCCTCAAAAGCACTCCAACGTTGCAGAGGTCATAGAATTTCTGCGACGGTACATCCAGGTTGTCTCGATCGAGGTCATCCATGTTCTTCACGTAACGGAGATAACATCGAGGAGAAACAAGCTGTTGACTTACGAACACATCGCAAGCAGTCGTGACGCTGTTATGAACACAAGGTGTTTTGCAGCCGCCGGTGTTCCCGACGTTCAGCCGAGTGCAGACGTGGTAGTTCTTCCTTGCCTTTCCCCTCAAAACTCGAACGAAAACTATGTACTTTTCCGATGCAGGGTAACACAATCGGACAAACAAGTAGCCCACCCTCGACTGCTTCAGATGGTGCCGGTCAACAACGGTTGGAGTGCCGTTTTTCTCGGCTACGCAGCGTCGCCTATGCGCGCGCGCTACGAAGAGCGGCACGTGGTCAAAATCGAAGGTAGCACGGCCGAGGTGTGGGTTGTGATGAGGGAGGAGCTCAACTCTGACACTGCACCAGAGCGCGGCTTCGTGACCGTGGAGCTGCGACAAGTGGTTCAGCCTGGAGACAGGTCCCAATCCTGCAGGCAGTGGCTTGACTTCGTGCAGCTTTCCGAGACTCTATGTCGACGTTTGGCTCAGTTCGCTACAGTCCGCGCGCCTTGCAACAGCGCCGTGGTAACACCTCCGGCTTACCGCGAAGGTGACGCTGCTGCTGCTCCGCGCTCGCATCCCTGCTTGCGTCCCTGTTGTGCACACTAGAACAGACACGTTATGTGCCTCGCTGATGCCTGGAAGGGTTGCAGCAACGTGCATTGCACGTACTGGCACGGCTTCACTGAGGTGCAGCAGTTGCTGGCGGCGTGGAAGGCAGACTGCCTGCTTGACCAGTCGAACTTTCAGGCGGTGCGGGTCGAGCCTCGCCTTACTGGTCGCCTGCGCGCTGCACTGTCACTGCAGCTGCTTCGCATCCGTGAAGCGGCGTCGATACAGCTGCTCTGCTCCGACGCAAGGCAGCGTCTGACCGCGGAGGCTCTGCTCGCGGCTCAACGGCTGACCGAGCTTGTGAAGCAGTACAACGCCGTTGCCCACTGCTCTCAAATTAGTGGTATATCCGACGTTGCATTTTTCTACCGATGCTGCCGACGCCTCGAGGCTCCGCTGCCACTGCTGGCCGCCCGAGATGAGCTGAGGGGTGCTTGCTTAATGGGCAAACAGAACTTGCTTGTGGATTCGTCTACTGGCAGCGGGAAATCGACGCAGCTGCCGCAGTATCTGGCAGAGTTCGCAGCAGAGCAGCTAGAGCACGACCGTTTGAGGGACGCCGTATCAACCAGACAGAAGCTGGTAATCTGCGTGGAGCCGCGCGCGCTGGCAGCAGTGTCACTGGCAGAACATGTTTCGAGAGAGTACGACGACCCAGAGATGGAGGCATCAAGTCGAGTGCAGTCCCTCACATTCGCAGACGAATCGCTTCTGGTGACCAGCCACAACGTGTACACAACGGAGCTTTCGTTGCTCGCCCTGCTGCGCGACCACCACATGGACCTCGGCAAAGATGTTTACGCGGTGGTGCTGGACGAGGCACACGAGCGATCTATTGCAGGGGACATGCTGCTGGGAATCCTGAAAGCAGAGATGCAGCGTACAAACTTCGCGTTCCGACTCGTCGTCTGCTCCGCCACGCTTCAGGTCAGCGCCTTCGAGAGATACCTCCCCGGCACTCAACACATCTCCGTCAAGAGTTGTGCCTATCCAGTGGAGATCCTGTATGCCGCCCGCCACGACAAGGTGAAACCGGAGTCGAACTACGTACAAGAGACCGTGGATGCAGTTGTCTCGATTCTCAACGACCCGCCGAGTATAGGGAAGGCAAACGGCATTTTAACGAGCGGCAAAGAGCACATTCTTGCCTTCCTTCCCGCAGCGGCAAATGTTCAGACGGCGAGCAACATGCTGAAGAGCTACGTGAGGGAGCAGCTTAGGCAGAGCGCTGAGGCACGCGTAGGCGAAGGCGGCAAGAACCAACAGCGGTGGGAGTCAGTGTGTGTCTGCACCATCTCCGGCCGTCAAAATGTGTGGGAACAGCGGGGCGCCTTTGCCAAATTGAAAGCTGGGCAACAAAAGGTCATTTTTGCCACGTCTGTCGCCGAGACGTCCGTCACCATCGACGGCGTCGGCTACGTCGTCGACTGCGGCCTTTCGCGTATTCCACGATACGACCCGACGCGCCATCTCACGGAGATGGTGGTGTCTCCCATCACACAGAGCAGTGCAGTGCAGCGCGCGGGTCGTGCTGGTCGCACTGGGCCTGGAGTCTGCATTCGCTTGTATACGAAAACTTGCTTTGACGTTTTCGAGAAAGACAAGCCGCCAGCTATCAAGACATCACCGCTACACATGGTTACACTACAACTGGCGCAGATGCGACACTCTATGCTCCACTTTGACTGGATCGACAAACCGGACAGGAAGGCCATCAAAGCCACACTTGACGAGCTCATTTTCCACGGCGCCTTCGGAAGCATGAATAGTGTTGCGCTTGAGGATGACAAGGACGCCCCACCAATTCTCGGTCCATTTGGCGAGTTTCTGTTGGACCTTGAAGGTGTCTCGGTGCCTCTTGGTAGACTGCTGTACGACGCAAAGAACAGCGGAAACAACAGGCTCCTTGCGTTGGCGGCCCTCACGGCGGCTACAATTGAGCGTTTTCATTGTCTTTATTACTATCCGCCACAAACGGAGTGCAAGTTCTTCCGGCAGCTTCGCGAGCTTGGTGAAAAGTACAAGGCTTCATCTCGCGGCGACGTACTCTGTGCCGTTCAGATTGTCGCCGCAGCGCTTCACGACAAAACGCAGTCGGCAAGCGGCTCAGTGCCTGCAATTGCAGCACCCGAACTCACTTTTCTCAACCCGTTTGTGCTAAAAGAGATCTGTCGGAGTCAGCGCAAGCTCTTTTGCAGCACAGTCATGCCAGGCCGAAGACGCAGCAGCGGAGCAGCAGCGGAAGTAGCTGTGCCAGCTGTTTCTCCTGCGCTTGTGGAAAAGTACGCGGACACAATGCAGAGGCTGCTCACACGGTGCTTCTGCTTGCAGGTAGCGGTGCGCTGCAACAAAAAAGAGGCACGCTACGAGACACTAGGCGCCGCGAGTCAATACTGCCGTTTGGCGGACAAGAGCTTCATGAAGCAGCAGCATCTTCTCGTTGACAACGACGAGGAAAGCGAGAGGAGAAAAGTAGCACTGCAGTTTGACCCAAGAGGGCTTCCCGACGTCTGTGTTTTTTGCAGCCTTCTCTTTCATTCCCCTTCACAACTCGGTACCATCTCCTTGTGCACGCCAGTCAATGTGGAGTATCTGCCATTTGCTGTCCAGGCAGAAGTGGAACAAGCACTGGGCAGGCAGCTTGTTGCTCAGACGGTGTCGCTGCCTTCGCTGCTCAACGGGTGGTCACCACAGGAGATGTCGCGTTGGCTTTCGCGCAAGCTGAACGGGGCGTCCTGCAAGGTGGCGGTGGACTACACGGTGCAGAAGCTGTCGCTCGTCTGCGCTCGCGACACGGTTGAAAACGCATTTCGCATCCTTTCACAGGCTATTGATCGTGCCTGCCAACGCCATGCGCAGACGTGCCACGAGGTTGCATTGAGCGGTTTCTGTCGAGTGACGTGGACGGCGGGCTGCATGAAGGGTGAGGTGCTGCGTGACAAGGACGAGTACGTGACGCTGCAGTTCACTGGTCCCTGCGAGGCGTCCATCACCTGCCTAGAGCTGGACCTGCCCGCGATGGTGGAAGAGTGGAGCCAACAGTGGTTTGGCCGGACGATGGCGGTGACGGTGCGCTCCGGCAGCGGCGGGGCGTCTCCTGCGAGCGGCAGTTGGACCGCTCTGGTGACCTTTGCAAACTCTAAAGATGCCCACGATTTCTACGAGGGCTTCGTGAAGGCAGAAGGAGCGCAGCGTCCCTTTGTGATGATGGAGCCGCATTGTGAGCAGGAGCCTCTCGCACCGGCCTTCGATTCGACAGTCCCCATGTGCCGCATTTACCTTCGCCTCTACTTCGGCCACGCCGATCCCGAAAACGGCAGCCTGAGCACCAAAGGAGCAGATCATTTTCCTATGGAGCGCATTGCTGAGTTTTCGCGCCATGTGCGTGCAGCGCTTCCGGACGGCGTCGTTGCTCAGTCGCAGCGCGTGGACCAGACACAGCAGCTGTTGTACATGGAGCTCTTCGCGACGAGTGAGCGAGCGGCCGACGCAGCGCTCGCCGTGCTCCACCGCATCCGCGGCTCTTCCATGCACTACCGTTCGCTCTTCTTTGATGTGGCGTACAGCGTCGAGTTTCCTCTGCCCGCAGTGGCCAACAAGTCGCTGCAGCGCCTGCTTCAGACGCGTGTACAAGAGATTGGGAAGGAAGCAGGCGGGGCGGTACAGGGCAGCGTTCGCTGCAGCACGCTACACACTCACGGCAGTCGTTCTCTGCTTGTTAAGTGCACCTCACCAGCACTACTTCAACGGGCTCAGACGTTTTTGCTCACGTCGTCGGCAGTGCACGGATTCTCTTTACGTGGTGCAAACAAGGTTCAGCAGGTCAATGAAGCGCGTGCTCTTGCTTTTCGGATCCGCGACGTGGTGAAGCGCTTCAATGCCCTTGGGAGGAGCCCGAGTGGTTGCGTCTTCGAGTGCCAATTCCAGCTGCGCGAAGCGGACGGAAAGCTCTGCTTTATTGGGCCGAAGAGCACCTTTGAACGCGTTCGGCAGTTTGTGGACAAAACACCATGCTTCTGCAAGGTGAAAGGCACAACTCTGACGCTCCCCCCACGCATTGAGGCAGCAAAACAGTGTAGCGCGTGGGTTGCTGCGATGGTGGCTCGTTGCCGTTCCACCCGCCAACTGATACGCGCCTTTCGTGAGGGCAACACCTTTGTTGTTCTCGCTCCGCCGAACGTTGTGCAGCAGACGAAGAGCGACCCCAAGGTGGCGTCGCTGTGGCGGGCAATCGACGGCGAGGAGAACAAACGCTATGACCCTGAGCTTGGCGAGATACACAGGAGGTGCGCCGTCAGCTATGAAGTCGCGGAGGACGAAGATGAAGAAGCAGGAAACGAGTGCTCGCTGTGCTTCGGTGAGCTGCAGGCGGACAACATTCGCTTGCTATGCGGCCACCGGTTCTGCACGGAGTGTCTTGCGGGCGCCTTCAACACAGAGGGCGGAGCCGTGCCAGAGCCTCCAATCACATGCGCGCGCTGCCAAAAGCCGATCTCAGCAGACGAGCTGAGTCTCTACGCTCCCGTGCTGGGGCTGAGGCGCCTTGGTGAGCTGACCCGGACGCATTTGGTGGAAGATGTCGATGGGAAATGCTCAGAGCTCAAGGAATGCCCGAACAAGGCCTGCCTCGGCGTTCCGAAAGTCGTGACCTACGCCAACCGCAGGTGCAGTGGGTGTGACTTAGCCTATTGTGAGGTTTGCGTCGCCAACGGTGAGGTGCGGTCCTGGCACGAAGGAAGACACTGCTCTCCATCGGACATTCTTGCGGACAAGCTGATCGGGCAGCTTCCCCTCCTTCCAAAGTGCCCGCGGTGTGGTGAGCCTTTCTACAACTTTGATGGATGCTTCGCCGTTTCGTGTAGTCGTGGCCACGGCTTCTGCGGCTTCTGCATGCAGGACTGTGGAAACAATGCCTATGAACATGTGCGAACGTGCGAGCGAAATCCCTCCCGCGGCAGCTACTATGCCAATGAATCCGTTTTCTTCCGATGCAGGTCGGAAGACTTGGCTGCGAAGATGAAGGAGGTGCTGGTCAGGCACCCTGCCGGTTCTCCGCGGCTGGTGGAGACTCTCTGTGACAAGGTGAAGAAGCTGATGTCCGATGACTGGCCAAAGGGGCCTGTTAAGGCTGCCGAGGCAGAGCTGATGGCGCGCAATTGGGGTGGTGCGCCACAGGCCATGGCTACTGCCGGTACTGCTAAGAAGCAACAGGACACAATACAGACACTTGACGACACATCAAGGGCAATCAAAGCGTCTGCCGCCGAAGCCGCTGCGTAGCTTGCATCAGAGTTCGGAAGCTCGGCAGTGAATGGCGTTTCTGTCGTCAGCGACGACCAGAGTGAGGTTGACCACTTGAGAGCCGCTCTTGCGTCGATTCGAGATATGTGTATCGTCGACCTGAGCGACTTTGTAGAAGACGCCGTGCACGACACGGAGAATGTGGAGGAAGCCGCAGTGCTGCTCTACGCTTTCTATGACGTGGACAGCAGGATCGAAACTGCGCTGCGCTCTCTGGGGACAAGTGGTCAGCAACTGCCGGAGGTGGCCGCGTTCTTGCGCATCCTGCTACGCGGGCTACAACTTCTTCGTGTAAGCGGGGGTGCTGTGGCTGAGCGAACGGTGTGCCTGAATGACGCTCAGCTTGCGCTCTACAACGTTGGTGGGCTGATTGTCTGGGACGCACCAACGCGTTGTTTCCCCGCAGGGGAAGAACAAGCGGGCCTCAGGAGGAAGGCGAAAAACAGCGTCACTTTTGTGATACAGTGCAACGTATACTCTCGCCTTTGCTTTTTCCACAACAAAGACGTTGTGCGGTACGTTCTACCCGCTGGTGCCCGCCTCAGAATCACTAAGGTGGACCAACGTGCGGTTCACCTGCAACAGGAGTCTGATTTTTTAATCAAAGCACCGCCTTCACCGTAGGCTTTGTGGTTTTTGGAGTCTCCTCAAGGGTGTCCTTCTTCTTTTTATTTCACTGTTAATTTCACATGCTGTTTTTTTTATTTTTGTTTTGGTAGTTCTCATTGTTACCTTTACCTACTCTTTTTTTTTTTTTTTCGTATCGCTCAGCCACGAAAAACCTGCTTTGGAGCGAAGGACGGCTCAGAAATGAAGCTATTGTTATTAAAAATAGTTTCACTTCATCTTATTATATATATGCTCTTTTTTTTTTTCTACTGGAGATAGCCGTCTCACCCGTCACAACCACACGCCGTCGGTTCCTGACGTCATTTTTTTTTTGTTTAATCCCATATATAGCCTGCCTTTTTCATGTCCCTCAGTTAGGTCCCCTTTTTGTGCTATTTGAAGGTCATGCCTGTTCGGCTCCTTTCAATATGCAGACGGTGAAAGGAAGACAATTAGAGCTTCATTCAGATCACACAACTTTTTTATAAGCAATTGCGTCGCTTCTTTTTTGTCTTGTGAGATTCGCTCTTTCTTTCGTCGTTTCTTTTCCCGTCCTAGCAACAAGTAAAAGCAACAACAGAATTAGTAGTTTTGTGCATAAGGAATAGGACGGTAGAGAAAAAGGCTCGTTCATGCTCTATGCTGTGTACAGTTCTTCAGAGGTAGCTTTGCTTTCACGTTTTTTTTTTTTTTTTACAGCAAGAGGGAAAAACCGGTAAACAGCCTTTGCTGCAACTTGTCTCGATTTCTCCCTTTATTCCGCAGCTTTCTTCTTTTTCTTCTTTCCATGCTCGCTCTGCTTTCTTCCCTTTTGTCACATTTTCCTTCGCAAATTATAACACAACCTCAGTATTTTCTTTCTTTGTTTTGTAAGTGATTCACTTGTCCTTTTATTGACTGCCCAACTGCAAACATAGGGAGCAAAACAACAACAACGAGATTTTGAAGACGTCCTGCAGCCGACTTTGCCGGAATATTGGCTACGTGCAGCACGTCTTGCAATGCCATTCTTCTGCGCAGAACAACTGTGGATGCCGCGATCTGGTGCGTGGGAGTTATACAGTGGGCCCTAAAAGAGCCTTCAAGCTGCGGCAGCAGTTATGCTGAGGTGCTTGTCAGCTTGCAACTGGCTATTTGGGTGCTTTTCGGTACAAATTAGCACTTTTTTCTCTTTCAGGCGCGCATACCCGCAGTCCTGCTTAAAGTCTCACGCACTGTCGTTGCGGAAGCCCGATTTTGCGAGTACACACGGCTGCAATGCGCCGTCGTTTCATGGCGATGTGGAAGCCCTGATCATCGGGATCGTAACGAAGACGTCGTGTGCGACGAAGGTCATGCAAAGACTTTCAATAAGCGCAGTTTTTTTTTTTTGTTTACTTGAAATATGCGCGCACTTTATGGCATTTCCTTATCTGTTCTGTTAGTGATGTGAATAAGTCCACGGGAAGGCCAGTTCAGCCTCAAGAAGGGACTAAAAACAAACAGACAACAAAAAACAATGCTGTTGTGGAGCGTGCTCCATGAGCTGCGGAACAGCCGCTATCACGCTAATTGAAGCTGCTTGACTGCACGCATGGATGAGCACCGTAACTTTGGAATAGGCAATCACGCTTGTAATGACAGTGACATCTTACGCTTGTGAGCGGGACTAGTAAACCGTCGGTTGGCTTAGTTTCAGTGGCAAAGAAGCCACTTTCGTGCTTTCATAGTTCACCCATGTGGACTCTTTTGCGTCTCCGTAGCGCGATGCACCTCATCAGAGGATTTCAGCGGGTATCGCTGAAGAAGCGACTTGGCGGTTTGGACAGGTGTCTTTTGTGCTTTGAGCTTGGTGGTTGTTCCATGCGCTCACGCGTCGCTTTCTTGTATCCTTCCTGTCGCCGCGTGTTTTGTGATTCTCTAGGCCAACGCACGGCTGCTGCGGTAGAGGTTTCTTTGACGCCATATTTTGAGCAGCCGCTAGTAACACTGGAAACAGGGCGTATTGCGGATCTCGAAAGCAGAGGCTCTCTTTCTAGTTGGCAGCAAAGGGTGTGTGCATTAGTAAGGACTAGAGGTGATGAGGGGAGCAGCCCGTCGAGCCCGTCGAGGGTGTCGAGGGGGCTTTAGGGGAGAGTAGCTCTACTCATATAAAACCGAAGACTCTCGTCTGGGACCTTTGTAGCCTCTTTACGAGTGGGTCGCGGTTTTATGTTGCCTTCCCTTTTCTGTGTCAGGTCATCCACCGCGTAGATAGCGTGAAGGGTCGTTGTTGGCAACTTCGAAGGTACACCAGGGATGGCTGCGTAGCTTTGATGAACATCAAGGCTTCCGATTTGTTTACTGCTTTGTGAAGAACATTGGCGTCATTGGTGCATTTCAGACCTCTCCAAGCACGAGTTGTCTTGTCTTTGACGACACGAAGGTGGCGTTCCTGTAACGAAGTTTGTTAACGCAGAGGCCGGTGCGTTGGAAGCAGGCAATGTGAAGCGTCAAAGTGCGCGTCAGCGCAGCGCAGGGTACACGCTCTCACGCTCTCTGTGCCTTTGACGAGCTTTCATGACGATAGAGATCCGTATTGTACTGCAATGTGCAGCCGTAGAAAGGGGAAAAGAGAACGTGCCTTTTAAACGACCTGCGCAGTTGGGAGAATCTGCGCTTTTTTGCACGAAGGAGACTTACCAACCCTTTGCGCGAGTGTGAAGTCACGTGCGCATTCGTTCGTACGATGCAGCAACGCATCGGCTCCAACAAAGTAGATAATCAAGTATTTCCACGTGCGAAACACTAATGCTCGCTTTTTTTTTTTTAAAGTAAACGTACGTCTGCCAACAACAACATTGTCAGGGGTACGTCAATACTGCAGAACGAAACATGCAGCTGCCACTACCCCCTGATGAAGCACCTGGCCGCGCGCATAAAAAGACTTGGTGCGTTCACTGACCCTGTGTGTGTCGGCTGTGGTGTAGGTGCGTGCTATGGGAGTCGTGTTGTAGTAGGGCTTTCAGCAACTATCGGCGTACATGCTGCATGTAGAGCTGTGCTTTAGTTGTGGAGCACAGAGGCGTTGTCATATTGGCAAGGCTGTGCGCTCTTGGGCTCCATATTCCACCTCAGCATTATTGGAGAGGCTCTCGCACTCGCCGATTTGCCTTTGTGAAAGCGCAAACACTGCTATTTTCTGAAAAGATGAAACTACACACGCATGCGGTGGGGACACCAAAGCATAACTATCTTTAGGTCTTGAATGCGTGCAATGCCTGCTGTGTTGGCGGGAGCTCGACATCCCTGTGTTAGCGGCTTTTTGGGCGACCTTCGCGGTCTAGCTGGTCTTCCATGCCTCGTTAGAGCCACCTCATCAACACACTGTGGCCTGTGAAGCGTCGGCTGCTTGGACAGTGGCCTGCTGGTGCGTGGGGTTGGTATGAGCCTGGGAGTGACGACAGGAGGCAATGAAGCGCTCTCGAAGGAGCACCTCTCTACAACCTCTGAACGCAGGAGGGCTGAAATGGGGGTGCCTGGTGTTCAGTTTTGTTCTTTTTTATGGCACTGAGGTGAACTGGCGCTTTTCTTGTGCTCGTTTCCTTCACTTGCAACAGCTCCCATTGCATCTCTGCAGGCCAGGTGCTTGTCGTGTGTGCCTTCGGAGTTGTGATGGTGCTTCGAAGTTGATGGGCAAAGCTCGGTTTACCCTTTAAGGGGAAAGAGGTCGCTGCACTTTGTTGTTTCTCTTTTTTCTCGTCTCTGAGCTCTGTTCAGTATTAAATGGCGCTGTCCTCGGAGTACTTTGCAATAGCTCAAGCTACACGGCACCACGAGAGGCTGTTGCACCACGTTAGCTGCCTTGCGCTGGAGCGCTGTCACGGAACGCCACTCGTTTGCGTGGTGCGACAGCACAAGCAGTGACGTTGTCTGTCTTTTCTCTCTTGTTTCTTCTTTGCCTGTTCATTTGAGCTCTGCTTGGGTTTTCGTTTTGGTCAGCGTTTCACTTCACAGTGACGTCGTGGCACCGCGTTGGGCGTTGCGTTCTCTTTTCGCTTTCCTTTTCCTTTTGGCTTTTGCAAGACATCCGCAGCAGATGAGATGCCTATTTGCCAAGCTTCCTCTTGTGGCATCCGATCTGCGCAACGTGAGCATGCATGCAGTAAGCGTGCTTTATGAAGCGACAGGCGCTGTGATGATGATTGAGTTTCTTGTACGTGCGGAGAAGTGGTTTGCTTGTTCCCTTGATTAGGAGGACTGCCTGACTTCTAGATGCACACGCAAACAGCATCTAGACGTTGCGGCTTAAGCGTGTGTGTTTGTGCAAGAGGAGAGCTCCACTGAAGGAGGTTGCCTTGAGCGTTCCAATTGCATATGGGAAGTGCTTTTGCTCGCTGCACACCTTTTTGCTTGCAGCTTTCATATCCCCAGGAGGTAAAAGGAAAGGCTGTTTTTCAGAATTGAAAAAAAAAAGAAAAAGGTCCCAGCTGTTGCTCTTGATTGTGCTTGTGCTTTGAGGGCAGCTTGTTGCTGCTGCGTTCCTCCGTTGTCTTTGTGTGTTCCTGCTTCTGCCTTTCCACCTTGTAAAGGCGACTCGGAAAAAGGGCACTCTGGTTGTTCAACGCCTACACAACTCTCTGCAGAGAATGCAGATGCCACTTTTGGGGAAACAAGGATGATAGTCAGCGTGTGATGTGCGCACAGATGCAAATGGAGCCTTTTGCTCTTTGCTGCCAATTAGCTTGACTTGCTGGAATCAAAGAGGCAATGGAAGCAGACAACGACCGACCCTCCTGCAGCGGTTTTATTAGTGGGATGACAACGCTCTCACAGCGTCAACAGCAGCGGAAACGAAGAATTGCCAGACAACGGTGCGTGCTGCTGTCACTACCTCGGCTGTGTTTGCGAACACAAGGGATTCTTGTTAAGCGAACAGGGCTGACGGATCTGTGCGTGTGGCGCTTGTTCCCACGTGCCCAGCGTCCTCCTCATCCACGCTGCTGTTTGACAGGCTTTTCACACCTGCATCTGGGAAGGCAAGCGCTGACTGCACTGCGTGTTTTCTTTCATAACGGCTGAGCAACGAAGACGGAAATGGAGGAGCATCTGCTGTTGAGTGGGAAAGGAAGGACAGCTCAAGCTGCAACAGCGCATTCGTGGCACCACTGTAATTGGCTTTGCCATTCTCAACTGGTTGGAAGGAAAGAAGGCAAAAGGATGCATGTGCGTTGCTCACAGCTTTTCTGCATCTTCTTCGTTTCAACAGCTGCTGGGAAAAAGGAGAAACTCAACTTGACAGACGTGAAGGAAGGAGAAAGAGAGGCATGGAATGAGACAGTGAATTAAATCTGTTGCGTAGCTGGTGCGTGTGCTGAGCAGACTGTGTCAGAGGAGTGTTGCCGAGGATGGGGAGGGATGGAGCATGCAGCAGACGAATGAAGGAGGAGCTGGTTTTTGTTGAAAGGCTAGCAGAGTCGAAGTCTGGCATGCAAAGATGTGAGACACTGCAGTCTAATGACGCCAGACCTGTATGTATGTGTGTGTGTGTTTGCAGAAAGTGAATGCAGAGGCACGAGGAGAAAAGAAGGCAGCAAGCTGACATCAAGCTTGACGCTATCGACCATATGTGTGCGTTTGTGTGTGTTTGCCTGTCCTCACTCATGGCGGTCGCGTTGGACCGACGATGGTGGTGCGTAGGTGAACGTTGAGCGTGCCGAGTTGCTTGTGGTGAGGGTGCGTCCTCATGACGGTGTATTGTGCATGCAGTGTTCCGCCTTGATGGTGCGGTGTTGGACAGCCTGTGTGTGTTGTGGCGACACACAGCCAGGGCGCAGCAGACGACAAGGCAGAGGCAGGCGCAGCCAGCGGATTGAGGAAGAGAGAAGGAGGACCACGACGAGCCACACCAGGTGAAGGGCTGCGCAGACATGAATAGGCTGGTGGTGTGGGTGTGGTGGACTGCTTGCTGTGTGCGCCTTGTGTCTGTGGTTTATTGTGAAGGGGAGCATGGAGAAGGTGTTTGAGACAGCGATTTGCTATGTTGTTGTTGTTGCGACGGAGCTGCACAGGAGCTGTTCTTCTTTCTCACTCTCTCTGTGTGTGTATGGGTGTTGCTGTGCGTGTGTATGTGTGTTTGTGTAGATGTGTGGCACTGGTACGCACGCAGCTGGTGGTGCTGAACTGTTGTGAAGGTGAGTAGTGTGTGTGTGTGTGCATGGGTGTGTTTTGCAGGTGAGCAGACGACTGCCTTTGTGTGTGCCTGGACAGACTGTGTTACTGTGCTGCAAGAGGATTGAATCGTGCTTGTATTGTGGAGGAGCTGAATTGTGTTGCGTGTGTGGTGTGGTGTGGTGTGGTGGTGCGTGCTTTGGTGTGTTGTGTTGATGTTGTTGGGTGTTAGGGTGTAGTAGTGTAGTAGTTGACGGGTTAGGGTTAGGGTTAGGGTTAGGGTTAGGGTTAGGGTTAGGGTTAGGGTTAGGGTTAGGGTTAGGGTTAGGGTTAGGGTTAGGGTTAGGGTTAGGGTTAGGGTTAGGGTTAGGGTTAGGGTTAGGGTTAGGGTTAGGGTTAGGGTTAGGGTTAGGGTTAGGGTTAGGGTTAGGGTTAGGGTTAGGGTTAGGGTTAGGGTTAGGGTTAGGGTTAGGGTTAGGGTTAGGGTTAGGGTTAGGGTTAGGGTTAGGGTTAGGGTTAGGGTTAGGGTTAGGGTTAGGGTTAGGGTTAGGGTTAGGGTTAGGGTTAGGGTTAGGGTTAGGGTTAGGGTTAGGGTTAGGGTTAGGGTTAGGGTTAGGGTTAGGGTTAGGGTTAGGGTTAGGGTTAGGGTTAGGGTTAGGGTTAGGGTTAGGGTTAGGGTTAGGGTTAGGGTTAGGGTTAGGGTTAGGGTTAGGGTTAGGGTTAGGGTTAGGGTTAGGGTTAGGGTTAGGGTTAGGGTTAGGGTTAGGGTTAGGGTTAGGGTTAGGGTTAGGGTTAGGGTTAGGGTTAGGGTTAGGGTTAGGGTTAGGGTTAGGGTTAGGGTTAGGGTTAGGGTTAGGGTTAGGGTTAGGGTTAGGGTTAGGGTTAGGGTTAGGGTTAGGGTTAGGGTTAGGGTTAGGGTTAGGGTTAGGGTTAGGGTTAGGGTTAGGGTTAGGGTTAGGGTTAGGGTTAGGGTTAGGGTTAGGGTTAGGGTTAGGGTTAGGGTTAGGGTTAGGGTTAGGGTTAGGGTTAGGGTTAGGGTTAGGGTTAGGGTTAGGGTTAGGGTTAGGGTTAGGGTTAGGGTTAGGGT